>CM035802.1:7917287-7955195 GCA_020466265.1 Siphamia tubifer | reverse complement strand
CAACAGCAGCAAAGCAGGAGCTCTTTATCAGCTAAAGCCTGCATCTTGTCTTCAGTTCTGTTGTGTGGAGACTGAAAAAACCCACCAACCACTATTTAATCCACCTCAAAAATAAGTCAAGTATTACCACAGTGATGTAAAACAACACTGTGAACACATGGAAAATAAAAATTAACAGTTGTTTGTTGACCCGGGAGACGACAAAGCAGCAAAGTTTTCCCTCCAACTGAAAATAGAAAGCGTCATAACATGGCTGGTGAAATAACAGCTTAGTTTTTGCTCCATGTGTGTGTATGTGCTAATGTGATTTGATTTATTTCAACATTAAGAAATGGAAAAGAAAAAGAAAACATACAGTATTGTCCTAAAAAGTAAAAAGGCAGTAACTGCACAGACACAAAACTGAGCAAAATCACCTTAAAGTTCTGTTGTTGTTCAGCCCCCAGTAGTTGTAGGTAGATTATTAGACATGAGGCAGTTATTGTTACTGTATATTAACTAGTTCTACAAAAACCAAAGTGTACCTTATATGTGGATTAACTCTGGTAGTGCTTAGTTACCGGGAATTTAGACTATCTCATAATTTAGACTTTTTCTCTCATAAGTTTTCATTTTTATCTCATGATTTTGACTTTTTCTCATGATTTAAAAATTTTCTCATCATTTTCAATTTTTATCTCATAATTTTGACTTTTTATCTCATGATTTTTAATTTTTTATCACATGATTTAAAATTTTTCTCTCATGATTTTTAATTTTTCTCTCATAATTTTGACTTTTTATCTCATGATTTTTAATTTTCATCACATGATTTAAAATTTTTATCACATGATTTTTAATTTTTATCTCATGATTTTGACCTTTCCTCCCTTCAAACTGTGGTATCAACACACAAAAGCTTTTTATTCATTTTCATCGTTACACGGATGACACACAGCTATATTTATCAATTAAACCTGATCAGACCAGGTAAATAGATAAACTAAGTACATGTGTCGAAGACAAAGACTTGGATGAGTGCCAATTAAAAAACTGAACTCATAATTAAAAATGTGAGAGCAGAACAGATAGTTACGTTAAGACAACTTAAAGGTAACACCCAGTGCCACCGTTAAAAATGTAGGAGTTTTATTTGATCCAGATCTCATGATTTTCACTTTTTCTAAATAAAATTGAAATTGAAAATGTAAATAATTACCTCCACCAGGGGGGTTATGTTTTGTATGTTTGTTAGTAAAATAACTCAAAAGGTATGGACGGATCTTGATGACATTTTCAGGGTAGGATGGTCATGAGGAGATCTGGAAATGATTACATTTTGGTGGTGATCCAGGGGGGTGGAGAGGGGGGGGTCAAGATAACTCCAAAACTTTTTTTAGTTTTTTGCTGAAGTTTTCAGGATGTGTTGAGTGAGTGTCACAAGGAACAAAGGAGAGACCCTGGATTCTGGATTAATGCATCTTAATGTATTTTAATTACCACAAAATTGTATTTGTTCCTTGTGACACTCCCAACATATCCTGAAAATTTCAAATTTCAACAAAATCCATCCATAGGTTTTTGACCCCCCCACCCTAGATCTAATCATTTCCAGATCTCCCCATTACCATCCTACCCTGAAAATGTCATCAAGATCCGTCCAGAACGTTTTGAGTTATCTTGCTAACTCACAGACCAAAACATAACCTCTCTTCATTCAAGGGGGGGGGGGGGGTCCGCCATGGTGGAGGCTTGTGCTCCAAAAGTGATTTTCTAGTTCCAAAAGTGTTGGATAGATTTGAAATCTTCAGGAAATATTGACTTAAAGAACATTAAATATTGGAGGTAATCAGTGGAGGTGTGTGTGTGTGTGTGTGTGTGTGTGTGTTTGGGGGGGGGGTCTGCCTCGAGGGGGCTTTTCTAGTTCAGGTTTATTTTTCTTCCACAGCACCTCCCGTTAAGACTTCTTGCCCCCCCTCCCCATTATGTGAAAACTCTTAATCTAATTAACACTTTGTACTGGGGGGTGGGGGTGGGGGGGGGGTGAAACAGACACAAAAGACTGGAAAAGGAAATCACACATTTTATTGGAAAGTGTCAGAGAGCACATACCCGTCACAATAAAGTATGCAGAGTCGATCACATAATGAAGCTGGAGCTCAATACGATTCACTACAATGAAGTCAAACCCGTCCTCATCCAATCTGACAATAATTTAATGTATCAATCCCAAATCATATTTCCTCCCAGTTCAAATTCATATGTGGGGCTTCGAGTCAGACCTGCAGATTAAAATGACATTGATACCAGTGGGCGCGACGAGACCGAGTTCCCTGAATGAAAACGGGAACATAAATCCTATCTTTGCGGCGCAGAAGAACATAATTAGTTATTTAACAAGCGTTTGGGAAAAGTGCATTGATGCTCAGATGGATAAGGCTAACGCACTGCTAAGGCATTTGAATGCGTTTATTACATTTTCCGACCGGCGCTAGTTGAAAAACCCGTCCTATTGTCAAGTCGGAACAGCAGGAAAGTGTGTAGTTTTGAAGCAAACTTTTGGCTTGAGTTGCGCAGACTTCCAGAATGTTCTCTGAGCTACAGCTACACGAGTCACACAAGTACATAAATACATTTAATTTGGATTTACAGCACTGAAATAAGTTAAACATTGAATATCTGATGGTCTCGAAACTACAGCATGACTTCATGTTCAGGTTTATTGTTGCACGAATCGCAACTGTTTTTAAGGAACCGAGTTGAACCCGCTTCCTAATTGTCATTTTTCAAGTCGACGCGTGATAGAAGTGGGCGTCACGTCGAGGATATTGCTTCGGTATCTGCGAAGAAACGTAAAATTATATATATATATATATATATATATATATATATATATATATATATATATATATACAAAAACAGCGCTTTTATCACAGACAAAAATACCGACGACAGGTGCGAGAGATCGTTAAAAAGGCGAAAAGTGTAAACACCCAAAGTCAGAGGTTATATTGACAGGCAGTTCCTGAGTACGTTTATATGCGTTTACATCAGGGGTGTCGAACTCACTTTAGTTCAGGGGCCACATTAAAACAAATTTGATCTAAACCACTAAAATAATAACATAATATATAAATAATGTCAACTCCAAATTTTCCTCGGTTTTAGAACAAAAATAATGTGAATAACATGAATAAACTGACACCTCTACAGAAAAATAAATTTAACAAGATTATGTCTCAGTTCATCATTTACAACGTACAGATTATTTATTAGTGGATCCATAAATACACAGAACATTTAATAACAGGCAGAACATTGTTAAACTTATATTTCAGACATTTAAAAATGTTCGTATTTGTTCAGGTTATTCACTTTTTTGTTAATATAGTAAATGACATGAAAATGTTTAAATTAACAAAGAGCAAAATGTGGAGTTGTGAGAATTTATAGGTTATTATGATAGTAATTATAGGTTATTATGATAGTAATTATAGGTTATTATGATAGTAATTATAGGTTATTATGATAGTAATTATAGGTTATTATGATAGTATTTATAGGTTATTATGATAGTATTTATAGGTTATTATGATAGTATTTATAGGTTATTATGATAGTAATTATAGGTTATTATGATAGTATTTATAGGTTATTATGATAGTAATTACAGGTTATTATGATAGTATTTATAGGTTATTATGATAGTAATTATAGGTTATTATGATAGTAATTATAGGTTATTATGATAGTAATTATAGGTTATTATGATAGTATTTATAGGTTATTATGATAGTATTTATAGGTTATTATGATAGTAATTATAGGTTATTATGATAGTATTTATAGGTTATTATGATAATATTTTACTGATCTGACCCATTTTGATCTGTATGTGGAACCTGAAATAAAATTGTCAATATATTTCACTATCATTTTTGTATTTCACAAATCTATCCCAGGGGCCGGACTGGACTCTTTGGAGGGCCGGATTTGGCCCCCGGGTAACATGTTTGACACCCCTGGCTTAGAGAAATTTGAATTATTGCCTTACTCCAATTAAAGTTGGAGTTTTCAAAGTCACCTAAATTGAAGTGGAATCGCTTTGAACTGATTTATTACATGTAACGTAGGCGTTGTCATGGTGACTGTGGTCAATTCTGGAAGGGGGCGTGTCCAGGCCAATCTTATTAATAATATTAATAATGGATTAGATTTCTACAGCACATTAGTGACCCATTATTCATTCACTCTCACATGCTCCCTCTGGTGGTGGTAAACTACATATGTATCCACAGTTGTCCTGGGACAGACTGACATTTTGCACCTACACCCCTTTGACCACCACCAAACATTCATACACCAGTGAGACTGAGGGGGGACTCGAACCGTCAAACCTTCAGTTAATGTATGAACCGCTCTACCAACTGTGCCACGGCCGCCCATAAACTCATCTTAGCTAAGGTTAGGTGGTGTTTACATGCACAAAGAAATTCACTGTCCCAGGACAACTGTGCCTACATATTTACTTTCCCACCACCAGAGGGAGCATGTAAGAGTGAATGAATAATGGGTCACTAATATAAAGTGCTTTGGGTGCCTCGAAAAACGCTGTAGAAATCAAACTCACTATTATTATTGTTATTAATTATAAGACTGGCCTGGACACGCCCCCCTCCAAAAGTGACCACAGTCACCATGACAACACGTACGATACATGAAATAAATCAGAGTTTAACAGTACGTACGAAATATACTGAGCTGCTGCATCATTGTCGTCTTATTTCTCCTACGCCTGCTTCAAATCTGACACTTTTGTTCAGTTATTCTTCTTCTATGGCGCCAACTGGAAGTATGCTAACGCCAAAGGGCGTGTAGCGCCACCTAGTGTTTGGGACCCTATTCTATTTTTAGTTTAAATTGCTTTGAAGATGAAATGTCTGTTCTTGGTGTTGGATCTCATCAAATACATTTCCCCCCAAAAATGTGACTTACTGTATATATGCTGTTGCGACTTATTGTCCGGAAAACACAGTCAGTCCTTAATCACAGTGAGGCAATAATTAGCATTTCTGAGTGAATGTAAACATACTCGCTGAAGCACAGACGAGACAGTTAACGTACAAGTTCACTTGGGGATGATGAGTCAAGTGCACAGCGACGCAAAGCTGCGAGTTGGCAACGGGCTGAGGAAAGGGGGAGGGGTCTGTATTGACGTCGAGGAAATATGGCTACGAGTACCAACACCTACACCAGCAACAAACAGGGAACGCTTTTGGCTATTCCATCTGCACCACGCATGCGCATTTCTGTTGGTCATCATGGACGACGGCAACACAGTTTGAACAAAAGCATTTAGAGGATCCTACTCGATATGTGGCTTTATCTTTATTAAAAAGATTTAAATGTATGTAGACAGACTTTCATGATCCCAAAGTTAGACAGAAGAAGTGTAACATAGATATAGGAATAATAATAATAACAAGAATAATAATAAAAGGATCGAATATAATATAGGCTGTAGGCGAGTACCGTATTTGTCAGACTATAAGTCACAGTTTTGTTGCATAATTTAGCACGTAGTGTGTGTGTGTGTGTGTGTATGGGAAGTCCTATACAATACTATACACTGTATATTGTGTGGATATTGTACATTCTGGGTGTATGTCTGGAAGTTTACATATATAGGTATATATACATAACTGTTTTATTGTGTATATATATGTGTGTATTTTATTTTCTCTGTGTTTTATTTATTATTATATGGTATTGTACTGCTGCTGGAACACTAATTTCCCAGAGGAACCTTCCCGAGGGACTAATAAAGCTTTTATTTATCTGTCTCTATCCAGTTTGGCCGGGAATTTATATGTGAAATTATTACATTATTATATAATTTCACATGTTATTTTCACACTGACAACCACAAGAGGGTGCAGTTGAGCATCTTTATGCTATAAATAATATTACATATATATATATATATATATATATATATATATATATATATATATATATATATATATATATATATATATATATATATATATATATATATATATATATATATATATATATATATATATATGTATACCTGTTAATATGTTACGTTAACATACCAGACATGTTCTCAGTTCGTTGTTCATGCATCATGTAACATTAGCTGAATGTTAGCATACTAGTCAGCCTGTTGTTCTCTATTCTATTTTTATTTTAAATTGCCTTGCAAGATGAAACGTCTGTTGTTGGTGTTGGATTTTATCCATTAAATTTCCCCCAAAAAATGCGACTTATAGTCTAGAAAATACAGTAGTTTGTTTGTCAGCAGGTTTACACAAAAACTAATGAACCAATTTCCATGAAGTTTTCAGGAAAGGAGTGAGGTGGCCCAGACTAGATCCCATTACATTTTGGTGAATGTAGGTCAAAGGTCACAAAAAATGTGTTTTCACAGTGATAAGAGATACGAGAAATGAGGTAAAATGTGTGCAAAGGGGGCGGGGTTTGACATGCCCGGCATCACTTGTTGATCAAGTTTGTTTTTTTTAAAATACACAAGTGGGTTAAGGTCGACCAGGTTGCCGTCATTTAGTTGCCATGATGGCCGACTGTAATGCGAACGCACGGTGCAGATTGCGTAGCCACAATGCTAACAGTAATGATTTACACATGCTAGACTTCCGCTAGTGGATTGTGATCAATAAAAACGCAGTCTGTGTCGTGTTATTGCTCGACTCTTGATACTTCGCGTCTTGAGTTAAAAGGCAGAATAAAGCAACACTTCATCTAAATAATAATATCGTACTGTAACCACGAAAGAAAAGGCAGAGTAACAGCATCCAAAGGTAGAAAATTAAACCTGGAAAAAGTGGAGGCTGGTTGTGATTTGACAGCGACACACGTCACAGGTTCAGAGTGTGAAAGGATAAACTGGGACAGGATTTAACTGATGAAAAAACTGACAAACATGTTCTGTTTTTTGTTTTTTTTGGGGGGGGGGGGGGTTCTGTTTTGAACTGAAAAATGTAAAAACAAGAGAACAGCATTTTGTTTTTTTGTTTTTTTTAAAGAAACCAAAAATGTAAAAATGGAATTAAAAAAAAAGTCGACTTTTACTTCCTCGTCATGTGACAGGTTTGATTAATTCATTAAACAATTACAGTAAAAACACAAAATCAAATGTAAATAAACAAATTTCAACCTATTTTTTCAAATCCATTTGTTTTTTTTACATTTTTGGTTTCCTTCAACCAAAACGAAAAATTGAAAACAATACTGTTCTTTCATTTTATCATCTTGAACCAAATGAAAACAAACATAAAAAAACAAGAGAAGGGTGCGGTTTTTCATTTTTCATTCAGGTTAAAAGAACCAAAAAAACCCAAACTGATTTCAACATAAAGTACACTGTTACTTTTACTTCCTCGTCATGTGAAGGTCCCTGTTCATTTATTTATTTATCTTTATTATTTATTCATTCACTTATTGAAACAATTGCAGTAAAACCACAAAATGAAACGTGCACAAACAAATTTCAACTTTTATTTTGAAATCTGTTTTTATTTTTGGTTTCCATCAACCAAAATAAAAAAACAAAAACTGATTTTTTTTTTTTGTCCATATTTCAAGCAGTTAAATCCTCTAAAGACAACGATTTATACTTTCATACCCAGACCCCTGTGACCTGAATACCATATGTTTGTAGTTTTACCATAATGAATATGTGATGATAAAAGGACCAGATAGTTCATAGAACCACACTGCAGGAAACTGGAAGTAATTATTAATCACAACCTGCACCACAGGTCACTTGATCAGGTCACAGCATCATTTTATCTATACATCTATATATATGTACAGATAATCTCAGTTAATTCTTTACGTCATATAATTGTTCTCTCACGACTTAACACGTAACATTCACACACCACGTTCATCTACATGCAGGAGCGACCATTCAACACTAAATATAAAAAAAAGCCAAAAGTGACGTGAACAGTAGCCGATGACGAGGGAGTCGAGTGGAAATCAGCGTCATAATGAAAAAGGGAGAAGGCTGAGGTCGGAAGGAATCAGGTTTAGCCACGTCACAATTCACGATCCATGCTAGAGAAGCAGAAAGGTCACGTACAGAAGAGCAGCTCTGTGGCCTCGGATACGCTTTACCACGGACGTACGGCGCCATATGTCGCCATAAACACCAGAGACAAATGAAACCAGCACAGGATCAGGAACTGAAGGTGTAGAAAGGAAAACAGAGAAGGTTGTAGTAAACAACGTTCTAATAGCGATCGTGTAAGTTTGGAAAGAGTGCAGTTGTGGAAGCTGTCGCGCTACTCACTCTCTTTTCCAACTTGCTCGCTCTATTTCTCTTTTTTAAATTTTTCCTTACTTTTGATATTTTTCCCAACCATGTTTTATGTTTCTACTGTACGTCCTCGATTCCTGATCCTGTGCTGGTTTCATTTGTATTTGAGCGCTCGTGTTTATGACCACCATTTGGCACCATACAGAAAACGCACAGTTTATGTTTGTCTAAAACAGGGCTGTCAAACTCATTGTAGTTCAAGGCTCATATTCCCACTAACATAATGTCATGTGGTTTGAACCTGTAAAATAACAGTGAAAATAGTAATTATATTATGATGTCTTAAAACCAAACTTTAATTGTCTTAAGAATAACAATTTGAGCAATGTTCTATTGGTTCTAGCTATGAGTTCTAGTAGTTACAACTTGATCACTGATGACTTTAGATGGTCTAATAATTTTTTCCACAATACACACATGTGTATTTTATACATATATACAGAGTTTTGGAGAAAAAATTGTGATTATCTAATCAAGTCGTAACTCCTGTGTGGGTTGAGATAGGTGGTCTGGTCAATTATGTCAAATAAAATATGAATAAATAATGTGAAATAAGTCTACACATTTTTCTCACTTTTACTGTAAAACTAAGTACAATTACATAAAAACTGCATAAAAATGCTTGCAGTTCTAAACTATCCTTTACCAAAAAATGTGAACAACATGAATAAATATGAACAACCTTAATGTCTTAATAAAAGTCAGTAAGATTGTTCTTGGATCGTTAGATCCACTATAAATGATAAACTGCCACATAATATTGTTCACATTTCACTTATTTTTCTTACGAGACTCCAGATTGTTCATGTCATTCATATTTTTAAGGTCAATTTGTAGACTCAGAATTTTACTTTTGTTTTCCATTGTTATTCTACTTGACATCACATTGGGCTGTAGGTGACCCCTAAACCAAAGTGAGTTTGACACCCCTGCTCTAATTAATGCATGTTGTCATTTTATGTGATGAACATAGACTCGATATTTCAAATATGGGTTGTGAAGTTGTGTAATTGGTGGTGGGAGCCCTAGGATGCAGTAAAATATAAGCAAAACCACAATGCAAAGGTTCACAAATCTCCTAAACTAAAGAAAATGTAAAACAATACAAATGTAGAAAGTGAGAAAATGTTATATTTTAAGGCAAAAAAATGATAAAAAAGAGACGATATCTGAATTTGACGGCAGTTTTTTAACATGATGTTAAAAAACATGTAAACATAGCTAGTGTCTACGCTGATGACTCCTCATGTTATGGTATCGCTGGAACCTCAATGGACTAAATACCAAAACTCTAGGACCAGGTGCCATGGTAACAGGTCCTTTTTCATAGTGGAAATGAACCAAAGCCAGTAGAATCAATACTAATGGAAACGCAGCTGAACATTCGGCGCTAACATTAACAGACCAGTGTTAAAATTATTTTAGTTCCATACTTCAATTTCTAGAATTTGCAAAATATAGAAATTTGGATAATTTGCAAATAGAAAGATTTTGCTCATTTAATGTAGCTGGGGTTTTTTGCACTAAAAGAAAAGAACATTTTGACATTGTCATTATTATTTAGACTATATTTCGATCATTCTACTGGTCACTTGAGATCAAACTGAAGTAAAACAAAACTTTAGAAATTAACCATTTAACAAACTTTAGCTTCCTAAAAATAAAAATAAACTTGTTTTGAGAAGGTGATATCAGCCAATTAACTGTCTACCAGCTTTGGTTCCCTCTGCCTCTTATCACATCAGATGTTAAAACTCCAGTGTGAACTATCTGATATAATTAATTAACAAACATGCTTAGTGGTTTTGTGGAGATTTTGCTGTGGAAATGTTGGAGTGTGCGTTTCTAACTGCAGAACAGAACGTGTTAGGCTGCAGATGTGTGCAGCGAATGACACTAATTGTGACAATACACAATGTTTTCATTCCCCGCGGCTCAGTTGCTGAAAAAAGCTGCTATTTATTTCACACTTCAATCATCTAAGCGTGTGCGAGGCCACAGATTACAGTGTTGATGTGTACCATAAATATATACATGGAGGGATTCTGATGAGTCTCTTAGTTCAGTGTGTGTGTGTGTGTGTGTGTGTGTGTGTGTTGATGGCCAGTGTGTGCATCACTTCTCCTGCAGGAGGGCAGGGATGTTGATGTTCCAGCCGATGGCCTGACGGTCGAAGCCGCAGGTGAAAAGGTTGCATGACTGGTTCTCCTCATTCCACGCCGTGCAACACACCATCCGTCTGTGGCCCTGCACAAAAATACACACACATATGTGGGTCTGGTTCTGGTTTTAATGAGCCAGTGCTATTCTTAATCCAGAGGTCGCACACATGTGGTCAATTTGGTGGCCTAGGCCAACACCCCTCTTTCCTTTCTGTGGAATTAGAAATTAGCATTTTTACTTTTTATGCCATAAAAATAAAAAACGGCCAAATGATGTGATGAAAAGTCAAAATTATGGAATAAAAAGTCAAAATTATCCTATAAAAGCCAAATTATGAGATAAAGTCAAAATTATGGAATAAAAATCCCAAATTATATGATTAAAGGTCAAAATTATGAGAAAAAGTCAAAACTGTGCAAAAATAGCTAAAATTATGACATTAAAAAGTGATGCAATAAGAAGACAAAATTATCTGATAAAAAGGCCAAATTATGAGATAAAGTCAAAATTATGTAATAAAAAAGACAATTTATACACTTAAAAGTCAAAATTATGCGATAAAGTCTAAATTCCCAGTCACTAAGCACAGCCACAATTAATCCACATAAGGCGCACTGTGACAAAATGAGTCTTTTAAGTGAGCCTCATAAAACACAGTAGCTAAATATATTCTAATTCAGTGGGTCTCAGCACCTCCAAGACATCTGGTGCCCTAGGCGACCGCCTAGTCTGACTATGACTAACACTGGCTCTGCACACGTCTCATGAGGACAAAGTTTGTAATCATCACTTGTAGGTAAAGTTTACATTGGATAGTGAGTGTAAACCCATTAAATAAATACATTTTAATGTTCTGCACTTCTATTCAACCTCAAAGCTCTTTACATTAGCCTCACATTCACCCATTCACACACTCATACACCAGTAGGTTTCTAAGGTTCTGTCAGTCCTACTGGGAGAATAGTGTGTTTGCCCAAGGACACTTCGACATGAGGACGTGAACAGTCATTGGACGACCCGCTCGACCAACAGAACCACTGTCGCTCTTATTTTAGAAACTAGTATTCAGAGAATGCCTAATCCCACCCCTATTTTGTGCCAATTTCAAGTTTCTATGACAACCTTGTTCTTGAATTAGAGCTGATCATGTGATTTTGACCTTTCTGCTAAATGCGACCTTGACCTTTGACCTTTACTCAAATGGATCACTGCATCAGATGTGCTATATGTATACGCCCATGTAAAATTTCATGGTGATATGTCAAGTATTCATTGAGTTATAGCATGACACGTCTCTGCAGACACACACACACACACACACACACACACACACACACACACACACACACACACCCTCTGCCCTTGAGCGTACGCCTTTTCCTGGACTCTGCTTTTCCCTTCTTACCATCCTGTTGCTGCGTGGAAGTCTGGCCAGTCGCACGCCGCTCATGTCGAACAGTCGCACTTGTCGATTGTCATGTGGTAGAGCGATGATCCTCTGATTGGCTGACACACTTATCCTGAAAGAATCAAAGTTTTCTTGAATGAAAAGAGGGTTTTTTTTATGGCTGTTTAGTTTGTTAGTCTGTGACGTGAACACATACAGCACAGACGTCTTTATACTGTCAGTAATATTTATCATATTAAATATATATTCTCTAGTACAAACCGGATTCGGTTGAAGTTGGGAAATTGTGTAAAATGTAAATAAAAACAAAATACAATGATTTTAAAATCCTTTTCAACCTATATTCAATTGAATACACTACAAAGACAACATATTTAATGTTCAAACTGATAAACTTTATTGTTTTTTGCCAAATAATAATTAACTTAGAATTTCATGGCTGCAACACGTGCAGTAGAAGTTGGGAAAGTTGGCAAAAAATACTGAGAAAGCTGAGAAAAGCTCATCAAACACCTATTTGAAACATCCCACATGTGATCAGGCTAATTGGGAACAGGTGGGGACCATGATTGGGTATAAAAGGAGCCTCCCCAAACATGCTCAGTCATTCACAAGCAAGGATGGGGCGAGGTTCACCACTTTGTCCACAACTGCGTGAGAAAATAGTTGAACAGTTTAAGAACAACATTTCTCAAAGCAAAATTGCAAGGAATTTAGAGATTTCAACATCTACGGTCCATAATATCATCAAAAGGTTCAGAGAATCTGGTGAAATCACTGCACGTAAGCACCACGGCCGGAAACCAAGACTGAATGACCGTGACCTTCGATCCCTCAGACGGTACTGCCTTAAAAACCGACATGAGTGTGTAAAGGATATCACCATATGGGCTCAGGAACACTTCAGAAAATCACTGTCAGTAAAGACAGTTCGTCACTACATCAGTAAGTGCGGGTTCAAACTCTACCATGCAAAGCAAAAGCCGTTTATGAACAACATACAGAAACGCCGCCGGGTTCTCTGGGCCCGAGCTCATGTAAAATGGACTGATGCACAATGGAAAAGTGTTTTGTGGTCTGATGAGTCCACTTTTCATATTGTTTTTGGAAACACTGGACGTCGTGTCCTCCGGACCAAAGAGGAAGCGGACCATCCGGACTGTTATCAACGCAAAGTTCAAAAGCCAGCACCTGTGATGGTATCAGGGTGCATTAGTTCCCATGGCATGGGTGACTTACATTTCTGTGAAGGCAACATAAATGCTGAAAAGTACATACAGATTTTGGAGCAACATATGCTGCCATCCAAGCAACGTCTTTTTCATGGACGCCGCTGCTTATTTCAGCAAGATAATGCCAAGCCACATTCTGCATGTGTTACAACAGCGTGGCTTCGAAGTAAAAGAGTCCAGGTTCTCCCCTGGCCCGCTGGCAGTCCAGACCTGTCTCCCATTGAAAATGGGACGCATTATGAAACGCATTATGAAGCATAAAATACGACAGAGAAGACCCCGGACTGTTGAACAACTGAAGCGGTTCATCAAGCAAGAATGGGAAAGAATTCCACATGAGAAGCTAAGAGAATTAGTCTCCTCTCTTCCAAAACGTTTATTGACTGTTATTAAAAGGAAAGGTGATGTAACGAAGTGGTAAACATGCCCTTTCCCAACTTCTACTGCACGTATTGCAGCCATGAAATTCTAAGTTAATTATTATTTGGCAAAAAACAATAAAGTTTATCAGTTTGAACATTAAATATGTTGTCTTTGTAGTGTATTCAATTGAATATAGGTTGAAAAGGATTTTAAAATCATTGTATTTTGTTTTTATTTACATTTTACACAATTCCCCAACTTCAACCGAATCCGGTTTATAGATACTGTAGAAATCTCTCTCTCTCTCTCTCTCTCACACACACACACACACACACATTTCTCCTGGGATTAATAAATTAACATCAGACATTTAATATTTCATTTGAAAGGCAACATCTCTTGACAAATCTGTGTATGACTGTTACGTATTTGGTGAATAAAGACATCTGACTAATACCATTTTTCTGCATGTTTTGTTTGCTAGTCTGACTTACAAACACTCATACAGCACTGATGCCTTGCTGCTATTTGTAATTTTTTTTTTGAAGGACTCAGATCAGGGGTGTCAAACATAAGGCCCCTGGGCCAAAACTGGTCCTCCAAAGGGTCCGGTCCGACCCATGGGATGAATATGTGAAATGCAATAATTATGATCAATGCTCAATCCTGGTCCTCGACAGCTACTATCCTGCGTGTTTTAGATGTATCCTCTTTCCAAACACTACTGACCTCTGACCTCTGATCACGCTCTGCAGAAGACTGATAATGACCGTCAGGTGTGTTGGAAGAGGGACACATCTAAAACATGCAGGATAGTAGCTGTGGACGACCAGGACTGAACACTGAGCACTACTGAAGATAGAACATATTTTCACACACTTATGTATATTCCTTCAATTATCATATTAATAATATATTTTCTCGTAGATATTGTAGAAACTCTTGTACTAAATGTGTTTTAATATGCGCACACACACACACAAACTTTTTCTGATACTTTCATTATACTTCAATGCATATTTAACACATGACGTTCTCCCTGAAGTATCCTGATTCTGACTAACAAACATATTTTAGGTACTTTTTTTTTTTTAAATACACTTTAAAATTTGTGTAAATTTTTTTAATGTCTATTTTTAACACATCTTAACATTTTTGTGTGTTTTCATCAGTTTTTAAATACATTTACACACACATTTTTTTAAAAATTTTTTTATTTATTTTTACTTTTTTTTTGCCCCTCACATGTTTACACGATTTTTTCAGTTTTGTTTTTTTTTAATTCAGGTTTATTTTTCCTCACGTCGCGCCTCTCCTGAAGTCCTGTGGCGCCCCCCAGTGGAGGCCCACCTCACCTGTTCAACACCTCGTTTTTCACCAACCTGTTCACAGCTGAGTCAGTGCGGATGGTTGCTATAGGTGACCTCATGTTCTTCAGATCCCACACTTTGACGGTGCGATCGTCACTTCCTGATACCACGTTGTCACCCACTGTGAACACCGCTGACGTCACCGTGCTGTGAAACACACACAAAGTAAAGCCGAGTTAATTTATAGCCACTTTGTCTCACATTCAGTTATTAGTCATACATGATAGAAAGATGAGACAGATCCACAGAGGCTACATCTATGGGGTAAAGGAAGGCAGGATCACACTTTTATTGTTTCTTTCACATCCAACAAGTCGACATGTGTGAGCAAATAGAACATGGAGTTGTATATTCAATGAGAGTGTTGATATTGGGGAATGTTTGAGGTGTCAAGGTGCAGTGAAAGACACTCAGTTCCTGAAATGGTGACAGTTTGTGTTGTTTATAAAGAAGCAGAACTACACATCTATACAGAATTTGAAAGTTCATCATGTCTAAAGTCGATTCACACGTACATCACTAATGACAACACCACAACTTTAATGAGATTTAAACCACAAAGCGATTCGAATTTTATCGACTTATTTCCGGGACTCTGAACTTTGACCTGTGACATCAGCAGAGGGAGACTGTTCCGCTCCGCCCATGTGGAAACATGGACGACATAAGCAACAACAGCAGCGATTCCAGCGACAATTTCAATGATTTTTCAGAAGAAGCAACAGGTGATTTAGTTTAAGAGGAAAATATTCTTCATCTATAGCACTTTGAACCACGAGACAAACGACGAGAGTGTAAAAATATATACGGTTTTAGACCATTTAATTTGAATACAAAAGATTAACTAAATAAAATATTGAATGAAATTAAATAAATAAAATTAAATAAATAAAAATCATATAAAAAGAAAGAAAAATAATAATTGCAAGACTTGTGATGTGATGTTGATGCTCAAACAATATATTGTGCAGCTCTAAACTAAATAAGGGACGAAGTGTCAGGGTGCTGTTTGGCCCCATCGGGAAATATTTTTCTGATAGTCACGTGTGGGCCATACATTATCCCGCTTATTCTATGGGTTATTACAGCTTATTACTGCTTATTTTCAGAACAGACACACAATTGAATATTTATTTTCAAAGTGGCTGAACTACGTGTGGAGTGATATGGTACAGGGAATCTGAAGTAACAAAACTCGTTGCCATTGGCAGTGGGCAGTTATTAAAAAAAATCTGCCCCCAGAACACTGCTTATCTAGTCCTACCCCCCACCCCCTCCCCATTTCCAGTCCTCCAGTGATGAACAGTAAAGTCTAGACGGTAAAATCTACTTCAGAAGTTTTGTCAGGACTGAAAAATGTCACAAGTACAATAAAAAAAAAAAGCTGCTGTAATAAAACAGATGAACCATCAGCACTATGACTGAACACACGTTCAGAGTGTGACAGTGTTATGATGTTCTGTTTGTCGTGCACATAAAGGGTGTAATCATCTCTTTATTAGTTTTAACAGTCATGTCTCTGGTTGGTGCTCCTGCCTTACACTGGCAAACAGAGGCTGCAAACCTTGTTTTTAGTGTGAAAAATACAATCTCACTAATTAATGCAACACAGATTTGGTTAGAAAAGATGGTTTAAATCAGAGTTTAAGACTTAAGACAATTTAATACCGGTTTTTTTTAAGCCTGTTTCGTCACTGGCAAAAGTTTGTGACTCCTTAAAAATGTATTGATTTATTCCCAATGCCTTGTTTCCTTACAGCTTCAATCCAATTGTTCAATTTGGGATAAAAGCATCACTTGTAGATTTAAATACTCTGAAAAATGTAGATGTGGAGCCACTCAAGATATTTACTAGGAGAGACATAGCAGTGATTTAAAAAAGAAATGGACGCACATGCCGTTTAGGACTTTGGAATATTGTCATATTTATGGTTTTGTATTTCATCTATGTGTGATTAAATTATCACATGTTCTGCTTTAGAATGAAAGACTATTTATTACATTAGTAAATTATTTGGGTGATATTATGTATTAATGAGCAGCTAATCACAAAAATACATAAATAAATTATGGAAACATTAATGTCACATATATAACTTTTTGCTTTTCCTCCTTACAATTATATAAATATCTGTACTTTATACTCTTTACAATTATATAAATATCTGTACTTTATACTCTTTACATTTATATAAATATATGTACTTTATACTCTTTACATTTATATAAATATCTGTACTTTATACTCCTTACATTCTCAGAATAGACTTGTTACTTTTTCAAACTAAACACATGCCACAGTATGTAAAAGGAGGGAAATTGTGACTTTCCATATCCTAATTAGGACTTTTATCTCACGATTGTGACATTTTATCTCATAATTTTAACTTTATCTGATAATTTCCACTCTTTTTCTCATAATTATGCCTTTCTTATCTCATATTTAGGATTTTTATCCCATTATCTGTATAATTGTTTTAATAGTTTGTCTGCTTGACATCATACTGGTGTGAACATGGCCCCCAAACTAAAATGAGTTACATAGCCCTGTATTATGGGTTCTTTCAGAGTGAAGATGATCTTTATATGCACACAGCGTCCCTCTCCCCCCTCCCCCCCTTTATCTAACCAGGTGTGATGCACTGCTCCACTAAGGTCAGACCTTTAATACTCCTCTAATATTTCCATTCCAGTGCTATCTGGGGTTCCACTTCTTCTTTTTTTCTTTTCCCACCCAAACTGGCTTTCTCCTTAATTCAAATCGACACGGCATTAAGGGCTAATTAGAGGACTAAACTTAGTGCTATTAGAGAGGCCGAAGCTCAAGGAAACTGCTGTGGAGTTACAGGCACCTTCTGACACTGTTGGGTAAAAGCCCACCTGGGAATACAGGAGTGGGTGGGAGAGCGGACGGGCCGGGGGTGGGGGTGCAATCAGACAAGGTAATTGATTAAAAAGCTGATTAAGGTTAAAAGGTTCCTGGAATGGGTGTGAGGAGGGAGGGGAGGGTTCTACGGTCCCTAATGGCGTCGCTGCAGTGATTCTCTGACAGCCAAGGTCAAGATGGGACGAGAAGACGACAGGCCGAGGGGTGAGGAGGGAGATATTTACAACAGCTGAAGACCCGCTGACAGACCTGGCATCCTGAGGGGTTTGGTTTTTTTAACAGTAACAATGGTTGTGACGTAAAACTGGTCATTAGGACATTAGAAAAAAAGACATTTTTTGTAACCCTGCGATAAATATTATGATATGAAAAAACACTTGGGAGGAAATGTAACGGCAGCGCAAATGTACATTTCAGTGGGCTCCTTCTTGTAATTGAGTAAAATTAATGATTAAAAATAAAAAATTATTTTAAAAAAAGAAAATTTATTTAAAAAGTATTTAATTAATAAAAAAATAAGTAAGACAAATAAATGAATACAAAAAATGTAAAAATAAATGGAGTTAAAGATGACCAGAAATGAAAAAAAGAATGAATAAAATGACCAAAATAATCACTAAAGTGAACAAAAATGAACAAAATATTCAGGAAAATGAACACAAATTAACAAAATAATCAATAAAATGAAAATAAAACTTCACATTTTCACTGCAAACTTGAACCAACCAGCATTTAAGAGTTTATCACTAACACACATGTGGGAACATTTCATTAGTTTTATTCCGGAAGCATTTACTAGACGATGATAAATATGACCAGAAATGACTAAAATAATGAATAAAATGAATGACATTTTCAATGAAATGGACAAAAACGAACAAAATAATCAATAAACTCAACAAAATATTCAGTAAAATGAACAAAAATGACCAAAAAAATCAATAAAATGAACAAAATATTCAGTAAAATGAACAAAATAATCAATAAAATGAGCAAAATATTCAGTAAAATGAACAAAAATGACCAACATAATCAATAAAATGAACAAAAATGACCAAAATAACCAACCAGCATTTAAGACTTAAGTTTTCTTTATCATTTCATGAGTTTTATTCTGGAACCGTTTTACTTCTAGACCAGTGTCATCATCCTCTGAGCTAAAAAAATGACACACATTTATCTAGATCCCATCTTTAAATATATTTGTTAAGCTGTAAAATTTGCCTCTTGACTTGTAATCTAATGAATTTAGGAAAATCTGACAGTGAAGTGTCTGCGTGTGAGTCAGTAAAACAACTGCCTAAAAAGTTACATGTAAATGAAACCATGTGAGCGCAGACTAAGAGCTTTTTACAGCGTTCTGACAGTTGCTGAAAGGCCGCTAAGTGCTGATGTATTCCTCCAGAGACAACAGATGTCAAATCTGCATACAGAACACACCTCCAGACGCGCTGTTCTATCAGCCGCCATCAAACGTCTCCGCGAGCCATCGGCGTCAGCAGCAGACAAACGTGACATGGCACTGGGTTTGTAGAGCAAGTCCGCTGTCACTTCTGGTTTGTTCGGTGCCATTTTGTTAAGTCGTGTGCAGTTGTCATTACTCTGCAATTACGGTCGGGTGGTGGGACAGAGGGTGTATGCTGCGCTTTTAGCCAGTCCGCACCACTGTCAGGGAACGTTAGCTGTAATTGCTGCTGAAGGTGGTGGAAGCAGAAAGACTGTAGTGTCACACACACACACACACACACACACACACACACACACACACACACACCAGCTCTCAGCCTCTTCCACTCTTATTAAACACTTCACACTCTTACTCCATGTGTCTTTTCCACCAGAGGGATGGAGAGTTACACCACACTGGAGAATTCACTACATTTGGAGACGATGACGACACACAGTTCAAACACTGATTAAAAGACATGACAGAGACATGGGTGTCGTTATTCCAAACTCACCAGCAGAGGGAACTCACACACCACAACACACTGAGGACAAAAACCACAAACAAATGAAGGCTTGGTACCCCACGGACCAGAGGTCTTCAACCCTGGTCCTCAGGGCCCACTGTCCTGCATGTTTTAGATGTAACCTGCTCCAACACCCCTGACCCACAGCAGTGGGTCATAGTAAGACCTCAGAGCTTCACTTTTCACTTGATGCTCGTATCTTCAATCAGTATGAAGAGGTCATCTTAGGAGTTGGTCCCAATATTTTTGTTCATATAGTTTATAACTGATGACCACTGATCATTACTACTCTAAAATAATATGAAAACTTGTTTTAAAACAGCAAAAAATAAAGGAACAAAATGACAAAAAACCATGTAAGATGTTGTATTGTATTCTTTGTGGTTTTTATCGTTGCTTTGTTCTTCTTTTTTTATGTCTAAATATGAGTCTGTCATATTAATAGGAAAAAGTAAAGCATAGTGTACCAATCAGGAGATCTTAAATCTGCACCATGATAAGACTACACAATAAAAAAAAAAATATCTGAGAGAGAAAAAAAAAATATGCCTGGCCTTTTTTCCCCTCATTCTGGAAGTTTCAGGAACTCCGATATCTGCCTGAAAGTCAGTTTGTGACTTGAAATGCAGTGCTGAAGGGCGACAGGGGATGTGGAGTAATCACTTGAAGAGGAAATAAGGATGTAGGGAAGGGAAGGAAAATGGGGATGGGGGTGTGGGTGTGTGTGTGTGTGTGTGTGTGTGTGTGTGTGTGTGTGTGTGTGTGTGTGTGTGCTGTGGTTAACTTTGAAACAGTGGTGCTTAATCTCATTACACCAATTGTCTATGGGAGAGAATTAGAGTGGGATCTGCAGGAATTATACATGTTGGGGTCGTACATAATGAGCTCCACGTAATCCCCCACTTGCAATCAAAGGCTGTCAGAGAGCGCCAGCCAGCCAGTGAGCACACACAGGAAGATAAACACACACACACACACACACACACACACACACACTTCTTACGCCTTTTAAAGAGTGCTGCCATTAAAAGCCACAGACGAGCCTGACAGTCATCGTTGTGAAATGAGCGGCTGCAATTGAGTGTTAACCGCGAGCCAAGTGCCAAATTACACAGAGTGGAGGATTAAGGCGGAAAACGGACAGATAAATGAACGGCACAAAGAGACGCAGACGGGGAGACACGCAGAGGCAAAGCGACTGACTGAGGAAAAGTGCTCAGTAATGAATGAGAAGCAAGTGCAGAATTTGGCTTAGAGCAATAAGGTCTGTAAATTAATGTGGAACTGTAAAATAGTACTGAAGGGACTGACAGAGGGAGAGACCACAGCACCACCCTGTGGACAGGAAGTGGACTGCTCCGACTGGACACAAGAGACAGATTTGAATTCAGGGTCTGACCAGGTGCTTTCAACCACACGGTGTTCACATTTTCTTTGAACTATTTAAACTTCCAAGGGTCCACATATAGGCCGCAAGTAGTCACTCATAAATATGCATAAACTGTAGACAATAGTCTTATGTGCAATAATAATAATACACCATGAATATATAGAGTTTGTTTTTTATATTTTTCATTATTTATATCTGTATATTGTGTTTTAGTACTTTTTTAATGTTCTAGATTTGTACATTTAAAAACAAAAAATACGTCATACACATATTTTCTATTTTCTATCTCTTGCACTGAAAGGCCTGCACCTTACCCCTCTCGTTGTACTTGTTGCAGTGACAATAAAGTGAATCTGAATCCGAATCTATTAAGCAAACTACCCAACCCTGTCCCAAATGTCACATGACCTAATGTAGTTTGACAACACAGATTCTCACACGTCAGAAGATATAAGACACTTTCAGATAAAATAACCACAGCAGGTACAATTAGTCATTTGTTGTCAAACAGCTGATCTGAACCTTTATGTCTCATATTTATCCACAGAGGAACCACATCTCATAGTCCAACAAAAACATCCAAAACAAACAAGAAAAATTGTCCAATTGTGGTCCAAAACAGATCAAAACATCAATAAATATCCATCTATTGTATCATTTAACAGGTTTAATAACTGCTTTATCTGCATAGTTGCTGTTTGCTGACATAAGACTTTGGGTGCCAAAGATACTATGTTTTTAAGAAAACATATACCACTTATCTTTAGGGTACAGTGTTCAGAACATGCTCATTTTTTACCCGTATCCTCGCCTGTGTTTTTAACATGTGTCAGGGGTGCTCAAGTTCAACCCTGGTCCTCCAGAGCTACTACCCTGCATGTTTTAGATGCATCCTTCTTCCAACACACCTGACATTTAAAACATGCAGGATAGTAGCTCTGGAGCACCCCTGCTCTACATTATTAATAAAGATGTTGTGGACGCTCTGAACTATTTGTTTTTCAACTCTGGTCAGATAACAATTATCACAAGTCTTCTTTTGGAGCCAGGATTAGGATGGAAAAGCTTTCCAAAACACAACATTTTTTAGTCAATTTCTACGGGTTAAGGGTCTAGAAAACACAGACACGTGCATTTGTAATTTTAAAAACCTCTATGTTTCAATTCTATACCTTGGTGGATGTTAGTAAAAACAAAACAAAACCAAAAAAAAACGTGTAGTTTCGAAGATTTCAAAAAATGACCTACAGAAAATGGACTGCATTTATATAGCGCTTTTCCACCTTCATGGTGCTCAAAGCGCTTTACATTAGCCTCTCATTCACCCATTCACACACACACTCATACACCAGTAGGTTTCTAAGGTCTACGTAAGTCCTACTGGGGGCCTAAGTCAGGGTTCAGTGTCTTGCCCAAGGACACTTCGACATGTGGACAGCCAGAGCTGGGACGCGAACCGCCAACCTCTCGGTCATTGGGCGACCCACTCTACCAACTGAACCACAGCCGCACAGAAAATGTGCCCTAACTATCCAAGGTCCTGAACCCACAACAGTTCAGTACAAACAAAATTACCATCACACACCTAGTTTCCACACATGAATATACTTAGTCATTAGAATTATAGTCAGTTCTACTATTGTTAAGTTTGTTATATTTTTTATTTCCTCTTTTTTGTTTACTACCAAATTGAAGTGAACACCTCCTTACCTAGAAACACAAAACTAACAAACGTTTGGTCAAAACCAGATGATAATGACGGTAAATTAAAGATATTTGGAGTGTGTTTGTGCGATACTGACTCTGTGTGTCCCTGGAAAACGTTGACAGAGTGAATGGAAGGGTCTCTGAAGTCCCACAGCCTGAAGGTGGTGTCTCTGGATGAGGTGACCACCAGCCGTTGGGTGGGGTGGGTGCAGCAGTGGGTCAACTCCTGGTCGTGGCCTGGACACACAGAACACAGGCACAAAAACAATGACAATAATTTGGACTTGTCATTATTTATAGGTTCTTATGTTTTCATTCAGGGTTCCTACAGCTCAGGACAAGTTAAATCCAAGACTTTTTAAGACTTTTTTTTTAATGCCGTTTGAAATTAAATTTAAGACCAAGCCAACAATGAACCAAAATTGAAAAGGGAAAAAAAAACCACAGCATGAATTACCTGGGGGCAGTTTTACCAAATGGTTATTGTAAATAGAACATGACTTTTTGGTCCAGTTGCTGCTACATTCATGAACCATTTACATCAAGAAACATAACTTCGAAAGTTTTAATATATAAACACACACCATATAAACACACACTTGCAAAAAACTAAGTATAATTAAAGAAATACTACATCCACAGAATGATGTGCCCTCATTTTCTACTCCCCTTAAATTATTTTTGTAATATAAACAGCCTAAATGTTACCAAACATTTTTTATTTCAAACTAATATACATTTTACTAATGTGTCCAAATGTTGAAAATTGAAAATGTACTGCATTAACCTTAGACGTGAATAGTGTTATTTTTCATTCCACAAAATGATCCCAAAGGTTGGACTGGAGCCTTTTTGCCAAAGGCAAATTTATTTGTAGAGCACATTTCGTGTACAGGACAATTCAACGTAATTTGCATAAAACATATAAGAAAATTTAAAATGATTAAAATGCATTAAAGGATAATTAAAGTAAGAGACATAAAAACATTTAAAAGACAATTAAGAATCTAAGTCAAAGCTCCAGTGAACAATAATAATTATATAATATAATAATTATAATGTTTTCAGTCTGATATAAATGTTTTTCTCAGGTAGTTTGTTCCACAGGTGAGGAGCAGAACTACTGAATGATGATCAACTTTGTTTGGTTCTGATTTTGGGAACACACAGTAAACCTGTTCCTGATGACCTCTGACCTCAGGGCTCTGGATGCTTCATATGAAACCAGTAGGTCTAGGATGGATTTGGGTCCAAGGTCGTTTAGTTCTTTATAGACCAGGAGGAAGATTTTAATTCTAACCTTTGACCCACAGGAAGAAAATGTAAGGGTTTGAGGACCGGTGTGATGTGGTCCAGTTTCCTGGTACTGGTCAGGACTCTGGCAGCAGCGTTTTGGATCAGCTGTAGCTGCCTGGTTGATTTTTTTGGTTTAGACCAGTGAAGACACCATTACAATAATCTATTCATTCATTCACTCACTATCTGAACCCGCTTTATCCTCACTAGGGACGCGGGGGTCACTGGGGGCCTAATCCAGCTACAATGGGCGAAGGCGGGGTACACCCTGTATGAGACGCCAGTTCATCGCAGGGCTGAACATATATAGACAAACAATCACTCTCACATTCACACCTATGGACAATATTTAGAGTAACCAATTAACCTATCAGTGCATGTGTGTGGATGGTGGGAGGAAATCGGAGTGCCCGGCGAAAACCCACGCGGACACGGGGAGGACATGCAAACTCCACACAGAAAGGTCCGGTACTGTGAGGTACTTGCTGTGAGGCACGAGTGCTAACCACTGCACCACCGTGCCGCCAATACAGTATTATAGTACAATAATCTAATTTACTGAAAATGAATGAATGAGTTTTTCTGTGTCTGGTTTGGACAGAAAACCATTGAGTCTAGTGATGTTCTTCAGGTGGTAATAGACAGACTGGGTAAGAGCTTTTAAATGGTTGTTAAATTTCAGGTCTGCGTCAATAATGATGACCTGGACTTAAGGTGAGGACTGACCTTTGACCTTTCTTTTTCAGGGCCGAACACAATCACTTCTGTTTTGTCTGCATTAAGCTGGAGAAAGTTCTGGCACATTCACTCTGTGATTTGATGAATACATTTAGGCAGGCTGCTTTTGGCCCATGGGCCTCATATTTGACACCCTAATAAACAGACTAGTGTAAACACAAATGTACCTGTGAGTGTGTGCACCAGTTCAGACGTATCCACCTCGTACAGGTTCGCAGATCGGTCCCAGGAGGACGTCACCACTTGTCGGCCTCCCACCAGCCAATCGGCGGCGATCACCACGCCCTGGTGGCTCTTCAGGGTTGCCATAGGAACTCGGACCGTTGGGACCTCGCCGGGACCTTCCCCGTCCACTTCACCTTCTTCTCTGTCAGACGAGTCTTGGTCGTCGTCACACGGTGCCTGTGGGGACACGGAGGATGATGAAATAAACGCCAGCGGGTTTGATCAAAGATGACAGGAGGAGGAATCACAATAACAGACAGTTTTTAGAAACAGAAAAGACATGAATAAATACAGTTAAGACAGTTTTAGGTTTCCATTTTATTTAGTTTTTATGTTTTTGACTGTCATTTATTTGCATTTCTGTTTTTAAATTGTCATTACAAGAGACAGACAGACAGACTTTGTCATTATACAAACAAATGTACAATGGAAGAAAGAAATTCTTTCTTCCATTGTACATTTGTTTGAAACACTGAATAAAATGGAAACAAATGAAGTGGAGGAAAGAAAGAAAAAAAGGGAGGAAAGAAGAAAGAAAGAAAGAAAGAAAGAAAGAAAGAAAGAAAGAAAGAAAGAAAGAAAGAAAGAAACAAACAAACAAACAAACAAACAAACAAACAAACAAACAAACAAACTGACTCTGCCCTGGGGTAATAATGTGCCCCCCACAAAATAAATAAATAAATAATAATAATAATAATAATAATAATAATAATAATATATATATATATATATATATATATATATATATATATATATAAACATTCATTCTTAATTTATTAAAAGGGCCAAACAATATGCATTTTTAATTTTTGCTGAGACAATAATATTTCTGACAGAACAACCAAAATGTATAATTCTTCTCATTTCCAAAAAAGGCATAACATTGAGTTATCACATTAATAACACGTTCCATAGTAAACAAAATAACAAAAATTAACAAAATAAGTAAAACTGTCCTGTGAGACCCCTGCAAATTGGTATAAAGATGTAAAAAGCCACTTACGGTGACATCTGGTGGAGGCTGGGGGGCAGGAAGCTGCACCATGTAACGCCAGATGTGAGCCGTCTGGTCTCCAGACGCTGAGGCCACAAAACAAAAGTGGTATTCAGAAATACAGAAAACCTGAGGGCCGTAAATAATACACAGCAAATAAGGAGGAGGAAGTGGGTGGGGGTAAATACATACCTGTGAGGGCCACCTGCTCTGTGGGGTGAAACTTAATGGAGTTGACTGGGAGAGAAAACACACAATGCTTTATCACAATGTACTACTAGTTAGAGGAATTAAAAATAAACTGATGTACAAAAAGCTTTTAACAATGGGAGTATTTCCGCTCACACCATTAATGGCCATTCTATCATATTTTTGACAGATCTTTTTACCTGATCCTGCGTGTCCAGCGTACCTCAGCAGGCATTTCCCAGTCTCTATACTCCATAACAGAGCTGAGTGGTCTGTGACAGTGACAAACACCATGTTATCTAGTGCTTTATAATCACAACAGTGGGATTAGGGATGCACCATATTGTAAAAAACTGACATTGCAATTATTTTAACCCTGCGATATATATTGCAATGTGAAAAAAAAATACTCAGAGGATATAATAGTTGTGTGTTGCTGACGTAAATGGTCAAACTTCTCTTTTCGGAGCCAGGTCTTCTGTTAATGGTGATTTTTAAACTTCGCGAATAAGAGATTCATGACGTTATGTTGCTGTAACGGTTTGTCTGTTTATTTGTGTGTGTGTGTGTGTGTGTGTGCATGCACATTTCCTCTGTTCTCTAGTGTAGCAAATTTTTGAAGGATCGTTCTGAAATTTGGCATGTAGAAGGAGACACATATAAGGATGAAACACACAAGTTTCAGCTAAATTAACTCATGACTTCCGGTCTGACGCCATATTGAATTTTTGCATTGTCGCAGCAGAAATGTGCTGTTTTCAACATGTATTGGTAATTTAACATGGAAATGACTGATCATGATGTATTCGTGATTTGACAAGATCACAGATTTCATATAATTCGCAAAGTTACCACAGTCTACGTGGATTTCTAGTCTCTTGTTTGTTCCTCATTTTTCAAAGTTGTTACCAGTAATTCACTTCAAATTGATTAAGAATGATTGTGATTGGTGGATCACTGGCTGCAGTGTGTGTCATGTGCCCTTGAACAGCGTGTCCGCGGGGTTTCAAAAGGTATTAAAAAGTGATAATTCAAGAACGCAAAATTTAATGGCCATTAAAAGTATTACATTTGGTCAAAAGATATGTTTAAAAATCGAGGTATTTTTTTTCCCATTTGGACAATGAGGTGTTCCATTTTGATTAAATAATAAAATGTTACTGGTAAACTTTGCATACGTTTGTCGTTTACAGCTCGATTTAAAACTAATGTGTGTTACAGAGCCATGTAAAGCTCTTTATTTGGTCCTGGTGTGTTTTGAGCTTGATGTTGACATTTGAAATCCTCCGTGTGCACACGTAGCTGACTTTAGCTGCAGCGACTCATCAGACATGTCCAAGTTTACGCAGAGTTGACTTGAAGATCCGACCTACTGCTCAATATGTCGGACACCCATTAATATAAACTGGATGAGGGCTAACACACTAAGATCGTACATGCGTCCACCAATGTGGAATGAACAGCTGCCAAGAATTGGTGCAAATGGACACAACTATCGAGGACAAGGCTGTGCAATTGCCATGAGATTCACACTCTGTCGACATTATTTATTAGTTGTTTCAAACTTTAAAGAACTGTATTGATGACATTCATTTTGACTAATTGAGTTCATGAAATTTGTTTACTCAAAAAGTGAAATAAATGTGTAATATTTTCTCTAAATCTATTGTTGTGTACTGTTAGTAGCTGTCACCTAATGGTTGGGAGTTTTGGTTCAGAAGGTTGCAAGTCGAATCCCATACCATTCCATGGCTTAAATGCCCTTTTAGCAAGGCACCCCACCTTACAGTTACTGTACACTAACTAATACTAATACTAATACCCTGAAGATAAACAACTCTTAGTCTCCGTGGATAATAAGTGTAATATAATGTTAGATGTCATCTGCGAACATATCACAAAAGGTTTCTGATTAACACTTGACGCTCAGTGTCGTGATGGTTGTAAAAAAAAAAAAAAAATCTGAAGGTGGTTAAAAAAATGTATTCAATTTTAGTAAATTTAACTTAAAGTTTGGTGAATTTAGATAAGAACACATTGAGTTAATTCGTCTCCTACATTGCAAAACCTGCGATGTGACTATTGCGCACACATACATTGTGATGTCGATGCTCAAATGATATATTGTGCAGCTCTAATTGAGATTGTGTATGACATGGCATGTGCAGAATGATGTAAGTAACAATGAAGAAGAAAGAACTGTGTCCATGTCGGACATATTATTTCATTTGTAATTCAAAGTGGAATAAACCAGTGAATTCAACTTAATTTGAAATAGTCATTGGGAATTATGTGTTTACATGGTCATCTGAAAGAGGAATTATCCTTTATTCTGAATTAAACAGGAATAAAAACTGTCCCTTTGGTTTTCTACTTTCCATTCAGAACAAAGCATCATTATCTACAGACTTTGAGTGTGTTTATCAAACCTGCGGAGGCTGTGCCCAGAACCACCGGCTGAGTCCTGGTGACACTGAGGTCCCAGATCCCATCCCGATGGCCCACATATTCCTTCAGCAGCTGACACAATGCTCTGGAACCTGTGGTGGCTTTGAAACTCGACACAATCTGAAAAGGGAAGGGAGAACAGTGAGACTCCACCTAATGGAAGTAAAGATAGAATAATAACACTATAAATTAGAGCTAAAATATGGGTGCACTGAAATAGATTATGATTGAGAAATGAGTGGGAGCCAGATTTTAACTATAACTATAATCACCTTCCTAAAATAATTTTGATAAAAGTGACTTTTTGGGCCCAAATCATCAAATACTGAATCTGTGGTTTAAGTTTTCAGTGAAATATAACAACTTATTTTTAGACAATAGATCTTGAAACTGACATTTATTTTAACCTTGCGATATACTATATATGTGATATGAAAAAAATACTCAGGAGTAAATAACAAATGGTCAAACAGATTAGTGGTCGACACAGAACATACGTTTCAGTGTCATCCTTCTTGTAGCTGAAATAATTAAATAATTAAAAATAAATTAACTTAACAAATTAAATAAAATGAATATCTAACTAAATATAATAAAAAAAAGAAATGAAAATAAATAAATAAATAAACTATTAAAAATTCTAATAAGTAAATGAATTAGTAAATAAAAAAAGACCAAAAAAATTAAGAAAATAAAAAATGAATTAATAAATAAAAAAGAAATGCATAAAAAAATGAATCGAAAATAAACACATTTAATAATAAAATAAATATACATACAAATAAATAAAAACATTGCAGGACCTGCCATGTAACTATTGCACACACGTACATTGCGATGTTGATGATCATACGATATATTGTGCAGCTCTAAACTAGCTCCACACATTTTTTAATGAAGCAAAAAAAATTTAAAATCTGCCAAGAACAAGTGAAAATTATCTTGATAAAATTAGTTGAAATCAGATTTTCCAGATGTATTGTCTAAAAATAAGTCCTTTATATCTGACTGAAAAGTTACACGTTAGATGATTATGTCATATTTTACGTGTGATTAAATATTTGGACTACAAATAATAAAAATACAGTTGGTCAGATTTAGATTTATTCAGTGCACAGACCAAATAAATAAGTAGTTAGAACACTGTATTATGATAAGCAGTAATAGTGCAACTGAGTAGCGCTCCTCTAAAAATATTCCACAGTGGTAACAGTTACACATGGCCTTTACTCGCTGCAGGCACTCAAATAAACAAACTACAATAAATAGACTGTGAACCACAAACTGTACATGCTGCTACAAGCGCACGGCTGACCCCAGCGATAAGCTCAGATCAGTGCTAGTCATTAGATGCAGCGGCGAGGCGTTGGCTTCACACGTGTCAGCCCGTGTTAATGTACGCTCTCATTCTGTCAGGTGTGCTTACGATCACACCACACCACAATACAACCTTATTTGCTCCCTGTCATTAGCACACAATGAGCAGGAGAGCAGCCACACAATAACACATCCTGCTCAAAGTCAAACCCGGGAGTGAATACAGGCTGCAGTTAGTGCGACATGGCGGTTTAGTTTGTCACAAATTAGTGGTCGGCCGCGTGTGGTACTGTAGCTGGTAGGTTAGCTGTATATTATCAAGCAGCTAGTTCTGTCAGGAGGTTAATTCAACAAGTCCTTCCTTGATCCTCTGTTAGACGATTAGATCATCGCAACATTGTGTTCCACTCTTCGTCTTGCTCCGACTCTGTTTTCAGTTTGACAAAAAAAACAAAAAAAAAACCAAACCAGGGGAAATAACCAAACTACAACTGGGATGGGGTGAGCAATCAGATCATGGATAGAAATATTAATATAGAAATACAACCATCGCTGTTATCAACCCAGCCCCCCTAACATCTATTTTAACACATCTTAACATTATTGTGTTTTCAGTATCTTTTTTAAATACATTTTCCCTTCATAGTTTAACTTTGTTTTTACCTTTTTTTTTTTTACCACTTAAGCCCCAATGGGGTCTTCTGGCAAATTCCTCCATTAAAACAGCTGTTGCAACTACCGAGACCAAAGTCATGAAACTTCACCTGTGTAAAGAGAACACCTGAGAGTTTGTAAATAAACTGTCAGATATAATATATTTGTTACCCAAATACACAGCAGAAAAAGGAAAAAAAAAAATCAGGTCTAGATTGAAAAATATAATTTCAAACTCAATTTCGAGCCTCAAGATGTGACTTGACAGTGAAACTGCCAATTATGAATCTGTTTGTCCATTAATGAACATTTACCGTGTAAACTTTGAGGTTTGTACAACGAATAAAAATTATTTTAGTAAAGACAGCACTATACTTTGGTCACTTAGAGAGCAGTTTAGTCAAAAATACCCAAATGTGTTTTTTTTTCCTTCTAACTTGATACATGTAACAAAATACTGTCCAATGTGCCGCACTCGGAATGATTATTAAACACATTTTAATGTGTTTTTGAGTTGGTTTGTGTGTCTCTGTCTGTTATTATACATTTGTCATTATACAATTGTACAACGAAATTTGTCCTCTGCATTTAACCCATTCTTTCTTTGATAATGTTGGGGCACCTGTAAGGAGCCTGGGGGACCCATCTCCTGATGGGGACCCATCTGTTGTCAGTTTCTAGTTGTAACTACAACTATAAAAGTCCTAACAGCAGTTTTTTTTTTCTCCATATTTTCCAGAAAAAACACAAGTATTAATCTTCATTTAGGCTAAAGTGTTGATTTTTTTAAGGAATTAGTGGTGACTTTTTCATTAATATTGTATTTTAGTTGCACAAATATATCGGTTTTAGGGCTGCACGATATTAAAAAAACAGACATTGCGATTTTTTTTACCCCTGCAATAAAAAATAGAAAATACTCGGCGGTAAATACAACGGTGGTGCAGCACCGATGCAAATGGTCAAAGAGTTTAGCGTTCAACAAAGAACCTACGTTTCAGTACCATGCTTTTTATAGCTGAAATGATTAAATAAAATTAATAATTAGTTAATTAATTAATTTAATTATAAAATAAAATAAATAAATAAACAAATAAACAAATGAATAGATAAATAAAAATACAAATAATTGAAAAAAACATTTTTTTTACATTTTAAATAAAATAAGTAAATAATGAATAAATAAACAAAATAAAAATTACATTAAATAAAAAATGAGCAATAGATAAAAAGACAAATAAAACAATGTTTTTATTAAATTAAATAAACAAATTAATAAAAATATATACAAATAAATAAAAATAATTTTTAAAAAATTTATAAAAATTATTGCAGGACCTGTGATGTGACTCGTGCACACCTGTGTCGATGCTCAGACAATATATTGTTTAGCTCCAGTCAGTTTATAGTCGGTACAGTAACTATAAAATTAGTAATATAATATTTTATCCTGGTTGCCCACCCCAAGAAAATAATGATTTCCTAGGTCAGATACAGTGAAGGGAATGTTGTCCAGCAGAGAAGAGATGAGGATTCAAGGTCGGACTTTTCAAGTTAAACAGTCTCAGCCCACATTCGCCTCCTGCGATGCTTAGTGACAAACAGAGCATTCAGGAAGTTACCCATGAATCTCCGCCCCACAACTCCCATGTGGCCACACTGAAGGTGCGAGGTCCACCTATTTTGCCATGGAGAGTGTACAAGCGCTACATCATAAGAGATTACAGAGGAAGAGGGTCAAAGAAGGGTGGAACTGTGTAGTGAACATTATAGATACAGATTTGAAGCTGTTTGTACAGATGGGCAAACATCTGACAATATTACACAAATCACAATACCTGGATCACCATACAATAAATCACAATATATCATTATACAGTGGTACCTCTACTTACCAAAGACCCAGCTAATGAATAATCCAAGTAACATTACATTTTTTGTCTCTGAATACGAAAAAAAATTTGATTTCCAAAAGGAAACTTAAACCCCAGAGACATAAATACTATGTACATTACTGTACGTACTGTGATGTATGTATGTATGTATGTATGTATGTATGTATGTATGTAGGACCACAATGGAAATAAGCTCATTTGAGCTTTTTGTGTTATCCTTTTGATATGTGTACAAGGCACACAAGTACCATTTTAATTTCTTTTTTCTTTATATTCTAACCTTGTGCTATGTCAATAAACAATATCGTCATCATCATCATCATCATCAAATCCGTCATGTACGTACTGTACGTAGCATCCTATTGGCTATGAGGTTGCTACCCATGATGCTTTTCATGAGCCTTTGCCTACCATTCATCACAGTTCTAACCATACATGTGTAAAGAACAGACCCACTGCTGCCCCCCGAACACGCCCACCGAAACCCCACCACAACATGCACCCGACACCCACCACGAGCCAAAAGAAAGTGACTCCCATCCACCAACAGAAGTGAAACAGGAGATGATAAAAAAAAAAGAGGAGGCAGCCATCACCAGCACGAACAAAAGACACGCCGGTGAAACCCCACGAACCCTCCGAAAAAAGAAAAACAAATAAATGTCCATGAGCCGTCCCATCGCCCACCCTGATGACACAAACACTCTGCGCACCCCAGGAAGATGACAAAAAGCCACCAAAGGCAATCAGCCCTGGATCTACACCCCACCAAACATCCGTCAACAAACACCACTGAAGGTGAAAGTGACAAAACAAACACAATAGTATGAAAATGACCCACATGTCTGGTATGAAAATGACCCACATGTCTGGTATGAAAATGACCCACATGTCATATATGAAAATGACCCACATGTCTGGTATGAAAATGACCCACATGTCATATATGAAAATAACCCACATGTCTGGTATGAAAATGACCCACATGTCATATATGAAAATGACCCACATGTCATATATGAAAATGACCCACATGTCTGGTATGAAAATGACCCACATGTCTGGTTCATTTGAATGGTTTAATGTTCAGTCAGTGAAGACACATTTACCCACTGACACCAATACATTACATCTAAAAACCTACATTTTCTTTTACTTTTAACACATAGTTCATACAAAATTGGTACATTTTGAAAAAATATTTTTTAAGGGTAGTATTTGGGGCCTTGGAACAAAACAGGCTTTTTACATGTAAAATGTTACTATTTATGAAAAATTCACAGTACGAAATGAATTTATTTCATAAGTACAGGTAACACTGTACTATTAAAAAGGCAAAATATTCCATTTGTTTTGGGGGTTTTTTCCTCATTTCCTTGAGTGTTTCTATGAATGCTATTTTTTTATTTTTTTTTTTTACAACCCTAACAAAGGAACAAACCTCTGCTTCTGTCGGACACAAAAAATGCACAAAATGCACAATATTAGAAAAAAACTGAGATTGTGATTTTTTTAACCCTTCAGTATCTTGTGCAGCTCTACAAAAAAAGAGCTTTTAGGATGCTTCAAATAAGCATTATTTATTAAGAGATGGTTAAATAATAGTAAATAAAATATGAAGGCAAGAGAAAAACAAAAAACAAAAATGAACCTCTGCCATATCTGCATTTGAATGAACACCTAAAAATGTAACGATACATTACTTTTTAATATCGATACAGTATCATGAAATGAAGTATCGCAATATATTTTAGGGTTTCCCCCAGAAATCGTACTAACTGTGGTGGTAGTTCTGTTAGGATGTCCACTGATGATTTGTTAAAAAAAACAAAAACTTGGATTTCATCTGCTGTAACCATCGAAAACACCCTCAAATAGAACATTACACTCTTTAATGGTCTGTGGATATTTTGCCATTTGGATTTTCCGTTTATGAATGGGAATAAAAAAACAAAAAATAACTGGTTTATTTGACTTTCGTTATAAAGCACAAAATCAACAATTGAATTATGCCGCATTTTCCTTTCATTTTCATGTTCTGTCATTTCACTTTACAAAAAGAAATTCAAAGTCAATAAGAAATATTCATATTCTCGCACCGGAAACTGCCATTCAGACTGTAATAAAGTGAGAATAATGTGAGGATAACAACCAAGAATTATGTCTTTGGAGCCGTACTTATAAATTGTTTTAGAATGGACAAAACAAGGCCTGTCATCGTTGGAAATCTCTGCGCACGTTTCAATGGAAAGCGGAAGCGGGAGAGGATTTTCACCTCGAAATGTGTGAACATTTTGCGCTGAAAACGGCGTAAAATTGAGGGGGTTGCCTGAGGAACATCTGGAGTTGGTGGTGGCAAAAGTAGAAGTATGAAAACTGATATTTTTAGATGTGTTTTCTGGTGTGATAATATTTATTCATATTATCGCTTGTTTTTGGTCAGTATTTCCATTTGTGTTGACTTTGAATTTATTTTTGTAAAGTGAAATTTAAAAAATTAAAGGAAAATGCAGCATAATTCAAACCTAATCCAGCTACAAATGGGTGACGGCGGGGTACACCCTGTATGAGTCTCCAGGGCTGAACATATATAGACAAACACATGCACTAGTCACATGTTTTAATTTATTTTTAAATATATTTGCTCACTTTAACCTTCTGAGACCCGTTGCGTTTGAAAAAACTTTTGGATTGAACAGTTTCCAAAAAAGGCAATTATTTAACAGAAGAAAGTCAAGATTTGTACTTTCCTAGGTCTCAAGAGATTAAAATGTATAAATGTGTTGTGAGCTGTGTCAGACCACCCTCTGTCACCATTTGGGACAAATGATAAAATATTTGATTCTATTCATAAACTATATGGAAGTGTGTACTGTAGTCACATGGCTCTGTACGTGTCCCTTCTTAATCTAACTGTTTGTTAACTGTTGTTCCTGATGGATGAGAATCTTCATCATTCCTTTTTTCACTGCATTTTTCAGTTCATCACATTTAAGGGGCTTTTGAAAAGAACTAATGAAACTCATCTGTCCGATATTTCGCGCTAACAAAGTAGCTTCTAATTTCAGCTAAAGTCAAATAACAATGAAACAGACTTGACTCAGACTGACTGACCATCAACAGGAGGTCTACGACAGCTGAACTGACAGTCATGTGACGGTACCAGTGTTACAGAGTCCTGTACGGTCCACTTTACAAACCCACGTACATTAGACCTGTAACCTGACTCATGATTAAACACTTCATCTACCCAGGGACTCTGTTTTAAAGGCTGCTCAGTGACATCTGTAGCCAGATATGAACCTCCTTCAACATAAAACAAACCAGCTGTTGATCAACCACAGATCCACAGTTTCATCCATTAATCTGCTTTTATTTTGTCACTTCCTGTCCTGCTACCTGCCCGTATTTCCTTTAACTTTACCTGCGCTCCTAACCCGAAAAATCAGCAGATAAACCTACGGTTGGAAGTTACAAATATGCCTATAGTGTCACTAGTTTTAACGTGCATTTCATTTCTTTAAAATAAATTAAAAAGTCATGATTTTAGCCTGGCAGGGAGGCAAGTAAAGCCTTATAATGCACTGGGGGAAACCCTATTACAAAATCGATATTTTCGTACACCCCTAGTTAACACATCAATAAGTGACTCTGTTAAATACGCATTTTTTTGTGTTTTCTTTTTCACTGTCCCTGATGATGGATAGTAAACTCCCTCACAGGATACTATATGTCACAAAATATAGATTTTATGTCTCAGTTTAATTTGTTTACCCACTCTGTCATGACCTTACAGAAAAATATCTCCCTTCCTCATACTCCGGCACAAAGGGTCTTTTGATATTCTGTTAGAAACACCCTGGACAGAATCCCAACAGCTCAAATATTTACATAGATGACACATGGTGTGTACTCCACTGAATGGTTTGACAGAGGTGTGGTGGGTACCTTGCTGGTGGAGGCTTTGTAGGTCGTCTTCAGCTTCTGCGAGAGTTGACTGGTGCTGTGGCTGGCTGTGTGATGGAGACAAAAACAACAATGAACAGACTGCAACGCAAGGCCACAAACTCATTTACTGCTTTCACTGGTTCAGTAGCAGCTCAGAAAGTGTCAGCACATGACCCTGAATGCAAAGCCACGCTATGTGTGTCGCTAGTTATTAGCAGTCCAAGGATGTTTTCACACCTTTTCAATATGTTCTCAGGTGGAATCAGCTCAATCCTTGTATAATCTGGTCATTTTCATTAATCAGTCCCTCCAGGATTTTGTGGGCCTTTTTTGAGATCGTTTCATCCTAAAATGTCTGCTGAGCTTTTCTGAAAAATTGCGATGAAAGTTGCAGTGCTTTTTAGGCTTATGTTGTAGGTCAAAGGTCAGGGTCACAGTCACCAAAAATGTGTTTTCACAATGATAAATGATAGGGCAAATTGGGTAAAACATTTATGAAGGACAGGGTTTGTTGTGCTTGGTACCATTTGGTTTCTGTTTTTCCTCATGTACTGTATCCCAGATGGGGACGTTTGATACGTTCATCAATGTAAAATCAGTCCCTCCAGGATTTCGTGGCCCTTTTTTGAGATGGGTTCATCCTAAAATGTGTGATGTTGGATGAGCTTTTCTGAAAATGTGTGATGAAAGCGGCGGCGTTTTTTAGTCTTTTGTTGCGGGAGGAAGTGAAAGTTGCGATAAATAGTTGTGATTTTCCCTTTCTGTGATAAAAATTAAGTAATATTTCAAATATTTAGTCACTGGAAAATTAATTAAAAGTCATTGTGACATGGTCTGTGACAAACTACCTTTTACTGAGATGGAAAATAAACTATTAAGAGGATTACAAAAATGCAACAAAATATATATATTTTCCCAAATGCACCTGTTGGGTCAAAGGTTAAAGGTCATATGACCTCACAACACTACAGGAAGTTATGAAACATAATATAAATGTCTCAGCCAGTAAAACATTATCACTGAGATTTTAAAATATGTCAAATAAAATATTACCTGGATGATAAAAATGCACCTGTTGGTACTAGTGCATCATTTTAGTTGTCAAATGCGCATGTTTCTTCGTACTGTAAGGTAAACAGGAAAAGGCAGAAGGAGCAGCTCAAGATGTCGCAAATGATTGGTCACATTTTGCATAAAAGTCGCAGTGATTGGTTAAGTTGCAACATTGCACTGAATTCACAGGGATAGACTGAATTTACGTTGAAGTTGCAAATCATAACATCGCGAAAATCCTGGAGGGTCTGATTAATAAACAGTGTACGTTGCCTTTACAAGTTAAATTCTTATGATGTTTAAGACCT
>CM035802.1:7752287-7914787 GCA_020466265.1 Siphamia tubifer | reverse complement strand
CATGGATTACAAATCAGTCAGGGTCGGTCTGACACTTTTAGTCTGCATATGATGTGTCATTTTTGTGTAATATTGTTTTATATGTAGTCATATCACAGCACCACTCTGGACATTTTAACATCTGCTGCCATCCAACATCCAAGGACCACAATGGAAATAAAATTAAAAACTTTATTCTGATATCCTGACCCTCTGTTTTGTTTTTTTGTTTTGTTTTCAGTTAAGCATCTGTTGTGGTTTATTTTAAACTGAATAATGCATTTGGTTTTATTTAAGAAGTGAGATTGTTAAATAAAATCAACCAATCATCTATAACAGAAGCAGAATGTGTCCAGGAAGTCCACACTCATAGTTACTCACATTCAAGGTTTTCAATGTAGAGGTTTTCAAACTCGCGTTCGATCTGACCAAAGAGGTCGAGCAGATTGTTCCTCAGGGAGACGGGCAGTTTGGAGTCCTGCACGTGAACACACACAAAAAAACTGTTCATTTGACATCAATCTCAACCACTCGTTATTTTAAGATTTAAAGGGCTATAGTAGGGCTGCACGAGATGAGAAAAAAATGACATTTTTTTAACCCTGTGATATATATTGTGATATGCAAAAATCCTCAGGAGTAAATAACAGCTGTGTGGTGTCGACACAAACTGTCAAATTTGTGAACGTACGTTTCACTAGTTTAAATCATTAAATAAAAATTATAATAAAAAATAAATAAAAAATGTTAAATGTAAAAATTAAAAAATTCAATTCAATAAATACGTTTTACAAATATGTGTGTGTGTGTGGGTCAAATTTCAGAAATTAAGATTTTATATTTGTCTGAAAGTTTATTAAAAATGTTTGCGTGACACTAATTCAATCAATCAGAAGCTGTTTTTCAACATCACCATATATATATATATATATATATATATATATATATATGTATATATATTCAGACATATACATATACACACAATATACACATACACAAACAATAATTTAAAAAAACTAGAAAAGCACTCAGAGCACAGACTTCAGTCAAGGTGTTTTAACATAAAACTGGATTCTTTTCCAGAGGTGAAAACAACAACAGTGTTTGTAGATTTGATCACTTTCACTTTGACTCAGAAAGTTGTTTATTTATGGTTCTCATCTCATCTGTTGACTTCATCCAACTTTAGTGGAAGGCTCTGTGGTGTTTGTTTTCCTCACCATGGGACACCAGTAGAGTGACTCACTCCTCCCTATAGTGATCACATAAAGGCACTGGCCTGTTTCAAACATTCACTTCAAACCTCTACAATCTTTGAGCACGTTTGGCACAACTTCACTGATCTTTATTTTAAACACTCAGAAGTATTTTAGGTCATTTTCTTTAAACATTCGAAAAAAGAAATGCTACATACTGTACAATTCCTTTAACCCATAAAGAGCCAGATCTTTTGTGGTACTTCCCAAATAATTTTTTCCTTCTATTTTTAAACCTTTCTTAAAAGTGACATATCTTCATTTATTCTAATATTAGGCTTTTTTTTGCAATTGTGTTTTGCAAAAATTAATTGAAAATAGCAATATTTTGCTATGCTTGGGATCCATCTATCTACTGTAATGACAATTTAAAAACAGAAATAGACATAAATGATAGTCAAAAACAGAAAACAAAATAAAATGGTAACATACTGCAACTGTATTTATAACTAAAAATCAGGTATTTTTGTAGTTTTGATTTACTGGTCGTGCAGCCATCTATAAACTCTTACATTAAAGTTGAAGGTTATTCTGTCAAAAATAGAGAAAACTGAAGAAAAAAAAGATGTTTGCAGTGAAATAAGCATATCATTAACTGAACATAAAACAAGCGTCTCCATCTATTAGGCGGCCATTTTTGGGACGGCCATGGCTCAGTTGGTAGAGTGGGTTGTTCAGTAACTGGTCTGTTGTGTCCTTGGGCACAGTGTCACTCACCCTGAGTTATGAATGTTTGGTGGTGGTCATAGGTGTGAAATGTCTGCCCCAGGGCAACTGTGGATACATATGTAGTTTACCACCACCAGAGGGAGCATGTGAAAGTGAATGATTAATGGGTCACTAATGTGAAGTGCTTTGGCGCTACATAAATCCAATCCGTCATTACTGTGATTTATTAAACTCCATTGGTTTTACTGGTGGTGTAGAACGGGGGTCTGGAACCCTGGTCCTAGAGAGCCACTATCCTGCATGTATTTGATGTTTCCACCTTCCAGCACATGTGATGGTCATTATCAGGCTTCTGCAGAGCTGGATGATAGGCTGATGATTTGAATCAGATGTGTGGGGAGAGGGAAACATCTAAAACAGAGGTGTCAAACATGCGGCTCAGGGTCTCTTTGGATGAATTTATGAAATGCAAAAATTACACTAAGATATAAATCATTTTAGGTCATGGTCCACATTTAGACCAATTCAGTCTCATAATAACCAAACGCAAATTTTCACATTCATGCGTCGAGATTAGATACAAAGTCAACTGAGAAAAGAGTTTGGATGCAGATCCACCCTGGGTGGCACGTTGGACGCGCGACTGCGGTGTGTTGGAGCGTCCGGGTGTGGGAGCAGCACGTCTTGCTACAAATATGTGTAAGTCGGCAGAAAGAAAAACTGAGCCTCAAATAGTGTTGAAAGCAGACTTCATCCAGACAGAGTTCCTGGAGGAGGTGGTGGGATTCCCCTGCTGGGGCACTTCTGCGGGATCGAGTGAACCCAAAAGCAATGGCGTCTGGCCCTTGGACGTATGGGACCTCCAGAGCAGGTCCAACTGATCTGAGCCATAGTTGAGGACAGATGTCGGCTATCTATCTTTCTGTTTATAACCTATCTTACATACCAAGTCTGTTCATGGCTCGTCACCTGGTGTCCCCTTTCCCCCCTCCCCTTGTGGGGGGAGTGGTGGTTCTCTTGACAGTGTCTGCGTGGGAGCCATGGACGACAGGATCTGTGGTGACTCACCTGTGCTGACCTGTGACCCTGGAGCTCCTCCCTTGCTCGTCTGGTGTCTGGACCAGCCCCCCCCCCCTTCATTTAGAAATGGACGTTCATCTATGGCCTGTCCATCCATGGGAGTGGATCTGTCCTTCAGTGTGGTTCTCCTCAAGATTTCTTCTTTTTCCCACCGGGAAAGTTTTTTCTTGCCAAGAAGGAGGGTCTAAGCACAGGGGATGCTAGGGACTATTCATATATCTCTGTAAAGTCCTGTGAGACGACTTTCTTGTGATTGTTGTGTTTATCCAGCATCCAGACTCGGGCGTTGCACGTTCGGAGTGGCCCTGAATTGTCCAACGTCCAAACTCGGGTGTTTACGTCACAGGTGTACACGGAAATTCGTGTTTGGTGTGGCCGTAGCATAACACATGAACAGGAGGAATTTCAGAAACTCCTCAGTAGAACCAGGAAGTGCTGATTCTAAAAGCACCAGAAACTGAATCAACATAAGAACTCATATATTTATTGTTCTCACTGGAACACATTAGTAACTGCAGGTAAATGTATGTTATCGCTCTTCAAAGAGAAGTTTGGGTGACTCATAAAGTACACAGCACTTTAATAAACACAAAGTAATCCTGATGTAATCTGTCTGTTTATCTGATATGATCTAATCACTCTCCAACTGTACTAAATACCAACACAGCCACCGTCTAACCAGTCAGACATAAGAGCTGTACGATAGAAAAAACTGACAGTGTGATTTTATTTTTTTTATATCCTGTATGTGTATATAGCAATATGAAAAAAATACTCAGGAGTAAATAACAGCTGTGTGGTGTCGACACAAACGATCAAACTGAACAGACATTTCAGTGTCATCCTTCTGGTAGCCAAAATAATTCAATAAAATTAAATAATAAAAAATAAAATAAAGTAAAATAAAATTAATTAATTAATTAATTGAATAAATAAAATATAACTAAATGAATAAATAAATAAAAATAAATGTATAAAACAAAATGTTTAAGAAATGAATTAATATATAAAAAAAAAATAAAATATAACTTAATGAATAACTAAATTACATAAATAAATGAATGCAAATAAAAAATAAAAATAAATGGATAAAAAATAATTTAAAAATTAAATAAATGACTGAATTAAACAAATAAATGAAAACATTACAATAAACAAATGCATAAATAAATAAGGCAAATAAAAAATAAAAAATTAATTAATGAAAAAATTAATGAATAAATAAATGAAATGAAAAAATAAATTAGAACCAAATGAATAAAGAAATGGCATAACATAAATAAACTAAATAAGGCAAATAAAAAAATAAATATAAATGTATAAAAACAAAATATTAAATAAATGAATGAATAAATAATTGAAAAAATAAAATATACCTAAATGACATAAATAAATAAATTCAAATAAAAAACTAAAAATAATAAAAAATAATGTAATAAATCAATGAATTAAATAAATAAATGAAAACATTAAAAATAAATAAATAAATACATTAATAAATAAATAAATAAGCCAAATAAATTCTCAAATAAATAAATAAGACAATGAATTAAAAAATAATAATAGTAAAATAATGAAAAGGGCAAATAAATAAATAAATAAATAAAATGTGATGTAGATGGTCAAACAGTATCTTTTGGTCGTCAGACACCTCAGTTCCACAGACTTACCTCCATAGTGAACTGTTAAAAGTGAGTCATGAGTGGAGCACAGTCTAAAGCCACAGTGAAAACAATAGAGTGAAAAGGCTGCAGCTGACAGATTGACCAGACCTCATGACGAAGGAAACCAAACACTTGACTGTGGCTCTTTTTTCTGGCATGTGTTCAGAAGCAGTAATCATTTACAGTGACAGTAACTGTTTCCATTATTGTGTCAGTGCCACATGTCAACACACATCACAGAAACACAGTTAATTAGAAAACAACACAGCAGTTAAAGCCGTTGGCTGGTGCGAAACGCTTCCATGAACGCCATAAATATAATGACACTGTTCAAAACTCAATACAAACTGCAATTAGTGCGTTCTAGATCCGTCTATAAAAGTGCAAAGTGTGTCTGTATGAGGGCTTCAAGATATTAGAAAAAAAAATGGCATTGTGATATTTGGTTGTTGTTTTTTTTTTTAACGCTGCGATATATATTGCGTTATGAAAAAATACTTATAACAGTGGTGGTAAAAGTACATTAATACAAATCAATCAATCAGTAGATACAATTAACAAAAATAATCAATAAAACATGAATAAAAATAAAAAACTAATCTTTTTAAAACTAATTTCATTAACTAATTAATTAATTAATTAATTAATTAATTAAAATAAATAAATGAATAAAGACAAATAAATAAAAATAATAACTAAATATATATATATATATATATATATATATATAAACTATACTACTATATATACTATACTAAATATACTAAATTATATTTTTTATATATATATATTGTATATACAAAATTTTTTTAATTAAAATTAAATAACTACAGGACCAGTGATGCGACTATTGTGCACACATACATTGCAATGTCGATGTTCAAAAAATATATTATGCAGCTGTAGTCTGCATGCAGGTCTTATGTGTGCGTGTGTGCGTGTGTGCGTGTGTGCGTGTGTGCGTGTGTGCGTGTGTGCGTGTGTGCGTGTGTGCGTGTGTGCGTGTGTGCGTGTGTGTGTGTGTGTGTGTGAAGACAGCAAGTGAGTCTGGCAACGGACAAAAAGCACTGGTGAAAAGACTCATCAGACCTGGACAAGCAGCCCATATTAAAACTTGATGAGACAACAGGCCAGTGCAAGATGAGCTCCAGTTGTCGTGTACAATAATTCAAGGACGTTGTCAAGAAGAGAAAGTAAATGTCCAAGGACTTTCATGGTCAAAACTGGAACTGGGAAATAATGAAAAAGCCCAGGGTGACACTATTTTATATTGAAAGTGTGCTGCATAATGTGACACTATTGCAAGAAACTATTAGAGGAAACTCAGGGTTACAAAAACACATTTTGGATGACCTTCAGAATATCATTAAATATAGAGCGTATCTGTACATTAACTTAGTTCACAGATTAAACTTCACTGTGTCCCACAAACATACAATCCACAACAGTGTTATTCCAGTCACCTGACATTTCTAGCAATTGATAAATAGAAAAAATGTAAACTTACTCATATAAAATATATAGTGAGTTACAATAAATACAGCGGCTGTGGGATTTGAATTATCACTGGACATCTGTTTTTCGCTGAAACACAGTAGGTCATTTGTGGCAGAATTATTACTGAGCAAATCACGGACATGGCGCCATCGCACAGGACTAAGAACATAAAGAACATTATTCAATCTACTCCTTTTGAGTGGTGAGTCTGAAATCCTTATTTTTGTCTTTTGTTCTGTACTTTTTTTTTTTTAAGATGAACTGCTCAAATAAAAAGAACTGAACTGAACTAATTATTCAGAATTACCAGTGGTCCATAGGTCATACTGATTCTGTGCGAATAGGGCATTAGGTTCTCAGTAGGACTGACAGAACCTTAGGAACCTACTGGTGTATGAGTGTGAGTGAATGGGTGAATGTGAGGCTAATGTAAAGAGCTTTGAACCATGAAGGTGGAAAAGAACATTTAAATAAAACACAGCAAACTGTGAGTCTTAAACTAAAGAACTGTGTATCTGTTAATGGTTATTATGGTCAGTTTTTGGGCTGAACGACAGTAGAAATAAACTAATATTGTGATTTTTGTTTGGGTTTTTTTTAACCCTGCGACATGAAAAAATCCTCAGCAGTAAATAACAGCTGTGTGGTGTCAACACAAACGGTTAAACAAATTAGTGGTCGACACTGAACATACACTTTAGTGTCATCCATATGTAGCTGAAAGAATGAAATAAAAGTATAAAAAAACAAATGAATAAATAAATAAATGAATGAATAAATTAAATACAAACTATATAAAATAATTAATTAATAAATAGATAAAAAAAGACATGAAAAATAAATGATCAATAAATAAAAAATAAATAAAAAAGCCAAATAAATAAAAAATAAATGAATAAATATTCAATTCAATAAATAAATACAAAAGACAAGTAATAAATAAAAAATACTAAGAAATGAAAAATAATAGCAGGACCTGCCATGTCGCTGTTCAAACATTATATTGTGCAGCTGGAGTCAGTTTAAAATGCTCCAGCTCTTTCATAATTCATAGCTTGAATTATTGTTTTTTTCTGTGTTCATCTGCAGCTCAACTGTCTGTACACATCCTGACCAAGGAAAATTTTATTCTCTTTGTGCAGTTTAATCTACACCTGGCTTTCCTGCCTTCGTCCATAATAATGTACTAAATGTCCTTTAAAATTAACGTTTATTTGGTCACATAGTAAAATAAACTATTACATGATCAAAAACACATTCATTTTATTTAACCCTTTAACCCCTGATGCGTTCTGAATGGATGGTTTAATTTAAATAATCAGAATATTTAAACTTTTTTGTGTAATTTTAGAGATCATTTTGTTCATGGAGCGGATGTACAGGTGTCAAAAAGAAAAAGTCCAAACTGAAACAACTGGAACCAAATTAAAACATTAGTCATTTATTCCTTATTTTTAACTTCAATTTAGGTTTTGGGTTGGGTTTTTTTTGCATTTTTCGTGTTATTTGTTATTTTGTGAATATTTATTAGTTTCTGTTGATATTGTTGCCTATTTTTGTTTGGTTTTTTTTACATTTTATTTATTTTGTTATTTTTCTTGAATTGTGTTCTGTTAGTGTCTTACTTTGTTCATGTTACATGTTATTTTGTTAGTTTATTATTCATTTCTGTTCATTTTATTAATCACTTTGGCAGTTTTTGTTCACTATGTTGCCTATTTTATCTTAATTTTTTTTTTTTTACTGTGAACTTGCTTAAGTCTCAGGAGTTAACCCTTTAACTCCTGAGACTTTAGCAGTTCCACAGTACAAACAATTTTAATAAAATTAAATTAAATGAGCAGCAAACAAACAAAAGCAGCCAAAGTGAATAATAGAAATTAACAAAAAAAATTAATAAACCAACAAAAATAATGCATAACATGAACAATGTAAGACACAAATGGAACAAAATTGAAGAAAATTACTCCAATAAAAAACAAAATGTAAAAAAATGAACAAAATAAGCAAAAAAAAAAAAAAAAAGAACAAAAAAAACTAATAAATATTTACAAAATAACAAATAGCATGAAACAATTTGCAAATCAATTAAGTAAAATAAATTCAAAGAAAGAACATGTATTGTAATTTGGTTCCAATAGTTTTAGTTCTGGCTTTTATTTTTTTCTCAGTTGCTTTTTGACACCTGTTTAATTATTTCCATAGACCAGTACCATGAACAAAACTCAGTAAAAACAAAATTTTTATTGAATTTTTCGGAATATTTAAACTAAACCATCCATTCAGAACATCAGCACTGACACATCAGGGGTTAAAGAGTTAAAAAAAAAAAGGCTTTGTTTTAAATGTCTTTGGTTGCCAGACATTTGTGACGTTAAAATGGAGTAAAAAAAAAAACGCCTGTGAACCAGTGACAGTGTTTCATGACATTAACACACGATGACACAAACTCAAACCCTTCACCATCACTCTCACACTCTTTCTTCAGCTTATCTGAGTTGACACCCATTTACAACAGTTAATAACCAGGATGTTCTTGATCAAACACCAGCTTTTACAACCTAAACAGACCAGAAGAGTGGCCTTTGCATCAGGAAAAGAAAACTATTTATTTGTTGCAGAGAAAGACGCATTAAAATAACTGCAGCTTCAATTTAACTGAGGGATTTGAACATTGTTAATCACTAACTTGATGGTACTGTATGCTTCTGGAGTAGAGCTGCGTGATATTAGAAAAAGATGACATTGCGATTCTTTTTAACCCTGCGATATATATATTGGGATGTGAAAAAAATACTCGGTGCGGCGCCAACGCAAAAGGTCAAACATATTAGCGGCCGACACAGAACATACGACTCAGTATGATCCTTCTTGTTGCCAAAATAATGAAATAAAATTAATAATTAAAAAATAAATAAATAAATAAACTTTTTAAATGAATACTTACAAAATAAATGAATAAATAAAAAAATATATTAATAGAAATTAATTAAATAAATTAATACAAATAAATTAAATGAATAGCTAAATAAATAAAAAGACAAATAAATAAATAATTAATTAATAATTAATGTTTAATTAAACAAACAAATATTTAATACATAAATGAATAAAGATAAATAAATAAAAATAAATGAATAAATAAATGAATGATTAAATATATATATATATATATATATATATATATATATATATATATATATATATATATATATATATATATATATATAAGAAAATTAATAAATAAATAATAAAGAGAAGTAAATAAAAAATGCTAACAAATAAATAATATGAAGAAAAAATAAATAAAAAATAATAAAAAATGTTATTAAAATAATTCCAGGACATGCAATGTGACTATTGCACACAGGTACACTGCGACGTCGAAGCTCAAACAATATTTGGTGCAGCTCTAGTCTGGACTCACTTCTGACACACCTCGATGAACAACAAAGACTTTCTTCTAAATCCAGTGCTGAAAATCCTGTCCTTCAAAAGACAACTTTTCTTTCTGTTCCTCAGGGTCTACCTTAGTCCATAAACACACTCTGGTAAAGGAAGTTTCTATCTTTCAACACTAGGTTCAAAATAAAAGAAATGCTGCTTAACCTGCTGGTATTGTATTGTCATGACAAAACAAAAATTCCTAGTGCTTTTTTTTTGGAGGGGGGGTTACATGACAATTAACAGCAACTTCTGGAACAGGCTTTTCAAGACACTCTGCAGCTAATGCAGAAACTGATTGAAAATGCTGAATAATCTGTGCACTTCTAGTAATGTTTTTGTAAAAGTCTAACCCTGAGTGCATGTTCCTCACCTGTCCCTCCAGCATGTCTCCTCTTTGGATGCCCGGTGGCCTCTCCTCTGTGCTGTTTGTGCGGCGGATGGATAAACTGTGAGCTTTGCGTTTCTGCTTGGGGTGACGAGCTGCCGAAGCAGAGCCGGTGCTGCTTCCGCCCTCTACAGGCATCCCTCCTTCCTCCTGGGTGGCCCTGCCCCCTTTGTTCACCTCTTATCTGACAAGCAGGTAAACACAGACCAGGCTGTGGTTGGACGGTTAAGCTGCTCGGTTAACGCCACCTGCCTGCAGGAAAAAAGGGAAGTCAAATTCAGACTGACAAGTGAAAACACTTTGTCAGGCAGGGGTCTCAGACTCATTTTCTTTCAGGAGCCACAGTCAACCTCATTTAATTTCCAGAAGATGAACCAGTAAAATTATACCTAACCCTAATCTAAAATATTTTATTGTGAAAAAAATGCCCAAAACTATTAAATTAGGAAATTAGAAAAGCACTCTGAGAATACAAACCTCCGCCAAGGCAGACCCCCCCCCCCCCCCCCCCCACACACACACACACACACACACACACACACACCCGAATGAAAAGAGGTCCACCAAGGAGGTTACAGACTTAGACTTCCCTTTATTGCCATTGCACAAAAACAACACAAAGTGAGATTTGGCAACACAATGTTGTTGCCTGGCTTCCGGGTTCCACAGGATTAAAATGTATTCTATATTACTTTAAAAACAAACTACAAATAAATGAGTGCAATTAAAAGGAGTAAAATGAGTACAATAAATAGACAAACATAATATAAACAAATCAGTTCCACAGCCTTGACTGGAGTTTTTGGACTTTGCAAAATCACCTCAGGGTGGCACTGGGACCTTTGGTGGGCCGCATCTCACCCCTGGGCCACATGTTTGAGACCCCTGTTATAAGGGAAAATTCTATCAGTAAGGTTATTTAGTTTTAACACTATTATAAACTCAATCGTTTATCGTCATTGTATAAAGATAAGATGATGACTCAAGCATCTTTCAAGCTGGTATTGTCATCAAAATGTATCTACTACAAACTTTCAAGAGTGAAAGTAAATCCTCATTCATTCAACTATAAACCTTGTATTTTAATTGTGAGCCTTCTGTGAGAATTTTAATTAGCTTAGGTGTTGTTTCCCCTCATACTTCCCTTTCAACTCACAAAGTTCAAGTATTACTCCAAACACTATAACACTTGCACGAACTGCTCTTAGTTTATCTATATAAATTAACATAGCCATGCCATAAATTAATAACAAACATTATCTTCCCCTAAAAATACAGCTTTACTGAATGAATAACTACACAATGGTAGAGTTCTAAAGCTGCACAGCACATTGGAAAACCTGTCAAATTACAAAATCATGCTAAGAAACAGATGAAGAATTAAGAAAATGATTGATAAGCTCATCTGTGTGTGGCATAAAAGGTAAAATAATGCAGTCACTTGGAAAATTGGAAATGGATCAGAATCCTACCACATATAATCACTCTGTGCATTAACTCCCAAAGTTCAAGAATTACTCCAAACACTATAACACTTGCATAAACTGCTCTTAGTTTATCCATGTAAATTAACACAGCCATGCCATAAACTAATAATAAACATTGTCTTCCCCAAAAAATACAGCATGACTGAATGAATAACTACACAATGGCAGATTTTTAAAGCTACACAGCACATTGGAAAACATATCAAATTAAAAAATCATGCCAAGGAACAGATAAATAACTAAGAAAATGATTGATAAGCTCATCTGTGTGTTGCATAAAAGGTAAGGGAAAAGAAGAAGAAGGAAGGGAGGGAAAAAAGAAAACAACAACAAAAAAAACTCTATTTGTTACCTACTTTCCTATCTGCTCCTATCTGCTCATTTGTTTTTAGTTTTTTTTTTGTTTTTTTTTTTTTTTTGTATATATGTCTATGTTTAGTACTTCAGTTATTGATTATTGGTATTGTTATCATTGTTATTGTTATTATTTTATTTATCATCTTTTTTGTACTATGCACTATATTACTACAAGATGTATTTAGGTTGTTGAGGAAGTGAAGAAGGGGTAGGATTAAATAAGCTTATGCTTCATCCTACTCCTTTTCGAACATGTCATTGTTATTATTATTACTGCTGTATTGAATATTGTTGCACTTTGCACATGTTCGAAATAAATCATTCAAATCAAATCAAATCAAAATAATGCAGTCACTTGAAAAATTGGAAATGGATCACAATTCTATCACATATAATCACTCTATGCATCATTTCATTGCAGCCAGCTTTCCAAATATGACAAATTTCGTTTGATGTGTCCCTGTGACAATAAAGAGATTACAATATGAGATACCGAAACACATAAAACACCCTGTAATAGTAGTGTAGTGTTTTATAACACCTGCTTAAGCACCACTGTCTGTTAATATTTTTTGACCTCATTTGTCACTCTCAGAATCAGAATCAGAATAAGATTACTTTATTTGTATCATTTCACTGTAGCCTGCTTCCCAAATATGACAAATTTCGTTTGCTATATCCCTGTGATATGCCAAAGGGGAATAAAGATATTCTGATTCTGATATCAGACAATCAAACACAACACTGTAATAGTAGTGTAGTATTTTATAACGCCTGTTTAAGCTCCATTCACTGTCTGTTAATATTTCTTTGACCAGACACAATCGTTTATATTTTCACGTTTGACAAAGGTAAAACCTAATGTAGTCCCATATAATACTGGGCTATCAGTTTTTGGCACACCTGATAAATCCTCGAGTTACATTAAGGTCAGTTCACATTACAGACAAGCCACTGTTTCTGGGAGGAGACTGGAGGAGAAAGGTAAACAATTTCCGAATAGTTCAATGCTAATCCACATTCCATTTTAGTGGATTATAAACCACAAACGCCTGACAGGTCTAACAAGCTAATCGAAACTAAGGCCTCTTCAATGGCGTTCGGCTTTATTTACACGTGAAGACATCGACACATTGTGACCTGTCCTTATCGTGCCGAACCTGGTTATCTAACGTTACAAGGAGTTAATTATAGAATAGCTAGCAATACGCAGTTAAAAGTGAGACCGAGACAAAGTGACCCCGAGATACGTCTGATATGTAACCACATTAAACTGGGTTAGACCTATCTCACTTGTGTTCCCTCGCCAACATGAATACACCATAGATGTAAGGTGGTTGGAAAACACTCACCCTGGCTCATTTACCTGAAATATGGCTAACATTCGGCTCTAAACTCGATAGTAGCTCCCCATTAGCGCTGGTTAGCTTCCATCACCACCACCTCCACTGTAGCATCAGCAAAAAAGGCAGCACGAGAGCTCCGACGACTAAAAAACCCAGGACCTCTATAAATGAACAATTTCCTTAGTGGTATATGGGGTTAATATGGATAAAATCTGATTTGACATAGGTTAATATTTGACACATCACGTATTCTGGTAGCGCACCAACTTCCGTATCCCGTGACTTGTGTTTGCACTTTATAAGCCAATGGCGAGGCACGCTGTACACGCGCACATCTCATCAGCCAATGAGAAGCGCTAACGTCAGAAGCAGGGACCGCAGGCCAGCTCGTTCGGATGTTCTGTTCCGCTCTTAAATAACACCCTAAATACACCCAAATACGTCGAAAGAAGCGGCGTATCTACCTGAAACGGGACAGTTCAGTTGTGAGTAAGTACAGTTTTAGTTGGTTTCTCCGTAGACTGTGTGTGTAGCGGATAGTGTGTACTTCTGTGTACTTGGTTTGGGTGGTGCGGAGCAGTGGTCCGATGGCGTGTTGACAGGCAGGATTTACAGGAAAACACGAACTGGATCCAGATAGAACGGAAATACCATCGTTGATTATTACTACAGCCCTGGGGAAAAAATAAGAGACCAGTGGAATTTTCTCTGAATTTCGCATATCTGCATGTGCCCTGGCAGCCATTGTATTACTGTATTTGTTGAATTCCAACACAGGCACACCTTATTAGATGGAATAAACACCTGACAACATGTTTTATTTAAGAAGGAGAAGTTAACATCACTTCTTACAATAAGCAAAAACAGTGCTATTAGTACCATGAAAGTAAATTGAATAAAAAAAATATCAATTAAAAACTATTGGACTTCTGCTCTGATAATGTTCCCAAACTCTGAGGATGAGTTTTTGTTTTTTTTTTTCGATCAGGAAAAAGCTCCTGGCCTCAGGTAGATCAAAAAGTGTGGGTGACAGACCACTAGATCCAGACCCTGTCATGTCCAGCCCAATCTGCAGACCTGAACGCACTTTGAAAGCTTCGGGAGGAACATAGATGATCACAAGCTGCATAAAATCATCCAACAGCAACAGAGGAGAGACAAGACATGTGAAAGCTATTATTGAAAATCAGGGTTATTCCACCAAATATTGATTTATGAACCTTTCTGAAAGTATTTTTTTGTTTCCAAATTAATATGAACTGTTTTTCTTTGCATTATTTGAGGTCTGAAATAGGATTGCACAACATATCACAAAAATATTGTTATTTTAGGAATGCAGGTTGCAATATTCATATTGCAAATATGTTTAATCTCTCTACTGTCAAGCGCTGTAATAAATTATATATTTAGTTTAAACTGGCAATCAAAGCCATATCAAATATACTTTTAGTGACCCTAAGAGGAATATTATCTTTGGTGACCAGAACATGCAGACAGTCCAATTACACACAGCTGCCCACCCTAAGAGGAATATTATCTTTGGTGACCAGAACATGCAGACAGTCCAATTACACACAGCTGCCCATCAGCTGTGGCTGATGGGCAGCTCATTCAGCTAGTGGATTATTCCACCTAGGACTGAAGCTTTCAGACTCTTCTTTTTTCCAACCATCATGAGACTAAACAACAGCAGCTTGAATGACATCCTGCTCTAAGCACTTGTTTTGCACCTGTCAATGTCACTCACATGCACACTTATAAAAGTCTGCACACATTATTGTTATTCATTATTATATATTTATTCATTATTATTTCTATTTTTTGGCAGGTTTAGTTCCGAACAATTTTTTAAATGTTCTTTGTAGGTGTTTTATATTGCATTTCATACATACTGGCTGTGTCTTAAATCGCTCCCTACTCCCTACATACGGCACTGTATAGAGACCACGCAATTTTGTAGGGGTGTCCAAATCTTAGTCCACAATCCAGTGTAGTGGACATTGATGGTCATTAACCAAAGTACTATATCCCATTATGCATTGCACAAATCAAAAAATGACCGAAGGACAGAGAGATTTTTTTTTTTTTTTTACTTTATTGAACATTAGGATATACAGACTCTCAATGAGGAAAATGAATACAACTTAAAATTAAATACAAAATTAAATATATAAAAATAAACAAACTTGGAGATTTTGTAAAAAAACAAAACAAAAAACAACTAAAACTAAAATACAATATTAAACATTGTGGTTAATATTATAAGGTTTACATTAATAAAACCAGGGAAAGAGGGCTTACAGTTTCTCCATTTTGCACAGTGAATATGATATTTACCCAGAATTATAATTATATCAATAATGTCTGATAAAGAAGATTCCAAATCATCTATGTAAAAATGATATGATGTAATTCAAAGGATGGTACACCATACATTTTTAGTGAAATCCAATTATGTCTGTTAGACCAAAAACACTGAGATAAAGGACACCCAAAAAATAAATTTGAATATTTTCTAAAGAAACTCTTCCAGACGATAAATGATTCATGATTAAAAGAAAGACGGACAGATTGACAGTGGACATCACAGACACAGCTGTTCAGTAATAGTAAACATGTCTGTTGGATGACAAGAGTTGTTTAACAGTTAATAACAGTAAAATAGTCATGAACCAAGTTTATTCATTTTTTATTTTATTGCACAGACAGTAATACAAAAAAGATTAAAAAGTATTTTAATTTTGTGAGATACGATACTGTTAAGTTTTAATTATTCAATGGTGATGACACATTTAAACAGTGCCGTAGTAGTGTCATTTTCAATTGAGTTCACTATGTAGTGCACTACATGTAAGTATTTCCCATTAAATATGGATATTTCAGAGATAATCATTTTGATTTATCAAGTGTAGATTTTTCCAAACTAAACCCAACATAATGCATTGAAAAAATGAGTTATTATATTATTATAAATCATTGCTGTTAATCAATACTAAGAATGCCTCCAGGATGACGCCTCTTTTTGATAAAATGTGTCAATAATTATCATTTTATTTCCTTATTTCTTTTTTGCCTACAAGGTTTGAGTATGTAGCTTATTTATTTTTGTTTACTCCTTCTATTGCCACAATGTTTTTTTGTTTATTCTTTGCTTCTTCTGTTTTCTCTATTTTTATACTTAAATATGTATAAGATACTTAATTGCACTGATTTACCAATGTACCTATTTTGTTTGTATATTATATAAAAACATAAACATGTATTTCCCTGAGTAGGGAGCAGAGGTGTTCAAAGTACTCACATTCTGTACTTAAGTAGTAGTACAGCTACTGGTGTAAAAAAAATACTCTGGGAAAAGTAGAAGTACTGATTCAACTCCTTTTACTGAAGTACTGTAAAAGTCAAAAATAAATAAATAAATACAATTTCACAATTGTAATAAAGCACAAAAGTAACAAGTAAAACTGCATTTTTTTGCCACAAATGCAATAATACTTATTTAACCAGGAAAAATCTGAAAACTTTCAAAAGTATCTAAAATAAAGCCTTTAAACGTGAGTTACTGTGTAGATAATGTGTTTGATGAGGTCACTGTACTCACAATTGAGATTAAAAAAAGTCATAATGCAATAATATATTTTATATATATATATATATATATATATATATATATATATATATTGTAAATAGGAGATAAAAAAAATATGCATAATTTTAAGATAAAATGTCAAAATTGTGAGATAATAGTCTCGTCATCTGAACCCACTTTATCCTCACTAGGGTCACAGGGGTCACTGGGGCCCTAATCCAGCTACAATGGGTGAAGGTGGGGCACACCCTGTATGAGTCTCCAGTTCATCTCAGGGCTGAACATATATAGACAAACAATCACTGTCACATTCACACCTATGGACAATTTAGATTAACCAGTTAACCTATCAGTGCATGTGTTTGGATGGTGGGAGGAGCCAGAGTACCTGGAGAAAACCCACACAGACACAAGGAGAACATGTAAACTCCACACAGAAAGGTCTGGTGTGGGAATAGAACCAGTGTCCTTCTTGCTGTGAGGCACGAGTGCTAACCACTGCACCACTGTGCCGCCCCGAGATAATAGTCCTATAACTATAATATATAAAGTGACAGTTTTTTCCTTTGGTGACTTATTTTTCATACTGTCACATCTGTTTAGTTTGAAAAAGTAACAAGTCTATTTTGAGATAATAAAGTACAGACATTTATGCAAAAATGTAGGCAGTAAAAGTAAAACGTTGCCAGAAAAATAAATACTCACATAAAGTACAAATACCTAAAAAAATCTACTTAAGTACAGTAATTAAGTACTTGTACTTAGTTACTTTCCACCTCTGATATCAATATTTTTTCCACATAAAAATAGTAACTCCATTGTGTTTGGTCCAGTTCCAGTGATTCCAGACTCCAGTCCACAGTTTCCGCCCATCCTCCTCTGCTGTCCTCGTGATTGGTGTTCTATTCTGGGCAGGCCCTGTCAGGCCATGGTGAGGGGCTGGGGGGCGGTGCTACGCCTGGTTTCCTGTCAGGGAGCGGCTGCGCTTAAACCAAACGTCCCTGGTCCTGCACCGTGGAGGAGCTGGATCAGACCCACGGGGGCTCATCTGGTCATTGGCCGCAGACAAGCATCCAGGTGAGGCTGGGCTGTGCAGGTGGAGTCAGTAAGTAGACGGAGCCCGGGTTAAGCCTATTTACACTAAGCTGGAAGTGAGGATTTATGTGTCAGGGCTAAGGATAGATGAGGTGTGCAGCAGTCTGTGGGACCCTCTGGACCTGTTCTCAGCCTTTATTTGAATGGAAATAAAACTATACCTGCAGCATCTGGGGTTAGAGGTGGGTTTTCTCACAAAAACAAACAGAAAAACACATTTAAAACGTCAACATCAGCTTTTATATGTGTACAGACTAAAGAAAAACTGCTGCAGTGACTAAGGAACCTGAAGTTTCCTATTATATTTAACTTCATCAGACTATGAGTTTTTTTTTTTAATTTAGTTTAATTCAAATAAAATGTATTTATTTAAAATTAAAATGTTTTCATCCAAGATTTTTACCCCCATGTTTAAAAAAAAAAAAAAAAAGATTTGACAGAAATGTTACTATTCTGGGTCTCAGGAGGACTGAGACAGTATGAAGTTATGTTTGTTGTCAGGACAGACTCTGACATTATGTGGCACTTGACTTATTATATTAGGTTAGTAACACGTTAAGTTAGGTTTGACACTTTTTTAAAATTAGGTTAAGTTATATTAAGTTTGAGTCCCATTAGCTTATTGTATTTACACAATTTTATGATATAGCTTTGCATCTTTGTTATTATAAAAATAACAAATTATATTTCTGTTCATTTGTGTTACTATTATCATCATTAATTGTACTAGAATAAGCCTCATTTATTATATATAAGCCATTTACTTTCTATATTCTGTTTTACTCATCTATGTGATGTAATATATATATTTATTACTATACCATTTATATGTGTGAATAAAACAAACAAACGTTAACATTCAAGTTAATATTATAGTTAGAATTCAACTAATTCACCTATCACTTAATCAGATATTTTAGAACACCGTATCAGAAATACAAATTCAGTGACACCACCCCTGTTTGTTGGAGACAATGTGACCATCAGTGTGCAGACCACCACCATGTTGTCTGGGACTGCCCCAATATTAAAGCTTTTCGGTCTGAGATATATAATGCCCTTAAGGACAACTTTGGAGAAGATATTACATTGGACTTTAAGACTTTGTACCTGGGATATGTTCCACAAAAACTGTCTGAAAAAGATAAAATACCTGAAGGAAATGGCTCCAACCACACAACCCAACAATTACTATGTGGAGAGATAGTGTGTTGGAAATGTACGAGATGGAAGGACTCACTGTGGTTGAAATGGTTTTATTTTGTCACAGCTAAATGAGACTATTATAACTGAGTGTAGATAGTATATATCTTTTTATTAATATGTGTATGTGAAAGACTAGTCCCTGTCTGTAAATAGTTCTGTCGACCAGAGGTGGAAAGTAACTCAGTAAAAGTACTTCATTACTGTACTTAAGTATATTTTTTTAAGTATCTGTACTTTTACTTGAGTTTTTATTTTTCTGGCAACTTTTTACTTTTACTCGCTACATTTTTATATAAATATCTGTACTTTATACTCTTTACATTCACACAATAGACTCATTACTTTTTCAAACGAAACAGATGTGACAGTATGAAAAATAAGTCACTTCAGAAAATCAGTGGAGGAGAGAAACTGACTTTATATATTATAGTTATATGACTATTATCTCACAATTTAGACTTTTTATCTGAAAATTTTGACTTTTTATTTCACAATGTTAACATTTTATCTCAGAACTTAGATTTTTTTTTCATCTTAAAATTATGTATTTTTATCTCATATTATCATTCTAACTTTTTTTTTTATCTCAAAACTTTTTATCTCAATTGTGACTCCCAACCCCACTTTTCCTAAATGTCCTGCCCATATCCACAAAACTGAGTAACTGTGAATTTAAATTATAAACTTTGCAGATATATGCTTTTTTTTTTAAATCACCACCAGCATTTATTACAAGACACAAATGGAGATCATAAATCGTGGCCTTTTTTTCTGGCCAGTTTTCTTTGGACAGGGTGTCCACAGATCCTTAAAAAGTCTTAATTTTACAATATGTGGTTTTTAAGGTCTTAAAAAAACATTATATTTTGGTACTTTTTGAAGTATGGCATTACATTTGACATAGGAGGTATTAAAGTTCATCTGGGTAGCCTACGGTTAATGAACAACATGTCTGGATTATTTTCCGTGCTAGTTATTTATTTAGCTAACGCCGTTTGTTACCAAGATGCTTAAAAAATAGATGTTTGCTCTATTACAGAGCTGTTGTGTGTCATTTACATCATTTAGTAGAACAGACAAAGAAGAAGTGTTTGGAACAGGCATACGTGAACATGAACCCAGACAGTGACAGTTCAGTGATAAGTGTGTTTGAGGAGCAAAAATACAACAGTTGTTTATCAAAAACAAGGTGAGAATATGAAGGTCTATGTAAAGTATGTGGTAAAGACATGACGTTAGGAACAATCGGCTGTAAAGGCCTGGACGCTCACATGAAAGGGTTAAAGCAGACACACTATGCTGCTAGTCAGACAACAACGGTCCCCATGACAACGTTCACCCCAACGCTCACAAATACAAGTGCAACAACAGCTTTGACTTTAGTGTCACAAGTGCTTTAGCTGCATTCACCCCAACTGCTATGATAAAGGTAGAAATACTGAGGGTTCTGCAGACATATGCTTTGAACTGAACCTAGAGTGTGTGTTTTTATTTTTACTGTACGTATTTGTCCCGCAGTAGTGTGTAGTGTAGAAGTCTCTCCAAGAAAATATATTTGGGCGCCAGACTGAAGACATTTACCTTTAATTCAATTCAATTCAATTTTATTTATAAAGCCCTAAATCACAACAAAGTCGTCTCAAAGGGCTTTACAAAAACACAAACAACTACAGAGATACATGAAAAAAGTCCCAAGCATCCCCTGTCCTTAGACCCTCCTTCTTGGCAAGAAAAAACTTCAAAACCCAGTGGGAAAATCATTAACATTATTAACAATCATTTAAATTAATTAGGGGTGAGAAAAGAAAGTTTACCCCGACTGCTCACTTCCAGGCTACAAAAAAGGACAATAACACCAGACCATTAAATTCAAGTTTCAGATAATTATTATTATTTAACTCAAAAACATATAACAACACATTTCATCATAATACAGAAAAAAAGTGCTACAAGTGGTCTTATTTTTCATACTCAAAGGTCTTAGGTCTTAAAATCTTCTTAAAAAGCATTATACAGTGGTACCTCTACTTACGAAAGTAATTCCATACTGTGAATTTATAGTCACATTTTACATATAAAAGACCTGGTCCGTTCCAAGGCCCCCAATACTACACCTCAAACCCTTTAAAATAATAAAACTTAACTGATTTTATATGAAATATGTGTGAAAATGTAGATTTAGATTTTATCCCGTCCAGGCTAATGTCAGTGTTCAGGACAGAAGAGTTGAGGATGCATCAGTCTGGTGGATCATGTTTGGTGTTTAAATCCATCTTCAGGTCCAGTTTGTTTTCCAGTGAGTGTATGTTATTATTTAACTCAAAAAAATATAACAAAACAGGATATCTTGGATGGATCGTAAATCAAATGAATATGTCAACAACCAAATTGGAAACAGAGTCACTCTATGCCAGAAGATAAGATCAAGCTTCAGTACTTTGGTCACATTGCCACGAGAGAAGGAGACAATTTTGAGAAGATTATTGTGCAAGGCCATGTAGAAGGACATGTAGAAAGACGGACAAAAGATAAGATGGAGTGATGGGATCAGAGAGATCACAGGAATGAATGTATGCACTGCTTCTCGCTCTGCTCAGGACAGAGATGGTTGGAATGTCATCATAAACAGGGTCACAAAGTCACAGGGTCACAGGACCACCACGACCACGACGTACGTTAGTGAGCAGGACTGATGGAAGCGGCGGTTGAAATAGGTTAGCTCTTAGCTTAGCTGTTCTATTTCCTCTCACACCTCCTTTGATGTGTCCGGAGGCGGAGCCTCTGTGGGAGGAGACTCCACTGTAGGACGCTGGGTCTGACCGGCGTATCAGACCCAGGTTCTGTAGAACGGTCCATGTCTCCGGGCTTGCTTATCAAACTGATGATAGTCTGTCGGTCATATATTCTTAAACAGTTTGGCTGAACTTTTCATAATAAAAGCGCTGGTGTAGGTGGAGAAATGACAGTTGTCTGTGTTACCATGGAGACACAGCAGCCACTCCATGATGAATGAGGGTCAAAGGGTCACGAAAAGCATCATGGGTAGCTCCTTCATAGCCAATGGGATGCTCCGTACAGTAGGTACATGATGTATTTACATACATTACGTAGTTACGAACAGTAATGTCCTGTATTTATGTGTCTGAGGTTTCAGTTTCTTTTTGTAAATAGAATTTTCTTTCATATTCAGAGATGAAAAATGTAGGTACAGGTTTTTTTCGTAACTGGGATTTTTCATTAGCTGGGTCTTTCGTAGGTAGAGGTACCACTGTATTTGCTTGGCAGAAATGTGAAGAGACCCTTTTTGGGTGGACAGGGGGGGCAGTGCCCTAACCCTAACCCGTAGCCACGCCCCTGTCCCTCACTCCCCATTATCTTGAAAAATTATAATAAAAAAATAACCAAAAAAACATGGTTAGCATCACTAGTTGGAACATGTAGACATTTCTTCAAAATGAATAAATAAATAGTGACCCTTAGCCTGGTGTGTGTGTGTGTGTGTGTGGGGGGGGGGGGGGTCTGGTGGTCCACTGGGGGAAATATGATCTCAAAGGCCAAATATAATTTCACCCACAGACCTGAGTTTGACCTACAGGATGTGGATCAGACTTTGGCACTAGACTTTGTTGTCAATAATAAAGTCCCTCACACTTAAATAGTTGAAAAAGTCACATATGTTTATCACTGCAGATACAGTAAAGACTGATCCCAAGTTTTAAATAGAACCGTGTACCTGTTACATATTCAGGTGAACGTTGCTTCTCCAGGTTTAATATCTTCTTCTTCTTTCTCTTTCTTCTGATGTTCTGCAGTGAAGTGACAGCTCCACAGTTTAGAGTCAGGATGCCTGAGGTCACCACCGACCACTTGGACCAGAAGCAGGTTCAGCTTCTGGCTGAAATGTGCATCGTGATCGACGAAAACGACCAGAAGATCGGAGCCGACACCAAGAAAAACTGCCACCTCAACTCCAACATCGACAAAGGTGCCTGTTCTCCACATCATCCCTTACCTCTGTTCATTAAACTTCATCTGTTTCTTCTTTATTTCTTCCTTTTGTCTCCTGGGTTAGAGCTGCACAGTACATTGTTCAGCATCAACATCGCAATGTACGTGTGCGTAATAGTCACATACAGGTCCTGCAATTAATTTAATTTTTTATACATTTTTTATTTGTATATATATTTGTATTTTTTATACATTTATTTGATTTAATTTGTTTATTTTTATTTTTTTAATTCATTTATTTATCTTTTTATTTATTTTATTTAATGTTTTATTAATAAATTAATGCATTTATCTTATTTATTTATTTATTCATGTATTTATTTGTATCTTATTTTTAAATATTTTAAATTTGTATTTATATATTCTTAATTATTTATTTTATTTTAATTAAGTCTCAGAAGAATTAAGGTCTTCTCTCAGCAGAAAAAAAAATAATACCCATGATGAGAACTAAACCTGTCGTAATAATGAAGCTAATGATTTTAGGAACTGAACAGATAATGAAAGCAATTATTTGGTTCACAAATATTCCACACAATTTGAAAATATAGAGTGGTTTTTACATTTTTAAACCGTTAAAATAAATCTCAAAGGATTCAGCCGGTATGAAAAATAGCTCACCTATTGTACTACATGTACCACAATATTATTTTTTATTTCACAAAGCATTTACATATAAAGCACTTCTTAAGAGAGTCAGGCTTCTACAGATAAGTAGACACTGAAGTCTACTTTTCGTGTCGACTGCTAATTTATTTAATTGTTTGTGTCGGTGCGGCACAGAGTATGTTTTCCTATATGTGACTCTCCAGTACAAAACCACTCACTTGGGTCAAATTTCATGAATTCAGATTTTATATTTACCTGAAAGCTTATTAAAATGTTTGCGTGACACTAATTCAACCAATCAGAGGCTGTTTTTCAGCATCGCCATAGCAACGAGGGATTGTGTTTACTGGAGAAGGCTTTGTTCTGAGGCGTCCCATTGGTTCAAATATAGAATTATGTAGATTTCTATTTAAGGGTTGTCTAGAGCAGAGGTGTCAAACATGTGGTCTGGGGGCCAAATCCGGTCCTCCAAAGGGTCCAGTCTGGTCCCTGGGATGAGTTTGTGCAAAACTGACACTGAAGATAGATAGATTTTAGTTCAGGTTCCACATCTCGAGTGGGTCAGATCAGTAAAATGTTTTCATAATAATGTATAAATACTCGCAACTTTAAATGTTTCTCTTTATAAATATACTGTATTTACACTAAAATGATCATTAAAAAAAATAGTAACCTGAACAAATATGAACATTTATTTAAATGTCTGAAGGGTAAGTTTACCAATATTTGACCTGCTGTTAAATGTTTTGTATGTTTTGTTGATCTACTGTCATCTCAAAATTGTAATAATAATAATAATAATAAATAAACTGAGACATAATATTGTTAAAACTGCACATAGTTTGTTCATGTTAGTCACATTGTTTTAAAGGATGGAAAACTTTTCATCACAAAACTTAGCTTTTTACACTAAAACATAGTGGGAAGTTTGTAGTTTTTATATTATTATGTCATTATTTGACTGGTCTGGCCCTCTGCAGATCAAATTTGGCTTAATGTGGCCCCTGAACTGAAATGAGTTCGACACCCCTGGTCTAGAGGGAATCCTGATATTTTCCAACGGTAGCAAATATGACGGAAATATGACGCCAGCGCGAAGGAAACCCGTGTTTATATCCAATTTTTCATTGTTTTAGATTTAATTACTGTCAGAGTCAGTTGTTGTTCTTCCTAAAAGGAATGATTTGAAGCACTTATGGTAGGAATATCACAAAAACTCATAGTTACAAGTGTTCAAGAGACATTTTACTTGGATTTTATTGTTTTATTTTAAACTTCAAATTAAATCATTTTGACCCAAATAATAGCTAGAAATACAGCTGTGAGACTGAACCACTTAAGCTTAAAAAAAAAGCCAATGCCAGTTTTGTTATGATATCGTGCAGCCCTAATTGCAGTTGTATTTATTGTGCTGTGTTTTTAGTGCGTGTACTGTTGCAGGATTCTTGAATTTCCCTGTGGACCAGTAAAATATTTCCACCTTTATTTTGTCTCGCACCAGGTTTGTTACACAGAGCTTTCAGCGTTTTCATTTTCAACAGTGAGGAGAAGCTGCTCTTACAACAGAGATCTGACGCTAAAATCACTTTCCCAGGTCAGTTCTGCGTCTTTAACCCTTTAAGGAACCATGCCACAGGTGCACCCTGGGTAAAATGGGTTATGTGTGTGTTTATAGGTCACACATTGAAAAGAAATGTCCATGTTACCAAATGTATTTTTCTTATTTCTAGTTAAAATAAGACTCAGTCGCCTATATTGCTGTTGTTGTTGCTTCTGATTTGCTGAACCTGTAGCACTTTGAGATCTGCTTCAGATGTAAAGTGCACTACAAATAAAATGTATTATTATTATATTATTATTATTACAGCATAACTTTTCAGTGAGACATAAATATTATTTTTAGACAACTGATGAAATGTTACACCAAGGTATTTTACATTTGTTTCATTGGCACATTTTGTTTTTTGCTTGAACTAAGCAAAAAAATTATAATTGACCAATCAAACAACTGAAAATGATCCTGGTAAGATTCTTCATCTTGTTTCCAGATATATTATCTGAAACACAGCTCTTCTATCTCACTGAAAACTTGCTTTTGAAGTGATTCTGTCTGATTTTAATTGTTATTTAGTCTAGAAATGAGAAGAAGAAATAGACTTGGTAAGATTTATATTTATGCAGTGCACCTTCAGGATTTACAACACACACACACACACACACACACACACTATGCTGACCAGATGAGGTTGGCTGAAATTTGGGAGGGTTGGCGCTGCACTGACGTACATAGTCAATAAAAAAACATGAATTTCCCAGCTTGTCAAATGAATGTTATTCAAGTATTTAATAGAATATTAATCAATATTAAGTTTTAAGCGTTTCCTTTGTCGCTGCTCGTCCAGGCTGCTTCACCAACACGTGCTGCAGTCACCCTCTGCACACTGACGGGGAGCTGGAGGAGGCCCACGCCATCGGGGTGAGAAGGGCGGCTCAGAGGAGGCTCCAGGCCGAACTGGGGATCCCCATGGACCAGGTATGTGCTGCTGCAGGGGCTAAAGCCACATCTGTCTGTCTGTCCGTCTGATGCAAACACATCTTTTAAAAGGCAAAAAGTGCTTTTCTGCAAATATTTAATAATATTATAAACTGTGTTCAAACCCTTTCTTCCACTACTGTATACCTAATGGAGGGAAATAGGTTTGAGTCTGTGTTTACTCTGGCTTTTCCACAGGTGACACCAGATGAAATGACATACCTGACCAGAATCCACTACAAGGCCCAGTCAGACGGCGTGTGGGGGGAGCACGAGATCGACTACATCCTGTTCATGCAGAAGGTAACGCTCTCTCATTGTGTTTCCACCAGTACTGGCTCTGCTCAGCTCGTGTTATCTCGTCTGGATTTTTACACTGGCCACTAAAGAGCGAATGTCCTGGACCAACAACGGTGTAATATTATGGGTTGTCATCATGTAGATAAATGTACAGACTAGAGCTGCACAATATATTGTTCGAGTATTAACATCACAGTGTGCATGTGCGCAATAGCCACATGACAGGTCCTGTTAATGTAGGAGATGAATGAGCTCAACATTTTCTAATTTCAATAGAACCCGACAAACACTGAACACATCACAATCATTCTGAAGCAGTTTGGACCGAGTCACTGGTAACAAGACTGAAAAAGGAGCGACCAACAGGAGGAAAATGACCCAGAACCAACAAGAGAAAATCACCCAGAACCAACAAGAGAAAATCACCCAGAACCAACAAGAGAAAATCACCCAGAACCAACAAGAGAAAATCACCCAGAACCAACAAGAGAAAATCACCCAAAACCAAAAAGAGAAAATGTCCCAAAACCAACAAGAGAAAATCACCCAAAACCAAAAAGAGAAAATGACCCATAACCAAAAAGAGAAAATCACCCAAAACCAACAAGAGAAAATCACCCAAAACCAACAAGAGAAAATGTCCCAAAACCAACAAGAGAAAATGTCCCAAAACCAACAAGAGAAAATCACCCAAAACCAACAAGAGAAAATCACCCAAAACCAAGACTCGCTGCCAGAAAGAAAAGCAACATCAATTATGTGGAATTATTCCTTTTTCTATTTATGCATTTATTTTTAGATATTTTTTAAAAAAAAATTTTTTTATTTGTACTGATTTTATTTTTTATTATTAATTTTATTTAATGCTTTCAGCTACAAGAAGGATGATAGAGAAACGTATGTTCTGTGTCAACCACTAATCTGTTTGACCATTTGTGTCGACACCACACAGCTGTTATTTATGCCTGAGTATTTTTTCATATTACAATAAACACACTGGCCACTTTATTAGGTACACCTGTCCAACTGCTCGTTAACACACATTTCAAAATCGGCCAGTCACATGGCAGCAGCTGAATGCATTTAGTCATGTAGACATGGTCGAGATGATCTGCTGCAGTTCAAACCCAGCATCAGAATAGGGAAGAAAGGTGGTTTAAGTGAGGAGGTTTGATTCCCACTCTGTCCTAGTCAGTCCATTGTGTCCTTGGGCAAAGACACTTCACCCTCCTGCCTCCAGTGTCACTCATACTGATATATGAATGTTTGGTGGTGGTCAGAGGTGCAAAATGTCTGCAACACTTCTGTCAGTCTGCCCCAGGACAACTGTGATACATATGTAGTTCACCACCACTACTCTACATGTGAGAGTGAATGAATAATGGATCAATAATGTATTGTAAAGAGCTTTGGGTGCCTTGAAAAAAGCTATAGAAATCTAATCCATTATTCATTATTATTATTATTATTATTATTATTATTATTATTATTATTATTATTATTATTATTATTAATAAAAACTACTGGAGCAATGTCTATTACATTTTCAGTAAAGGTGTGAGGTGGTCCAGAATAGATACCATTACATTTTAGTGAATGTAGGTCAAAGGTCACAGTCACCAAAAATGTGTTTTTGCAATGATAAATGATAGGGCAAATTGGGTAAAACATTTATGAAGGACAGGGTTTGTTGTGCCTGGTACCATTTGTTTTCTGTTTTTCCCCATGTACTGTATCCCAGATGGGGACGTTTGATGCATTCATCAATGTAAAACCAGTCCCTCCAGGATTTCGTGGCCCTTTTTTGAGATTGTATTGCATGAGCTTTTCTGAAAAAGTGCGAAGAAAGTTGCGGTGTTTTTTTAGTCTTTTGTTGCAAGAGGAAGTGAGAGTTGTGATAAATGGTTGTGATTTTCCCTTTTTGTAATGAGAATTAAGTAATATTTCAAATATTTAGCTACTGGAAAATTAATTCAAAGTCATTGTGATATGATCCTCAAAACTACCTTTTACTGAGATGGAAAATAAAAGATTTCAAGGATTACAAAAATGCAACAATATATATATATATATATTTCCAAATGCACCTGTTGGTTCAAAGGTTAAAGGTCCTATGACCTCACAACACTTCATGAAGTTATAAAAAATAATATAAATGTCTCAACCAGTCAAAAAAAACATTATTACTAGTACTGTGTACTGTGTAGTAGAGGCAGTTTCGGACAAAAATAGAACAAAGACACTGAGATATTAAGACAACCTTTAAAATATGACAAATAAAATAAAAAGTACTCTTCCAAATGCACCTGTTGGTACGAGTGCATCATTTTAGTCGTCAAACTACTGGCTGCACATGTTGCTTCGTACTGTAAGGTAAACAGGAAAAGGTGGAAGGAGCAGCTCAAGACGTTGCAAATGATTGGTTACATTTTGCAGAAAAGTCGCAGTGATTGGTTAAAGTTGCAACATCGCGCTGAATTCACAGGAAATTCACGTTAAAGTTGCAAATGGCAACATCGCAAAATCCTGGAGGGTCTGAAAAATATCGTATTTGCATGATCAAAACTAAATTAAAAAAAAGAGGTTTAAAAACAATTAAAAAATCTGACTTATCTGTGTTGGATTGCAGGACGTTGAACTGCATCCAGACCCAAACGAGATCCAGAGCCACTGTTACGTGAGCAAAGAGGAGCTGAAGGAGATGCTGGAGAAAGCCAAGCGTGAGGAGCTGCAGGTCACACCCTGGTTCAGCCTCATCGCAGACACATTCCTGTTCCAGTGGTGGGACAACCTGCACAACCTCAAGCAGTTCATAGACCACAACCACATCCACCGCATGTAACCACAGCAGGACCTGTGATAGTGGGCTGTGGAGACCCAGGACTAGACTCTGATCCTGCAGTAGAAAAAAAAAAAAAAAAACACAGAAAAATCTGAAGCACTGGCGACGCCGGAGCCGCATCCGAACAGCAGATACATCCACCGGCACGAAATCTGTAAATACTAGAAACCCACTGAGGAAAAGAAGCTATTTTTACATGAACTGTGAATGAAGTGCCTGAACCCAGGTGAGCAGGCGCAGGTGAGATCTGGAACAGAGATGGAAATGAATGCGTTTGTAAGCTTTTACAACACTATATCGTAACGAGTATGGAGGGGAGCTTTTCACATCACTTAATAAAATCTGTTTGGAAAGTACAGCTCTGTGTGTGGTCATTTGGTATTAGTACCAAAGGTTTTCATTTTTACCTCCACCAAGGAGGTCATGTTTTAGCCGGCGTTTATCTGTCTGTCTGTATGTCTGTTTATCTGTCTGTTTGTCTGTCTGTTTATCCTGTCTGTTTTCAAGATAACTCAAAAACTTATGGATGGATTTTGATGACATTTTCAGGATATGTTGGAAATGTGAACAGGAAGAACTGATTTAATTTTGGTGGTGATCCGGGGGGGTGGGGGTGTCTACCTTGTCGGAGGTCTGTGCTCTCAGAGTGCTTTTCTAGTTATTGGATGTTTTATTGGTTTTCCAGGTAAGACATGGAAAGCATTGACTTATATCAATGTTATATCACAGACTGACAGAACATTAGAAACGTGTGTGTGTGTGGGGGGGGGGTGTTTGTGTGTCGGTGGGTGTGTGTGAAGTGCAATATAAGTGTGGACAGGCGCGCAGATAGCGGGGGTGTCAGGTGTGTCATGACACACCCAGTTTTGAATGCCCTTAGATCCATCCCACCCACTTTTATTTAAGAAAAAACCATGTTACTTCTTTTTACTTTTTTTTTTAAACTTTTACTACTTACTTCTTACTTAGTCAAGCATCACGAAGAAACCAAAATATGAATTAACTTACATAATAACCTCGGTTATTGCGCTGTGCGGCGGCATCGTCGTTAACTTTGGTTGCCACAGTTACAGTCTGACAGGCATCACTTGGACAGCCAGGGTGCACGTTCAGGAGGACCCCAACACGGCATGGAATAATGAGGCGAGCTAAAAAGCAGAAAACGATCATGTGGGTTTTTTTTCAAAGAGCAACAGCTGTAAGTAAACTGCTACTTTACATTATCACCAGGGCTCTAAATTAACACCCACCAACCCGCCAAATGTGGGTGAAAATCCATTTTGGCGGGTAAAAAACAACTTACTAGCCACTTTAGCTGTTGGCGAGTGCAGACCCGGTTGTAGCAATCCTCTATGGGGCGCCAGAATATGACCGTCCTATTTTTTTTTATCCTTCCCCTGGCTTTTGTTTCCTGTCTTGCTTGCTTCGGCCCAGGCAGCGCCCCTATGGCAAAGCCAAAGTGTTCACATAGCCACGCGTTGTGTTTATTATATCACGTGTTACAGAACGCGTTCTGGCAGCGCACTGGTGCGCGCAATGGCACGCGTACTAGCACGCGTGCCATTGCGCGCGCCAGTGCGCCTACAGCCTACTTGTGTGTTTGACAGGAATGCTAATAAGCCCAAATGAATTGATCATAACGGGCTTATATGAGGATTTGGTGCTATCTTTGGTCAGTTGGTGAGTCCACAAATAGGCTAAGGAAATTAGATGGTTTAAGAAAGTTTATAACAACACCAAGATGTAATGTGAGTGTATGTTTACAGTGGGGACAGTGGAGATAAAAAGTAAAGAAGTTAGGAGTTAAATGTGAAAATGCAAAAAAAAAAAAATAAAAAAAAATGTGATCATATATTTGAAGAAATGATATGGGGACCAATTGAGAAAATGTAAGAGCAACAAGATGTGAGTCTATGTATTGTATAAATTGTAATCTAGGTGAGAACAGTAAAGAAGTGTTAACAGTGAAAGGTGAGAAAATGTAAAAGCAAGAAGTTTTAAGAGTTAAATGTGAAAATGTAAAAAAAAAGAACATATGTTTAAAGAAATGAATTATTTCAAGAGGAAAAGGTTAAATAAAATAATTTAATGAAATTTGGTCAGGGGAAAAATGGCTAGTTGAATTTCTGATAGGGGAGTAAGATAAAAAATCTACTAGCCACATTGGCTGGTGATGAAAAAAGTTAATCACCTTGCAATTTCTGTTCAAAGCAATGTCGCCGTGAGAGTAGGAATCGTACAAAGCTGGCCAGAGCCAAACTGTCACCTTCTTCTGCCTCCACCTGTACATGCCCCAGACATATATTCAGGGCAAGGATCGGAGGAGAGAGGTTTTTGGATCCTTCACTTAATCAGTTTTGAGACCATTATTGAAAACTCTCATGGAGAGATCTTATTTACAATTTAATTTGTATATGGAGGCTGTGTCCTATTTTGTGTTTGTTGTTAGTGTGTTAGAAGTTTTAATTACATTACATGTTTTTTACACTCCTGTGACATTTCTGAAAGAATCAGTGTGCTGAAAGTCAGTGTTAAAATAAAACAGTTTTGCAAACAGCATATGGTATGTTTAGTGAGTGATTTGAATTAGTATCAGCATTAATAAACTTTATTAAATAATAATAATTTATCTAATACTTATACAATAAATAATTTCTTCCAATGATGGGTAATTAAGTTTGACAGTCCAAATATACACAAACAGTGAGCAGTCATGTAGCACACACACACACACGCACACACACACACACACACGCACACACACACACACACACACACACACACACACACACACACACACACACACACACACACACACACACACACACACACACACACCCATATTGATCATCCTGTCATGTCAGTGGTATATAGCACTTGAGAACATCAGACATCACAATTAGGTAAGATAATGCATTTTTCGTCTTTGAGGAGTAATAACCCCCCCCCCAATCAGAATGGTGGGGCCGGGGGGTGTTAGCTGGCATCTTCGTCCCCCCCAGTTTCACAAACCTATCTGCGCCCCTGAGTGTGGACCATTTATAACAGTGAGTTTCAAATAGTGAGACAGGTCTCCTATTCTAAATATGTTAAGATGTCTTAGTGAGCCTCCTTCAGTTAATGTTGACCATGGGTACTACACCTATGGCAAGCCAAAGTGTTCACATAGCCGCGCGTTGTGTTTATCATATCACGCTATCACGCGTTACATTACGCGTTCTAGCACGCGTTCTGACACGCCACCACGCGTTCGGCAACGCGTTCTAGCACGCGTAATGGCGCGCGCAATGGCACGCGTTTTCGCATGCGTCATGGAACGCGTGCTGGAACGCGTACTATATGGTAATGATCTCCTCCCACTGATTTTATCCGCCAATTAATTTGTAGTGCTTCCAGCCAATCACTGTTCAACACAACGAGTCCAGAATAGCTGAGCACTGATCTTACCTTCACAAACGAAGTGCATTCACTCAATGTTTAATTTTTGCTAAATATTTTGACTTTTCCTTCATCAATCTACTTTATTTAACTTGTTCAACTTTAGTGTGTCTATTCTTAAGGGTTTGTTTATTGTATTTTCAGGTTTCATGCAAAAGGGATAAAATAAAGTGAGATGCCGTTTCATACTATATTAATAAATAAAGCAAAATGTGAATTGATTTGTCATATTTTGATTATATGTCAATCGAGGTTGCATTGGCTGAGATGACACACTTGGTGAAGGATGAAATTATGGGAAAAAATATATAAGAAGATATACATGGTTGCTCATGGCTCAATGACATAATTTCGTCTGTATCATGTGACCCTGTTGTGATAGTTTTCTGAAGCAGTGCTGTGGACATGTCCATCATTACTATTATGTAAAATATGTTGTTGTTTAACCTTATTATTATGGTTATATTTGTCATCGAGAAGGTGAAACAAGAGAAACATATATGCAATAGAGATCTATTTACAATAATATTTGCACACATACACTTAGTTACAGTTTTTCTCAGGACAAGTATAATTCACAGACGTACATTCAGGATTTAAAGTTTTTAATTTGACATGTAATAGGTGTGATTGGCAGGACCATTGACACCTGTGGTCTCCCTTGCTCTCTGTTGTACTCTTGAAATTGACACTTGATGTTTAACCATGCATATAGTAATATGCATAACTATGTTCATATTTATATTACCTTATTTTATCCATATCTTTCTCTATATTCTTATTTATACTTTACACTTTACTTATTCTTATTATAGTCTTTCTTATCTTGTATATTATATTTGTAAGTTGTATAGTTGTATATTTGTTTTGTTATATTTTGCATCTTTGCACGGTCTTAAGGGAGTGTCGCATCCATTTCACGTGTGGATGGACAAATAAAGAATTATGATTCTGACATATTTCATCTTCTATTGTTTTGCACCTTTCACTTGCATTGAAGATTAAACTGCATTACTATCATCTATCGTCTTACTTCGCCATCTAGTGGCAAAACATGCAACCTACAGCCAGCTCATGTGTTAGATTAGCACAACAGAATAAGAATTAAAATACAATAAACAAACCCGTAAGAATAGACACACTGAAGTTGAACAAGTTAAATAAAGTAGATTGATGAAGGAAAAGTCAAAATATTTAGCAAAAATTAAACATTGAGTGAATGCACTTCGTTTGTGAAGGTAAGATCAGTGCTCAGCTATTCTGGACTCGTTGTGTTGAACAGTGATTGGCTGGAAGCACTACAAACTAATTGGCGGATAAAATCAGTGGGAGGAGATCATTACCATATCGCACGCGTTCCAGCACGCGTTCCATGACGCATGCTAAAACGCGTGCCATTGCGCGCGCCATTACGCGTGCTCGAACGCGTTACAGAGCGCGTTCCAGCACGCGTTACGGAACGCGTGCTAGAACGCGTGCCATTGCGCGTGCTAGACCGCGTTGCCGAACGCGTGGTGGCGTGTCAGAACGCGTAATGTAACGCGTGATATGATAAACACAACGCGCGGCTATGTGAACACTTTGGCTTGCCATATACACCCTACAGATGTGCAGTGCTACATATATTGACTGTGACAGGTAAGTCCTATGCAGCAGTGGCAGTCTCTTCATCACAAAGGACAGATGTGGTTGGTTGGAGCAGGGTCTTTTTGGTTACTTTCTATATGGTGTAAGATAGCTGTCAATAGATTTGTGTCCACAGATTGGACACCCATGGGTATTTGTCAAAAATTACAAGTACGACTTACAGCAAGCCTACGACTTCCTACAAGTGACATAACTGTCAAAATACATCATCACTGCATCTACAGGCATTACTTGTTGAGAAAAGAAACATCAATCAGGTCTATGTTTTTCAAACAGACATAGTAAATGCGTGGCGTACTCCTAGTCTATTACTAAGCCAACATCAAACATAATGTCATGTTTGCTTCCCATCATAAATGGGTGGTCTGCTTATGCCACATCAAATATTTATTATTAACCGCTATCATATGTTAATTTCAGAGCACATATCAAATGGAATCAGAATTTAGTTTGACTCGCTCCATTCACTCCCATTCACATTTTTGCGAACTAAGAACCCATGGACCAGAAATAGAAGGGCGTGACTTAGCTTCTACACTACATAGACAGAATATATGTTTATGTCTGTCTGTGCCCATAATGCATTCAAAAGGGAGTGGGAGGAAGTAAAAAAAAATCCTGTTTACCTAAATCATGCATTTTTAATCACTTTTTTTTAATCACATGGCTTTTTTCTCTTTAATCGCAAATGTGACTTTTTCCTGAATTTTCTGCCCATAACCATAAAACTGAGTAACTATGACCAAATCAAACACATTATCTACAAATTAACTCACTTTTAAAAGCTTTATTTTTGATACTTTTCTATTTTTTCTGGTTAAATCATTATTTCATCCATGACAAAAATGCAGTTTTAATTTTGACTTTATTACACGAGAGAAGTTGTAGTTGTTTTTGTTTTTTTTTTACTTTTACTCCAGTAAAGGAGTTAAATCAGTACTTCTACTTTTACCAGTATATTTTTTCACACAAGTAGCTGTACTTCTACATAAGTACTTTGACCGCCTCTGATCTACAACTACTAACATGGCATTTAGGATTCAGTTCAATAATGTTTCCAGTAGGTGGCAGTCGATGTCTGGGTTTGAGAACAGATGTGTCAGTACAGAGACATAATTATTAACCCTTTGTTGGTCAAAGGGTTTAGGTTGAGGTTTATATATATATATATAATATATATATATATATATATTAGGGCTGTTGGAACGAATTTCACTAGTCGAATATAATTCGAATATTAAAAAAAAACAATAGAATTCGAATGCAGGAATTACTAGTCGAATGTTTTTTTTCCCCTCAAGACAAAGTAAGACGTAATTTTTGCCGTTCTTCTATTCGTTTTTGTCACATGAGTCTGAGTCTGACTGAATCCAAATCTCACGTTGAGTTATCGAGTTACTTCAATGCTTGAACGTTATTATACCGTTGCCTAGGCAACAGTTATCAGAATTTGATCATGGCGAGCGAGGAGAATACACGGGCGGAGATTACCACTCCTGAGCACAACAGAAGTGTGGGATGGAAATACTTTGGCTTTCCCTCAGAAAAGGGAAAAATAACAAGCAACGACACGGTAATATGTAAGCTGTGCCAGACTCCATTGAAGTATCACACTACAACCAGCAACATGCGAGCACACCTGTTAACCGTACACCCTGGCAAGTTAGCCGAGGCGGAGCTAACTTCGGATAGCGCTAGGCCTGCTGAACCTCAGCCCAAGCAGGTGCCATCACCTCGTTCATGCCTGCCTCCTCTTCACGGGGCTTATCGGCGGAACGTCAAAGAAAGATAACAGACACACTGACACGATTTATTTGTAAAGACATGAGACCAATCAATATATCACAGGGGTCTGGGTTTGAAGATTTCGTCCGAGAGTTAGAACCCAGGTACGAGGTTCCTTCTCCCGCAACCATAAGTTTCACAACCCTTTGTGAAACTTTACGATGCAACTAAGGACAACATTTAAAAAATGCTAAGCAGAGAAAACATTTCCCTGACAACAGATGGATGGACCTCGATAGCCACCGAGGCATATGTGACAGTCACCGCACATTTCATAAACGATGATTGGGAACTAAAGGACATCATTCTGAAAACAGCAGAAGTCCAGGAAACCCACACAGCTGAACACGTCGCAAGGTGCATCGCCCTTTACTGGCCAAAAGTATAATAACCCCATGCCCTACATGTAAACCTATAGTAATGTATAAATAGGCTATATTTTAACATAAAAATTCGAATATTATTCGAATTGAAAAAAAAAAGGAATGAAATTCGAATGGGATTGAAGAGGAAAGTTGACAGCCCTAATACAATATATATATATATATATATATATATATATATATATATATATATATATATATATATATATATATATATATATATATATATATATATATATATATATATATACGTTTAAAATATTAAAAAAAAATATTTAAAACTATTTAAAAAATTTAACAATTCCAAAAATAATAATTAATAAACTAAAAAGTAAAAAAAACAACAACATGAAAATAAAATATCAAAAAAATGAAATAAAAACAAAAACTTAAATTCAATTTAAAATAATACAATAATGCAAATGACATTATGCCATTATCAGGCTTCTGAAGAGCTGATCAATAATTGAACTCGGTGTGATAGAAGAGGGAAATATCTAAAACATGAAGGACACTGGACCATGAGGATCAGATTTGAGAACCACTGTCGTAAGTGGACACCAGGTCCATGTAGAACAAATGTTCTATTATGGTCTAGATAACAGAACATGTTAAGTCCACATGTGGACGTTGGGTCCTAGAAGGAGAAACTAAAACAAAGATAAAAATCTGAAGTTGTCATTATCGGCATAATGTAACATATTTTTCACATCAAACCCAGAAGAAAATATGGATTTATTATTTCTTTGTAGGTTTTTCTGTTATTTGACTGTAGATAATATTGGTCTGTATGTGGAACCTCAACTAAAATGAGTTCCACAGCCTTGACTGTGGAATTATTGACCTTTGAAAATTCATCCCAGGGGCCGCATGTTTGACACCCCTGACGTAAGCCGTTAATTCCTCTTTAACCCTTTAAACTTCCACTCAATTTCACCTACATTTCTTAATAAATTAAATGTTGTTCTTGAACAATTTTAATAACATACAGTTGGTGTTTGATTATATTATAAATTCAAATATTAAGATGAAAACTGGAATATTGGAGGCGGGTCCTGTTAAATAATGCAATAGATAAACCATTTGTGGATATTTATTGATATTTTGATGTATTTTGGACTACATATGGACTATTTTTCTTGTTTGTTTTGGATGTTTTTGTTGGACTATGACTGTGTTTGTTAGAATATTGTTCCTCTGTGGATGAGTATGAGACATATTTTTAACAAATGAGTGATTGTACCTGCTGTGGTTATTTTATCTGAAAGTGGTTTATTTTATATTTTCCGGTGTGTGAGAATGTGTGTTGTCAAATTAAATTAGGTCATGTGACATTTGGGACAGGTTTGGGTGGTTTGATTAATATTTTCGAGCGACTACTTCTGGCCTATATGTGGATCCTTGGAAGTTTAAAGGGTTAACATGGCTCCTGTCGTTCTGCACATGCTCCTGGTCGTGTCACCATGACAAATATATTTCACGTTGATGACTGACTTTATTTTTGTCATAATTACAAAGCAGCAAACATCACATGTATCTGGTCTAACATACCGTAAATTCCGGACGCTACTTTTTTCCCAAACTTTCAAGTGATGCGGCCAATTTATGTAATTTTTCCAACAGCCGCCAGAGGCGCTCGAGTAGAAAAGGTAAGACTGATGGAATATATGCGTCGAGGAAGACTGAATGAAAAAGGAGGGGTGGAACAAACGCGGGGTGACGGGTTTAAGTGGGACCGGTAAAGGTGACGGACAGGTGTACAGGGGGTAAAAAGTTGCTTAAAGAAAAACCCGCGGCGGTGTGTGAGAGAAGACAGAGGCTCGACCAGACCCTGTGGATTATTTTTGCACGTTGGCACGGAGGAGTTTGACCTGAACTCTCGGCGAAAGATTAAAGTTATTGCTGACTCTGCGATAGATGAGGCGAGGCGGCGACCAGCCACCTGTTTGTGGACGCGGCGGACAATAGTGGATATATATATATTTTCCCTCCCTTACCTTTGGAAATATACACTTTTTTTCCCCTTGGATTACTTTCAACGGGACCCGGACTCTGCAGGTCTGCATCAAACCTTAAGTATCATTTTCCCTTCATTTTGCCGGCTGTGATTTTTGGACTGTGGACTTTAATGAAGGACATTTAGTTTCATTCGCGGGACTTGAAGTCGGGTTTGGGTTAATTTTGTGTTTGTGTTACATGTTTTAATGTGGGCAGATGCGGCTTATATACAGGTGCGGCTTGTGTATGTACAAAATCGGTTTTCCTCTTAGAATGAGGTGGGTGCGGCTAATAATCAGGTGCGCTCTATAGTCCGGAAATTACGGTAGTTGAAACCAACACAAAACAGAAAGTGGACGCCATCATTTTTTTCCAATAGACATCCAGACGTTAAGTGGCCGTCCCGTCCAATCAGAAGCCTCTGGACCTCCAGCTCTGAAAGACCAGTTAACCCTTTAACTCCTGAGACTTTAGTAGTTCCACAGTAAAAAAAAAAATACAAAAAACCCAACAAAAAGAATTAAAACCACCAAAATGATCGCTAAAAATGAACAAGAAATTAATAAATCAACAAAATAATATGTAACATGAACACACACACACACAGACAAATGGAACAAAATGTAACAAAAATACTAAAATAAAAACCAAAATGTAGAAAAAATAAACTAAGCAACAAAATTAACAAAAACAACTAATAAATATTTACAAAATAATCAATAGTATGAAACAATTTGCAGATCAATTAAGTAAAAAAAACATTAAAAAATAACTTGTAATTTGCTTCCAATAGTTTTACTTTTTTCTTTTTTTTGTCAATAAGTTACTTTTTGACATCTGTTTATTTTATTTATTATTCAGTATAAACACATTCTTTTTTTAAAATGATTTTTTTCAGAATATTTGAACTAAACAATCCATTCAGAATGTGTCAGGGATTAAAGGGTTAACTAAAGTAGTATACATCAGTTTCCATGGAAACTTTTAATTCGTGTTTACATGAACATGTTCATTCAGAAAGAAATAGCTTTCATTCCAAATTATTTTATTTTGAATAAAGAATTCGGAATTTTTAAAAAAAAAAGCATCATGTAAATGTAGCAAATGAAATGCATGGAACGTTCCAGAATCTAATCTTATAAAAATAATCAGACACAAGTACTAAACAGTTGTGTATATAATCTCTTTAACATGTTTAATACTGACAAGTTCAACAACAACAAAATAATGTATTTAATGCCGGTCATATAAGAAAAAAAACATACTTAGTTCTTGTTTGGGAAACTTACCCATAATGCATTATGTTAAAGATATAACTCACTTGGAAAGTAAGGCATAAATGGCACAAAGGTCGACCAGTAAATAAGTAAATACAGACGTTACACAGGTGAATACACAAAAACATACAGGTTTAGTATCAGATATTTCCATACTTTAGACTCACACACAATTTGGCTTCTTTTAATTTTTTAAGTAAATAACTGCTACTGTAGGAACGTGTTGTAAACAGCTGAGGTGTGATGTGATGCTACTTACAGCCACAAAGCTAAGGAGAATTAATTCCATTCTTATGCTACTAGGATATTAAAACAGCAGCTGTTTAAACACAAACATACATTTTCTGATAAAAGCTGTTAAAGAACAAACAAATCCATTCTTATAACACTGTGCAAAAGTCTTATTCTGATAGTTTTATCACATCTATTAAATACTGGATTTGCAGTATTTATAGTGCGCATAAATATCATAGTCCCCCTACCCCCCAAAGAGGAGAGGGGTATTGTTTTTGAGTCTGTTTGTTTGTTTGTTAGCAGGTTTACACAAACATTATTGGACCAAGTTCTATGACATTTCCAGTAAAGGTGTGAGCTGGTCCAGGATAGATCCCCATTACATTTTGGCTAATGTAGGTCAAAGTTCACAGTGTTTTCACAATGATCAGAGATAAAGCAAATCAGGTCAAATGTGTGTGAGGGGGGTTTGTTGTGCCGGGCAACACTTTTCTTTAAATATTCAGTATTTTATCTTTATTTTCATATTTTTGTAAAACACTCTGAATTACCGCATGTGTGAACTGTGTTATATAAACACACTTGGCTTGCCTTATTGTTACCCCTCTCCCTGAAGAGGAGAGGGATATTTTTACCTCCATGAAGGAGGTTATGTTTTACCTCATGTTTGTTTGTTTGTTGATTTGGTTTTCAGCAAGAGAACTCAAAAAGTTATGGACGGATTTTGATGAAACTTTCAGAGATGATTGATAATGCGTCAAGGAAGAAACCAGTACATTTATAGTTATAAAGGTTAAAGGTCAAGGTCACAGTGAAGGTCAACAGCTAAAACACATCAGTGGTGATATCTCAGAATCCAGACCAGATAGAATCAGGTGTTTTTTTTTATATTAAAACATGACGTCAAGCCAATGGTGTATTTCCAAAATTTATGACCTTAAAGCAGGTTATTGACATATTTATTTAAATACGATAATATTGCTGCATATTTAACATTAGATCTAACGTGTGACGTCACATAACGTCAGAGTGACATCATACATGATCGAGTATTGAAATGGACATACTTGAAAAAATGGGACCAAGGATTTCTCTGAATTTTTTTAAACTCTCTAAGGGATTGTTAAAGACCCACAAAATAAATCATTAGTGAACACAGAACACGAGTTTACAAATAAGTTCTGAACATCCAGATGCAACCCTTGGCAGACTGGTGCTGCTTCACTGAGGTCTAGGTGTGATCTAGCTATTGAATTGGTTTGTTTGTTTGTTTGTTAGCAGGTTTACACAAACACTACTGGACCAATATGTATGACATTTTCACTAAAGTTGTGAGGTGGTCCAGAATAGATCCCATTAAATTTTGATGAATGTAGGTCAAAGGTCACCAAAAATATATACACACACAATGACAACAGATGGGCAAATCAGGTTGTGGTTGTGTGTGTGTTTGGAGCCACTCTAGATTACATGTAGAAGAGATAGTTTTAATTCACTATATATATATATATATATATATATATATATATATATATATAGTGAATATATATATATATGTATATATATATATAAAAAAAATATATATATATAAAAAAAAAATATATATATATATATATATATATATATATATATATATATATATGTATATATGTATATATATATATATATATATATATATGTATATATGTATATATATATATATATATATATATATATATATATATATATATATGTATATATATATATATATATATATATATATATATATATATATTTATTTTTTTTTTTTTTTTTTTTTTTTTTTTAATTTATTTATTTATTTTTTATTTTATTTTATTTATTTTTTTTGAAGCAGTAAATGTGATCATTTAATGTCTTTGATGAAATACAAAACCATTAACATGACAATAACCCAAAGTGTGTGTTTCTTTAATCCCCACTATGTCTCTCCTTGTAAATATGTTGAGTGACCCCACATCAAAATTTGTTCAGAGTATATAAATCTACAACTGACTAAATGTGGTGCTCTTAAACCAAATTGAACAATTGTTTTGACAGTTTGGGACCTGCCTTTGTCCTCAACACATCTTTAAACCTTTTATTTAGACAACATTCACAACATTCATTTTCTGTCGTTTCACACCAGGTTTCATTCAACACGTGTCAGATCTTTCTTATTGTTTGTGCTGCCTCTTGTCATGGGGTCAGAGGTCACATTCGATTGTGACTTTAACCTTTTAAACCCATTTAGTTCAGGCTTTTTTGTTTCTTTTAAGCCTGTGCACATACTTCCTGTATTTTCTTGTATCTGACAAAAAGAGAATGGGAAATAAATATACATCTTCCTTTTAATCCTACAAAAATGGCAAAGATAAAGGTGGAATAATACTTTTGCACAATGCTGTCACTTTCAACACATGGATATTTCAAACCATTAGGGGTTAAATACATGATATTCTATTTTTTTTCTCTGTCAAATGCTGCTGCTGTAATATCCCATATTAGTATCAATAAAGTACGTCTATATCGACAGCTGATTACTTGCTGATCCGTAGCAAACACAGAAGCAGATATATGAACTTAGAAGTTATAAGTACAAAGTTTTTTTTGTTCATTTTTACATGGACCCAAGAGCTGCCAATTGAGGGGACAGTTTTGGGAGTTTTTCCAGTTGATTTCGGCTCGTTTGGAATCTTTGGCTATGTTCAGAATGCAGGCAAAATTGGCAAAAATCTAGATTTCTTTCCCTATTTCCTGACACATATCTGTCGAACACTCCTACATAAAGTTATGAATGCGATAAATGTCAGCTTTTTCCAACAAGAATTCATGCGTCTTATTATATTCAAATCCTGGAATATAAAAACTGATGTGGAATATACTATGATGGCGTATACTGGGGAAAATCAGGTATAATGTGTGTGACGGGGCAGGGTTTGTTGTGATGGGCAACACTCGTTTCTTTAAATATTCGATTCATAATTCAATATTTTACCTTTATTCTTCTATTTTTTTTGTAAACCACTATTAATTACTCCATGTGTGAATTGTGTATGGATTCAAATACACTTGAATCTGTGTGTCATTCATTCATTCATTTTTCAAACTAAAACCAAAAATAAGACAAGGAAAAAAAACAACTCGTTTCTTCATTATTTGTTTCCAAAAGCAAATAATGAAGCCAGTAACTTAAGGGCTGGTGGTTTGAATCCCGCTCTGTACTAGTCGGTCTGTTGTGTCCTTGGGCAAAGAGACTTCACCCTCCTTGCCTCCAGTGTCACTCACACTGGTGTATGACCACCACCACACTGGTGGTGGTCAGTCTGTCTCAGGGCAACTGTGGATATGTAGTTTAACACCACCAGAGCGGACATGTGAGAGTGAATGAACATTAGTTCACTAATGTGAAGTGCTTTGAGGGGCCAAAAAGGTGCTATTTAAATCCAATCCATTATTATCGTTATTATTAATGAAAACACATATAAAGATGTGGTTTTTCAGTTTTCCTTTTTGCATTTAAATTCATAATAGAAAAAAAAAACATAACGGACTATTCCCGTTTTTCTCTATTATTAATTTAAACACAAAGGAAAACTGAAAAACAACATTGTTATCCAGTTTTTTCATTTTGATTTTGTAAACAAATAATGTAGAAACTAATTGTTTTTTCATCGTCTTATTTTTGGTTTTATTTTGAAAAACAAATGAACAAATGATACATGGATTCACCTTGCTTGCCTTTTCGTTACCCCCCCCCTTCACCCAAGGGGAGAGGGATATTGTTTTTGAGTCGATTTGTTTGTTTGTTATAAGCAGCTTTACACAAAAACTACTGGACCAGTTGCTATGAAATTTCCAGTAAAGGTGTGAGATGGTCCAGAATAGATCCTATTAAATGTTGGTGAATGTAGGTCAAAGGTAATAAGTGATCAGGTCGAATGTATGTAAGGGGGCGGGGTTTGTTGTGCTGGGCAACACTGGTTTCTTTAAATATTTAATTCAAAATTCAGTATTTTACCTTTATTCTTATATTTTTTCGTAAACCACTCTGAATGACGCCATGGGTGAATTGTGTTTTACAAACACACCTGGCCTTTTTGTTTAGTTTTTTATACAGGAGTGCATATCTTACGCATGGAATTGCTCCACGCACATGCTGGTTTCTTTTGTTTTTAAGCTGCAGATCAACAGATATACAAATAAATCAGCACAAACTGGTGTTAACATCTAACAACAGCTACATTTGGAAAAGGAACATGCAACGTGATGGGATGTCGTCGAGGATGTTGGAATACAGGATGTCATCGAGGATGTTGGAATACAGGATGTCGTCGAGGATGTTGGAATACAGGATGGAGTCGAGGATGTTGGAATACAGGATGGAGTCGAGGAAAGTACGGGCTAATGGAGGTTGTGTGTTGTGTAAAATTGCAGTATTCCTGTAGTGTTGTGTACTGTCAGTCCTCTGGCCTGGTCCTCGTAGAATCACATGGTCTCTGCAGAGGTTGGTGCAGGGTTAGAGTTGGGTGGAGACAACTTCAGGGTGTTGAAAAACTCCACCAGCTGACCAGGAACTTCTGCCAGAACACACTGTGCAAGCGCCTCCCGAGGAGCCTGAATTCAAAACAGAGTGTTAAAAAGACAAAACAAACAAACAAAAAAACCCATAGTTTTTCATAACATTTACATGCAAATTAACATTCCATTGTTATTCCTGAAATGACAATATTCTGAATTTGACCGTTGTTCGGTTTACTGGGCAAAAGGTTTTTTTTTGTTTTTTATTGTGGTTGGTTGTTTGGTTTTTTGATCCATGACTATGATTTTAAATGTTCTACCTCTAAACTTTACATGTTCTGACTCTAAATAATAATTTTCTACTGCAACTAACCAGCTACTACAACCAATCAGTGTAATCATTAGGATGACGTAGTTCAACGCCGGAAAGTTCACAGAGGAGTCGAAGTACAGGTCGCTGCCGCACTGAGACTGTTCTCTAGGGATCCGGAGAAAGTTAGGAATGACTAAACAAAATGGTGGATTATGGAGCTTAATGACCGTTCTCGCTTCTGTAAAAAGAAGTTAAAGATTGCTGACGTTTTCTCACATTCTTCACTCATCTTTGATAAAAGGAAAACACCACCCATTGTTCTACTTCTTCTATGGTTGTTTCTGGTTGTTTGGCTCCGAGACAGAATCGTTGCAGCGTCACTTTGTTACGCCCGCCCTCTGACTCTATACTTCACCATGATTGGTCGGCCAGTTTCAAGGAAATCTAGCCAAAAGTTAAAGCGAGTGTAACTCACTTTAACTCGCTTTAACTTTAACTCGCAGTACATTACATGTGCTGTCATTAGGAGCACTAGACCCCTGCACTGGAAAAGAGTATTTTTGTCATTCCTAGTCCAAATATCTAATCACACTTAAAATAAGACAACATGACTCAAAGAGGAACTTTTCAGTCAGATATAAACTGATTTAGGGACAATAGGGGCCAATTCCAATTCTCCCCTTAACCCTCAATCTCAAAGTGCACAAAGTGTAAGTGCTGTCAAGAACGTTTAAGTTGAGGGACAGTTTGAGGGCTGTATCGCCACAATATTGAGATTTTCCGACACCAACCTTGGGAGCAAGGGTTGCCCAGAATGCAGTATTTTTTTTGTTAATGGAGATATAAAAATTATGAAAATTATTGTATTATCTTAGTTTAGGCCCATTTTATGGATTATGTTCCTCATTTTTGCATAACATGTATTTTTTTATTTTATGATCTTTTGTTAATTGTGGGTGGTGCAGACAAGCTAGCTATCATTTAAGGTAGCTAACATTACAAAAAGGGTAATTTTTCGCAGTGGTAATGTAGTTGTTTTATCCAGATAACAGCCTATAGAACATGCTTGTATCGATAATGGTATAAAATGACAGGGCTTATGTCATCTACCGTAGCCGCAGAGTTAGCTAACGATAGTTATCGCTGGTGTTTACCTTTCATTGAGCCGTGGTATGACAGATGAATATGGTTGTATTATTTATACAGATTATTTGTTTGATAGCTCTAACTGAAGGAATAATTTACAGATAGTCCACAACAATTTCAAAAATGTGGATCTGATGGACCAGTGGATGATAGCTGTGTTTGTGGTTTATAATTAAATTAGGATGGCCATATTGTCCGGGTTTTCCTGGACACACGGCTCTAAAACCAGACTGCATGGATGTCTGTCACTTATCCACACTTTTTACATTTTGTCCTTAGGTCTTTAGGATGAAATGTAAAAAGTGCAGATGTGTGACAGATGTCGGCCAGTCCGGTTTTAGAGCCGTGTGTCCGGGAAAAAAAGACGATGCAGGGTTAACAGTGCAAATATATATATAAAAAAAATATATACATTTATGTTTCATTTCAGGGACTACAGAGACAACGTGGGCCTTGATTAATTTCAGGGCCAACATTTAAGGGGTGTCCCATTTGTAAGTCACAAATAACCCTTAACACTGACTGAGGGTTGAGCTCAAGGGTTAAGGGAGGAACTGGAATTGGCCCTAGATCTTAAAAATCTTAATTCAAGGAATCTTACCAAAATAACTTTCACTTGTTAAATCAGCAGATTTTTTCCCTTAATTTAAGATTCTTTTTTTAAATTCAAGCAAAAACCAAATCTGCCAATGGAACAAGTGAACATTTAAAAAAGTTAATTAAAATAAAATAACTGGTCTTTGGATAAATAAACAAATATTCCACCCTTTTTGAGATGGTAATTGGACTTTTTAAATTGAGGTGTGCACATCATCTGTATGAAAACAGGAATATTCATGGATATTCCTGTTTTACGACACAGTACGAGAAAAACATTTGACTCTTTTTATAGTCAGTCATTCAGGTGAATATTGTCATTCCTCAAATAAGAGGAAGGATGGATATGAAGCAGGAAGTTAAAGGTAGAGGAAAAACTCCACTATTTTCTGCTGCACTAAACTGTTGGTGTTAATCACATCACATCAGGAGTTGAATTTTGTCGTCAATCTTTATGACCCACAGGGACATAAATGCACCAGAAATTAACCATTAAACACTTAAAACAGCAAAGACTGACCACAAGCATCTAATGATCTAAAAAAATACCATCACTACATGTAAATAACGGAGATAAAACACAGTTTGTCATCTTTTCATGGTCATCAGATACTACGACCCTTTTGGATGTTAGGAGGCATCATGGTGAATGTGAAAACACTGTCATCTTCTACGGCACAGGTGTCAAATATAAGGCCGGGGGGTCAAATCACACAGTTTTGTATTTTTCTTTGGGAGTTCAATCAAAATCAGGCTTTCCATTTGGGAAAGTATTGTGAATCACCAGTGCATGTATAATCCAGAGTGGAGTTTTCCCTGAATGTCTCTGAAACGCTGAAACAAACAGTGTTGAAAAGCATGAAAGTAGGATATAACAATATTAGTAGATGATTTGTTAACATGGAATGACTCATGCAGATTCAGTTATTCATGTGGAGTCAGACGGAGACTGAAAGAGGGCGGGGGGGACATATATGGGGTACCCCTATGAAGGACTCGGATCATTTGGAGGCTTCAGTTTGAGTAAACTGAAGAAGGAGGCCACTTGTTGAGGTAACTCGGCCAAAACACTTTGGGCAAGAGCCTGGATGGGCGCCTGAAAAGAGATAAATAAATACAAACATAAGCTACACTAACGAGGGGGGTGGGGGGTGTCTACATTTGGCATCGAATAGGGGACACTACTTACTATGTTTGGATTTTAGAGATAAGTACATAGGACGTTTAGATAAGCTGATGATATGGGGTGGCAATTACTGCAAAGATCCAAATGTTACCAAGTGTATTTTATCCAAATCACACTTAAAATAAGACACAATCACCTAAAGAGCAGCTTTTAGACAATACAGTAGATCTGGAAAATCTTATTTTGACATATCTTCCCAAGATCATTTTCACTTGTTCCACTGGCAGTTTTTTTCTTGGGGGGGGGGGGGTGGCTCAGTTAGTAGAGCAGTTTGTCCAATAACCAAAGGGTTGGCAGCAGAGGTCTGTGCAGGACAGACCTCTACTACCTCTTCCAGTCCCACTCCCCCAAAGAATTATGGCAGCACCCACTCGCTGCGGCCATATTATGTCCCGCTCCCGCCTGCAATCCCTGCAGGATTCAGATGTTCGTGTTATTTCTCATGGAAGTTCTTATCATTGGCTTGGAGAATTAAATGTGCTGAGCTTAGCTGAACACACCACTGACTGATCCTTCACAAGGAGTGCGTACGTTGCCAGGTGACATGCACAACTTTACAGCCACATACCCAACACACCTACTAAAATCCACAGTGGATATTAATAGGCTCCATTGTACATATTGTAGCTTATGTAAATTCTCACATTTACATTCTATTAAATACAAATATGCGAAATGAGAAATATTTATTATTTACTTTGTTTCTAAATCCAGAATGTTGAAATGGCAACATGTAATCCTAATACTAATTATTTAAATAGACTTACTAAGCATGCATTCTCACTCGTTGTTCATCTCCCAAATAAAAGGAGAGCGAGATACATAGCAGTGGAAGGAGAAAAATATTTTGGCTGTGGGACTGCAGGTTATCACCACTCCCACACTGTGCACTCCCCCTCCCACCTGCAGTGAGATTTCAAAAATTTGTCCTGTGCCACACTGGGTCTCATGGGTCCTGTGGGACTCCTGTGGGAGTGCAGGGATCAAGTTGGAAGTTCGAAAGCCACTTTGTCCAGTGCTGTGTTCCAATATCCATACTGTCATGAGTACACGCTGGGTGTGATTTGCTGGGGGGCTGATTACCCCCCCCCCCCCTCTCTCTGGTTTTGGACATCGGGTCCATAGGGTCCACGATTTTGCTGCACACGCGTGCCTGGGCCCCGTGGGGCCAGGATCCCAGGTCAGCCGACACACACCGGCCACCTATGTGTTTCAAGATGGGATGGGTGAGTTGCCGACATTGAAGCTGACCCCTGGCACCTGTTGTACGTGAGCGGGTCCCCACCCTGGCAATGCGGTTAGCGCATCAGGGAGGTCTGGGAAGTGATGAAGTCCGGGCGGAGGGCGCTGCTTCTTGGCCGACCCGCAGAGGAAGTAGGTGCTTGGGGGGGGGGGGGGGGGGGGGGGGGGGGGGGGGGGCACACAAGTCAGACCTGGGGGAGGTACCACGAGGGGATCCTCCCAGCAGTGGCCGGCCCAGACCTGCTGAGGTTGAATCCCTCAGGGGGATTGTGCGGACCCCACCTGTTTATCTCTGAACGGTTTCACGTCCTTTTGAACTTTCTGTTCAAAGCTCTTTTCAACTTTCCCTTCAGGTACTTGTTGATGGTCTGGTCAGTCTGGTGTCAGTATTTAGCCTCAGATGGCATTTATCATGCTTTGGGCTGCATTCAAAAACAACTCGACTCTGAGAAGACCGAACCCCGGCATGACGACAACCGGGGAAGCTGTCTTCCGCACACCACACGTCCCACGCTTGCCCGTGGGGAGGGGATTCGGTGCTGGGCTCATCCTTGAATCCTGGTTAGTTTTTCTTCCCCTGCTTAGTAATGTAATTATGCAATCATGATTATAATCCAGAATGTTGGTCATAACATCCAATGCAAGCTTTTTTCTGTCATAAAAAACAAACAAAAAAAAACACCCCACCCTCTGTTTTTTTATACCCCCCGAGTATACTGACACACCCTACACTTTCCTTACTGTGTATACATATTTAAGTGGGTAAGTACTGTTCTAATTCCAATACTGTATGGTGCGCTGACCAGAAATGAGGATCATGACTATAGCCCACCAAAGGATGTTTGAAAATGTAAAAAATGCTCAAAAGTCTAAATTTTCTGCTCTGCTGATTTTGGTGCAGAGGCTGCTGACATTTCTGATTAACTCTGTAAAGCCCTGTGAAATGAAAGTGTTGTAATTTGGGGCTCTACAAATAAAATTTTCTTGAATTTCTGTCGCCATCTTTACTCTTTGCAAGCCGTGTTGATTCCCGCTAAGCTCCACCTCTTCCGTTACGTAACTAAGATGGCACCCATTGAGTGCAAAAACTGAACATATTTCCACACTCAGAAATGTGACCAATATGAGTACACATCTTGGTACTTTAGGTACACTAACTGTTGCCAAAATCATAATGTGAACGCTCTGTAAACCCAAACTAGGTACGGAGTATGGAGTGTCTGGATATTGGAACACAGCACTGGTCATGTGCTGTTCTGTCCTTGAGCAAAGATACTTCACCCTCCTGCCTCCAGTGTCACTCACACTGGTGCATGTGAATGTTTGGTGATGGGAGGGGCTGTAGGCTCAAAATGTCAGCCACGCTTCTGTCCGTCTGCTCCAGGACAACTGTGGATACATATGTAGTCTACCACCACCAGTGGGAGCATGTGAGAGTGAATGAATGATGAATCCACTGTGTGCTTTGAGTATGTGTTAATATTATTATTTTATTTTATGATTAACACATTTTTTTTGCGCAACTCAAGCAAAAAATCTGCCAATGGAATAAAGCAAGGCAAGTGTATTTGTATAGCACTATTCATACACAACACTTTACGAAGGCATGAAAAAGAAATTACAATTAAAAAAAATTACAGAAGAAAAGAGTTTAAAAATCATAAAAGAGTAGAAGATTAAAATAATCAAAGATGAAATGTGGTTTTCAAAATGCATTCAGAGTGAAATAAACACAAACTATATTTAAACCAAATATTAACATTTACATTAGAATTAAAACAGAGTAAAGCAAGACATTAAAATTAAAATAATGTATTTAAAAAACAAGATTGAAAAGAGTTTACTCATAAGCACATGAAAAGTGTAACATTTTTAACCTGGATTTAGAAATATTTACATTTGGGGCTGATTTCAGGTCAGTTGGTAGCTTGTTCCAATAAAAGCCTCAACAAGTAAAAATTATCTTTTTAAGATTTCTTGAAATAAGATTTTCCAGATCTATTGTCTAAAAAAATAAGTTCCTATATCTCACTGAAAAATTAATCTTTACATTTGATGAGATATTTGAACTAAAAATGAGAAAAATACACTTGGTAAATGGACTGCATTTATATAGCGCTTTTCCACCTTCATGGTGCTCAAAGCGCTTTACATTCGCCTCTCATTCACCCATTCACACATACACTCATACACCAGTAGGTTTCTAAGGTCTACGGTAAGTCCTACTGGGGGCCTAAGTCAGGGTTCAGTGTCTTGCCCAAGGACACTTCGACACGTGGACAGCCAGAGCCGGGACGCGAACCGCCAACCTCCCGGTCATTGGGCGACCCACTCTACCAACTGAACCACAGCCGCTTACCACAGTAAGATTCAGATTTTTTTCCAGAGTGTGACTGGAAATAAGGTCAGCGTTTGGGTTTTAGATAAACTCAGTTAAATCTATGAGGATGCAGTGAAATGGTCGGAAAACAATTCAGTCCATGCAGATTTTATAGCGATAAGTTTGCTTAATCAGAAAAGAAAAAAAAATCAGGTGGAATCCCAAAGAACGCCATCGATGTTTCTATGTTATATACTGTGTGTGTGTGGCGTTGCCGTGGTTACTTACATTCTGGAACTGCCTGAATGGGACGAACTGGACAATGTCTCTCATGGCCGGTTCGCCGGTCAGGGAGCACAGGCGCCCGTCGTCTCCGTCCAGGAACTCCATGGCGTCGAAGTCGGCCCCTCCCACTCCAACGATGATGATGGACATGGGCAGGCGGGAGGCGTTGACGATGGCGCTGCGGGTCTGATCCATGTCTGTGATGACGCCATCAGTGATGATGAGGAGGACAAAATATTGCTACGAGACAGACGGACAATGAAATGGTCTGAATAGCTTTAAATTTTAATGGACACTGATCAGGCAGGACATCGTGACCACAGACAGGAGATGTGGGAAAAACAGATTATAGTGGTACCTCGACTTACCAATGTAATGTATGTAAATACATGATGTATATACTGTACGTAGCATCCCATTGGCTATGAGGAAGCTACCCATAATGCTTTTTGTGAGCCTTTGACCCTCATTCATCACAGTTCTAACGCGCATAAAGGCCAGAGCCACTGCTGCCCTGCGAGTCCCCCCAAGCGTGCCCACCACGCCACCAACAGAAGTGAAAAAGGAGACAACAAAAAAAGGAGGAGGCAGCCATCACTTTACCATTACGAACAAAAGACATGGCAACGAAACACCCCAAACCCGCAGAAAAAAGCACCCTGAAACAAGCACCCATGAGCCATGCCATCGCCCACCCCACGAAACACACGCCCCGTGCACCCCAGGAAGACCCAGAAAAGCCCTCAAAGGCAATCGTACCCGGATCTACAACCCACCAAATGTCAACAAACACTGCTGAAGGTGAAAGTGACCATTAAAACAAACACAATGGTATGAAAATGACCCACATGAATGATTAATTTTAATGGTTTAATGTTCAGTGAGTGAAGACACATTTACCCACTGAGACCAATAAATTACATCTAAATCTACATTTTCTTTTACTTTTAATGCATATTTAATACAAATATTTACTTTTTTTTATGTATTTGTATTTTTTATTAGGTTTTTGTATTTTATTTTTTAATGTATATTTCTTTTTTTTTTTGCATTTTTTAAAATGTATTACCTCCGCCAAGGAGGTTATGTTTTTGCCGTCGTTTATCTGTTCGTTTGACTGTGTTCAAGATGATTTCATTTTGGGGTGATCGGGGTGGGGGTGGGGGTGGGGGGTCTACCTTGGCGGAGGTCTGCGCTCTCAGAGTGCTTTTCTAGTTCAGAAATGTTTTTGTTGTATTATTTATTTTTACTTATGTATTTCCATTTATTTATTTTAATCATTAAATTTTGCTTCAGTACATTCAGTAGGTATTAAGTGGAAATCAGTGCTTAACCTTATGTGTATGTTTCTGGAGTCACTGTTCCAGTTAAATATTTGACAAATCCTCCATTAAATAACTAACACTTCTATTCCCTCCACTTTGTTCTGTTTTTTAAAGGCAGTGTTTGTAATTTCACTATAAAGATTCATGAGCACTGATTATCAGGCAGACAAAAGAAGACAGTTCAGGACCGTTCAACTGGAACATTCCTGGTTCACTCTGCCGCTCAAACCTGATTCATCTCCACATTTCAACCATTTTTGTTTTTTTTTTTTGTCTTAGTGCCATGCATGTTTTGCTTCACTGCTCCTTTTTAGATCATAGTTCTGGCGTCTGTCTGGACTGATTTCATGGCTTGTTGTAGTTTTGGTCAAAGAAAAGGTGACAATAGGGGGTTCAATGGTGATCTTTTTTATACATATATACAATCATACATATATATATATACATATATACATATATATATATATATATATATATATATATATATATATATACATACATATATATATATATATACATATATATATATATATATATATATATATATATATATATATATATATATATATACATATATACATATATATATATATATATACATATATATATATATATATATATACATATATATATATATATATATACATATATATATACATATATACATATATACATATATATACATATATACATATATATACATATATATATATATATATATATATATATATATATATATATATATATATATATATATATATATATATATATACATATATACATATATATATATATATATATATATATATATACATATATATATATATATACATATATATATATATATATATATATACATATATACATATATATATATATATATATACATATATATATATATATATATACATATATATATATATATATATATATATATACATATATATATATATATATATATATATATATATATACACACATACACAAGTAAATAAAACATAAAATAGAAATAATTGCATGACCTGCAATGTGTCTTGTGCACACGTACATTGCGTTGTCGATGCTCAAACCAATATATTGTGCACCTCTAGTGGACAACATTTTGGATTTTTTTTAAAGTACCCTACAGAAGACAATAATGTATTTCTGTATCTCAGGAGGATACAATTCACTGATTAAATTATTCTCTATTATCTAGGGGACATGTGCATGTACTTGGCTTTGTTCTATGTAAATGTTGAAAAATTTGATTAAAAATAAGTTACAATACTACACAGTTAAAGCAGGTCATGTTGTTACAGACAGAACAAAAGTAAATCTTGTAACTGGAGAGTCTGGCCCTCACTGTCATTATCACTGAACTTCTGTTTTGGATCACGCCATTATCAAATTACACTGACCCACTGTGAATATAACACCAAGGAAATTGGAAAGTGAATACAGATGGGTTTCCTATTCTGCGTGTGAATCAGAGGTGACATATGACAACAGAAACACTCACAGATGCGGTGGTCTGCTGCAGGGCCTGGTTGGCGAAGCAGGCCACATGGTTGATGATGGGGGAAAAGTTGGTGGGACCGTAGAGTTTGACCTGAGGAAGACACACCCTGTAGGCCTCCACCACTCCTTCAACACCTGCAAAAAACACACCAGGACCATCGCTTTTTTACAAATGACATCTGTAAAACTTCACTGTATCCGAGAACGGCATTGGTGTCATCTGCAGTTGTGGAAAAAATTATTAGACCACCCTTTGTTTTCCTCAATTTCTTGTTCATTTTAATACCTGGTCCAATTAAAGATACATTTGTTTGGAAAAACATAATGATAACAAGGAAAATATCATATACTCTACCAGGGCCAGTTCTGGTCAATGTGATTCCCTAGGCGAACACCCCTCTTTCCTTTTTGTGAAATTATTAATGAGCATCTGTAAACATAGTGTCCGACATCTGATGGAGTATGTACTGAGTGTCCATGAATAATCACCGTCAATGTTAAGTTTAATGCTTTATTTACTGTGTTTCCCACACTATGAGGTGCACTGGATGATAAGGTGCATTAAGTCACAATAATTCTCAACCTTGTTGAGTTGTAACATGGAATAAAACACTGTTATTCTGATCAGTCAAACTTTACAAGAGTCCAAATTATGAGATAAAAAGTCAAAATTAATGCGATAAATAGTCAAAACTATGCGATAAATCTAAATTATCAGATTAAAAAGTCCAAATTAATCAATTAAAAGTCAAAATTATGAGAAAATGTCAAAATTATGAGATAAAATGTCAAAATTATGTGATTAAAAAGTCTAAATTAAGCGATAAAAAGTCAAAATTATGAGATAAAAATCAAAATTCACAGTCACTAAGCACAACCAGTATTAATGTGTTTTTTGGAGAAAATTCAAGCATTTTAAATGCACCTAATACAGTAGCTTAATATTGTAATTCTGTGGGACTTGGCACCCCCAAGACATTTGGTGCCCAAGGCAACCGCCTAGTCTGTATGTGCTTAACGCCAGCCCTGTACCAACAACACAACAAGATTGTATAACATGAGTTTTTTACAACACTTAGACACAGGAAAGTAATGTGTGTATATTTAGGATATACATGCATCTTTGGTTGGAGACTGATATTTGTCAGAATGAAGTGAAAAGTTACGAGTACACCGTCTTTAGTACAAATTTCTCAGATGGATGAAAGTGGTCAAAAATCCAGTTTTTCCCTTGGATAGAACCACACTGTGCTACAAATCATAGATTTTCTAGGAGTGAAATTGTCGCTGAGCGCTGACGGTTTGAATTCCATCTGTTTTCTATGTTCAATGGATAATGCCTGTGACGTGATGATGTAAATCAGTGGTCACCAAGTCAAGGCTTTTTATTTAGTCTAATTTTATCAGAATACTACACCACTATACACCAGTCAATACCAAATGGCAATCACAATAACATTTACATTTGGGTTTTTTTTTATTAGTTTTTTTTTGTGTACCAGTTAAGTCCTTCAGGTGAAAATGGTCAAAAAAAGTTCAAAAGTTGAAAAAAGTTGCTGTTGCTGTAAGTTCAATGTATGTAGTGTAGCATAATAAAGTATACATGTATGTACAAACAATTAATATAAATGTGGTGCAAAATTGTGAAGTCCATGAATGCAAGTGTATGGGCTGGTATGTAAACACACACAGGAATGTTGGGTGTGTCAGTAATGAGTGTGCAATGGGGACTTTTAGATCCAGACTGCTGTCTTGCTACAGAGGTTACCGTTCATCACACAACTCAAGTCAATGTGAGAGATGTGACTGAACACTGTCAGTGAGTTCCATAAAGTTGGGTTCATACGCATAGATGCTCTGTGAGGTGTATGCCTGGAAGTCCACAAGTGTGCTTTGATGATTTTCATTTATGAAAATACCATTTCACACGGGTAAGTCCATCCAAGGTATGCGTTCAATTTTAGTTCACATGCACTGAGGACGATATTTCTCTCCGCTTCTAAGTCCCCAAAAATCACTGTCCCTCAACCTGGCTTTCAGCTCCAAGTCATTTTGCAAATCGATTATCTCCATATCTACTCCACAGGGGACAGCAAATGCTGCCTGGAATTTGGCTGCTACATCATCTGTATCAACAAGCATGAATGGGCTTGAAACAAATGCAGTGATGTCATCAATGACATCTAACTCACCAAAACGTCAAGAGAACTCCACTGCAATTTTGTCCAGATGGACACAGTCCTGCTTTGGGTGGAAATCATATTTGTCTTTGATGGACTATGACACTTTCTCCAGGTTGGCGATGTGCATCAAGCAGCACCCCCCTTCTGTAGCTGTGCGGTCCAGCACCCCCTTCTGAAGCTGTGCGGTCCAGCACCCCCTTCTGCAGCTGTGCGGTCCAGCACCCCCTTCTGCAGCTGTGCGGTCCAGCACCCCCTTCTGTAGCTGTGCGGTCCAGACTCAGTGTTTGGCCTTGAACGCCTTCACTGAATTTATAACATGGAGCAGCTGTTTGTCTTTCCCCTGTAGTTCGTTGTTGAGTGAGTTCAGTTTTACAGTTAAGTCTGTTAGAAACCCCAGGCCGTGCGTCATCAGAGAGTTCTTTGCGAAGATCATTCCTTGTTGACAGAAACATCTTGATCTTTGCAGTTTGCCACGACTCAGCCATCGGACATCAGAATGGAGGTTCAGGTCTCCGTACACTAGGGTTGTCACGATACTAAATTTCCAACTCGATACCGATACTAAGGATAATACTCGATACTCGATACTAATTTCGATACTGGAGATGTGAGGGATTCCTTTTAAAATTTCCTCCATGGACTGCTAAAAAAAGGTAGTGAGTGCGGGTGCAGAATAAATGCATGCCTATCTCTTGGCAAGTTAAGGTAGGCCCAGTGGCAGACTGGCACCAAAAAGAGGCCCTGGCAATTTTGATAGAGTCCACATTTGTGGGCACATTGTCAGGCACAGGCTTTTTAGAGAATAACTCCACAAGATTTGCGCTTTTCCCAGATTCAGCCAATAAATTCAGGCTATTTGTCCTTTATAGGAAAAAAAATGTCATTATTATTATTTAGTTTAGTAGGCCTATTATTTGTCAGGGTTAACTGGCTGTTTTGTTTGTTTGCTTTTCCCCCCTCTTTTTTGTGGCCGCCTTTATTAATTTTTTATTATTTTTATTTATTCATTTATTGATTTGCGGCTGCCTATCGACGCAGCCGGTCCGCTTTATTTATTTATTTATTTATTTATTTATTTATTTATTCATTCATTCATTCAGCCTAATCATTTGCGGCCGCCTCTTGACGCGGCCGCTCCGCCCCGCTTTATATTTTCATGTATTTATTTGTTTGTGGTGCCGCCTGTTGTGGCCGTTTGGTGATGCGGCCGAAAGCCGCGAGCGGCCGCATCACCAAACGGCCACAGTGGCATTTGCCCACATTGCCCAATGGCCAGTCCGTCCCTGGGTAAGCCTATCTTTTTGCTCAAGCCCTTCTGCAGTGCTAACTGTAAGCCTCTTTATGGTCAAGCGGGTGGCAGTGTATTGCATCATGTGACCACCGCGGACCCCTTGCGGGACTATGGCAGCCAAAGTGTTCACAGCCACGCGTTGTCTTTATTATATCACGCGTACGCGTTCTAGAACGCGTGCCATTGTGCGCGCCAGTGCGCGTACCAGAGCGCGTCCTGTAACGCGTGATAGCGCGCCAGTGCGCGTGCTAGAACGCGTTCTGTAACGCGTGATATAATAAAGACAACGCGTGTCTATGTGAACACTTTGGCTTGCCATACGGGACTAGCAGCGCGCACGTCAAAAATGATAGGCTGACATGCTCACGGTGGCCTCCGTGGTGGTAACGTGATACTATGCGCTACCGCCTGGCTGCGCACGCGCGCATAGACGTTCGATTATATCGAGGCCTTTAAAATCAAAGTTGCATCGGATGGTCCAATCACAGACTTATAGAAATAGTGTATAGGTCTGTGGTCGCACTGGCGTCATCCCGTGTGCTGTCAGAGGCAGCCGGAGAAAAAAAAGAGACTTTAACTTACACGCCGGCATTACGGCTGTGCCAGAGCTGACCGCGTTGATGCCTGTTTAGAATTCTTAACGTTACCTGCTACAAAAAAGCGGCGACGCGCCATAAAAACAAAAATCGATTCTCCCGCAACTTAGTATCTAATTCGATACCAAGGTAAATATCGATTTAGTATCTAAAATCGATTTTTTTGACAACCCTACCGTACACAGATACGAGCTCATCCAGAATAGTGTTGTCATGAATATCAGTACTAGTCCTGTCCCACAGTACTGAGGCATTTAAAAAGGTACTATACTGCATCTGAAAAGTACCGGTACTTGCAACAGCGTGGCAAACTCAGCACATAAAGTCGTGTTGTAACTAGGATACAGTTGAGTAGAACAAGAGAAGAGAATGACTGCTGCACCCTATCCAACCCTTGTTGACAAGCCACGAGCAAGAAGTGCAAAATGGAACTATTTCGGTTTTACCACAAACGAGGAAAGTAAAATCATCAATGCCAAATGTGAATAGAAGGCTAAATAATGATAAATAAAACAATCTTAGACTTTTTTTATGGCCAGCCTGTGAATGAAAACATGCAATTTCCTCTCGGTCAATGCGTGGTAGTATGAACAGAATAATCTCTGCTCTCTGAATGTGTTAAGTAAATATTAGAAAGTGTCCATGGAGTATCGTTTCATTAGTTGCATTAGCTTACACCACATTGGTTTTCTCAATGTTTTTGCTTAGGCATTATGTTACTGTAATATCAGTGGGTGTTTCTCTCTGATGTCTAAGCTGTTATAATTCACTTTACGCAGATAAAGCTTTTAATCAGATAGAACCTGTCAGACTGCCAGACTTTGGTTTTAGCTCAATATGCTCATACCGGATTACAACCCTCTGCCATAACACAGATGCATCTGTCAAAGCTAATGGTTTAATGTCAGTCTGTTTCCAGCTATGTAGTTACACCACACATAGATAGATCTGGACTAGAATTCTAACAAGAAGATAAATTATAATCACACTTCAGTCATAATCACTGCTGATAATATTTTTATAATATTGTCCAGACTGGATCCTACAGGTCCATCTCCTATTAAACTTAGAGATTGTTTGTCTGTCTGTTTGTCTGTTGGTTAGCAAGATAACTCAAAAGGTTATGGACAAATTTTGATGAAATTTATAGGGTAGGTTGGTAATGGGGAGATCTGGAAATGATAAAAAATGTGGCCACATAACTAAAAAAACTTACGGACGGATTTTGATGACATTTTCAGGATGTGTTGGGAGTGCCACAGGGAACAAATTATTACACTTTGGTGGTGATGGGGGGGGGTCTAATTGGTTTCCAATTAGTATAAATTGGGTATAAATTGGATGGCACTAGGTTTTTTTGGGCTGCTTTGTGCCTCGCCTCCAGATTCAGATCTGACGCTGTTCCAGGAGCATACAAACCAGGCCATGTGCTTGAGAGCGGTTTGCGCTTACATGTTGGCTGCGCCTTAGCCTTTTTTGCTAGCTTTTGTTTCTTTTCTGTTTCATGTCCTGTTGACAGGATTTAGTTTCAGGTTATGTTAAATAAGGTAGGGGGTGCGGTATGTGGGCAGCTTCGACGGTCCTGTACAGGGTTTAGCCAGACCCACATACTGTTGTTTTGTTATTTGGCCAGCTCACCTTAGTCCTTTTTCTTTTGAAATTTTTGGCCACAGGAAGAGGGTTAATTAAGTCAAGCCCTTAATTTAAAAAAAAAAAAAAAAAAAAAAGAATTTTGCAAATTTCAACCCTTTTGTCTCCTGTGCTCTCTGTAAAATATGTTGCAGCCTTCAGGTCATAACAGCTTCTTTTTATAAAAAGTCAGCGGCTGCAGGAGTAAAGTCATGGTATGAGTCTGAATACGAGCAGTGACAGACTGAATAAAAGGATACTTGAAACATTTGACAATCAATAACTCATGGATGTAGTCTAGAGAGGAGTCTGGTTCTCAGATTATCCCTCTTGAAATTAGTTTCAAGACAGGATGATTCTATATTCACCAGTTAGAGGCAGATTCAGGTGTAAACATACCTGCACAAAATGGATTTGACGGGTTGAAGTTCAGAGGAAACTCATGTGAAACCTATGAAGACAAATGGTACAATTAAATATTAATATTACGTATGTGTGGAAGGTCCATGATTCAGCCTTTAGTGTTTCATGTATCTGACATGACTTCTTTAACCCATAGAGACTTAGGGAAGTGGCTTGCATTTTTATTCAGCTCACTTCCAACAGTACGTCTAAAACAAGTGTTCAACAAAACAAAACATTTTTAACTCTTTCTCTCACAATTTCCTCAAACATGACATCACAAAAACCTGACATTTACATGTCAATTTAAGTGAAGAACTTAGTTCAATGAAACTAGAATATAATTTATAGTAGGGCTTCACAATATTGCAAATAACTGACATTGTGATTTTTGTTTAACTCTGCAATATATATTGCAATAAGAAAAAAAAATACTCAGAAGGACATAATAGCTGTGTGGTGCCGACGTAAAAGGTCAAACTTCTCTTTTTGGTACCAAGTCTTCAGTTAACAGTGATTTTCTTTTATTCTCAAACATGTTACCAGCGACTCACTCCACATGGATTAAAAATGACTGTGATAGGTGGATCGCTGTGTGCAGCATGTGTCACGTACACTTGAAATTAGACAACAACACATTGAGTTCATTTGTCTCCTTCATTGCAGGACCTGCAAGTGACTATTGTGCACACGTACATTGCGATGTCAATGTTCAAACGATATATTGTGCAGCGTGACATGCCCAGTTATGGACCAAACCCGCCCCACCACCATCACCACCAACTAAACTGCGGGTGGTGGTACACTACATTTATCGCCATTGAGGTAAAACTGCCCAATTTATCATGATATTCATTTGTCATATTGCCCAGCCCTAGTTATGGGACATGGAAGGAAGCGGTTTTAGAATCTGGATGTTCTGGACTTAAAAGCACTTATTTTGTGTTCCGTAGTACAAGTGTGACATATCCAGGATGAGGCAAAATTATCTGCCACATTTGTAGGTTTAATAAAATGCAAGTGAAGTAAAGAGAAAAAAAAAGTGTTTTTATTTTTGAAAAGTACATATAATGCCATTTTGTTTTGTTTCTTTATATATAATGCCATTGTTTTTCAGTTCTCTTTCAGTTGCTGCCATGAATTGGACTGGTGAGCATCACGCTTTCATTGTGGAAACATTTATAAAAACTAACTAACTACAACACAACAAGGGTTCCGTTTGCATTTCAATCTTGTTGGTAACCCATAACAACATTGTGTTTCGAGCTGGTACAGGATTATGTCTACCAAGACTGAAGTGCAAACGGAACGCTTGTTTTGTTGAAACTAAACAAAATGGCATTATATGAAAACAAAGGCATTATATGTACTTTGCAAAAATAAAACCACTTTTTTTGTTTCTTTACTTCATTTGCATTTTATTAAACCTACAAATGTGGCAGATCATTTTGCCTCACTCTGTGCTACAACCATCCTTAAGGTTTAAATATCTAAAGCTTCACCTGCCATGTTGGAGGGATCTTTGCTCCAAAGCCAAAGGCAGGAAACATCTTATCACTAGAAAGGAATAAAAAACAACATGGACTATAAGGAAACACAAACTACATCAGCTGAAAGTCAATTAGACAGAGTTTGGCCTGATACTCGTACCTGTCGTAGTCCTGGATGACATTTCCAACAGACCAGATAGCGGTGAGGTATTCATTGACTCCCTGAGGGCTAATGTAGTGGAGGGACTGAGGAGATTTGGGGTCCCCGTTTGAGCCTGTAAAGTCGATAGCCACCTGGGAAAAAAACAAAAAACAAAACAGCAGATATAAATAAAGCAGGTGCATTAAAGGTTAAGACCTACTGAAGAAAAACGGATGAAACTGAACTTACAGTGAAGTTGATCTGGCAGCCTCCCATAATGTAATCCAGAAAAGTGTACTCCTTTACAACCTGAAATGTTTTGAGTACACTTAGTATTCAACATCTATGCTACAAATGAAGAAGTGACTGTCTTCCCATGAAAATAAAATGAGCAGAGTACCTGGCAGAGCTTCACACTCACTACACCAGAGTTCTTGTAGCCTTTCTTCTTCTGCTTCTTTTTACTGTTGATGCATTCAAACTCAGCCTGAAGAAAGAACAAAACCACAAGAGTCAGTTAGACTATTATTTTTACATCATTAAAAAATGGGATTGAATGATGAAAAAATGCACTGCAGCTTTTTTATTGTGTTTTTCATTGATTCTTCTATTGTACTGTTCAGAGGGTCTGATTTGGAATTTTCTATCATTTCTAATTTTGGTAACACTAATGCAGAGCCTGTAGAAAATGTGAGATTGTTTGCTACTAATGTGCTGTGAAAGTGGGTGAAATGAGTTGAAAGGAGCAGAAAAAAAGACGAGAATAATTAGTTGGGGCTGTTTTGGAAGTGTGTACTGGATTCTGTGAGTATAATAATGTTAATCGTCTAAGTTGGAATTAGTGGTGGAATTAGTAAAACCCAGTTTCAGGTGGGGCAGACAGGCTACCACTGTAGTGGTTTGTGTCATGCTAACGCAGGAGACACCGATCAACACCCAGCAAGACATATTCATCCCACACTCAAATGTCACTGTCTACTTTCAGACTTGTGTGCACAAAAAGCAGGAAACTGGGTAATGTGGCTCCGCCTACTAAACTGCAGCTAACAACAAAAAAAAACAAAAATGAAGTGTCTAAAAGTGAAGTGATAAAGCTGAACGGCGAATGAGCCAGATAGTAATGTAGCCTACAGCCATTAAGATTGGCACAATGTTAAGTTGAGGGTGAATCATTAATCCTATTAATTCACTAAATTATGGACCTTGTTTAACTTGTGCAAATGCACTGTAATAATAGTCTCAGTCACAAACGGACTTCCTGTGGCCGCAACAATGTCAAAAATGTCCATGAATTCCTGGGGGGACTGAAGTTGTTAGCGGCGTGTAGCACAATGGTGATGTTGTCATTGAGACCTCAGTGTTTCCCACAGACCAAGTGACATTGTGTGGCATTAGGGGAGCAAATTTTATTTTAAAAAATACAAATATATACAAATACATAAAAAATATATAATTAAATAATACCAGGACCTGTGATGTGACTATTGCACAAACATACATTGTGATCGATGCTGAAACAATATATCGTGCAGCTCTACATACCGGTGAACTACGCGACGCTTCCTGCAGACGTGTCATTGTCGTCTCAAAGATTCCAATCAGATCATGTGAGCCATCGCTATCATAGTCGTAACATTCAACCTAGAAACAGGTAAAAACATTTAGTAATGTAGGTGACAGTAAGGAAAAGGAGTGTTAGTTATTCATACAGAGCTGATGTTCAAGGGTCACATCACCCGAATTACTAAATAGGAAACCACCAATGTATATTTGCATACGATCTGGTATTCAAAAATGTTTTAGACTATGTTCAGACTGCAGACACATGTGACCCAAAAGCCAGTGTTTTTGCTATTTGTGACCTGCATCTGACCTGTTTGAACAGCACAAATCAGATTTTTTCAAATCCAACCCAGACCACTTTCATGTGGTCCTAAATCAGATACATATCTGATATTTTGGAATGGGACTTCAGTTTGAATGGCCAGGTCTCATTTATCTAACCTTTGCATTATTAAAATGTGACCAACGTTCCAATTCTGCATCCCAAGAGGAGGAGTGCTGTGGGTTTTAGCTGGACTGATGGATGACCTGAAAAAAGACCGATGAATCGGATTCCCGCAAAGTGGGATGTTTTAACAGAAAACAATTAGATAGCAGAGACAATGCCATTGGAATAAGTAGAAGAAGTACAGGCACTGAGTCCTTCTCTCTGTCTCTTGTGTCTGTATTTGTAATTACTTAAACCTATCTGACATACCAAGTCTGTTCATGACTATTCACCTGGTGTCCCCTTTCCCCACTCCCCTCTCTGGGGGGAGGGTCAACTCTCTCAGCAGTATCCACATAAGAAGCCATAGACAACAGGATCTGCAGTGACTCATTTGTGTCCTGTGCTGACCTGTGACCCCGGACCTCCTCCCTCACCCTCATCTGTCTGATGGATGGACCTGCCCCCCCCACTTCATCTACAAGTGGACGTTCATCTATAGCAGTGGTCTGCAACCCTGGTCCTAGAATGCCACTGTCCTGCATGTTTTAGATGTCTCCCTCTTTCAGCACAGCTGAAGGCCATTATCAGTCTTCTCCAGAGATTGATGACAAGTTGATCATTTGAGTCAGATGTGTAGGAAGAGGGATACATCTAAAACCTTTATAAGCTATCTTATATACCAAGTCTGTTCATGGCTAGTCACCTGGTGTCCCCTTTCCCCAATCCCCCCCTGGGGGGACTGGTGGCTCTCTTGACACTATCTGTGTGGGAGCCATGGACGACAGGATCTGTGGTGGTGACTCTGCTGACCTGTGACCCCGTGCCCCCTCCCTCCCCTGTCTGGTGTCTGGACCCCCCCCCCCCCCCCCCCTTCATTTATAAATGGACGTTCATCTAAAGCCTGTCCGTCCATGGGAGTGGATCTCTCCTTTAGTGTGGTTCTCCTCCAGGGTCTAAGGACAGGGGATGCTTGGGACTTTTTATTTATTTCTGTAGTTGATTGTGTTTCTGTAAAACCCTGTGAGATGAATTTATTGTGATTTGGGGCTTTATAAATAAAATTTTATTGAATTAAAACATGCAGGACAGTGGCACTCTAGGACCAGGGTTGCTGATCCCTGATCCATAGTCTGTCCAACCATGGGAGTGGATCTGTCCTTCACTGTGGTTGTCCCCAAGATTTCTTCTTTTTTCCCCACTGGTTTTTGGAGATTTTTCTTGCAGAGAAGGAGGGTCTAAGGACAGGGGATGCTTGGAAGTTTATCTATTCCTGTGGTTGATTGTGTGTGTGCTGTTTTTTTTGTTAAGCCCTGTAAGGGGACATTGTTGTGGTTTGGGGCTCTATAAATAAAATGTAATTGAATTAACCCTCACCTTTATTTATGTTCCTTTGTGTGTCACCTTATCTACATGCCTTAACTCCATGTCATTAGCCTTGAAATAAGAAGCAGAGTGTTTGCACACACTCATACACCCCCCTCCCGTCCTGCTCTCTCTCACATCTTTGTCTTCCCAACATAAATAGAATGTACATAAAAATAAGAATCCAATGCATGTTTTTATTAGTACATTATAAACGGTTGTGATTTGTGGTTGCTTATTTGTGCTCTGCTTCGTTTTCTGTTTTCCTGATAAATGGTAGCACCTGTCATGGCGGCTACAATAAGTCTATTCTATTATTAAAACATATTCACTTCCGTAAACACATTGCATGCCAGTGTGGTTGTGCATTCCATCAGAACCTCTTTTCTGCATGTGGGTCACTTCAGAGTCACATTCAGTTCATACTCTAAACTGATAAGCATTCACATTCAATATGTAACACACACACACACACACACACACAAAATAATCAGATTTCACCCAAAAAATCCAAATTGTGCATTAAGATCTGCTGTCAGAACATAGCCTTAATTACACATGTCATAATAACAAAGGTAAATAAATACAGTGTAGTTTTTTTGTTTTTTTTAGTTTTTAAATATATATAATAATTTAGGTGAATTGACCCTTAATGTCAAACCAAAAAAAATGAAGTTGCAGAAAACAGACAACAAACAAAAACATGCCAAAGTAAAATGTCATTAAATCTAATGGTTTGGCCACACCGAACGCAAATTTTCACATTCACATGTCGTGATCGCATACAAGTCAATAGAGAGACACGTTTGGACACAGATTCATACCCAGTGGCGCATTGGATGCGTCGCTGCAGCGTATTTGAGCATCCGGGTGTTTGAGCGGCACGTTTTTCTGCAAATACGCGTAAACGCTGGAGTTGAAAATTTTGAACTTTTCTAGCAAATTCGTTTGACGCTGGGTCACGAAAGCCAATCAGCATTGAGGTGCTGCCAACATCATGACGGAATGACGTATGATGCTCGGACTGACCTGGAAGGCGGCATAAAGAAAAACTGAGCCTGAAATACTGTTGAAAGCGGACTTCATCCAGACGGAGTTCCTGGAGGAGGTGGTGGCGTTCCCCTGCTGTAGGCACTTCTGCAGGATCGGGTGAACCCAAAAGCGACAGCATCTGGCCCTGGGACGTATGGGACCTCCAGAGCAGGTACAGAGATCGCAGCCATAGGTGAGGACAGACTGAAATGGCGGGACAGATTTTGTTTTTCTATGTTTCTATGTTTCTCCAGTGTCCAGACTTAGGCATTGGGCGCTCGGAGTGGCCGCAAATTGTCCATTATCCAAGTCCAAACTCAGGGGTTTATGCGACACGTCAGAGGCGTACTCACATTAATTCACGTTTGGTGTGGCCGTAGCATAACACTACAGTAGAAGACAGAAGCCGGCAGTACAATAACTTAAAAAGAGTTTCAGACAAATGTGTACAGTTGGATGAAGAAAACTTGAAGGACTAAGGACCCTGCTATCCAAGTTTCCTGTAAACGTCCCACCTAATCCACTCACACACTTCACCCATTAAGTGATGGTGAGATGAACCAAGACACACACTGACCCACTGGGCCACTCACTTGTCCTGTTTGGGTGGAAACGGCTCCTGACATGTGTGCTTCAGAAGTTAAAAACATATACATCATCAGGCTTGTACTGGGTATAATCTCATCTGTAGAATCGACTTCCAGATGTCTGAGGACATCCTTAGGTCTGTGCGCTAAAACTACATTCATGCTTCAAACTGCTGCCAAACAGTGTGTCATAACCCTGAAATACTCTGCAAAGTGTTAACTAGGGCTGCACAATATATGCAAAAATATCATTATCTTGATAATGGAGCATGCAATATTCATATCGCAAAGATGTGCATTCATTTTCATTAACTTTTTGTTTTACACACCATGTGGTACCAGAGCGTTTTCCTCTACCACTCTAATAGATTACTTTGTTCTGTCAAAAAACCTGAAGTACTGTTACTGCTGGTGGTTGAATGTAAATTCACATGCTATAAATGTTGAAATGGTGTGAATATTTTCAGAACGCAACTTTGGACAAGGCCACAAAAACTGTATTTACAGATTTAATTTTAATTTGCAGTATTTACCAAACCAGGCAAACAATGGAGAGCTTAAGTCTCCGCCCTCTTCCGGGAGGCTTATGGAGCCTGAGATTGGAAAACTAATGTATTAGTATAGTATATAAGTATTCAATGGGAAATAAAATGTTAAAATGGTATCTGGTTTGTCATGTGCCCTGAATCACACACATGTTGTAGCTCAAAATAAATGATAATGATGCAGATTCTGAAACTCACAAAGGAAAGGCTATTTAGTTGTAAAGAAAACACTTCATTTTGTGGATTTTTGGTTAGATTTCTAAGAATGACTATGGATGTCAACATGTTACAAAAACTACAGATTTAATCACTTCTCTAATTCAATCACAAACGTCTGCTTCCTTCTTAATTAAACCACAAGAGTGATTCATTTTCATTCCCTCCAACTCTAACCTAACTGTCACCAGATAGTATCTCATGACACACAATGGGGAGCTTAAGTCTCCGCCCTTTTCGGGAGGCTCATGGGGCCTGAGATCAGAAAATTAATGAATGGTATTCAATGGGAAATAAAATGTTAAAATAGTATCTGGTTTGTCATGTGCCCTGAATCACACACATGTTGTACCTCATAATAAATGATAATTATTGATGTGTTTCAACTGCTTCTGTTAACCAACGGCTGATTTATTTGTGAGTAAAACCAGTTAATAATTTGAACACTGTGCCTGGCACACATGTGACGTCACCACAGACTCCACACCACAGTTGAGCAGAGTGTGACGTCACATACGCCACTCATTGTAGTCTCTTACTAAGCCCACATAAAACTTAACATCACATTTCCTTTACATTAAAAACAGGTGGTCTGTCTATGACATATCAAATATTTATTATTAACTGCTATCATATGTGAATTTCAGAGCACTTGTCAAACAGAATCAGAATTTAGCTTGACCCGCTCCATTCACTCCCATTCAATTTTTTGCGAGCTAAGCACCTATGGATCGGAAGTAGAAGGGTGCGACTTAGCCTCTCCATGCAATAGTGTTTAGTTAAAGCTCCTATTCTGGTATTTATGTTATTAAGAATTAGATCCATGTCATTGACACATTGTTATAAGGGAATAAAATGACAGAATACTTGAGTATGTTTGTGTGTGAATGTCTACAGTTCCAGCATCACCAGGTTCTTTGACAGAATTGCATCATTGATTGTGAAAGTACAGAATTTAGTCTTAAATTATATACAAAAAAAAATGGAGTCAGCATACATATAAATGGCTCATTTTAACGTTGTTGAGGAACATTTTTCTTTGATGAAATTGACATTTCTTTATGTGAATGATAAATATTACAATATTGTACACTCATATCGCATGTCACAAGTTTTGCCAATATTGTGCAGGCCTAGTGTCAACATCAGTGCAATCCATCAAATGTGTGTTCATTAGGGCTTCGCAATAACAATAATTAACTCTGGATATTTTTACTCAATAATAATAATAATAGATCTAACAACTTATCTCATGCAGGTTTACACTGCAAAAAAAGCCGTATTTCTAGAATATCCTTATTTTTAACAACTTTTTCAAAATAAGATTTTCCAGCTCGTACCAAAGTGATTTTATTTCTTGTACTTAGTACCAGAGCTGCACAATATATTGTTTGAGCATCAATGTTGCAATGTAAATGTGTGCAATAGTCACATCACGCAGGTTGTGCAATTATTTTTATTCTATTTTTTTATTTATTTATTCATTACATTAAATTAGATTTATTTATAATTATTTTGTATTTATTTATTTCATTCTTTTTTATTTTAATTTATTTAATTAATTTATTATATTTATTCATTTTTATTTAGTTATTTTTTTACATTGTATTTATCATTTGTATTTATTCATTTATTATATGATATTAATATTTTTTTAATATTTATGTATTATTTTTTTATTTAATTAATTTATTTTCAATCATTAATTGTATTTAATTATTTCAGCTACAAAAGGATGACACTGAAACATATGTTCTGTGTCGACCACTAATCTGTTTGACCGTTTGTGTCGACACCACACAGCTGTTATTTACTCCTCAGTAGTTTTTCATATCGCAATATACATTTTGCAAGGTGAAAAAAAAAATTGCACTGTCATTTTGTTCTAATATCGTGCAGCTACTTAGTACCATTTGCTAAAATTCTAGCATTATAGACACATTATCGTTTAGTCCCTGCTTTTTTTTTTTTTTTTGCTTGTTTTAAGAATCCTATCCAGGAATTGTTTTCTAACCCTATTGGCATAATTTTATACTCAATATAAGGTCATCGGACCACATTTAGGAATATTAGGCTCATTTCTCGCAGATAATTGTTTGCAGTGTATGTTTGTGCCTAAATAATTATAGTGCAGTAGATGGACTGCTCATTTACAGACATGATGTTTGGTTTCTTGTCCAACAGATAAAGATAACAACAGGAAATTCATGATGCATTCAGAGCCACTTGTAAATTCTGAAATCTCACTTTTTGTGACAGAAAAACAGATAAGTGTGGAACACAGGTTTAGTTGCATCCAGATGCTCTACATTGCCCTACAAAGCAAAAAGGAAGTAAATGCATTTTTGGCGGAAATTAGTTATTGTATTTTTTTGCAATATCATGTAATAAAATATCTCATCTCAAATGTCTGTTGTTTTGGAGAAATTTGGTGGGTGTTTGTATAGTAACTGCAAAAAGTACTAGAAAAACAAAACAAAAAGTCAGTAAAGACCATTACTGTGTTCTTACCAATGTCCATTTAGGACCCTGCCCCAATAGTTTACAGTCAATCACTGTATTAGACTGAAACACATGATGGAATTACTGTATTTTCTACACTATAAGGTGAACTGTTAATGAATGGCTTTTATGAAGGTTTTTCATATATAAGGTGCATTACGTGAAGTCAAACTCATGAGATATAAAGTAAAATTATTAGATGAAAAACATCTGAATTATGAAATAAAGTCCAAATTCCCGGTCACTAAGCACTACCAGAATTAATCCACATATAAGGTACACTTTGGTTTTTGTAGAACTAGTTAATATGCAGTAACAATAACTGCCTCATGTCCAATAATCTACCTACAACTACTGGGGCTGAACAACAACAGAACTTTAAGGTAATTTTTCTCAGTTTGGTGTCTGTGCAGTTACTGCCTTTTTACTTTGTCGGGCAGTACACTATAAATGTAGAAATCTAATATTATCAGTAACTACAATAAGAATATCAAAAGGTTAGCCTATATTTGAAACCTCTTTTTCCTCAATGCAAAGTGTGTCAAATGTATTTGTTTGCGAACTCTAAAGATATGTGACATGTGGGGAGAAGGGCATAGTCAAAAAGACATCAAAATAAAAGTAGCATGGGAGATACATCTAAAAAAAAAAAGACTAAATTTGAAAATGAGATAAAAAAAAAAACAACTGAATATTAAAATAAAAAACACATGACACAAAAAATAGACAAAACCCACATAAAAGACCAAAAGAATGTTAAATACATTGAGAACTAAATTAAAATAAACTGTAAATATGGGTCCAAAGAAGACAATGTTTATGTTTTGGGTCTTTTTGCTCTTAACCCTCTATGGGACCATGTCATTTATAAATTACGGTTAAAAAAACAGCTTTAACACAAGCCTTTAAACCAATCATATTGTACCAAAAATGTTAAAGAATTTAGATTTTAACTAACTACACTGCTTTTGAGTTTTGTAGGGGTTGAACCACATTTCAGTTGTAGTCGTCCATTCAACCTTATATTCATCAACTTTCCAGAATTCATTACTAACATGAATATTTTTAGGATTTTAGAATCATTCTGAAATGTGTTTATCAATCAAATATGTTAATAGATAATGAAGTCATTGTTCTTTTATCAATTGTTTTAACATTAAGAATTGTATTCATTATTTTAATAATTCTAATATATACATATCTATAACTCTCGGGCTTAATACACTTAAAATCTGTTAACCTTAAAATCATAGGTTGTTTTTTTTTATGAATTTCTTTAATAATTCCCATAGAGGGTTAAGTTTACCTAAGGAACAATCAGCAAACTCTTCAAAGTGGCAGCACTGCACATATACCATCAGTAAATATAAAATATTGACAGATATGAAAAAGAAGAATTTTTTTTTTGCTGTATCGCCCAACCCTTAATGATTGATGTGAAGTTTCATCACACATATTAAAGAGGTGTGTACTGTACTTTTATAGGTTTGTCCATTTCTCCTCCACAGAGAGACTGCAGTGGGATTCGAAAAGGTCTCCATGTTGGATTCAGATTGTTCTTCACCACCTGAAATAAATGAAATCAAAGACATTATTTGGATCATTTGCAGATTCTGAAACTCACAAAGGAAAGGCTATTTAGTTGTAAAGAAAACACTTCATTTTGTGGATTTTTGGTTAGATTTCTAAGAATGACTATGGATGTCAACATGTTACAAAAACTACAGATTTAATCACTTCTCTAATTCAATCACAAACGTCTGCTTCCTTCTTAATTAAACCACAAGAGTGATTCATTTTCATTCCCTCCAACTCTAACCTAACTGTCACCAGATAGTATCTCATGACACACAATGGGGAGCTTAAGTCTCCGCCCTTTTCGGGAGGCTCATGGGGCCTGAGATCAGAAAATTAATGAATGGTATTCAATGGGAAATAAAATGTTAAAATAGTATCTGGTTTGTCATGTGCCCTGAATCACACACATGTTGTACCTCATAATAAATGATCATTATTGATGTGTGTTTCAACTGCTTCTGTTAACCAACGGCTGATTTATTTGTGAGTAAAACCTGTCAATAATTTGGACTACATGTCTGGCGCACATGTGACGTCACCACAGACTCCACACACAGTTGAGTCGTCCACATAAAACCTAACGTCACGTTTGCTTCCCATCAAAAACAGGTGGTCTGTCTGTGACACATCAAATATCATATGTGAATTTCAGAGCACTTGTCAAACGGAATCAGAATTTAGTTTGACTCACTCCATTCACTCCCATTCAAATTTTTTGCGAGCTAAGTACCCATGGACCAGAAGTAGAAGGGTGTGACTTAGCCTCCCCATGGGGTAAAAACAGTCAGTATGGGGTAAAAACAGTCAGTATGGGGTAAAAACAGTCAGTATGGAGTAAAAACAGTCAGTATGGGGTAAAAACAGTCAGTATGGGGTAAAGGGTAAAAACAGTCAGTATGGGGTAAAAACAGTCAGTATGGAGTAAAAACAGTCAGTACTATGTGAATGTTGGTGGAGTCACCAACAGCGTCTCCTCTTGGACCTAACCTGCACGTGTCTTGGGGCAGTTGTCTTCACTCTGCCTGTAGAACATTCTAGATTTTCTGCCTGGTTTGAGGTCTGGGTACTCTTGGGTACTCTTGCTGTGAGCTTGCCCCAGTTGGTCCCCACACATGTTCAACTGACAATTGACAATGTTTATGTCTTTTATCATATCTTTATATAGTGAAGACCACCACTCCTTCATTTCAACACCTGCACTTGTAGAACTCCTAATTCCATATGTTGGATTCAATATATATTGTTAAGAGAACAACTCAACATGTTGATTTACATGATGACCATCATGTGGAACACAGTGTCCATTGTGACTCCAACTGGAGAACTCACAACATTGGACAACTCAGAGAATGAGCAAAAATAAACCAAAATTTCAAGTGTTGCGTTTTCACGGGCTCTGAGTATATATTGTGTAAACTTTTTGTGTAACAAACAGCTATACTGTGGTTTGTTCCTCTTTTACAGAAACCAACACAGGGAAAAAAGGGGAAGGAAAGTGTTTCCTTAAATGCACCTCTGTCCTGTGAGCCAGTTGCCATCCAGTTTCTGTCTGCTTGTAGAACTCCAGGTACGGGTCAGACTTCCCAAAGAAATCCTGTGAACAAATACATGAATTAAACTTGATTGTTTGACTTAAAAAAAAAAAAAAGAAGAAAGTAGTTAATTTGTCATTATACACTTTACAATGAAATTTGTCCTGGGCATTTAACCCATCCTTTTGATGACATATTGGGGTGTAACCTTGTAAGGAGCAGTGGGCAGCCACACACAGTGCCTGGGGTCCCATCTCTGGATACAGAGCCAGGCTAATAGTCAGAGTCACCTGGCTGGAGGATCTGACCCTAACAAAAATCCTCCAGGTCTAGAACATGAAATTCTAGACCTGCAGGGGTGTCAAACTTATTTTAGTTCAGGGGCCACATTAAATCAAATTTTATCTGAATAGATAATATTCAGATTTAGTACCACTAAAATAATAGCATAATATATAAATAATGTCAAATCCAAAATTTCCTCTACGTTTTAGAGGGGAAAAAAGTTAAATTATATGATGTAAAGGTTCATATCTACCAACTATCCTTTAAAACAATGTGACTAACATGAATAAACTGACACTTCTATAGAAAACTAAAAGAAAAGATTATGTCTCAATTTATTATTTACACACATCAATTACAACATACAGATTATTACCTCCGCCAAGGCGTTCATCTGTTTGTCTGTGTTCAAGATAACTCGAAAACTTAGGGACGGATTTTGATGATATTTTCAGGATATGTTGGAAATGTGAACAGGAAGAACTGATCATATTTTGGGGGTGGGTGGGTGGGGGTCTACCTTGGTGGAGGTCTGCGCTCTCAGAGTGCTTTTCTAGTTTATTAATGGATCTACAAATATGCCAAATTTAAACTCATTAACCGCTTGAAGTTGGTCACTGAAAAAAGAAAACACTTGCTTTGTCAAGTTATCTAACCTCGTCAAATCATCCTACCAAGGCTACTGTGCATGCACAACATCCAAACGGGGGGGGGGGGGTTGACAAACTAGTCTGTCAAGTCGTGTCGCTTTGTCAGAAAATCACATGTGCAGCGGTTCTGACGCTGTTTAAATGCTGCTGCATGTGTTGACAGCAGATTATTTGTGCTATTGGAATTGAAAATGTATAATAGTCATTTCATTTACCTTATGTCAGCTATATTTACGCTAACATTTAACTACGTTACAGTCTGTTGATGACAGAGTCAATCTGTTACTGTGGAAAAAGCACATTAATGTTCAGCAATATTTGCTTTTCCTGTGATCGTTAATCACCACAGACACAGCCAAGACCAACTCATTACACACACACACACACACACACACACACACACACACAGGACAAGCTAAAAGCTGTTTTCTTACTCTACTTTACCAGTTGCTACAGAAAAAAATATGACAGTGGTGAACCATTTTGTCTTAGTAGCCTGATAATTAGCCTAAGCTCGTCATGTTTATTGACAATGACATATGGGTCAATTCTAACATAATAAAAACTACACAAGACATGTTTAAATGCTACACTTTACAAATATTGAACAAAATGTGCTTAAATGTGTGTAGGTATGTGGGTATAATAATATATCACAGATTGTCTATCAGCTCAGCTGATCAGTAGGACCAAACTGATACAATGTCTTCTACACGTGCGCAGTAACCTTGGTAGGAGGAATCTGAGGGGTAGGATAACTTGACAGAACACCGGCTCACACACACACACACACAACCATTTACGTGATACTTCAATCACTTCGCTTTTTAAACACGAGCGATGTGATGTGATGATGTGTGATATGACCAGACAACGTTGATGTGATCAACCATCGGTCAATCGGTCATGGATTAACATCCCTACTTCAGACATTTTAAAATCTTCAGATTTGTTCAGGTTATTCACATTTGTTGTGAATTATTAGTTTGTTTTATTTAAGGCTCTAACAGTACCTCATAAGGAGTGATTTTTGTGGACTTTAATGCTGTTTAGCATAGAAACCTTTGATGAAATCGAAAGGTTTCTATCTTGTCATCAGTGCTGATGTTCGTAATTTCTGAGGATGAGCTCAGTGGTGTCGGCCATGCTGATGTTGGCTGGAGGAAACTAATGATCATAACCAAGAACCTTACATTGTATACTCAGGCTATTACCAAGCTAAACATCTCATTATTTACTTTTTAATCGTGTAATTACATGGTTTGAGCCATTTTGTTTTATTCGGCAAATAACTGGGATTTGACTCAAATTCAGATTCTAAAATGTTCAAGTTTTATTCTTCAAAGTGTAAGTGCAATAAAATTGCCATTATATTGATTTTTAGAATCTTTTCATAGTTTTTCCTCTGTTAGGGTGTCCTAATCTGTTTTTGAAAAAATATCTGATAAATGGAGATGTAACGCGTGATATAATAAAGACAACGTGTGGCTATGTGAACACTTTGGCTTGCCATAGTACCGCAAGGGGTCCGCGGTGGTCAAATGATGCAATACGCTGCCGCCCGCGCACATAATCGCTCGACCATAAAAAGGCTTGCAGTTAGCACTGCAGAAGGGCTTGAGCAAAAAGATAGGCCTACCTTAACTTGCCAAGAGATAGGCATGCATTTATTCTGCACCTGCACTCAATAGCTTTTTTTAGCAGTCCATGGAGGACATTTTAAAAGGAATCCCTCACATCTCCAGTATCGAAATTAGTATCGAGTATTATCCTTAGTATCGGTATCGAGTTGGAAATTTTAGTATCGTGACAACCCTAGTAGAGACACTCTGGAAGCGACCAATCGAGGGGGCAGACATGTTTGACACATCATAACAATACCGAGCGCTGATTGGTTGGATGGACTTATCGGCTTCTGCTATACAACAGAGGTGCGATTGGCGGTTTCTGCTAGCAAAAGTGAAACTACTATGGTATAATGTATGGTGGATATCGGTTTTTGCGACAAAACAAATCAGAATTCTACGTAATTCCCAATACAATTCAATTCAAGTATGTATTTATCTTCGACAGAAATGGCGTTTATCTGTTTTTGCAAATTAACTCTTCATATGGAACCTGAAATAAAATTATCAGTATATTCACTAAACTTTTTTTTTTTTACAAATTTACCCCAGGGGCCGGATTTGGTCCCCAGGCCGCATGTTTGACACCCGTTCTAGATTTGAATGAAATTATAATAAATATTCACCTTGTTATCGAGCTTCCTTGCTTCAACTTCAAAAATCGCTACCCGGTTGTCTTTTATTTCTTCAGCGCTGATCTACAACAGAACAGAAGACATATTATTCATTCATAAATGACTCTTAACATATTGATTTCTTTCTCTGCTACTCACTGTAATGGTGCCTTTTCCTGCAGGGGATTTATTTTTCAAGACGAGAGGTCGGGTTAGTTTCCTACTGGACACAATCTAAAAAGCAAGGGATAAATGAATTATAAAGAAATGAAAGACACAACAGTGACTGCCCAACAAAGCAGCAAAAGACTGAATCAAAACAAACACACAGAATAAACATATGGAGTCGGTTTACTTTTAAGTCTGTTTAACACTAATGTTATCTTTGGTCAAAAGCAGAAGAACAGAGGCATCGTATTACTCTGCAGGTAGGCCTCTGTTTACTAATACAACTCTATGGATATCCAGACATTGACTTGATACTATTATTTTGGTGATTTTTCATGTGTTAGGAACTAAAACCTTTAATATGTATGTAATAGAGATGCACTGTTGAACCGTGCACTCGCAGGCGATGCGGATCAGCCGTGGATATGGAGGATGACGCGACAAAAAATCATATTTTAATTACATTTGGGTGGGATGTGGTTGAATAAGCCAAATTAAAAAATAATAAATATTTTGTATATTATTCCAAAGGTAAAGAAATGAATGAAAACTACACTAAAATAGAAAATAGTTTTTAATCAGACAATAACCTGTTGATCTGGTCATTCACTGCCTTCTGTCACAGTACACATTAATGAACATTTCTGTAAATGTGTCAGTATTAGCATAAAAAAACTAGCTGTTAACCATTGTCCCCGGGCCAGATGCAATATGCCAGCATCCAAAAAATAAAAAACATTTTAAAAGATAAGGTTTTACCTGCTCGCATTCACGTTGGGAGATGATTTTGGAATCGCTGTAAGTTAGAGATTTTTTTTTTAAAAAAGGCTCCAGTTTATTGAGAAGATATAGACTGAACTATACTGTTAGAAAAAGACCATAGACATAGTCCTAATAGCTGAGGCATCTTCATTAGACCTAAAAACTAATCGGTGAATGGGGGATGGGTTTGGTTCTGAAAATTGGGGGGAAATCGTTTATGCAAATGGTTGGCAGGCGGATAGAGAATTTAAGAAACGGTTGCAAATGAAAATATACATCATCCGTGTATCTCTAGTATGTAAGACCAAGTCTAAAAAGGACCTTACCTGGCCTAAGGTGCACTCCAGCTCACCCAGGAAGTCATCATCACCAAGGTCAATTGTCTTGTTGTCAATGTCATAAATCCCAAACTTCATTTTCTGCACAATCTCGAAGTAATAGTCAATGATGAACTTTTTGGAAAACTTCGGGCAGAGGCAATTCTGGACTTTCTCTGTGCGCTCCAACTGTGAGGAAATGTTTAGTCATAATCAGAAAAAAACACATCAAAACATTAGAAACTTAAGTCTGATAAAGTATTTAGGCACTTCTTGACATAATTACAGTTTTCCACAATACTGGCTTTTCCATTTAAGGGTTAACGATTAACAACATGACACAGTTTTCACACGGTGTGATTAGTAGTGACGTCTCCACTGCCACACCTAGCTTAATTGCATATATGCCAGATTTTTAAGAGCAAGGATCTTTTTTGTCTCAGTGAAATACCAATAACATCCAGACACCAATGCTTTCTCGTTTGAACACTTTGATTAGGTCTATTTTAGTATAATGTCAGTATTCAAATATTCCTCCTGACCTCATACCACTGGTTTTCAGAGCTGTTCATTAACAGGACACACAGGGGATCAGACTTGGAGCCGATGTCTTTATCCAGGAGATTGTTACAGGACACTGTCAGTTCCACCTTGGTTACACACTGGGCCGCCATATCTGCTTCTTAAGCAGCTAAAGCAATGAGACACACAGGAATACAAGAGATTACAACAGTATTACCACTTGAAGTACATGTCTTCAGAGTTGCGTAGTGAGCTCAGGGCTTTTCCGAGCTTCTGGTTCAACAATTAAGCATTACCCAATACAGTATTGTGGGGTCCATTTGACAAAAAAGGTAATGGGTTTCCATTAAAACTATATAATTGATGCTACTTCTGAGAGAAAAGAATAGAAAACATATTAATGTAAAAAACTAAAAGTTTAATACAACACCTACTTAACACTACTGATAACTAATAAAATCCTAGATGTCAGATAAGAGAAGGAATTCTTAGTCTCTCCATCCTGATTTTAAAAAAGTTCAGTTTAGAATATATCAAAAGGGCCTGGGTGCTTCATTTAATTCTTAGAATAGTAGATAGAATTGAGAGACAATCCAGCAAATAAGGAGCCAAGAAGTGGAAGTAACTAAGTATAAGTACTTCGTTACTGTACTTACATGGATTTTTAGGTATCTGTCGTTTACTTGAGTATTTATTTCTCCGGCAACTTTTACTCCTTACAATTTTACATAAATACAGTATTGTACTTTATATTCTCAGAATATACTCGTTACTTTTTCCAAATAAACAGAAATAATAATACTTCAGAAATAATAAATAAAAAAATATTTATTTTTTTGTACATTATTTTTTTTAATATATATATATATATATATATATATATATATATATATATATATATATATATATATATATATATATATATATTTAATATGTAAACAAAAATAATACTTTCCCCCTCCCTTCAGAAATCGGTGGAGAAGAAAAACTGACTTTATATATCATGATTATGGCTTATCTCATGATTGTAACTTTTTCTTCACAATTTAGATATTCTTTATCTCATCATTATGTATTTTTTAAAAACTCATTTATGACGTTTTTATGTCGCAATGATGACTTTTTTTCATATATTTCTTATCCAAACCCACAAAACTGACTACCATGACCCGATCAAACACTTTTTCTACTCAGTTCCTCATTTTTAAAGGTTTTATTTTTGGATACTTTTGAAACGTTTCTGATTTTTCCTGGTTAAATATGTATAATTGCATTAATTGCAAAAATGCAGTTTTACTCCTTTTTTGTACTTTATAACAATTGAGAAGTTGTACCTTTTTTTTTTACTTTTACTTCAGTAAATGAGTTGAATCAGTACTTTTACTTTTATCACAGTATTTTTTCACACAAGTAGCTGTACTTCTACCTAAGTACTGCGAGTACTTTTACCACATCTCTGGCCAAGAGTAAACAAATGAAAATTAACTGCAGCTGTTTGTGTGCTACCTCTTGCCTTGGTTATTGTGGTAAATAAGTTCTCAACTAACTGACCTGAATAAATAAAGGTTGAGCATATAATTAAGAAATAAGAAAACGTCACTGTAGCTTATTTTCTTTTTAACACTGGCTGTTCAAACAAACTTCGCAGCCATGGTTATGATATGGGAGACAGTTTGAGCAAAACAGTAAAAAGGGGATGGTTTCTAAGTATCCCATAGGTAAGTACAACCAGGTAACTATGCTAACAAGTCCAGGCAGCTTTATTATTTGCTATAACACTGCACACCAGGGTAACGCCATGACGTTACACGGTATTAAAGCGTTACACGCCCTGTCACAACAATTCTGCTACTTTACAGTCAACTAGCTAACCTAATCACAACCGTATAAATTGATACATTTACTCGTTTCAGGTCTAGGTGCACGTAGTTTAGCTAAGAACAGATCTCCAGACCTAGTGAATGAGTAACTGAGTCCTGTGGAAAAAGTGATACAGTGTGCAATAAGGAAAACTACCGAGTGGGGAAAGTAAATGGAGAAATTACGACAGTTTAACACGAAGCTAATAGAGCTATATCTAGCTCCAGTTGGCTCGTTTAAAATGCAAATTAACGCTAACTACAGATGCTAATATAAATGTAATCTTACCGTTCACCACGTAGGACGCGTTACGGGGCTGGTGGAAAGACAATACTAAAGTTTACTACTAACGGGCACTGTGGTTAAATAAAAAGGTGGGTCAGCTCGATATCATAACATGGAAAGGGGCGGTGCCAGCGGACTTAACGTCATTTCGTATTTTGAGCAGAGACTCTGGTCTGCGTCTGGTTCAGACTGCGCAGGCGCGAAGACAAATCCGAAAATATCAAGCTTCAAAACGGTTTGTATTTTTAAAAAGAAGACACTGTCATTTAATTCTTGGCAGATATAATTGGTTCTGATGATCATTGCTCCTGATCAAAATTGATTACTGATGGGTATAAATACAAAAAAATGCCTGAAAACAAAATTATAACAACTTTATGGACAACAGTGAAATAATGATGATGATACATTTTCTATGTGATTTCAGTTAATATCCCTTAACCTGTGGTAGAATGATGGAACTGCATAATATCCCCTTTATTGTTGCATAATTTTTTTACTTTTTATTTAATTTTGACTTTTTATCTCATAATTTAGACTTATCACATAATGTTGACATTTTATCTCCTCCTGAGACCCACGAAAGCAAATGTTTTAGCTTTTTAACAAAATGATTGGAAACTGGATAATAAAACCGCTTTTTCAAGTACATTTTAAAAAATGTTTTTAATGGACTGTCCTACTGGGGGCCTAAGCCCAAGGACACTTTGACATGTGAGCCGGGACGCGAACAGCCACGCGAACCGCCAACCTCTCGGTCATTGGGCGATATATATATATATATATATATATATATATATATATATATATATATATATATATATATATATATATATATATATATATATATATATATATATATATATATAAACGATGCATTGCTGGGTCTCAGGATATATTAGTTTAGTTTACTGACATTTTTATGGTTTACATTAAAAAATAAATCACACCTCGCATTCGCAGGTGAAAGGTTAAACCATGAATCTAATCATGTTTAAAATTAGACTACACTAAACAATACTAAAAATAAATACATATAATAAAATTGATGTATTCAATCATCACTTAGTGCATTTTTTTTTATCATTTTCAGCCATGTGAGGAGAATTTACAGGTAACAAATATAGTGACAAAACACATGTACTTTTTATCAATGAAATGGTGCATTTATTTTGTCGGATCAAAAGGAAAACATGCTCGTAATCTTTCAGTATTTTTTTCCTTCGGTACTAAAACTACACAAACAGACTCTGGAAGGATTTGAGTAGATTTATTATTAATGCTTTTACTTTGTGTTTAATGAATAAAGAATGAAGACAGCGCATAAAATTAATTTCATATATAACTAACATTCTTTTAGCAAAATGCCATTCACAAATTCATATTGGCACAGTACATAAAAACACTCAGTTCCTCCCAAAACAAAAAGACAGTTAAAATGATGAGCTCCTGTAACTTTAAAATCATTCTTTCCATGACGTTTGTTTTATATGGCTCTGTATTTACATACATACACAGTTGTCCTGGTGTCCTTTGTTCTGTTTTGTTTGTACATTTGTAACACTTGTGAAACTGCCTGACATTAACTACCTGTTTGGTCTTTTGCACAGTAATGAAATAAAACAATAAAGATTAAAAAGTTGCTTGTCACAGGCAGAAATATCCAGAAAAACCTTTAAAAAGTAACATATTATGACCTCTGGAGGGCGTTGTGTGTGAAATCGAACTCTTAAAAATATACAAATTAATCAAGGTGTTGATGGCAATAAAACCAAATATGAAGTCTTCTGCTGAAAACCTGAAAAATAAATAGGTTCAGCTCATACATGGTGCCATCTTTTTTGTTATTTCCAAATATGAAGGTTTTTGTTCTACGAAGTTCTCTCAACTAAAACTCCAATATAGTATTCAAACATTAAAAAAAAAAAACAGTGGTGGCCAAGTTTCAACAGTATGTGTTTACTGTCTCAACATAAAAGTACAAATGTGGAAAACAAAGGCCCCATAAATTATCTTAAAATGTTAGATATTGAACTACTATTTTGGCTGTAATAACAGTTCAAGGACACTTGTTCACACACTTCTATTCATGAGGTCTTTTTTATATTAACAAAAACAAATCAATGAGATGTTGATCAGTGCAAATAACAGTCTCAGCCAAGAATATACATAGTGTATCGACTTATCAATCTACACGCTTTATGGTAAATGGACTGCATTTATATAGCGCTTTTCCACCTTCATGGTGCTCAAAGCGCTTTACATTAGCCTCTAATTCACCCATTCACTCACACACTCATACACCAGTAGGTTTCTAAGGTCTATGGTAAGTCCTACTGGGGGCCTAAGTCAGGGTTCAGTGTCTTGCCCAAGGACACTTTGACATGTGAGCCGGGACGCGAACCGCCAACCTCTCGGTCATTGGGCGACCCACTCTACCAACTGAGTCACTGCCGTACCTTGTCTTTATCTTAAGACAAGGTGAATTTCCTAGATAAATCTTTACAAACATACATGAGTATTGTAGGAGAAAACATACCTGGGGAAATTACCATGCTATTTTTCCACAATTTTATGGATTAGAGTTAACATGCTTTCACCAAAGTAGTACGGTACAACTTAATCTTCAAAATGAACTGTGATTTGTGTATAAACAGCAGCAGGCACATAATGTAATCAAAAGTTCTGTTGTGTAAAATCTACCAAATAAATGAATTTAAAGTACACACTTTGCATTAAGATATGTAAACATTAGTAAAGTTTAACTAAATTAAAAATATGATTTCAATGGAAATAGGCACCACATTTTTGGAAAGTGTCAACAGAAGCAGAGAGTTGGTTGTTGTAGCATTAGCTGCCTCAGTTTTTCCATAAAAACAAAAGACCTTTAGTTGTGAAAGAAAACAACTTAAAATCTGGCACTTGAGATACATCAGGGCAAATTAATGCCATAATACAAAACATCTGTGTTACAAACAGCAGTGTTAATGTTTGATTACTATTTACTATAGCCAAGACATATAGCTCTCTACATTAAATGGCACATATATTGAAATAATAATTGCACTGTGAGGCAAAATGACAAGTGTCATGATTCATTCTGACAACAGAGGAGTGTAGATATAAACCAAGTATAAATGACTGAAACCCTTAGGGAGATTTTGGTCCTGAGGACTGAGAGGTCAAGGAGCTCCATCAGTGTTGGGTGGCTTTAAATGCATGGTATTGAAGAAACCCACCACCTGACCTGGAACTTCTGCTAGGACACTCTGAGCCAACATTTCTCGAGGACTCTGCAAAGACAAAGAGGAATATTTAACAGCGACTCATATGATTAAAGACAGATCTAACATGGAATAGACAATAAGAAAAAGACAAACAAGCAAGACAATAAAAAAACAAGGCATTAGATTCATTAGTTGTGAATCTGATTAGTAAAGAGCTAAAACAGGGTCTAAAAAGAAGGCAATCAAACTATTACTTTTAGTAATGCATGGATGATGTATGTATTAATCCATATGCAAGGGTAAAGCAGGAAGTTAAAACAATGACTGTTCATCCGCAGTAATCTAATCACATGGACAGCTGTAGAACTAATTTAGTTTCTTCCTGACCTCAAAGTAAACCGACATTTCTGCATAAACAAACTGAATGCATTGCATTGTTTAAGTGAAAGGAGGAAACAATCCATCGCGCATGCCAGGTCTTCCAGAAATGAAAAGAAAAAGAAATTAAATCTACACTGTGATTCTATACTGTGCTCTGCTTTAGTCTGGTCAAATTTTCAAGATGTTTGTCACACTCATAATACATCTGTATGTGATTTTCCAAATGAATTATGATAGGAATGGTGAGAAATGAGCATGTATGTCCATTCAGAGAATGTCACTTAAGTGGGTGGCCTTTCATTGTAACTAGACCAGCTCTTTATGTGGTATAATGCCACGTTTCCACTAGTATGAGCTTGGCCCGACTAGCCCAATTTGGCTCACTTTGGTGTTTCCATTACACAACAGGACCTGGTGCCTTGGTAGCCGGTACTAGATTCACCTCCGCTGAGGTTCCAAGTGGTCCCAGGTGATGCTATAACGAGTGGTGTAAACAGTGCAGATACTGATTGGTGGAGTTGTCTGCATTGTTGCGTTATCAATGTGCAACCCACCATTTTAAAAAACTAGATTTGGAGTTAGAATAAACAGAGTAGTAAGTTAATTCAGTCTGCAATGCAATGATGACAATCCACAAAAACAATATCAGGTTATGTTACAGGTTGTCGACCCCTGGTTTAGATGCTGCGTTAGCGTTGATAACCTTTGAATGATGAAGCAGGACAAACATAAACATATTAACTTACAAGCAATGACATCGGATTTTAACACGGAAATAAATACAGGTATGTGAATAAGGTCATGTGATGTTCATAAAGACCATTTGAGACCACTTTTAAAAAATGCGGGTCGAGAAGCAGGTCGGGTCCGTCCTTTTCAAATATATTTCTTGTGGGTTAAAAAAGTGGTTGGTTGTGGGTCGTTTATACATCGACCGGCGCATCACTGATGAGCGGGTTTTGAGTGGAGCAGTCAGGTGCATCTTTGAGCAATAGAGCAAAGTAGAAAACACCCACATAAGCAGAAGTAAAGAACACCCACATAAGTAGAAGTAAAGAACCCTCACATAAGTAGAAGTAAAGAACACCCACATAAGTAGAAGTAAATAACCCTCACATAAGCAGAAGTAAAGAACCCTCAGATAAGCAGAAGTAAAGAACACCCACACAAGGGGGGAGTGGAAATTGCTCAGCTCCGTTCACATGCCCTGTGTGAGGCTGACCGTTTGTATTTGGACGGCTACTGAGATTGTAAATCCATTGTCAAAGTGAGAATAAAATCAAAGACAAGTCTGGCTTTGGTGTTGTATTTTACAGTTGCAGTGTTAACTCTAAAGACATGAGACCAAAAGGGTCCAAGACCACCTCAGGCAGTGGTTTAAGACTAAACAGGGTCAGTGTGTCCTCAATGTGTCTGTACTCTGAGCTGTCCACTTATGATTGGATCACAGAACTCACATATTGAAGCCAGAGGTTATCAGGGCCTAATGCAGGAGTCTCAAACATGCAGCCCGGGGGCCAAATGCGGCCCACCAATGGTTCCAATGTGGCCCGTGGGATGAAGAGCATAATAACCTATTAAATTACTCCATACTTTCTTCTCAGTTTGTTTTGGCTATAAATGATGACATTTTCAGATTTTTGCCATTGTTTGACTACAAAATATTAAATTGTGAAAATATTTACATTTACAAATTATCTTGTAACAATAAAATGTGAATAACTTGAACAAATATGAACAACCTGAATGTAAAGAAAATTAAACAAAATTTGAACCATTTTCTGCTTCTTTTACTATTTTAATGTCTTTGTAGAACTGATCCATAATAAAACACATGGACAATTGATAAATTGAGACAGAATATTGTTAAAATTATCCTTATTTTCCTTATGAAATGTTACTTGTTTTGCATTTGGATAATTTATAAAAAGTATTTTCATAATGGGCTTTTTTTGCACTAAAATAATGACAAAATTGTTGTCATTTCTAGGTTATTATGTTTTCATTTTACTGGTTCGGCCCATTGGAGATCAAATCAGGCTGAATGTGGCCCCTGAAGAAAATGAGTTTGAGACCCCTGGCCAAATGGCTAAGGTAGCAGGGGTGTTCCTACATTTCTAGGAAGGACTGGGGTCAGTGGGCGGCTTCAGGCCAAATAAATTGAAGAAGGAAGCCACTTGGTCAGGCAGCTCTGCCAGTACACTTTGAGCAAGGGCCGCAGTCCCTGCCTGGAATAAGTAGACATTCACAGGTGCATATTATTTTAGCAGTGTTTGAAGTAAGCTTGGATGGCACAGACACATTAGTATGTTTTATATGTCGTACGTTTTGGAACTGCCTGAATGGGACAAACTGGACAATGTCCCTCATGGCTGGTTCGCCTGTCGCAGATCGCAGGATTCCATCGTCTCCATCTAGAAACTCCATGGCAGTGAAGTCCGCTCCCCCAACTCCGACGATGATGATGGACATGGGCAGACGGGAAGCGTTGACGATGGCGCTACGGGTCTGATCCATGTCTGTGATCACTCCATCAGTGATAATGAGCAGGACGAAGTATTGCTATTAAAATAAGAGTCAACAAATGATCAAACAGAATAACAACGATAGTTTTCATCACCCAAGTTTTTCGAAATTAGCTGAATATTTAATCATTTAAGAACTACAATAGAGATACACAGGAAGATCAGTGATGAACTTTCCACCCATACTTCCACATGAAACAGCTAAAATTGGCTAGCCCCATGTTATGAACTCTCTTGAGTCTTGTATATAAATTACAGAAAATATTTCCAATAATGATAAAAAAATCTGAGAAACATGTAACATATTCCCTGCAACAGCATTTCATCTTTTTCTGTCTTGTCATATTCCCTTTATCAACTCAACATTACTTTTTTGACAGTTTTTTATTAGTTAATCAACATTTTGTCGCATAGAACGTTGTAACTGTAATGAACCTAGTCTCTGGTGTCTTGTTTTTGTAAGTCTTCATGTTTTTTTCTGTCCTTGTTAGTGTTCGGGGCTTTTATTTTGTCATGTTGGTTCATGTCACTATCTCGTGTTTTACTTCCTGTCACTGTTGTTCTCCACTCCCTATTAACTAATCCTCATGTGTTCCAGCTGTGTTTCCCCCTTTAAATACCTAATGTGTCCTCTCTATTTCATGACTGCCCTGTTTGCAACTTATTAGTGTTTGGTTTATAAACGTTTGATTCTTGGCTTTTGACGTGTTTTGGAGTTTCATCTTTGGACTGTCTGTTTATCGACCTTGTTTACCTGACCCCTGTTTATGCACCCCGTTCCTTAGTTGCTGGTTTCAGCGGAGAACCTATTAACCGGACGACCCGTGGAGCGGACGAAATATTATTTATTACCTCCACCAAGGAGGTTATGTTTTTGCCAGAGTTTGTCTGTCTGTCTGTTAGTTAACAAGATAACTCAAAAAGTTAAGGACAGATCTTGATGAAAATTTCATGACGTGTTGGGGGCGTCAAACAGAACAAATGAGGCGGAAGCGATCCTAAATTCTGGATCACTTTGAAATGTATTCTCCATTTACCATAATGTAAAATTTCTTTTTTTTTTTAATGTAAAATTTCAAAGTGATCCAGAATCAAGGATCTCTTCCGGACCACCACCAAAATGTAATTATTTGTTCCGTATGACACTGCCAACCTGTCATGAAATTTTCATCAAGATCCGAGTTATCTTGCTAACTAACAGACAGACAAACAAACTGGCAAAAACATAACCTCCTTGGTGGACCTTTCTTCATTCGGAGGGGGAGGTCTGCCTTAGTGGAGGTTTGCGCACTCAGAGTGCTTTTCTAGTTATTACTGTTATCAATAAATCCTCTTAAAACTTTATCCTGGGTCTTCGAGTCATTTTATCACATTCCTGTACTTTGATATATATGAAAAACATACATTTGGAGTTGAAATGAATTGTTACTGTTGTTGTTTCACATCAGGAAGCAAGACATTATATTATTTTTTCTTAATTGATGGGGAGAGGACAGGACTTTTACTTCCACTCCCTTTCAAATATAGAATTGTATGAAAAAATCTGATTCCTGTGTCACTTATTTAGTTATTTCTCTGGTTGTTTTTCTTCCTTGTTTGTTTTTTCTGTTCTCTGACACCTTTGAAATAAACTAAACCGAATGAATGAATGAATGAATAAACAACTCACAGAGGCGTTCTGCTGCTCCAGTGCTTGTCGACCAAAATGGGCTACATGGTTGATGATTGGAGAAAAGTTTGTGGGACCATAAAGCTTCACCTGAGGCAGACACTGTTGGTAGGCAGTGGCCACACCTTCAACACCTGTATGCAAACATACGAAGGAGTAGATTAACAGTAAAAAAAAAAAAAAACAGATGACAACTGATTTTACAGCTTAGACCTTGACCTGAATCCAGACATGGGGGGACTCAAGTCAATGACTTAACTTGAGTCCAACTTGAGTCAGCAGATTTGTGACTTACTTGACCAACATTAAGAAAAGACTTGACTTTGACTTGCCTTTCCTGACCCGCGACTTGATTTTTGTCATGTGACTTGCCAAGTCACCCTAACCCAAAACATGACTAACATATGGACCTATTCACACATGATACATGTTGTGGTAATTGCACTGACCAAATAACTGCCCTCATTCTTGATGGCGTATGCTGTTGTGTTTTTTTAATCTTTGAAAGTCATGTTAGATATTTGTGACACGTTGGTTGCAACACATTTATCCCCGCCTTTCTTAAAGCAAATCACAGATCAAAGCAGACTTGCTGGTGGTCAGCAAGTCCGGTTGCAACCGAGGCTATTATTGCCGCGCATTCTCCCGAGTTAAGTTAGGTCCGTAATTTACTGAATTAACAGGTGAAACGTCTGATTCACCTTTAACTTAACATTGCACCAATGACTGAAGGCTACATTACTATCTGGTTCATCCACCGTTCAGCTTCATCACTTCACTTTTAGACCATTTTAATTTTGGGTTGGTTTGTTGTTAGCTGTAGTTTAGTAGGCAGATGCATATTGCCCCGTTTTCTGCTTTTCGTGCATTCCAGTCTGAAAGTAGACAGGGACATTTGAGTGTCTGATGAGCGACTGGTGACTCACTATCTTGCTGGGTGTTGATTGGTGTCGCCTGTGTTAGCATGACACAAACCACTACAGTGGTAGGCTGTCTGCCCCTCCTGAAACTTAATTTTTAACTTGTCAGCTTATATTAAAAAGATATTGAGTCTGTCAAACAGGTTTGGTGAAATACAGACATTTGAAAAAACTACCGACTTGACTCGTGACTTGAATTGCTCTTGAAAGCTCTGCTTGGACTTGACTTACTTGATCCTGCTGAAGAGACAACTTGGACTAACTTGACACTTGCATGTATGGGACTTACTCCCGTCTCTGTCCAAATCCCATTCTAATCTTCAAAAATGAGATTGTGATGAAAATAAAATGTTGGAACAGATTGTGATGATTATATATTTATGTCAGCTGTAGCATAATTAACTCATCAGCAACATTCAAGACTGGAGGACAACTAAAGACACATGAAACTAGGGATTTATATCAAATCTACATTTGTGTAGTCTTCTGGATTTAAAACATGAGAATTCTATTGTTAGAAAACAAATACAAACTTGCTCTCTTTGTATTAGAATTAAAAGTCTGATGTGCTACATTTATAAACATTACAACAGTGGTTCTCAAATCCGGTCCTCCAGCACACCTGGATCAATTAATGATCAGCTCATGATCCAGTTCTGCAGAAGCCTGATAATGATGGAATGGCTTCCAGGTGTGATGGTCGAGAGAAATATCTAAAACATGCAGGATACTGGTCCTCGGGGACTGGATTTGAGAGCCACTGCATTACAACTGTTCCCTTAACTGTGATTTCGTTATCCTTCTTCTGGAGAATTTGATGATAGGCTGATCATTTGAATCAGGTGGGCTGAAAGAAGGAAAACTCTAAAACATGCTGGATTGTGGCTCTCGAGGACCAGGATTAGCCACCCCTGCTTATATCATATATTGATGAATGTATGTAAGGCCTTGCTGTATACCTTGTACACTTCTAAGTATGTGTCCAAAATGTATCAATAAATGTGATTTTTTTAAAAACCAAACAATGTATTTTTTGTTATTTGCTTGTCCTTTACTGTTAAAATATGCTATAAGACTTAGAATATTTAACTTTGACTTTATATAGAAAATAATGAGACAGACAATGGTAGTTTAAAATGAGCCCATGTAACTTATTAACCTGCATATCTTTGGACTGTAGGAGGATGGAGAAGACTTAACACAAGGAGCACACAGTGAACTCTGGATCCACGCCAACTCGAAGTAAACAGTACGACCAGTGGAATGATTTTTTATCCCTGAACAGTGTTTTCTTGCTCAAACACAACACAAACCTGCACAAAATGGATTTGACGGGTCAAAGTTGATGGGAAACTCGTGAGACACCTGCAAACACAAATGAGTTAATAAAAGTTGTTACCGAGCCAGCAAAAGTTTACATGTGAAACTGATAGTAAAGTTAATACATATATTAAAATCATCATCATCACCTGCCATGTAGGAGGGATCATTGCGCCAAAACCAAACGCAGGGAACATCTTGTCACTACACACAAGGAATTAGACCAAGTATTTAGTGTTTATTCACTTGGTGATGAGATGATGTTTATGCCATATTAACATGCTTTACCTGTCGTAGTCCTGGATGACATTGCCCACTGCCCAGATGGCTGCCAGATATTCATTATAACCCTGAGGGTCGATGTAGTGAAGAGACTGTGGTGTCTGAGGGTCCCCATTAGAACCTGTGAAGTCTATGGCAATCTGGACAGAGATGGCATCAGAATAACATATGGGTCAAATAATCCCTGGAAAACTCAACAAAAAGGAATCACTCTTAAAGTGATGATTTACTTACTGTGAAGTTAATCTGACAGCCGCCCATTATGTAATCCAAAAAGGTATATTCCTTGACAATCTATGAGCACACGATGGTGGAAGGAAATTATAATATCAGAAATAACAAATATAACACAATGAGGATGAGAATTTTAAAGTCCATAAACCCCCTTTTCATTACTGCATATCAATACTGTAAGTAGGTCACAATAAAACATGTTTATTCAATTTAAAAATGAATAATATTTAGATAGATAAAGCAGAGTACCTTGCATTTCTTGAAAATAATGATGCCAGAGTTTTTGTACCCTTTCTTCTTCTGTTTCTTCTTACTATTGATGCATTCAAACTCAGCCTGGAAAGACACAAATAAATAACTTATGGGTCAAGTCAAGCTGATCCACAAGACGTTTCGTCTTCAATGGGCTTTAACTTTGTACATATATAACCCATATGGGTGTGTTACATATTTCAGTAGGTATTTGTAAGTCATTAAACATAGTAAGAATGATGATTGCATAAAATAAGTTCTACCCAAAATATTTAAAAATGTGCTTTTTAACAGTTTCATCAAAATGTCACTGATTTCAGCAAGGTTTATGTCAAAATGCTTGACACGCAGCTGCCACATGAAATTCACTTAAATTTGCCACTGCTGTGTTAAATAACATATTTATACTACTGTTCAATATGGGGCAATAATTATATATCAAATATTAATTCTATATTTTTACTTCAAAAGAAGCCCATTTATTACTCAAGCACAGTACTTAGCGCCAACAAATTCCATATTTGTAAAATTATATGTTCTAAAATTACATGATATTGTGGACCTTAATACTGTTATATCTACAGTTTACAGCAGATGTTACAGCCCAGGAAAAGTGTTATAGTTTAGGAAAATGTAGTGTAGAACAAATTAAAAAAGCCAGGGTATCTCTGTTAGGGGGGAACATCTATGAAATAATCTGGATCAAAATCTAAAAAAGTCTGCTTCAATTTGTGCATTTAAAAGGATGAATAAATTTAGTATAATAACAAAATACAGAACATTATCTGAATAAGTGAAAATTTTGTTATAATGTAGAAGAATGCATAAAACAAGATTTTATTACGATAAAATAAGATTGACTATCATGATTAGGAGATATCATATTTATTAAATATGGTCTTATTGACAAAGATTTAAAGTAACACACTTTCACTGGGCATAGTGACACGGTTTCAATTCTTAATCCTATTATGATGTAAGGACCAATATGTCTAGGAAACAAGTGAAATGTTTTAGAATACAGGCATTCATTCAATGAACACATACACAATAGGATGAGAGAAACTTGGATTTTTCTCATAGATGTGCTTGTTCCCTTGACCTGAACCATTTCTTTAAGGAGCTTGAATTTTACAGCTCATGAAAAATATCTAAGAGTGACACATAATACACCCAACAGGCAGCTCACCGCGTATGTTTGTGATGCCTGTTGTATTTGGCTGATTGTGGCCTGAAAGGATCCAATAAAGTCATGAGATCCGCTGTTGTTGTAGTCAATGCAGTCTATCTGTAAAACACATATCATGAGGACAAATCAAAGCGTGTCAACTGAGTCAATAAACACAATGATATCAGTTTTGTGAAAATTCTAAGGGTTGAGACTGAGGCACGATATTGAGGTGACACTTCAAATGTAAGACAAAAGAAGCAAAATGACGCTATAAAACAGCTGGGGAATCCTGTTCCTTGAGGGCCGGTGTCCTGCTTGTTTTAGATATTTCCCTCTTCCATCACAGCTGACTCCACTGATAATCAACTCATCATCCAGACTGATAATGAATTAAAGGCCTCCAGGTGTGATGGAAGAAGAGAAAAACTAAAACATGCAGGACACCGGCCCACGAGGACCAGGAGAAACTGTGAGAAGGATTAAAAACAAAAAAAGAAGAAGTGCGGCTACAGGATGATACATATACAGCCATCACTCATAACAAATGACTCCTGACTTTATGGTCTACAGGTTATAAGAGCAGAGGAGAATCTGCAATCTACTGTAGTGACGAAAATACACTAATTATTCACAGTTACATCTGGAGGGATTACTATGGTGGCTGCTGTTTTCAGACTTAAATAACTATGCCTTCGTTGTCCAACGGGAGTCGGCTCAGCAAACCTTGACTTTCTACAAATCTTTAATCAAATATTTTTCATTAATTTCACCATAGTTTAAGGAAAACAAAGTAAAAAAGTTGTTAATTTTGCACGAGTCTCCATTCTCAAACTGAGGGACTAGTGTGGTTCGAATGTATTTGTATACTAGCCTTACAAATATTACACTGGAAAAATCTCAATCTTACCAAGTGTATTTTTCTTCTTTGTAGTCCAAATATCTCGTCATATGTAAAACTACAAAAGCACTCTTAGAGCGCAAGAGAGGTCCGTCAAGGAGGTTATGTTTTTGCCAGTTTGTCTGTTATTTAGCAAGATAACTGAAAAACTTATGGATGGATCTTGATGGAAATTTCATGACATGTTGGGGTTGTCACAACGAACAAATGATTAGATTTTGGTGATGATCCGGAAGAAATCCTGGATTTCTTCCGGATCATCACCGGATCATCTTCAATTTCATTTTGAAATTGTACATTACGGTAAATGGAGAATCCAGGATCTCTTCCGAATCATCACCAAAATTTTATCATTTGTTCCTTGTGACACCCCCAGCATGTCATGAAATTTTAAATCAAAATCTGTCCATAACTTTTTGAGTTATCTTTCTAGCTATCTAACAGACAGACACCTTATTACCTCCTTGGCAGAGGTAATAAGACATAATCACCTAAACAATAACTTTCAGTAAGATATAAGACCTTATTTTTAGACTATAGATTTTGAAAAATCTTATTTCAAGAAACCTTACCAAGATCATTTTCACTTATTCCATTGGCAGATTTTTTTTGCTTGAATTAAGCAAAAAAAAATCTTGAATGAATAAAAGAAAAACTGCCAACAGAACTGAAAATGATCTGGGTAATATCTCCTTAAATACCATTTTCAGGATCTATTGTCTAAAAATAAATTCTTATATTTCACTGTAAAGTTACCCTTTAGGTGATTATGCCATATTTTAAGTGTGATGAGATATTTTGACAGGAAATTATAAAGATACATTTGGTAAGATTTAGATTTTTTCAGTGAATTAAATGTTTCTGTTTCTGAACTTTACTGTGATGGTCTCTATAGAAATATAAGCTAAGATCTTCTCTTCTTTAACTTATGCATACCATAAACCATCAATCATCCAGCCTTAAGCCAAATATACCTGGTAAATAACTAGACAAAAGCTATATTTTGCCTCCAGGTATGTGTTTGTATGAGTGATGTCACATGAAAACTATGAATACTAATCAAAAAGCGCTTCAAATATCTGAATCTGACAGAACCAAGTTTCATGTTTGACATCTACGACAAATTCTGTTGATGTTGTTAAACTTTTTGTCATTAATCTCCACTATTACGAGCTACCAGATCCAGATTTGATAGAATATACCGAGGCCAATCATGAACCAGGGACACAATGACAGCAGTGACTCATTAAACAGACAAGCTAAATCTTCAGAATTACATGCATTCCTTTAAGACACATGTAGATGAGTCCAGGACAATAGCCTGTCCCGTAATAATCACTGCATCCCAAGGAAGGTAACCTGACTTACACTGCAGCACCTCTTCCTGATGAGTTTGTTTTAACAAGGCTTAGAGGGCAGAAATAAAAAAAAAAAAAAAAAAACACTGTAACGCACATTTATTAATCATGCCAGGAAATAATTGGTACATTAGATTAATAGGAAAAGAAATTATTAATCAGTAATTGAGGCCTACCTTTATGGATTTCTCCACATCACAGTGACAGAGTGCCTGCAAGGGGACTCGGAATGGTTTCCACACTGGGTTTAAATTGTATTTCACCACCTACACAACAGCACAGATTCACAGCCATCTTGGGTTGATTACGCTCAATCCGCCAATATGAGCTGAAGGGTAACTTGGGAATAACACAACACATAAACTGGCCAAAGATTATTTGCACAGAATGGGTGAATGTGTACCTCTGTCCTGTGGGCAAACTGCCATCCTGTTTCTGTCTCCCGATAGAACTCCAGGAAAGGATCAGACTTACCAAAGAAATCCTGGAAATAATAGAGAAGAAACAAAATTCTCTGAAGCAACAAACCCTGCAGTGTAATTGTCTCCCATTTCAGCTGCAAATCCAATATAAATATGTAAGTGCAGTTTCTGCTGGTAAAACGTTGATAATGGGACAGTGGTTGATAAGTTAAACCAGTCTGATTTAGAGCTGGGAATATTTGACCAAACCTGACGGGTTTGTGCATCATTTTTATCATTATCAATTGGGTCCAAGTGCGTTACGTTATTACTTGCGTGGTAAAAAAGCGATCATGTGATGCCTTTCGATCTGCATGAGATACAAAATGGATGTTGCAGAGGTGAAACAGAGCCTGTGGTGACATCATGTTGGTCGAGCCAGCGAATGCAAGGTCTGAGGTGTGGAAAAACTTTGACCATGTACATAATGAAAGTAATGAGACAGTGGGCTGTGTTAAATGTAAGACATGTGGGTCATATGTGCACAGTTGAAAAACATTGGGCTGCAAACGGGTGTGGGCTGTCAATCAAAATGAGCCGGGCCAGGCTTGGATCGAGTTCCATGGGGCCCGGGCCGTTTCGGGTCTGACTGTTAAGGCCCGTTTCATGCTCTAATCTGATTAGGGTGAGATGGTAGGTGCTCACGAATAAAAACAACAATAAACTAGTCTAATGACTAGTCTATGCACTTTCATGATCAATGAGATCATGAAAGTGCATGTGTATGTGTATGTGTATGTGTATGTGTGTGTGTGTGTGTATGTGTGTGTGTGTGTGTATGTGTATGTGTATGTGTATGTGTATGTGTATTTGTGTGTGTGTGTGTGTATGTGTGTGTGTGTGTGTGTGTGTATGTGTATGTGTATGTGAATGTGTACGTGTGCGTGTACGTGTATTGTGTGTGTGTGTATGTGTATGTGTGTGTGTATGTGTATGTGTGTGTGTATGTGTATGTGTGTGTGTGTGTGTATGTGTGTGTGTGTGTGTGTATGTGTATGTGTTGTAATGGAATTATATTGTGTCTTAACATTGAATTACTTTCCTTATTCTTTGTATCATTACTTTGTCTTTGAAAATCACATCAGTGCTTAACCCAGGACATGTCTCATCCTGTAACCAGTTGGGGGTCTAGTCATCGCACCTACCTAGACTCTGTGTCTTAAGCTATAACCAGTAGGGGGTCTAGTCATCACACCTATCCAGACTCTATTGTATCTTAACATTGTATTATTTTGTTTATTCTTTGTATTCATCTTTGTCTTTGCAAATCACATCTGCACCTATCCAGACTCTGTCTCATCCTAAACCCAGATGGGGGTCTAGTTTTCACACCTATCCAGACTCTGTGCCTCCTTCTCTGTGAGTTGGGGGTCTGGTTTTGACACCTACCCAAATCCTTGTGTTTCCTGTGATTGGCCAGTTGTATCTGTATAAGTACCTGTGTATCTTTCTGTTGGGCAGAGATCTCTCCACATACATGCTGCCATGTGTGTGTTCTGTCTTGAACAAAACTCATTACAATTATTTTTCTAAATATTATTCTGATTCCAGCTTCGTTCTTAATTTAACTGAAATTATTCCACAACAGTGTATGTGTACGTGTACGTGTGTGTGTGTATGTGTGTGTGTGTGTATGTGTGTGTGTACGTGTACGTGTGTGTGTGTATGTGTATGTGTATGTGTATGTGTGTCTTGTGATTCACAGAAAATCCAGGAACAGCTTCAGTTTTGGCATACTGATGTATTTTTGGTCAAGGAACAGACTAGTGAAAACAGCAAGTTATTAAAAGGACCAATATTTTGGGGGATATTAATCATTTTGGAACACAATATCTTTACAAACAATATTTCTAAATATCTTCACTTGGGGAGAACATTTTTAAGTGACCTAAAACAGTGTTTGCCTGAGGATAAAAAGACTATAGGTGATAGAAAATTGTACTTTTGCAAAACTGAATTTGAACATAGCTCTGATGTTAAGGAAAAGACAAAAGGAGGATTTTGAAAACTAAAACCTAGAGCAAACTAATTAGGGAATGATAATAAGTTGCTAAGATAAGATAGAAGTTCCCACTGATTTTATGAGCATGTGATAATTTGAAAATGAAAATGATGCCATGCCAATAAAACCAGCAGGTTCTTTGTTTTTATTGGTGAGACAAGGTGGCACCCTGGTCACATTGCATTAGAATGAGTCCATAGATAAGTGGTCTCAAGGGTTCAGCGCTAAGTATGTCTGATCACACCAGACATTAAACTGTGTCCACAAATGTGTCAATCATGTCACACTTCCCCACTCTAACAGGTGCAAAGAAAGGATCCCATCTAGAGCCTAAAACAAAGGCTCAGGTTTCACTTCGAGAAACTGTGCTGCTCAAAGGAAGGGTGTCACATTTTTCTGGAAGTTTAGGTTTAGACTATTTAACTAAGTTTAGACTTAATATTTTTCATTTTGCAATAAAGACTGTTTCTTCAGATGAAATCCCTGACTGAAACTTTCTCAGCTAAAAAGTCGTCTTAAAACCTGAAATGGGTGTGTAATGGAAATGGAAAGCATCTTCAGAGAGGCCTGGAATTTCTGTTGCACTTTTTCTTTTGACATTTTGAATCTTAACAGTTGATATAATAAAGGTATTTGTCTTGATGTATCTCTCATTTTTGTTCTGCTTTAATTATTTAATTATTTTTGACTCACTTTATCAACAATGCCTTAGGCGTTAATTCAAGTGTGAGAGAATTGGTGAAATCTTATGTGCATTACACATTAAAACGTTATAAAGCCATAAACACAATGGGTTTTATGTAGTTTTTAACAAAAACATAACACTGGTCACCATATTTTAGCCGACTAAAATTATTTTAGATTCCGTCAACTAAAATGTATATTTTTAGTCACCTAAAACTAGACTAAAACTAAAATAATTTAGATGATTAAATTGTGACTAAAACTAAGGCCCAGTCCCATTTCTATTTTTTACCCGTACCCCTTGCCCCTTTCCCCTTCAAAGGGAACTATAAGGGGTAGGGCTTGAAAATCTTTAACCAGAAGTAAACAAACATGTCTGCTGCTGTAGTTGTCGTGCGCTCCTGGGCTATGCCATTATTTTTACTAATATCTGCAATTCCTTCACTACGTCCATGCATCGACCACTTACTGCACATTTACGCAAATAGCGATTTTTATTTTTCATGTGCGTTTTATGGAGAAAATTACCATTACACATTCCAACAATGTCAAACTTTATACAATACAACAGTTATTACAACTTAAACACAGTTCATTATGGTGAAAATACTTAAATTTGCGTACTTCTTTCATAGATGCTGTCATTTTTAAAAGGATTCACATTGTATCCTGAGAAATGTCCTCCGTTTGGAGTCTGCCTCTGGAAAATCTCCGTTTGAAGGGGTATGAAGCCCTCCCCCTTTCACCTACCCCTCTGCCTTAACATGCCCTCTGCCCTACCTCTACACGTTGATGCGCAAAATGGAGGGTGAAATGGGATTCAGCCTAAAATGACATTTTTGTCAAGAGACTATAACTAAAACCAAATTTACATTTTCTGTCAAAATGAACACTGACCAGAAATAGATTTTAAAGCTGAATGTTTTCTAGAGCATGTATGTATGTATACAGTAAATACTGTATGATTTGAGTCTGTCAATCTATCAATTCACCTTAAATTTGACAACTTTGACCTTTCTGTTTATTAGTTGCTGCTCTTATAGCAGAGGTGGGACAAAATCATTGCTGGGCAAGTCCCAAGTAAGTCTAAGTCTTTTGCACTCAAGTCCGAGTGAAGTCCCAAGTCAACACCATCCAAGTGCCGAGTCAAGTCCGAAGTCAAAGCTCACAAGTCTCGAGTCGAGTCAAAGTCCCAGCATTTTAGCTTCGAGTCATTTCGAGTCCCCTATAACGAAATAACATTTCTACAAATCATACATGTCTGTAAGGTCTGTATTCATTTAACCTTTTTTATGCAAAGCGTCAAAAGCATTGGAAAATAAGGATCGAGGTGTGAAAAACTTAACATTCCCAAAAATCCCATGGCTGTATTAGCTCAAAGAAGTGTTCCTACTTCATACTGAAGAAAAGGTCCAAATACTTGACAGTGATTTGAGTTTTTATTTCTTAATAAGTCTGCATATTAATATATGTAAAAATTCTGTAATTCAATATTATTTTAACTGCAATTGTATCCGTCAATATGGGGTGTTTGTGTACATTAATGAACAACAACAAAAACTTGAACTTAAATGATTTTAGCTCATGGCAGAAAAACAACAGACTGGCAAAACTGTAAAGGGTCTGAATACTTGACATGTAACTGAACTGAACAGTAATGCATCCATAGACACTAGTGTGTGTGTGTGTGTGTGTGTGTGTGTGAGAGAGAGAGAGAGAGAGAGAGAGAGAAAGATGCATGCACGGTGACAGAGGGAGAGACAGTAAAAAAAGAGAATGTGTGTGTTTATGTGCACAATGTGGACAGATGAAAAGGTAGTGAGAGGCCATGTAAAATTAGGAGGCGATGTGGGCAAGAAATTGCTTGTATTTCAATAGTGTATTGCACTATAACAAGTGTACTCTATTTGCCTCATATTGTATAAAAGTTAACCTTAAATTAGAGAGGGGTCCTTTTAGCAAGTTTTTTAACATAAACAAAATTGTCATTCCCTATGATCACTTTTGAAACTGGGCCAACATGCCAATACAGGGAGGGGTGTGTGTGTGTGAGAGAGAGAAAGAGAGAGAGAGATAGAGAGAGAGATAGAGAGAGAGATAGAGAGAGAGAGAGAGAGAGAGAGAGAGAGAGAGATGTGCGTGGACAGCTGATGGTCGGAGAAAGCTACACACAGTGCGTGTGTGTGTGTCCATGTCCTGAGGAGAGGTGGTGCTGGGTGGAGGACCTATAGCACACTGCATTTGCAAAAAATCAAATCGGCCAAAAGTTTGTCAGTCATTTGTGCACGATGAGGACGTAGGATGATGCCACCATGACTGAAAACTCGTTCCACTGGAGCACTGGTTGGACGTTGTAGAAACTCCGTCTGTAATCTTTGACCCGCACGTCTTGCATATCACAATCCGTTTTTTGTTGACAACTTCGTAATTTTTATAGCCAAAGGAAATTATCTTCGGCATCATTTTGCACGCCGGCACGTAGTTGTCATTGATGCTTGTTTCAGATTTGCGGTGGATGCGGTGGAATGAAAAGCAACACTGTGATTGGCTGTCGTGCAAGCAGCGCACACATGCTCTTTACATTCACACATCATTTTGCAGAATAACAAGTAAATTGAGCGCGGCATTTATTAACATACTTTAATATTCTCATGGAACGTAGCAAGTCATCACAAGTCAAAGGGCCAAAGTCCAAGTGAAGTCACAAGTTAATGACGTTGAAGTCCAAGTCGAGTTGCAAGTGTTTGTACATTTTGTCGAGTCAAGTCTAAAGTCGTCAAATTGACGACTCGAGTCTGACTCGAGTCCAAGTCACATAACTCGAGTCCACACCTCTGTCTTATAGTATGTGCTTTAATGATGTAACTGTTCAGCATTTTTTTCCATGACTTTACACTGGACTGATAGATACCTTTTTATCCAGATTCCTTGCTGAAACTTCAAATTCCACCACTCTGTTATCTGTTCTTTCTTCAGCACATACCTGCAAGACATTACACACAAAAACACATGCACATCGTGAACTGCACAAATGTGTCGCTGTAAATCTGTGCTAAATACACCCACGGTTATTGTCCCGCGTCCTGCCGGCCTCTTGTCTTTCATTGACAGCGGCCTTGTTAGCTTCCTCGAGGACACAATCTGAACAGAATAAAAGCACAGAGAATTGTTATGTTTTTAATCTCAATAAAGTGTAAAGAGCATAATGATAAGAGGCCTAACCTGTCCCAATGTACATTCCAGTTCTCCCAGGAAGTCAGCATCTGCCAGACTGGTGTTTTCACTGTCAATATCGTACAGTTCAAACTTCAGCTTCTGTACCATCTCAAAGTAGTAGTCGATGACAAAGGTCTTGGAAAACTTGGGATTAAGGCAGTTCATGATTTTTTCCGTCCGGCCAATCTATTGTGAAACACACAAAGTAAAAAAATGAGGTAGAAGCTGAATTTCTGACATTTGGTTGAATATGTAGAAGTTGTACAGTGATCAGCCAGAACATTCTGACCACTGATACAGTAGATAAAGTGGTACTAATGTCATTCCACTGGGACTTGTCAGTGGCTGGGATATATTAGGCCACAAATGACCTCAAAGTTGATTTAAGAAAAAGCAGAACACCTTCCACAGACACTTAGCTGTCCTGAGATCAGGATGTGTTTCTTTAGTTCATTTTTGGTCAGTACCAACCACTGCAGATCAGGTCCAAATACCTGCAGCTGTGGAGATGCTCTGACCCAGTCATCACTATGAACTGGGTCAAAAGGTATGTTTCCACTATCGTAACTTCTCGGTCATTTTACAGGAACTTCATGGTATGTGCGCGTTTCCACTGACCAAACCATTCCAATATGGCTGCCTATCAGAACTTTTACAGGAAAGTTCCTGCTCGAGGCTAGGTACTCGATAGCGGCCCGGTAGAGTCGCTGGGCAGAAGTTACGCAGACTGGTTGTCCAAAATTACATCATCAGATCATGACAAACAACTCGAAAGTAGTTGTTTGTCGTTTTCTTTCTTTCTTTCTTGCTTTTCCAGCTCTCCATCTCGGTTATCTCTGTGGAATTCTTCTTCAAGAGCAACTCTTCTTCTTTCATGATCTGATACCATTACTGTGTAAAGCAACAACACAAACACAACAAACATCCCAACTTCGTCTGTGTCCACATCTAGTCTTGTTGTGATTTCCTCCTTTGCTGCAGCTTTGTTTTGGCACTTTTTGTTAGTGACGTTACTATAACAACTGACGCGATATGATGATGTCATAGGTCCATTTCTGTATGGAGATACACGCCTGAGAGGACCGGGCTAACTCATGGCCCCAAAAAGTCCCGGAAGTTCCAATAGTAGAAACAGTCAGTCAGTCAGTTCCTTATTATTATCATTTTACTGCTTCAAAGCGCATTATTTTCCAAGAATAAATGTTCACTGGCTGCTGAATAAATCCAACCCAGTGACAGGATCCATTGTTATGAAATGATCAACATCAGCATCACTTGTCCTGCCAGTGATCATAACATTATGCAGGGTTTCCCCAGAAATCTTGTGAAGCCACAAGTAGGGTCACTAATGAAGCCCATCTGTGGCCCCAGCATGTTTTTGTTAAGAAAAATAATAAATATAAAATAAAAAAGTTAAAAGTTAAGGGGGGGGCAAAGCCTGGTGGTCCACAGGGTCTATAATGCACTGGGGCAAACAGTGATTATGGTTGTTCAGTAAGGAGAATAAATGAACAAACCTCCACCCAGTGTGATCCTGAAGTGTTCATGAGAAGCAAACATAAAGGGTCCGACTTGGAGAACGCATCCATGTCCAACAGGTTGTCACAGGACACACTCAGAGCCACCTTCGTCACACACTCAGGGACCCGTGGCCCCAGAGTCCCAACTGCCGCCATTAGAACCACTGGACACAAACTCACCTAAGAACTGACAAACATGAACACAAGAAAAAAAAACAGTATAAAGGAAGTATAAGGGAGTATTTCATATAGCACACAGCAAGCAGTAAAATCATGACTACGTTGTTTGATTTGTGCTGACAACTGGACAAAGTGCAATACATATTTCACTTCATTATACAGCATGAGAATTACATTTTGAAATGGTTATTGCACAATACAGAAGTTACACTTTCTCATGAAACAATAATAAAATGGTTGTTGACAACTTAAGTAGCCTGGAATATTTGTCTTTAATTCTGCATATATTTCCTTTATATTCCCCAGTTTTTTTCTAAAAACAGAAACAATGATTACTAAAATAACATGTGATGGTAGCACTTACTGTAAAAATGATAAAATAAAGGTGATATTTATACAGTTTGATGACCTCTCCTTGCATTCACCATGTCCTTAACATATATTCACTAGACTTCATGCTGTTTCACACCAGGTCTCATTCAAAACATATAACACATTTCTTTCTGTTTGTGCATAGAAAAGGCGGTTACACTTAAAAGTGATTTCAAAAGAGATTTGAGAAACAGTCGTTTTAGCCACAGATGATGTACTTAGTCTTGGAGGACTAACCAAACTCAAACACCTGATGACACATCACGTGATTATTTTTGACCTCTCAGTTTTATATTTTTAAGCCCTCAATACCTGATCCTGTCATTGTTTAATTTCAGAGGTGGAAGTAACTAAGTAGAAGTACTTCCTTTACTGTACTTACGTAGATTTTTTCGGTATCTGTTATTTACTTGAGTATTTATTTTTTTGCCCTACATTTTTGTAAATATCTGTACTTTATACTCTTTACATTCTCAGAATAGATTCATTACTTTTTCAAATTAGACACATGTAACAGTAAAATAAGTAATAAATCAGCATATCAGAAATTGTGACTCAGTATATCAGAAATTGTGACTCAGTATATCAGAAATTTTACTTTTTATCTCCTAATTTTGACTATATCTCATAATTTTGACTTTTTATCCCATGATTCTCAGAATTTTTAGTTTGTATCTCATAATTCTGTTTTTTTTGTATCTCCTATTTATGACTTTCAAATTAAATGTCATGTCCCTGCCCACTAAACTGAGTTCCATGACCCAAGAAAACACATCATCTACACAGTAACTGACTTTTAAAGGCTTTATTTTTCTGATTTTTCCTGGTTAAATAAATATTATTTCATCCATAGCAAAAAAAAAAATGCTGTTTTATTTTTTACTTGATTGAGAAGTTGTACTTGTTTCCTTTTACTTCAGTGAAGGAGTTCAATCAGTACTTCTACTTTTACCAGAGTATTTTTTCCACACAAGTAGCTGTACTTTTTACTTAAGTACAGAATGTGAGTACTTTTACCCTCTCTGTTTAATTTGTATTTCAGCTCTGTTTACTGTATCACAGCCATATGACGCCAACGTGTCTGAATAAACTGTGACAAACAGACAAAAAATTCCGTCCAAATAATCCAGCTTTGTTTTCTTGCAGTTGATAAAAGTGGCTCTTTTGTAATAATAATTTAAAAAAAAAAAAACTTTTTTGCAGCTATTTATGACAGGGAATGTGGAAATATCTACAGTTGTTTTTCCTATAACTGCACTATTTCTGTCAGGAGTGTTGTACTGAATAACAGCTCGTTTCACACTTGGAAAAATCCAGTCGACATTAACACTAACCATCTCAGTGAAGGTGTGGCAGAAGTTAGATCACCTAATAACGTCACTGAAAAACTTATGTGTATGTGTAGTTTTAATAAACCACACTTCTAAACGTCATTAACCTATTTGTGATAATAAGACCATTGACTTTATTGCATTGAGCATTGATTAGTATTGTAATAGCTTAGAACTTAGAAGCATAAAATAAACAGCCTGCATTGAAGTGTTTGTGAATGATACCTCAGACATACACAAGCAGCTTTTAGCTAATGTTAACTAATGGGCCACTTTACGCTAATTGACGAGTTAGCATAAATAAACTGTGCAAAATAAACTGCGGACCGTCTCAACTAACGGACGTAACTACTAAATAGTTAACAACTGTAGATAGCTAAACTCTGAAAGCACACCGCTCGTTCACTTTAAGGCATATTTAACAGTATGACGTGTTAATAATTAAATGGGGCTCATTTTAATGACATTTTTAAACGACTTTTTGCTATTTTTTGATCCGTGAACAGCCTCGCGTCACGGAGAAAAAAAAATTCACATCTGGGCGTGACCATGTCATTACTGTAAGCCAGCGAAAAGTGAGTAAAACCTCAACGAAGAATATTACTTTGACAGTTAAACGTGAAATAACGTGTAAAAGTGGTAATAAGTAGGGAAAACCATACCCGGATAGCGGACGACAGCAGTCAGTTCGGTCCAATCTGCGGCAGAAAGGAGGTGGGTGGTGCCTCTGGAGTCACGTGACAGCTGCATATATTCCATACACACATGCTCCAAGACGGACAGACAGACCACATCCTGAAATACTGTACATGATAGAGAGAGAGAGAGAGAGAGAGAGAGAGAGAGAGAGAGAGAGAGATAGATAGATAGATAGATAGATAGATAGATAGATAGATAGATAGATAGATAGATAGATAGATAGATAGATAGATAGATAGATAGATAGATAGATAGATAGATAGATAGATAGATAGATAGATAGATAGATAGATAGATAGATAGATAGACTACACCCACATTCATGTAATTTTTGCTTTTTTATATAGAAAATAAACAATCAAAATGTAAAATTTTACTTTACATTTTACTGAATATTTTGTTCATTTTATTGATTATTTTGAATACATCTGTGTATATATGTTATTATAAATTAATATATATTATTTATTTTCATCTCTTTTTGGTAACTCTTACATGTCAATGTATGTATGTATAACATGTATGTGGGTGTGCTAGCAATGGAATTCATAGAATTTCCTTCATATCTATCTATCTATCTATCTATCTATCTATCTATCTATCTATCTATCTATCTATCTATCAAGAAATACTGAATTATAACAGCCATAATATTGAAAAAAAAAAATCAACAGTGAGGATTTATAAAGTTTTGAATGTTGTGCAGAAAATATTTTCCTCTACATTTTTATATTTTTGACTTCAGGAAAGACTTACAGACACACGATTCCATTAGATATCATCTATACCAGGGGTGTCTAATCCTAGTCCTCGAAAGCTACTATCCTGCATGTTTTAGATGTAACCTCAGCACACCTGATGGTCATTATCAGGTTTCTGCAGACCTTGATGATAGGTTTATCATTTGAATCAGGTGTGTTGGAAGAGGGATACATAGAAAACATGCAGGATAGTAGCTCTCAAAGACCAGGATTGGACACCCCTGATCTATACAGTATTCAATTTAATCTGCCATCATGCATACATCCAGGAAAGCATGTTACCTGCAGGTTTCTCTTAAAATAAAAGTAAGATATTGATGTTCTTAAGATCATTACACTATTATGTATTGCATATTATTATGTATTTATTATTATTATTTATTGGAAGCTGATTGTGCGTCAAGTGTGTCTGATGATGTGATTTACTTTCATTGTTTCAGATTTTTGGCTCATGATGCACTTGGAATCTCTGTGTCTTCATGTCCACATGCCTTGAAGAGGGTTAATGGGGTTTTGAGCAGCGGTGGAAAGAAACTAAGTAGAAGTACTTCGTTACTGTACTTAAGTAGATATATTTAGGTATCTGTACATTACTTGAGTATTTTTTTCTGGTAACTTTTTACTTTTACTTCCTACATTTTTACATACATATCTGTACTTTATACTTTTTACATTCTCAGAATAGACTCGTTACTTTTTCAAACTCAACAAATGTGACAGTATGAAAAATAAGTCACCAGAGGAAAAAATCAGTGGAGGAGAGAAACTGTGACTATATATATTATAATTATATGAATATTATCTCACAATTTTGCCTTTTTGTCTCGCAATTTTGAGTTTTTATTTCACAATTTTAACATTTTATATCACTATTTTGACTTTTTCTCTTAAAACAATGCATTTTTTAAATCTCCTTTGTATTTTTTTTATCTCAGTTGTGACTTATTTTCCTGATTTTCCTAAATTTCCTGCCCATACCCACAAAACTGCGTACAGTGACCCTATCAACCACATTATCTACACAGTAACTCACTTTTAAATATTTTATTTTAGATACTTTTGAAACTTTTCTGAATTTTCCTGGTTAATTAAGTATTATTGCATTCATGGCAACAAAAAAATGCTGTTTTACTTTTGTACTTTATTACAATTTTGAAATTGTACTTGTAAAGTTAAATCAGTACTTCTATTTTAACCAGATATTTTTTTCACATCAGTAGCTGTACTTAAGTACAGAATGTGAGTACTTTGACCACCTCTGGTTTTGAGTGTTGGTAAGAACAGATTTTCTTCTACATTTTTATACTTTTGACTTCAGGAAATATTTCCAGATTTTTATACGGTGCATTATTTCATTTGCCATCTAAGAAAACATGTTACCTGCAGGGTTTTCTTTAAAATGTCAATCAATCACATTTCTGCACAAGTGAAGTCACCACATACTAGAAGAAATTAAATTAAAATAACCCATGCATCCTTCTAGTTTCTGCCTTCTGGAAAAAATATACATATATGCACAAAAAATGGCAGAAAATCATCCTGGTTTTTTTTTTTCATCTTTTATCTGCATAAAACTCTAAAAAAAACCACTTCAGTTCTTTTCAAAACTACCAAATGTTTATGAATTTTCTCGATTTTAACAGTTTTTACTTGTAATTTGTGGACCCCCCCCCCCACACACACACACACAAAATATGGGGTATTTTCCATATAATACAGGACGGTGTTATGTGACACTTATATCAAACAAACAGCAATAATATTTCATTGTGAAATATAATAAAAACAGGATTAAGCTTAAAGGGTGTTTGAACATTTTATTTTTTAGTAACAGGGCACATGAAAAATATATTGTCAGTTAGTTTTCCAGTCAAAAGCAAAAAAAAAAGTTTATGGATGAGTCAGTGTTTAAGTTTAGTAATTAAATGTTAGAGTCACTTAGAAGTCTGTCATTTTGATGTGTTAAATCCTCTATGACTTAAAGCCAACAGTCATGTGGTGTTTTATTAGTTTTACAACATAATTGTCATTAGAACTTACTGTTATTGTCCTTAACATGGATGGAAATGGATGTAAGTAAAAGTAGCTGGAATAGTTATTTATGCAACTGGAACACTGATATTTTATACAAGAATTGTATAAGAAATAGCAACATTTAGAGCAACTAAGTCATGTTCCACATCTATGAGGATACTGTAATTACTTCATCATGCATTAACAACTATGTCTCATACAAGTGCACTTTTAGCTGAATATATTTCAAAATGAAATGAGATGTTAACATATATGGCACATATCTGGGGTTCACTATGATTTGCTTTGCTTTGTATTTTTAGAAGACATTTATATCATATAGCATATGCTTAAAAAAATAAATATTGTACGAGCAGAGAAAAGTGCAAGAACTGAAAGTCAGCAGAGATTAAGCAGTAAATATGATATGTTATAATAATAATAATGGATTAGATTTCTATAGCACTTTTCAAGGCACCCAAAGTGCTTTACATTAGTGATCCATTATTCATTCACTCTCACATGTTCCCTTTGGTGGTGGTAAACTACATATGTAGAAGAAGTGTGGCAGCCATTTTGCGCCTACAGCCCCTCTGACCGCCACCAAACATTCATATGCATTCATACACCAGTGTGAATGACACTGGAGGCAAGGAGAGTGAAGTGTCTTGCCCAAGGACACAATGGACTGACAAGGACAGAGCGGGAATCGAACCGCCAACCCTTCAGTTAATGGACGACCCACCGTACCAAGTAAGCCATGGCCGCCCCATTTTATTTATACATTTTAACTATTGTTCTACGGTGGAGCAGAGGCACCAGATAAATTAGGAGGTTTCAGTTTGTAAGAGTTGAAGAAGGAGCACAACTGGTCAGGAAGCTCCGCCAGGACACTCTGGGCCAGAGCCACATTACTCCCCTGTAAGAATAATAAATAAAGACAGTTAGAGACCGAAAACCTCCACCAAGGCTAATAGGGTGAGTAAGTGGCGCTGAAAACATATCTCTCGAACTTGAAATCTTGTAGATATCTTTAATAGTTTTGAAGATATTGAAGAAATCCCATTTTTCCATAATCGGGATTTTCTCCAGGATCTCGGGCTGGATTCACAAAACTTTGTTAAGAAAAAAATAGTTCTTAAATGGTACTTTTCTCTTAACTTTTTCCATATTCTCCAATACAATTATTTTTTCATTTTCTTAACTTTCTTCTTATCTTTTATCTTAAGAACAATGTTTAGAACATTTGATACATGTTAAGGGACAATACCCCTTCGCCCTTCAGTGTCGGAGTGTTGACCGGCCCGTTGGGAAGTATTTTTCTAATAGTAATGCGTGGGCAATACATTATTCCTTACTAATTTGATCATGGTAATTTTGTGATGTTTGGATCAGTCATGTCATGATAGAATCAAATGTGGATCATTTATTAATGTATATGTAGACATTGACTGACTGTTAATGCTGGGAAGTTCTTAAGTATTAAGAGTAGGAAGTTTGTAAGAAGTGGCATTGTTCTAATGAAAATATTCAGGAATTTCACTTAAGATAAGTCTTAGGAACATCTTATTTTTCCCTAAGAATCTTCACATGAACTATTTTAAGAAAGGTTTTGTGAATCCAACCCGATCTGGAAGAACGTTTCATTAGTGGTTTATATTCAAACAATTATGAGACCACCCTGTTTTTCTTCAATTTTTTGTTCATTTTTACTGCCTGGTAAAACTAAAGGTACCGTTTTTGGACAAATATAATGATAACAACAAAATATCTCGTAGTAGTATACCATTGTTTTTGATGATTTTTGATGGTCTAATAGTTTTTTTCTGCAAATGAATGAAAAATGGAAAATATGAATCCACACTTTAAAATTTAATTGGAATTTGAAACTTTTTTTAATCTTTTAAATTTAACATTATTTTTTTAAACTGTCATTGCTATTGTTTGTTGATTTATTGTTGTTTTTATTTGTCTATCTTTTTCGTGGTGCAGAGTGGCCCCACTAAAGTGCAATTTCATTGTAATTTTTGTGCAATGACAATAAAGTCTATTCTATTCTAGACAAAATATTATTAATGTGGTAATTACAGAAATATACACAATAAGTGATTAAAATATAGGCGTGTCATTACCTCCACCAAGGAGGTTATGTTTTTCCCAGAGTTTGTTTGTCTGTCTGTTAGTTTGTTAGTAGTAGATAACTCAAAAAGCTATGGATGGATCTTGATGAAAATTCCATGACGTGTTGGGAGCGCCACGAGGAACAAATGAGTAGATTTTGGTGATGATCCAGAAGAGATCCTGGATTCTGGATCACTTTGAAATTGTACGTTGCAGTAAATGGAGAATACATTTAATCAAAATCCATCCATAAGTTTTTGAGTTATCTTGCTAACGAACAGACAGACAAACAAACAAACTCTGGCAAAAACGTAACCTCCTTGGTGGAGGTAAATATATACATAAATGTCTGTTGCATCATTTAATGAGACCCACCAAAAAATGATTGCACGTTATCAAATTCATAAAAAATTGAGTGGAAGTTTAAAGAGTTAATCAGTGTCATTTGTTAAACTACATGGTTTTATTGATGACTCAATGTTGCAGGTGATGATCTGGAAGAGATTCTGGATTCTGGATCAGTTTGAAATGTATTCTCCATTTACCACAATTTAAAATTTCAAAGTGATCTGGAATCCAGGATCTCTTCTGGATCATCACCAAAATCGAATCATTTGTTCCTTGTGACACCCCCCAACATGTCATTTTTCATCAAGATCTGTCCATAACTTTTTGAGTTATCTTGCTAACAGACAGACAGACAGACAGACACACTCTGGCAGAAACATAACCTCCTTGGTGGACCTCTCTTCATTCAGAGGGGATAGGTCTGCCTTGGCGGAGGTTTGGGCTCTCACAGTGTTTTCTAGTTTTTATTGTTATCAATAAATCCTCTTAAAACTTTATCCTGGGTCTTCGAGTCTGTATTTGGGTTTTATCACATTCCTGTACCTTGATATATATGAAAAAACATACATTTGGAGTTGAATTGTTGTTGTTTCACATCAGGAAGCAAAGACATTATTTTAATTGTGTTCAATGACTACAGGCAGGAAACATGTCCTGTGTTGTTCAGTGGTGCATCTGGGGGGACCAGTCTTTTACTGAATGTCCTCGTGTGATTGGCTGAGTGGCTGAGTGGGGCTGTTCAATATTGTTTGGATTTTGGACAGTATATATTACATATAGTGATAGGATTAGTGGTTCAGAGGTAATTATACATTAGAGATCTTTAAGTCTTTAAGTGGAAGTTTAGGTTTTTAAAGGTTAAAGATGTTTACCTGAAACTGTCTGAAAGGCACAAACTGGACGATGTCTCGAGCAGCGGTGTGACCAGAGGGCGAACGCAGCAACTTATCATCGCTGTCCAGGAACTCCATGGCGCTAAAATCAGCTCCGCCCACACCCACAATGATGATGGACATGGGGAGATAAGAGGCGTCAACAATGGCAGCTCGTGTCTGGTCCATGTCTGTGATCACTCCGTCAGTGATGATGAGCAGAACAAAGTACTGCTGCAGGTGCAAGCAGGCAACACAACACATGAGTTTACTGTCATAGTCTACAGCAGTGGTGCACACAGTTTTATTAACATCATGAGTTTAACCCTCTATGGGACTATGTCATCCATGAATGATGATGTTGACACTGGTGGGGACATCATTTGACAACCTCCTCGCAAGAGACAGTAACAATAAATAAATAAATAAATAAGAACACAGCTAAAATAATTAAAATAATGTCTTATTTTGTTTTTGTCAACAAATCTAAGAGACATTTTAGGAATGTTTTTTTTATTTCTTAAACCACATTCTGTCTGGTTTTTATTGGTCATCTATAATTACATTATATATTTAATTCTAGTTATCGTCACAAGACCCACATTTACGTCTAGTTTCAATCTCGTGTTTGTCACATAATAAAGGTTCATTGACGACAATATTTAGTCTCTATAAGGTGCACTATCAATGAATGGTTTGTTTTTTAGATTCTTCATATATAAAGTGAACTGGATTATATAGTGCATTAAGTGAAGTCAAAATCATTAGATGAAAAGTCAAAATTATGAGATAAAGGGCCAATTCCAATTCCTCCCTTAATGCTCAATCTCAAAAATGCACACTCCCGTCCCTGTCCCAATTCTAAGAACGTTAAGTTGATGGGCAAGATTCCTCAACATCACCCTTAGGAGAAGGTGGTGTGTCGTGTGTGTATATATATATAAAAAAAAAATAAAAAAATGTTCCTCTCGCCCCACGTGGGCGGTGTCTCCTTCAGGCTCGGGTCCTCTACCAGAGGCCTGGGAGCCTGAGGGTTCTGCGCAGGATCTTAGCTGTTCCTAGCAATGCGCTCTTTTGTACAGAGATCTCTGATGTTGTTCCTGGTATCTGCTGGAGCCATTCTCCCAGCTTGGGGGTCACTGCCCCTAATGCTCCGATCACTACTGGTACCACTGTTGCCCTTCACACTCCACATTTTCTCTAACTCCTCTTTCAGCCCTTGGTATTTCTCAAGCTTCTCATGTTCTTTCTTTCTGATGTTGCTATCACTGGGGACTGCTACATCTATCACCACCACTGTCTTCTCATGTTTATCCACCACCACTATGTCAGGCTGATTGGCCATCACCATCTTGTCAGTCTGGATCTGGAAGTCCCACAGGATCTTGGCCTGTTTGTTCTCTGTCACCTTTGGGGGGTTCTCCCATCTTGACCCTGGGACCTCCAGTCCATACTCTTTACAGGTGTTCCTGTACAGTATGCCCGCTACCTGGTTATGCCTCTCCATGTATGCCTTGCCTGCCAGCATCTTACACCCTGCTGTGATGTGCTGGACTGTTTCAGGGGCTTCTCTACACAGCCTATACCTTGGGTCCTGTCTGATGTGGTAGACCCCGGCCTCTATTGCTCTGGTGTTCAGGGCTTGTTCTTGTGCAGCCATGAGTAGCGCCTCTGTGCTGTCCTTTAGTCCAGCCTTTTCCAGCCACTGGTATGTCTTTTCCATATCAGCCACTTCCTCAATTTGTCGATGGTACACGCCATGCAAGGGTTTGTCCCCTCCATGATAGCCCCTCTGGTTCCTCGACCTTACTGGGCTTTTGTTGCCTGAGGCATTCACTTAGCAGTTGGTCATTGGGGGCCATTTTCTTGATGTATTCCTGGAGGTTCGCCGTTTCCTCCTGGACAGTAGTTCTGACACTTACTAGTCCTCGGCCCCCCTTTCCTTTCGCTTAGTGTACAGCCTCAGGACACTGGACTTGGGGTGGAACCCTCCATGCATGGTAAGGAGTTTCCTTGTCTTGATATCAGTGGCTTGTATCTCTTCCAGTGGCCAGGATATTATCCCAGCTGGGTATCTGATTACTGGCAGGGCATAGGTGTTAACGGCCTGGATCTTATTTTTGCCGTTCAGCTGGCTTTTCAGGACCTGTCTTACCCTCTGTAGGTATTTGGCTGTGGCTGACTTCCGAGCTGCCTCCTCATGATTACCATTTGTCTGTGGGATCCCTAGGTATTTGTAACTTTCCTGCACATCTGTGATATTCCCTTCAGGTAGGTCAACCCCCTTCAGTTGTGATCACCTTTCCTCTTCTAGATATTATCCGCCCACATTTATCTAGTCCGAATGACATCCCAATGTCTTTGCTGTAGATCCAGGTGAGGTGAATTAGGGAATCAATGTCACGCTCATTCTTGGCATACAGCTTGATGTCATCCATGTAGAGGAGGTGGTTGATGGATGTTCCACTTCGGAACTGGTATCCGAAGCCACTCTTTGAGATGATCTGGCTGAGGGGGTTTAGGCCTATGCAGAACAGCAGGGGGGACAGAGCATCTCCTTGGTAAATGCCCGCATCTGATGTTCACCTGTGCAATTGGCTTTGAGTTGGCCTCCAGAGTTGTCTTCCACAGCCTCATTGAGTTCTGGGATGAACTCTCTTAGTGTCCTGTTGATGTTATACAGTTTTAAGCATTCCAGTATCCATGTATGTGGCATTGAGTCATAGGCTTTCTTGTAATCAATCCAGGCAGTGCACAGGTTGGTGTTCCTCGTCTTGCAGTCTTGCAATCTCGGGCAATTGCCCTGTCAACCAGTAGCTGGTGTTTGGCTCCCCTGGTGTTGTTGCCTATTCCTTTCTGTGCTCTGCTCATGTATTGCTCCATGTGCCTACTCATCTTAGTCGCTATGATGCCTGATAGAAGCTTCCATGTGGTGCTGAGGCAGGTTATAGGCCGGTAGTTAGATGGTATTGTTCCCTTCTGGGGGTCCTTCATTATGAGGACTGTCCGGCACTGGGTTAGCCACTCTGGGTGGTTTCCCGATATCAGCAGCTGGTTCATCTGTGCTGCTAGGCGTTCGTGGAGTGCTGTCAGTTTCTTAAGCCAGTAGGTATGAATCATGTCGGGCCCTGGTGCTGTCCAGCTCTTCATTTTGGACACTCTGATTTGGATGTCTGCTAGTGTGATGACTACTGGGTCTTGTTCTGGGAGTTGGCTGTGCTCTGCCTGTAAGTCTGTCAGCCATTGGGCATTGGTGTTATGTGTTGCCTCCTTCTCCCAGATGCTCTTCCAGTATTGCTCAGTTTCAGCCCTAGGTGGGTCTGTTGTCACCTTGCCCCCCTGCCATTGAGAGAGTAGACCTTAGCTGGGTTGGTGGAGAACACCTGGTTTATTCTCCTGGCCTCTACCTCTCTTGTGTATCTCTTTAGGCGGGTAGCTAGTGCTGTGAGCCTTTGCTTAGCAGTCTCCAGTGCCTCAGCTGTGGACAGTTTGTTGTATTTCTTGGGCAGTTCTTTCCTCAGATTCACACCTCTGCTTAGTTCTGTTAAAACACTGACTTCTCTCCGTGCTGCCATGATCTTTGCCTCTAGCCTTCTCCTCCATGAGGCAACCTTCTGGCTGCTCTGGCTGTTCATCTTGTAGCCAAGCATCTCAAGGATTACGGTTGCTGCTGCATACATCAGCTGATTGGTCTATATATATATATATATATATATATATATATATATATATATATATATATATATATATATATATAAATAATGGATGTGTAAATAGTCTACTATTTATGAATGGATCATAATGTGCAGACAGTGTTTTAAAGTAGATCTGAGACCAATATTCATTTGGACTAAAACCAATTCTCTTGTTCATTCCAAAAAATGTCAAATTTTGACCCCAGACTGATTTTGGAAACTTGATCCAACCAGGATTTAAGACTTTTCTTTTTCTTTATCACTAACACACACGTGGGAACATTTCATTAGTTTGATTCCATTAGTATTTGACTTGTAGACCAGTGAATTTAGTGACATAAAGCAACAACATTCTGAATCAAACAGCTCATATTTGAATGGAAATCCCCTGCAGACACTACCAAAACACACAATTGTTAAATTCAGTTCACGTTTTATCTAATTTGGACTTTTTAGTTGAGGTGATGATAAAACTTGTCAACACAGTAAGTGATGATCATTTGTTTTATTATTTATTTATCCTTCATTTCACCACGGACAAGGATTTGTGAAATACAGTCTCTTCTTTTGGCGAGTCATGACATAATAAACACATGAAATGACGTTAAAAAGTCAAAAGAAAAATGTGCAACATTTCTCTTTTTTTTTTAAGAGTTTGAACAGTCTGTACTTTAATGTTCTGAGAATATGTGCAACGTTAAACAGACTCATTACTATTGTTACTCTGCCAAGGAATGGAAGTTATGCTTTTGACAGCGTTTATCCGTCTGTCTGTCTGTCTGTCTGCCTGCCTGTCTGCCTGTTTGCCTGTCTGTCTGCCTATCTGTCTGCCTGTCTGCCTGCCTGTCTGCCTGCCTGTCTGCCTGCCTGTCTGTCTGCCTGTCTGCCTGCCTGTCTGCCTGCCTGTCTGTCTGCCTGTCTGTCTGCCTGCCTGTCTGCCTGTCTGTTATCAACATAACTAAAAAAGTTATGGATGGATTTGGCTGAATTTTTCAGCAAATGAAAATACTGATACAAGGAACAAGTGATAAAGGTTTGGTGGTGATCAGTGGAGGGGTCACACATGTATGTTTGGAGGGGTCTGATATGCCTTGGCGGAGTCTGCGCTCTCTGAGTGCTTTTGTAGTTACAATATACATTCTTGTTAAAGCCGCCAATGAGGTTATGTTTTTGCCAGCGTTTGAAGGTTGGTTTGTGTAGAAGTCAAAAAAGTTATGGACAGATTTTGATGATATTTTCAGGGTAGGTTGATAATGGTGAGATCTGGAAGTGAGTAGATTTTGGTAGTGATCCAGACCCCCCTTCCCTCCTTTAGCAGAGGTCTGCGCTCTCAAAGTGCTTTTCTAGTTACTAAAAATGTGTTTGTTGTTTAAAAAGAAAATGTAACATTACCTATAATTTTTCATTATTTTATTTGGAAAAATGCAGGGAGCAGTTTATTTATGTTAAAAATTTCAGTTGTTTCTGATTTTATGAACATATTTTTAAGTAGGTAGGTCATTCGGTTGATCGATCAATAGATAGATAGATGAATATAATAAGTTTGAAACCATTGCATTACATTTACTTTAATGCTGGATGATAGATGCATGATAAAACAGAAAGAACCCAGCGACGTCCATTCTGAGCAACTGCAGAAACAATATAGATTTACACACCTCATGTGAAGGAAACAAAAACAAAACTACCGGTATTCATATTTCAGGTGATAATATTACACTGAGGAGTGACTGATATGGATATAAAAATAAACCTTTACCACCTCCACTCCTATAGCAGTGTGTGGTTGGTATTAGCATGAGCAGACGTCAGTGCTTAAGTTGATCCTCTTTCACTCTGTAACATGTTTTCTTGACAGTGGATTTAATGCATAAATGGAGCCAGAACCTGATTGAACTTGTTCTGTGAACTAGGAAGTAACAGCACATAGACACACTCATTTATGTAAGGTGTATTTGACTCATTTTTAAGAAAGGACTGATGTTTAACTTAATATATAGTACAGGATTCTAGTTAATGCTGTAAATACACTTGGTTTCTCTTCAAATTAATGTAAGAGTGGTGTTCTTGACTGTGTTTTTACTAATAGTTTGTTGTTATTTGCTGGGGAAAGTGTTTTAGTTCAAGGAAATGTGTTAATTGTCATGCCTCAGAGTCATTTTCCCATGAAATATAAACCTTGGTGGAGTTCACACCTGCATTTAACCTGGCAAATACTTCAGTAGAGGTGTATAGTAAAGTACAAATACTTTGTTACTTAAATAAAATTTTTGATTATGCATTATGTAGGAGTAAAAGTGCCCAAATTAAATAAATAAATACATCATAAAATGTTGAATTACATGTATAAATGTGTTATTAAATGTGGCATTAATTGATTAAAATAATAAAATGAAATTCATTTGAGGTCAAATAAAAAAGCATGCATTATTATTTTATTTCAGTAATTAATAATTTCCTGGTCCTTGTGTTGCAGTGGATCATGAATTAATTTTATCTGTCAACCTCATCCATCAAAGTCAGTGGGCGGCTGTGGTTCAGTTGGTAGAGTGGGTCGCCCAATGACCAAGAGGTTGGCGGTTCGCGTCCCGGGTCTGGCTGTCCACATGTCGAAGTGTCCTTGGGCAAGACACTGAACACTGACTTAGGCCCCCAGTAGGACTGACCGTAGACCTTATAAACCTACTGGTGTATGAGTGTGTGTGTGAATGGGTGAATGAGAGGCTAATGTAAAGCGCTTTGAGCACCATGAAGGTGGAAAAGCGCTATATGAATGCAGTCCATTTACCATTTATGTGTGTGTGTGTGTATATATATATACATATATATATATATATATACATATATATATATATATATATATATATATATATATATATATATATATATATATATACATATATATATATATATATATATATATATATATATATATATATATATATATATATATATATATATATATATATATATATATATATATATATAGGCTAATGTCGGTGTCTGGGACAGAAGAGTTGATCCACGTCTGGGTGAGAATGAGGATGCATCAGTCTGGTGGATCATGTTTGGTGTTTAAATCCATCCTCAGATCCAGCTTGTTTTGCAGTGAGCGTAACTTGACAAGCAGGACTGATGGATGCGGCGCTCGAAACGGGTTAGCTGTTAGCTTAGCTGGAAATACATCTGTGACAACCACTCTTCTACTTCCTCTCACGGTGCCTCCAGTGTCTCCAGAGGTGGAGCCACTGTGGGGGGAGACTCCGCTGTAGGACACTGGATCTGACCAACGAAGCAGACCGAGGTTCTGTAGAACTGTCCGTGACTTGGCTTGCGGAGTCCAAGTTTTTAACACTTTTCCTTAAGCTGATGATAGTCTATCGGTCATATAATCTTCTTGCACCGTTCAGCTGAACTTTTGAAACTAAAAGCGCAGGTGTAGGTGGAGAAATGACCTTTAAAATGTCTGTGTTACCATGGAGACACAGCAGCCGCTCTGTGATGAATGAGGGTCAAAGGGTAACGAAAAGCATCATGGGTAACTCCCTCATAGCCAATGGGATGCTCCGTACAGTACGTACGTGACGTATTTACGTACATTCAGTCACGTATAGTAATGTACTGTATTTATGTTTCAGGGGTTTCAGTTTCCTTTCATAAATAGAATTTTCTTTCGTAATCAGAAACGAAAAATGTAGGTTAAGATTTTCATTACTTTGATTTTGCGTTTGCTGGGTCTTTTGTAAGTAGAGGTACCACTGTATGTTTTTTTTCGTTTGTTTTTTACTTCAAATTAATTGGTATTTTAATGAATTAATGACACATTTAATAACACATTTATCTATTTAATTCCAATTTTAATTAATTAATGACTTATTCAATTAATTATTTCATGATGTTTAATGTATTTATTTATTTAACTTTGGCACTTTTACTGTTCTTTAATCTATAGGCTGCTTTACTGGAATAATTATTTTTCAACTTTACTTTTTTGTGGCTTATCTTTCATTACTTTTCACTTCTAGTCCTTACATTTTCACATAATTATCTGTACTTTCTACCCCTCACATTTTAAAAATAGCCTGGTTACTCCTATTTCATTCCGGCTTGTTTTTGTTCCAGGTTGTCATTGTTCAAATAAAAAAAAAAAAACTATCCAGATAAATCACACCATCCGGATGCAGTGAATTTGATAGTGGTTGGATGAGAAGTATAAACATAAATCTTTCAGACACTTTATTGGTTTGTACACAATCCATCACATCTGACTTTTTGCACCATTTTAATACTTATATTCAACTAGTCATCACATCTTCTACTTCATGAAACACATGTTAATATTCAATAGTGCACATATATGGCTCCTTAATACATTTGTATTGGACTAAAATGCCTTCATTTTCAATAGGCTGAATCAGGTACAGTGGAAAAAAATTCAAATCTTACCAATCTTTCTAATTTCTTGTCAAAATATGTCATCATACTTAAAATAAGACAGAATCAACTAAAGAGGAACTTTTCAGTGAGATATAAGGAACTTATTTTTAATAGATCATGAAAATCCTATTTCAGAAACTCTTACCAAGATAATTTTCATTTGTTCCATTGACAGATTTTTCTGCTTGAATCAAGCAGATTTTTAAAAATGTTGACTTTAGCAATAAATAAATACATTCATTCATTCATTCATTAAATAAAATATATTCTAAGAATAGAACAAGTAAAAAATTCTTCAAACAAGATTTTTGAGATCTATTGTCTAAAAATAATTTTAATAAATCTGACTTAAAAGTTCCTCTTTAGGTGACCCTGTTTTAGTGTAAGAGTGATAAGATATTTTGAGCAGAAATGAGAAAAATAAACTTGATAGATCTTTGCAGTAAAGGAAATTCCCATCCCATCTCATCAGCTTATCTAAACTTCCTTATGTACTTATCTCTAAAATCCAAACAGTGTTTGATGCCAAATATAGTCGACCCCCTCCTGGATAATGTACTTTATGTTTGTATTTATCTCTTTTCAGGCGCCCATCCAGGCTCTTGCCTAAAGCGTTTTGGCTCAGTTACTTCAGCAAGTGGCTTATTTTTAGACAACAGATCTTGAAAATCCCACACCAGACCTTTCTGTGTGGAGTTTGCATGTTCTCCTCGTGTCTGCGTGGGTTTTCTGTGGGTACTCGTGTTTCCTCCCACCATCCAAACACGTATTAGGTTATATAGGTTAACTGGTTAATCTAAATTGTCCATAGGTGTGAATGTGACAGTGATTGTTTGTCTATATATGTTCAGCCCTGAGATGAACTGGAGACTCATACAGGGTGTACCCCACCTTCACCCATTGTAACTGGATTAGACCCCAGTGACCCCTGTGACCTGAGTGAGGATAAAGCGGGTTCAGATGACAAAACGAGATCTTGAAAATCTTATTTCAAGAAATGTGACCAAGATCATTTTCAGTTGTTCCATTGACCGATTTTTTATTTTGTTTGCTTCATTCAAGAAAAAATAGCTTGTATTATTATTTTTATCTGAGGGATATTTGAGACAGAAACTAATGTAGTGCTACTCATGTCAAATCTGACTTCTTTTCTTTTTTAATACCTTCTAACTGATGCATGTTTCTTTATTTCCTGTCTGGCAGCTTTTTGGCATTTGAGAAAGTGTTCCAGGGCTTTAAACTACCTGGTAGTAGAAACACTTCACAGCCCATATAATATTACTTTTACTCATGTCAACAACACAACATGATGTAACATGATATCAGCAATTTTCATTTGTTCCATTTGTTTTTTCTGCTTGAATTAAGCAAAATAATAATAATAATAATAATAATAATAATAATAATAATAATAATAATAATAATAATAATAATAATAAAGCAAAAATGTAGCTAAAAATCTGCCAACGTGTACAAGTGAAAATTATTTTGGCACAATTCCTTGAAATAAGTTCTTATAAAAATAAGTTCTTATTTCTCATTAAAAAGTTACTACTTAGATATTTTGAGTAGCAATGATACAAATAGACTTTTGCACACCCTTTTATATTTTTGCAGTGAATTTCTGTTTATATTTATGACACCTCTGTGCTTCAGATCCTTATAAATAATTTGATAATTACTTCAGTTCCAAACCTGAAGGATTTACACAGTGCTCTGACTCTCCATCATCAAAACAAGAACTCGGCCAAAAATTTAATGCAACTACAGATGGAATTAAAATATGACACTTCATAAACTTATTGAAATGAAATCAAAGCTTAAAGTCATTTAACAAAATATTAAAGTGCACAACTTTTTTTTGGCCAGCCTCTGTAGATTCTACTTCTGTGATTAAATTCCGTAAATCTTCCATACCACAACTTCAAAGAATAACCAAATTAAAGATCGCTGCAAACAATGGGATGTGTTTGGTTACTTACTGAGGCCACGTTCTGACTGAGCGCTTGTCTGGCAAAACATGCCACATGGTTGATGACGGGGGAAAAGTTGGTGGGACCCCAGAGTTTGAGCTGAGGTAGACACTGTTGATAGGCCTGGACCACACCCTCTATACCTGCAACACAACACAAATATACACACTGGAGAAAGTGCACAGCTATAAACAAGTAAAAGAAATACCAATACAAAATATTTCTGCTTGAATTATGCAAACAAATGTATGGAAGAGGATAAGGGCCACTGTAAAAAAAAAAAAAAAAAAAAAAAAGGACATGGTTTATTCTGAGAAAGTTTATTCTGAGAAAGTCAGAATTCTGACTTTATAATAAGCAATTCCTTTTTTTTTTTTTTACAGTGGCCCTAATCTTCTTCAGTACAAATGAAAGAAGTGAAAATTATCTTATATTATTTAATCTAATTTAATCTTATTTTATCTTAAATTATTTATATGTATATGCTCTTTAATTGCACTGTCAAACAAACAAGCTGGCTATAACAGTTTCAGGGTCTGTACATGTGGTCCCCAAGATTGCCATGTCAAAATATTACGTGTAAATATGCTCAGCACTTAACAACAACAAATTATATTTATGTAGTGTTTTTTACATAGTTCTTGCAATTTACACGTTATAGAACAGAGAATATATATTTCTCTGTAAAAAGACAAAAAAACCCAAAATGTAAATATTCAAAAACTAACAGATAATAAAATGAAACCTTCACTGTGCCTAGTGTAGGAATCACCCTAATCACCACTCCAAGATGGCGGCTGTAGTTCTCACATGCCAGCAGCCAATACTGGGTCTAGGTATACTATGTCTATGGTTCTTACAATATGTTGATTTCACGTGTGGTCACATTGCTATATCGTCAGCGCGCGATTTTCAGATGGAGGGCAGGAAGTGAAGGCGAGTGACTTTTCTGTTGGGAAAATGACTATATTTTGTTTAGTTTACGGCTGCACCAATCGTTCTAACAGAAAAGGAAAAGCAAAGTTTTTAGAGTACCAACGATTGTCCTTCACAAAGGTGAGAAATGGAAGAAGCTCACAGAAAAACACTGAAAAGAGTGGATTTGAAATCTGCATTTGTGGTTGGGAAGAGCAAAGTCTGCTAATGCTAATGCTAATGCCCATGTCTACAGTGACCATTTCGTCAGAGGTACTGTATGTTCCAAAGATAACTTTTTTTGTGGATGTGCTATATATTGTGTTAGATGTTCATTTACACTGTTGTAATATGGTTTAGCTAGAGACAACAAGATGGGTTGCATGTTTGTTGACATTCGCCGCTACTGTTAGCGGCTAGCAGCAACGAATATAAACAAACATGCAATACATCTTGACGTGGCATCTTTACAAATAAAACACTCACCTTGGCGAAGACTAAATGATAATTATCACTGAACCTTTTGGTACTGAAGTTGTGGACCCACCAACTGACAAAAAAGTTCTATGCCTCCAAACTTTTCTAGTCTTTCATCTGCTGCTGGTGTAGTAGGATGTCTGCAGGACCAGGAAGTTAGTAATATCCACAGCACAGATTGTTGGAAAATCTTTGGGTTCTGTCCAAAACTTATTAATTTTCATCAGATGCAGGTCACGTCCAATCAATTTTTTTAACTAACTGTATGTATCTGTTTGGACACTGGATCTACATCAGTACAATACACACTGTCTTCAATGGTTTCCTCCATAGCGACAGTTTCCATGGTTACTTCCTGCCCTCCAGCTCAAATCACCATGTCATGATAGTCACATGACAAACCTACCTATTCCGCTGTGCTGCACGATGATGCTATTCCTCAACCCATCACCATCTGGCAGTGCTTGGCTCCTCCCAAATGGGAGCGGTACAGTATGCTTGGGACCCCAAGCAGAAGGGTGACCAAAATAGTAACAGGTACCAGTACGCTTTCGTCATAATGGAAACATTAAAATAAGCGTACCGTTCTGAACTGAAACAGGGCTGTCAGACACTGTTGATGCAAGTTATTGGTGTTGCTTAATCACTTGCTTGAAATAAATGAAAGTTTAATTAAATTAAATCTCAGTAAAATTTCTGGAAAAAAAGAGTTTCCAGGTCTATTGTCTAAAAATCTGTTCTTATATCTGACTGAAAAGTTCCTCTTTAAGTGATTCTGTTTGATTTAAAACGCAATGAAATATTTGAACTAGAAATGAGAAAACTACACTCTGTAAGATTTCTATTTTTTCCAGCGCACCAACAGGCATGTGTGTACGAGCACCAGTATAGCTGTGAACAACCACATACAGTCACACCTGAACTCACCTGCACAGAATGGGTTTGAAGGGTTGAAGTTGACTGGAAACTCATGGGAAACCTGTGGAAATGATTTAAGGAGAAACTAGGAATAAGTATAATAATAATAACACTGAGCATTCATCACCTGCTCATTTATATTTAGCATCAGATATAAATGCTGTAAAATACATTTAACATAAATTAGGATTTCACACAACCTGTCCTGAAACAATGACTTTTTTTTTAATCTCTTAACGACTATACTTTTACTCCACCAAGGAATAGAAGAGTTATGTTTTTGCCGGCATCTGTCTGTCTGTCTGTCTGTAAGATAATTCTAAATATTATGGACAAATTTGGCTGAAATTTTCAGGAAATGTTGATACTGGCACAAGGAACAAATGATTAAATTTTGGAAGTGATTGGTGCAGCAAGTATTATATGTTTTCTTCTGTTGTTCCATTTACTGTTGGTTAATGTTAAGTTGGTTCATTCTTGTCTATCACATTTTATTCATTACCTCCAAGGAGGTTATGTTTTTGCTGGAGTTTGTTTGTCTGTTTGTCTGTCTGTTAGTTAGCTAGATAACTGAAAAAGTTATGGACGGATCTTGATGAAAATTTCGTGACGTGTTGGGGGTATCACAAGGAACAAATGATTAGATTTTGGTGATGATCCGGAAGAGATTCTGGATTCTGGATCACTTTGAAATGTATTCTCCATTTACCGCAATGTAAAATTCCAAAGTGATAATGATAGACATGATAAATAGACTGGTATCTGCGAACGTTGCAGAACAATAAAATATATGAGTATGTTTTAAATTAATTTCCAAAAAGTGCATCAGAAGTAATTTCTGATCAAGAAACAGCAAAATCTATTAAGAGTTTAATTTTAAAAAAAAACAAAACAAAAAAACAAAAAACAAAAAAAAACAAAAACAAAAACAGAATCACTAACTAATTTGAGGGGGTAATCTGAAATCAGTTTCAGGTTACCTCTGCAGTTAAATTAAGATTCATTTCAAGTTACTTCCCAGTAATCTGAAGGGATGTTCAAATTACAGAGGTGAATGTGGGATAGCTTGAAGTCTTTACACCAGTGTGTCTGTGTGATTTGAGGTGTACATGTGTGGAGGTGACAGGCTGATTGTTAGTAAAACATTTGACAGGTTTTATTCTAACTCTAACTCTCTGGGCAGTGAACACATGTGCACAGGAACAGCGAGCGACCAAAAACTCAGCAGCAAAAAAAAGTTCATAAATCAGCTTCACATTGTCCGATACCAATTAATTGGTGAGACCCTATAATTGGCCCCATTAATCAGCTGTGCTGTAGTTTTAAGCCGTTAATTTATCAAAAATAAGAACAACCAACTATGGCACCAATAAAACTGAACTTAAAAGCCACCGAAAAAAACGACATTAAAACTAAAGCTATGAAAAAATCCTAACAATTTAAGTGTTCACAGAAAATACTGTAGACTCCCTGTTAGATCTTGTACAAAATCATGATTAGTTCAATTCAATATGTAAATTAACCCTTGTGCGGTCCTTTGGGTCAAAGAGACCCGGTGGCTCACAAATGTACCTTTTTATACATACTGTAGGATGCCATTGCTTACTACTGAAAACAGTAATATATCCTTGGGGGGTGGGGTGATGAGTCTATGGAACTGAACTTTGGAATCTGGGTCTTTAAGACCCGATTGTAGGACACAGCCAGTGTGCCTTTCACGAAGGACCGCACAAGGGTTAAGCATTTAGAGAATAAGTTGAGAAGAAGCCTTTAACAAAATGAAAGGGTTTCTATCATGTTTCCTACTATACCTGCCAGGAGGGAGGAACCTGGGCTCCAAAACCAAAGACAGGAAACATCTTGGTACTAGAAGGAGAAAATAATCACAGTCACATCACACCTGTCACATTGATTTAAGGTCAAATAAAAGTCCTGTATGTTGACAAAACTGCAAGAAAACAAAGAGTTTTTACCCCATAAAGATCCAAACATCCACTGTCGTCCAAAATCATCTGATAGAAAATGTTTCATACTTGTTGATCCACTAATCCCATCAATACATGTCAATAATTGGTGTAAAATACAGTTTATCATCTTTTCATGGTCATCAGAAATGACCCATTTGGGTGTTCAGAGGCTCCATAGTTGGACCAATAAGTGGAACGACACTCTGGGTTAACCTTCAGTTAAGTTAAGTTAAGTTAAGTTAAGTTAAGTTAAGTTAAGTTAAGTTAAGTTAAGTTAAGTTAAGTTAAGGGTTAAAAAAAATCACAATGTCCATTTTTTTCTAATATCATACAGCCATAATATATATAATAATATATTTAATATTATAACAATATCTATGCAGAAAAAATACCTAATTTTCACTGAATTCATGCAAAATAAACCTGATAATATTACAATAAAAATAGAACGGGTTAATAAAGAGGCAAAGTTCTGCTACTTTTCCTGTTCTACATGAAACCATACCATGTTTGCTAGTTTCCAAGATAATGTTGGGAGAGAATTAAACCACAGTTAGCAACATTTAGCTTCGTATGAAATAGCTCATTTGGATGATGATGTTTGAGTGTGTTGTTGTAATTATGTATTTTACCAACTTAAAACAAACTGTGCTTTCACTGGTTGCAATATTATCCTTTACATTGAGGAACATCCTGTGTGACTCACAGCATGATGAGGCTCACTTACTTATTGCCATCTAGTGGTCAAGTTGCACATTGAACTAATGGGTCATAATCTGCACATCAACGTATTTATCCTAATTATTTTTATTCAAAGTGATATTTATGTATATTATTTTATTTATATTGATCATATCTGTCACAGACATATTGTAAAAATGTTTGTTCTATTTTGGTTTAATGATAATAGAAAAAAACTGACATTTTTCTTTAACCGTCTTGTCTAATCGTCTTCTGCTTCTCCGGAAGACGATGATTTTTTTTTTTTTTTTTAACCCTGCGATATACATTGTGATATGGAAAAATACTCAGGAGTAAATATAACGGCAGTGTGGTCCTGATGAAAATGTTATTTTCCCACTACGTTCAATCATAAAGTAAATCCAGTTTTTCCCATGGATAGAGCCGCACTGGGCTACAAGTCACAGATTTTCTAGGAGTGAAGTTGTTGTTGAGCGCTGAGGGTTTGAATTCCATCTGTTTTCTGTGTTCAATGCATAATGTCTGTGGTGTGATGATGTATTTTTGACCACTTTCTTCCATCTGAGAAATTCATATTTGTACTGAAGACAGTGTACTCATAGCTTACAACTTCATGTCGTACCTTTTCAAGTCATATTCTGTCAAATATCAAACATTATAAGTACAAATGGACACATTTTAGGACACATGGACAAATGTACACATTTCTACAAACGAAGATGCATGCATATCCCAAAATGTGCACACAACACTTTCCTGTGAATATGTTTAATTTGTCCTAAAAATCATTCCATAGCCCTAGATCCTCCTAAGTCTTTCACATAGAAGGACATGATTTGATCTACACCAATATTAACAACACCCTGATTTAACAACATTAATTTAACAAAAGCACCAGACACAGTGTTGTTTTAAATCAACGTGGTGTTAATACAACACCATCACTCTCTATTTAACACTGACACTGAATATTTAACACTCCCATATTTGCTATGTAGATAATTTAAGATAATTAATAATATAAGATCATTTTCACCTATTTCATTGGCAATTTTTTTTTTGCATAATTGAAGCAAAAATATCTTGTAAAATTTTTTGTACTTGTTGTTTTTTTAGTCATTTTAGAGTTTGCAAATGCATATCCCGAATATGCACACATTACTTTCCTGTGAATACAATTAATTTTGTCCCAAAAATCATTGGGACAAAAGATCCCAAGATCCTCCTAAGAGGATGAAGGTGTTTACCTGTCGTAGTCCTGGATGACATTCCCCACGGCCCAGATGGCTTTCAGGTATTCGTTATATCCCTCTGGGTTTATGTAGTGCAGGGACTCACGAAGCCTGGGGTCCCCATTGGACCCTGTGAAGTCTATGGCAATCTGCGCCAAATGAAAAGGATAAGAATCAACACCAAGTCGAAATTAAAACTACAAGCAGTCTCAAAGGCCTTCGCCATCCCTCGCAACCGCCTTCCTGTGTGACCGCCGAAGAAACCGACAGCAAGATGACGTTGGACCGTGGGCAGGATGCGATGTTCTGCCAGAAACACACGCTTTTGTATGAATATGTAGGGGGCGCTATAGAGCGACTTATTTGAAATGTTGAATGGGTGTAAAACTGTGAGACTGACAAGTGAGTCAAATTTGACCCAAATATGTCTGAACTACAGCCATTTTAGTAAAGGTGATTTTGTAGGGGGCACTATAAAGCAAAATTGCTATTTTTATTCATAAGCAAGTGTAGGACCGGGAGATAGTCAAATTTCAGCCACATTGGTGTTTGTATGTCCGATCTAATGGAATTTTACAAACGGTGTATTTGGCGAATCTGTAGGGGGCGCTATAGAGCAAAATTATGATTTCTATTGATAAACTGGTGTAGGACCTAGAGATAGACGTCTGTGTCAAATTTCATTCAAATCGGTGTTCGTATGTCCGAGCTGAAGCAATTTATGTAATGGTCATTTTTCCTGAAAACTTCGCAAACTTTGCGACATCATAGCACGAAAACGATGCAACTTTTTCAAAAACTTTGGATAACTTTTGATGTCCGATTTGTCTAGATAGAGTTCACTGGGCCCAGCAGCCAAGAAGGAGTTCAGTAAATTACGAAGACAGTGAAAATAAATGACTCAACATGTTTGAAATTTCAATCCAAGATGGTGGACTTCCTGTTGGTTTATGGGCGTGGCCATCATGCGGTTTTTTATTTCGTCATCATATGACGAACATGTGTACTGATTTCCATAGCTCTAACTTCACTACGGCATGATCTGGCCTAATGCAATATATTAGACTTTTCTAGTGGGCGCTGTAGACACATTTCTTTACCGACTTTATAAAACCTATAAATACTCGTAATTTTTCACACTTTCTGAAGTGTGTGCAAAAGTTGGTGAGTTTTCATGCAGGTTCAGGGGGTCAAATTAGAGCTCAAAGGGCTGACGTCATTGCAAGCACAGCAGATTTAATAGACCTTGGTGCGCAGCGAAGGCCTAATAATTCTCAGAGGTAAAAATAAAAAAATAAATAAAAAAACAATAAAAGCCTCATTTTCAGTCATGAAATCAACACAAAGCACAGATCAGTTTGCAACAATCAGAATGTAATTGACTTAAAATAAAAAGAATTGTGCAATTAATCAAGTACATATAAAGTATATTATGTGTTTATTTCATTTCTACATTTATTTTCATTATAGTTACACTTTCGCTGGCGTTTATGTGTTTATTACCTGCATCAGCAGAGTAACAAGTGAATAGATTTGGGGTTTGATCTGGATCACTGTCTGGGTCCAGGATTTTTTTTAAGGATTCTTTACTATTGGGAGATTGGACAGAAATGATTCTAACTATATATATATATATATATATATATATATATATATATATATATATATATATATATATATATATCTGGCGAAGGTCTGCACTGTGACACTGCTTTTCTAGACAGACAGACAGACAGACAGACAGACAGACAGACAGACAGACAGACAGACAGACAGACAGACAGACAGACAGACAGACAGACAGACAGACAGACAGATAGATAGATAGATAGATAGATAGATAGATAGATAGACATAAATAAATTGTCCATGTGAGATAAATAAATGTGCCTGAACTGAACAGAACTACATGTAACAAAATTTAGAGACTATAGACCCATGAAGTCATCAAATAAATAACTCAAATCCAACAAATCAATCATTTTTGTTTAATTCAATCTAAAAATGGATTAGATTTATATAACGCTTTACATTATTCACTCTCACATGCTCCCTCTGGTGGTGGTAAACTACATATGTATCCACAGTTACCCTGGGGCAGAATTTTGCACCGACCACTAAACATTCATACAGCAGTGTGAGTCACACTGGAGACACAGAGGGTGAAGTGCCTTGGCCCAAGGGCACAACGGACTGATTAGGACAGAGCAGGATTTGTACCAACAACCATTTGGTTATGGGATGACTCAGGCTACAAACTGATCTATGAGTGAGTGTGGCTTGAGTTGAAAGTTAACATGATAAATATTAAATAGTGTTTGGTCACAGTGGTCGAACAATTACTTCCTGTGTTTGTTCACTCACAGTGAAATTGATCTGACAGCCCCCCATTATGTAATCCAGGAATGTAAACTCCTTCACCAGCTGAAAGGATAAAAACACAAACTGAGTACAGTGAGAACACCAGAAGGATCACAGACATGAGCTACAGTAGAAGTTATCCAACAGTAAAGATGAATGATAATTATAAAACATACTGAAAGTTCTTTTTCTTTTTACCTCACAGCGCCTGATGCAGATGACACCAGAGTTCTTATAGTCTTTTTTCTTCAGCTTCTTGGGGTTGATGCACTCAAATTCAGCCTAAAAACCACACAATGAGGATATTGTTAAACAACTGAACACAAATCCTTTCATTTAGCCGTTTGGAGAAATTAAAATAACGTGTTAAAGTAACCAAGTAAAAGTACTTCATTATTGTACTTAAGTGGATTTTTTTAGGTATCTGTATTTGTATGTACTTGAGTATTCATTTTTCTGGCAACTTTTTACTTTTACTCCCTACTTTTTTGCATAAATATCTGGACTTTATACTCCTTACATTTATATAAATATCTGGACTTTATACTCCTTACATTTATATAAATATCTGTACTTTATACTCTTTACATTTATATAAATATCTGTACTTTATACTCTTTACATTTATATAAATATCTGTACTTTATACTCTTTACATTTATATAAATATCTGTACTTTATACTCTTTACATTTATATAAATATCTGTACTTTATACTCTTTACATTTATATAAATATCTGTACTTTATACTCTTTACATTTATATAAATATCTGTACTTTATACTCTTTACATTTATATAAATATCTGTACTTTATACTCCTTACTAAACAGATGTGACAATACAAACATTTGTCATTTCGGGGGGAAAATCAGTGGAGGAGAGAAACAATCTCACAATTTAAACTTTTCATCTCATAATTTGGAGTTTTTATTTCACAATTTTAACATTTAATCTGAAAATTATGATTATGATTATTTTTTAATCTCATATTTATAACTGTTTTTATGATAACTCATGATGATGAATTCATGATGACTTTTTATCTCAATTGTGACTTTTCTTTTTTCCTAAATTTCTTGCCCTTCCCAACAAAACTGCTTAACTGTGACCTGATCAAACACATTATCTACACAGTAACTGACATTTAAATTGACATTTCATTTCAATACTTTTGAAACTTTCAGATTTTTCTTGGTTAAATAACATGACAAAAAAAAAAAGCTGCTTCACTTTTTACTTTTGTACTTTATTACAATTGAGAAATTGTAGTATTTTTTCACATAAGTAGCTGTACTTCTACTTGAGTACAGAATGTGAGTACTTTTAACACCTCAGAACAAATTACACAGGTAGAAGTTAAGAAGTTAAGTTCAGAAGTTATGTAGAAGTTAAGTTTCCATGAAGGAGCTTTCACAATGGATCAATAAAAATCCTTGTATCATTCATTGTTTTGTTTTTCAACTGCCAATCAAAAACAAAACGATAAAAAAGGAGAAGGATTATTTTATTTTTCATTTTCTTAATTCAACACAAAAAATTAATGCATGCCTGGTTTTTCATATTTCGAATTTAGGCTCAGATCAAAAATACGAAATGGAAAAATGGGTCACATTGGATTGATTTACATATACCACGCCCCAAACTAATTTCATTGGTCGTCCAACTCATTAGATTTGTGCCGCATCACTAGCTGCGTTTCCATTACCTTTGGAAAATTGCAAAATGTAAATATCACTATAAAAAACTGGTAATGGAAACACTTGGATTTCAAAAATACACTCAAATATCAATAACAAGTTTTTACATTTTCGTGAGGTGGTTTTTCAGATGTTTCAATATTCTAATATATTCTAATATATGTCAAAAGTGCAATGTATGTCACATGATGTGACATACATGATCGCATGATCACTTCTCTCGGAGTGAAAATGGAAGTCACTGTAACCATAACAACCATTGGCTGCTGGGACAGTGAAATGTATTCTCCATTTACTGCAATTTGAAAGTGACCCAGAATCCAGGATCTCTTCCGGATCATCATTTGTTTCTTGTGACACTCCCAACACGTCATGAAAGTTTCATCAAGATCCGTCCATAACTTTTTTACTTATCTTGCTCATTAACAGACAGACAGACAAAAAAACATAACCTCCTTGGTGGACCTTTCTTCATTCAGAGGGGAAGGTCTGTCTTGGCGGAGGTTTGCACTCTCAGAGTGTTTTTCTAGTTTTATTATTTTTCTTCAGTTGTGTCACAGTAGAAAAATGACTTGAGGTCGAACAACAGAGTTTTTACCGGTACTTCCTCATACATGTCCATGATGCGGTGACGAGGCGTCTCTGATTGGCTCAGAATGCATGAAGGAACACTCCCCCTCCCCTCTCTGTATGCGTTTACCTTTGCCAGAGTAGCATCCAGCTAGGTTTCGTGCCGTCACTTGTTCTGAAAACGTGCAGGGAAAAAACTAGTCTTTATTTCCACAGAGAGCACATGAACCAGTTTGATCCACTATTTTTTCCAGTTTGTGCAGCAGCTACTGTGGCTCCGTCTTCTCTTGTAGATGCTAATGCTAATGCTACTTCAGATTCGATGCAATGGAGGATGGGTTTAACCCCATGTGGGTGACGCTGAAGTCCATCTGATGTCAGATGGACCGGCTTTCTCTGGGTCCTTCGTTCCTCTTGTTGTTTTGTGTGAATGCAGTATGCAGCCAGTGGAGGTGATGAACCACTGTCAAAGGAGCATGTGTTGGTAACTGGGGGTGACCCATCAGATTCCAAAAGGAGCGTGGAAAAGTGGTTTTCGGCGGAGTTCAGGAGTTAAAGGGTTCATCTAAATCACCCATAGGTGTGAATGTGACAGTGATTGTTTGTCTATATATATGTTCAGCCCTGAGATGAACTGGAGACTCACACAGGGTGACCTCTGACCCCGTCTTCACCTACTGTAGCTGGATTAGGCCCCCAGTGACCCCCGTGACCCTACTGAGGATAATGTGGGTTCAGATGATGAGACAACCTAATTTCCCTTTTGGGGACAAATAAAACTTCAACACAGAAGTCTCACCGGTGAAGTGGACGTTCCCGTTTGCATCTCAGCGAGCGTGACTTTAAAACTCCCGATAAGAGAATGTGATCCACTGATGTGATGGTCGTAACAATCCACCTGACGACAAACACAAGGATCTGTCTGATTAAGAAGATATAGTTCTGTCAACGTGTCATTTTTCATTCATTCAGTTCAATTTGTTTCGTTTATTTTTATTTTACATATTTTAATTACATTTGTTTGTGTTGTTTTATCATGTGTTTTACATGTAAATCACTTTGGTCTTTTATGTTGTTGTAAAGTGCTATATCCTCCTGACACTAAAGAAAGAAAGTTAAAGCTTTAGCTTCTTTTTAAATCGATTATCTTGATTGGTAAACTGCACAATGCAATGGTTTTTCAATACATTTAAAAGAAAATACTTGTATTTATTCATAATTCATTTTTTAATGGAATATAATTGACAATGAACAGATTTTTTTTTAAAGAAAAATGGAACATTTGTAAAAATTTGTGTGGTCTCAGGAGGATATAAATAAACTTTGATTAATTGATTGATTGATTGATTGTGTCACAGAGAAAAGAAGAAAAAGACAACAACAATGAAGAAAACAACCAGAGAAAATAAATAAATAACACAGCGGTCAGATTCTCAGCTTCTGTTTTCTTGTACAGTTTCATATTATTTCATTTTTTATACTTCATTCATACTGTGTTTAGATTTTTAAACTTTGTCTCTAATAATTTATGGCTCAACCCAGGGGCGCAGATAGGTTTGTGAAACTGGGGGGGACGAAGATGCCAGCTAACACCCCCCGGCCCCACCATTCTGATTGGGGGGGGGGTTATTACTCCTCAAAGACGAAAAATGCATTATCTTACCTAATTGTGATGTCTGATGTTCTCAAGTGCTATATACCACTGACATGACAGGATGATCAATATGGGTGTGTGTGTGTGTGTGTGTGTGTGTGTGTGTGTGTGTGTGTGTGTGTGTGTGTGTGTGTGTGTGTGTGTGTGTGTGTGTGTGCGTGTGTGTGCGTGTGTGTGTGTGTGTGTGTGTGTGTGTGTGTGTGTGTGTGTGCTACATGACTGCTCACTGTTTGTGTATATTTGGACTGTCAAACTTAATTACCCATCATTGGAAGAAATTATTTATTGTATAAGTATTAGATAAATTATTATTATTTAATAAAGTTTATTAATGCTGATACTAATTCAAATCACTCACTAAACATACCATATGCTGTTTGCAAAACTGTTTTATTTTAACACTGACTTTCAGCACACTGATTCTTTCAGAAATGTCACAGGAGTGTAAAAAACATGTAATGTAATTAAAACTTCTAACACACTAACAACAAACACAAAATAGGACACAGCCTCCATATACAAATTAAATTGTAAATAAGATCTCTCCATGAGAGTTTTCAATAATGGTCTCAAAACTGATTAAGTGAAGGATCCAAAAACCTCTCTCCTCCGATCCTTGCCCTGAATATATGTCTGGGGCATGTACAGGTGGAGGCAGAAGAAGGTGACAGTTTGGCTCTGGCCAGCTTTGTACGATTCCTACTCTCACGGCGACATTGCTTTGAACAGAAATTGCAAGGTGATTAACTTTTTTCATCACCAGCCAATGTGGCTAGTAGATTTTTTATCTTACTCCCCTATCAGAAATTCAACTAGCCATTTTTCCCCTGACCAAATTTCATTAAATTATTTTATTTAACCTTTTCCTCTTGAAATAATTCATTTCTTTAAACATATGTTCTTTTTTTTTACATTTTCACATTTAACTCTTAAAACTTCTTGCTTTTACATTTTCTCACCTTTCACTGTTAACACTTCTTTACTGTTCTCACCTAGATTACAATTTATACAATACATAGACTCACATCTTGTTGCTCTTACATTTTCTCAATTGGTCCCCATATCATTTCTTCAAACATATGATCACATTTTTTTTTATTTTTTATTTTTTTGCATTTTCACATTTAACTCCTAACTTCTTTACTTTTTATCTCCACTGTCCCCACTGTAAACATACACTCACATTACATCTTGGTGTTGTTATAAACTTTCTTAAACCATCTCATTTCCTTAGCCTATTTGTGGACTCACCAACTGACCAAAGATAGCACCAAATCCTCATATAAGCCCGTTATGATCAATTCATTTGGGCTTATTAGCATTCCTATCAAACACACAAGTAGGCTGTAGGCGCACTGGCGCGCGCAATGGCACGCGTGCTAGTACGCGTGCCATTGCGCGCACCAGTGCGCTGCCAGAACGCGTTCTGTAACACGTGATATAATAAACACAACGCGTGGCTATGTGAACACTTTGGCTTTGCCATAGGGGCGCTGCCTGGGCCGAAGCAAGCAAGACAGGAAACAAAAGCCAGGGGAAGGATAAAAAAAAAATAGGACGGTCATATTCTGGCGCCCCATAGAGGATTGCTACAACCGGGTCTGCACTCACCAACAGCCAAAGTGGCTAGTAAGTTGTTTTTTACCCGCCAAAATGGATTTTCACCCACATTTGGCGGGTTGGTGGGTGTTAATTTAGAGCCCTGGTGATAATGTAAAGTAGCAGTTTACTTACAGCTGTTGCTCTTTGAAAAAAAACCCACATGATCGTTTTCTGCTTTTTAGCTCGCCTCATTATTCCATGCCGTGTTGGGGTCCTCCTGAACGTGCACCCTGGCTGTCCAAGTGATGCCTGTCAGACTGTAACTGTGGCAACCAAAGTTAACGACGATGCCGCCGCACAGCGCAATAACCGAGGTTATTGTGTAAGTTAATTCATATTTTGGTTTCTTCGTGATGCTTGACTAAGTAAGAAGTAAGTAGTAAAAGTTTAAAAAAAAAAGTAAAAAGAAGAAGTAACATGGTTTTTTCTTAAATAAAAGTGGGTGGGATGGATCTAAGGGCATTCAAAACTGGGTGTGTCATGACACACCTGACACCCCCGCTATCTGCGCGCCTGGCTCAACCCCAGACCAGAGTACAAATTTCGTACCTAGGAAGTGAACTGATATGACAATAAAGATCCTTGAATCCTTGAATTTGTCATACAAATCTATAACACATTTGAAAGGCAGTGAAATTAAAACTTATCAAGTCCTGCCCCTTCTTCATCAATTAAGAAAAACTAATCATGTCAATAATAATAATAATAATAACAATAATAATAATATAATATCTTATATATAAAGACAAAAAATCTCCCATTTCCTCAATACTTACCCTGATAATGGACACAATATTAGCAAAAATACAGATAATTTTTCACAATTGTTTGTGCAGAGACAAACTACTACTACTATTCCTACTAACTGCACTGTTTTTACTTAAGTTTTTTGTCAGTTTTTTGACTAGATGATATTTATCCATAGAGCTTTCGTTTACTTAAATATTGAGTTATAACAGCATATCTATCTCTCTCTCAAATGCATGATTTAATTTGTCATCATGACACATGTTACCTGCAGGTGTCCCTTTAAAATAAAAGTAAGATATGGCTATTTACACTTTTACTATTATTTATTGTAGGGCTGCACGACAGTATTAGAACATACTGATGTTGGGTTTTTTTGTGTGTTTTTTTTAACCCTGTAATACATATTACGATATAACAAAATACTCAGGAGTAAATAACAGCTGTGTGGTGTCGACGCAAACGGTCAAACAGATAAGTGGTCGACACAGAACATATGTCATTCTTCTGTAGCTGAAATAATGGAATAAAGTTAATAATTAAAAATAAATAATTAAAAGACAAATAAATAATAAAAATAAAATAAATGAATACAAATAAATCCACCTGTTTTTGATAAGAAGCAAACGTGACGTAAGGTTTTATGTGGGCTTAAAAAGAGACGACAATGAGTGGAGTATGTGACGTCACACTCCGCTCAGCTGTGTGTAGAGTCTGTGGTGACGTCACACGTGCGCCAGGCGTTTAGTCCAAATTATTAACAGGTTTTATGAATCAGCCGTTGGTTAACAGAAGCAGTTGAAACACTAATGATCAATAATGATCATTTATTATGAGGTACAACATTCAGGGCACATAACAAAGCAAATACCATTTTAGAATTTTATTTCCCATTGAATACCATTCATTAAGTTTCCGATCTCAGGCCCCATGAGCCTCCTGGAAGGGGCGGATACTTAAGCTCCCCATACAATTTTATAAAACACATGATTACACGTGGTTAAAAGCCAGAAGGCTAGATTTCATCTGTAGTCCCCTGAACAAATAAAAATACCTAAAAAAAACTAAAATAAATGAATATATACAAATAAATAAAAATTCAATGAAAATAATTGTAGGACCTGTGACTATTGCACACACATCCATTGCAATGTTGATGCTCAATCAATATATTGTGCAGCTCTAATTAATTGTGTATAGTATTATGTATTTATTACTTTTATTTATTTGGAGTCGATTGTGCTGTAGGTCAAGGATGTGTGTGATGTTTTTGCATATGACTTAGTTGTTGTTTTTTTTTTCATTTGTAGCTCATACAGCACCTGTAACCAGTGTTTAAACATCGTGTGAATTTACAGAATAATTTACTTACTGACAATGTTGTGGACATGAGTCACATCCTAAAAACTATACCCAAACAGAGAATGGAATGGATGCAATGTTATCTAAAAAAAGATATTCTAATAGGAATAAATGAGAGTTATACAGGTAAATAAATTATAAAAACAATAAAAAATGACAGACCTTTGTGCGACGCCATCATGACTCGTGCACACATTCACACATTGCTCATCGAGTCGGGTCACAAGCTTTTAGTTTGGGGGCAAGAAAATTAAATTACAAGAAGAAAACAGGGGTTAGTGTGTTAGAATATCATTGTGAATCAAAACTAGTTAATCTGTCATGAAACAACATTAATATTTGGACACAGCAGCGTTAGTAAGCAGCATAACAACTAGCACATTAGTCTGAAAATATAGAAAAAGGTTGATTTTTCCTGTTACTTTTATAGGTTTCTCCACATCTCCTCCACAAAGACCTCGTAACGATACACGAAATGGCCGCCACACTGGATTCAGATTGTTGTTTACCACCTGAGGATGTAAAATGGATGATGACACCTTCACATTTTGGAGCATTTTTAACAGTTTTTAAACACATTTTCACATTTGTGTATGTTTTTTAACATCTCTTTTAACACATTTTAACATTTTTTTTTAACAATTTTTAAACATATTTTCACATCTGCATATACATGCTTTTAACACCCCCCCCATATTTTTTACATCTTTGTGTGTTTTAAAACATTCATCCATCCATTCTTCACACAGTTTTTCTTCATTAATCAGGTTGAGGTGGTCTGATTTAAAGTAAACATAGAAGTGAAGTGAGTGAAGTGTGTGTGTAATAAATAATGAACCTCTGTCCTGTGGGCGAGCTGCCATGTTCTGTCTGTTTGTTTGTAGAATTCCAGGAAAGGGTCAGACCACCACAGATACTGAAACCACAACGTGTTGGGAATCATTTCAGTGGTTTAACAGAGTTGGAATGATTAAAAAAACATGGCCAACCAAGAGTTCTTACCTTTTTGTCCAGTTTTCGAGCTGATATCTCGAACTGTGCGGCTCGGTTGTCTATTATTTCTTCAGCACAGATCTAAAAAAATTAAATCTGATTAAATAGGAATTATTGAACTGTTAGAGATTTGAAACATGGACAAAAAAAAAAAGACCTTTTCTTTGATTAACCTATGTGATTTAGTGGGATATCAACAAATAATAAGGAAGGGTACCATTTATTAAGACAAAAAGGAATCAAGTAGAAATAGAAAAAAACTGACATTGAGATTATTTTTTAACCCAGCGATATATATTGTGATACGAAAAACTACTCAGGAAATAGTAGTAATAGTAAATAACAGCTGTGTGGTACCGATGCAAACGATCAAATAGATTAGTGGTCGACATAGAACATACGTTTCAGTGTCATTCTTCTGTAGCTGAAATAATTAAGTAAAATAAAAAATCAATCAATAAATAAAAAGACACACACACACACACACACACACATACGTGTGTGTATATATATATATATATACACACTCATGAGATGAGATTTTAACAAATCTAAATGACAAATTATATGAATGGACAAGAGACTTATTTTACTGAGTTGCACATGGATTTTATAACTCTGTAAGTGTTAACTTTTAATGACCTTCTTCCTCTACAAATTCAAACTAAATAAAATGTTCAAAAAGTTAAAATAAAATTATATATTTCTCATTTTTTCAAGTGCAGACAAGATGTGCAAAACAAAACGTTCTTCTGTGTCAATATAGTTCAACAGAGCCTGACCAAGTACGTCACTGACATGTCACTTCTTCCTCTACAAATTAAAACTCAAATAAAATGTTATAGAAATTCAAATAAGATCAATTAAATTGTATATTTCTCCTTTTACTAAATCAAATCTGGTGTTTGACTGTGGAAGTTGAGGTCCGAATGAGGAAATGCACCCTCACCAGGTGCATCACATTATTGGCTCTAATTCAAGAACAGGTTGTCATAGAAACATGAGATTGGCACAAAATAGGGGTGGGATTAGGCATTCTCTGAATACTAGTTGCAGTTGAGTTCTTACTGTATTATTTTCACTTCATGTAAAGCGACTTTGAGTGCCATGAAATGAAATGTATTATTAATAATAATAATAATAATAATAATAATAATAATAATAATAATAATAATAATAATAATAATAATAATAATAATAATAATAATAATAATAATAATAATAATAATAATAATAATAATAATAATAATAATAATAAAGTACTGTAATTGGCAGAGGTTTGTGGACTCTGACTGTGTTGTTATTTGTTGGTTTATTTGAACAGGACAGTACCCATTAATGAACGTCCAGATTTTATCCAGTTTCCATCCATTGTCCCACAGGAGATGTTCCATTAAAAACTATAAAAGTATAAACAACTATATAATTCTATAAAATAACTTGACATTTCCACCATCATTTTAACCCATAACACGGTCAGTCAGGTTTTACCCACTGTTTAAACCTTTCAGAGGTTTGAGCATAAGTGTTGACTCACTGTGATGGTTCCGCGGCCTGCAGGCCTCCCATTCTTCAGCAGCAAAGACCGAGTCATTTGTTTGTTGGAAACGATCTAAACACAAACAAAGCATCGGCAGAGTCACACAAACATGATAATGTAGTGCAGGGGGTCAAACTCATTTCAGTTCAGGGGCCACATACAGCCCCATATGATGTAAAGTGGGTCAAAGCAGTAAAATATATAAAGTAATAACATGTAAATAGTAACAAATCCACACTTTTCTGTGTTTTACAGCAGTGGTTGTTTTCAAAAACAACTTTACACGCTGTCAGATCTGCCTGCATTGTTTATTTGAACAGAGCTGTTCTCATGTTGGACTGTGTTCCAGTCTGAATAATTAGGAAGATATTAACAGTGTAAACTTTATTTGAATTCAGGTTCTACATACAGAATAATTAGATCTCAGTTGCGTCAAAGCAGTAAAATATGATCAGAATAATTACCTATAGATAATGAAAACTATTCCATGGTTATTTCATTAATATTACTGTGTTCTCCAATGTTATTGAATACATTGTGTGTTGGTTCTATTTAAAAAAGAATGTCTGGATTGTTTCGTTTCCAGCTGTTTTTTCACGTTAGAAAAATGACGTGAGGTTGAACAACAGAGTTTAACGGTACTTCCTCATACATGTCCATGACGCGGTCACGAGGTGCCTCTGATTGGCTCAGAATGTGTGAAGGAACACCACCCCCCTCTTCTCGCTGTGTGCGTTTACCTTTACCAGAGTAGCATGCAGCTAGGTTTGGTGCCATCGCTTGTGCAGGGGAAAAAAAACAAGGCTTAACAACCCAAATAAGAACTCAACTCAAGAACTCAAAACATTTAAGGTATGCCTCAATTAAATTATATATATATATATATATATATATATATATATATATATATATATATATATATATATATATACTTGATGAAACTTAAACTTTTTTTTTCTAGAACTTAAAATGTAGAAGCTTATTAAAGTATAGTTAAAAAACAGAACCTCAGAACACTAAGTTAATAAGTAATGTCAGTCCTACTGGGAGATTAAAGTCAGGGTTTAGTGTCTTTGTCCAAGGACACTTGGACATGTGGACAGACAGAGTCGGGACCCTTCAGTCTTTGGACCAACTGAACCACAGCCGCCCCTGAATACATATACTATGTTTTGTGACTGTAATGTTTTTGGTGTGATAAGATACTAGTGGTTATTTGGAGTGTTCTGAAATTGTATTACATCATCTACTACATCAGTTAAGTTTATTTTTTTCAATCATCCTTATTTGAAACAATAGAAATAACAGTATAATATCATTCTCAGCATTTAATGACTTAATTCCACTCAGTTGAACCTCATCTATGTTGTTAAGTTATGTTCACTTATATCCAAAATAGTTCCTCTTAATAAAAAATATTAGTTGGAAGAACTTAAAAAGAAGAACATGTTACAGTAAGTGAACACATTTGAGTTAGTAGAACTATTTATGAAACATTGAGTATTCACAACTGAATATATATAATTATTCTGAACATTCAGGTTTACAGTGCAGAGTAAATTATGTATATTCTCCTGAATTCTTTATGTCACAATTTTCTTTGCCAATATGGCCATAAAATAAGCAGTGAAATTGTTACTAAGTTCTGTTCTAAGATCTTAAAGAGTCTTAAATGTAGCTTGTATAAATCTATTTATGAAACATTGAGCATTTACAACTGAATATATATAATTATTCTGAACATTCAGGTTTACAGTCCACATTGTTGTTCTTGATAAATGAACAGAACAGGAGGGTTCATATGTTCAGTGTCATTTATGTATTTTGTAAATTCATCACACAGGTCAGATGTTTGGGCCTTAAGATTTGACACCTCTGACCTAATGTTGTTTACCTGACCGAGGGTGCACTCCAGTTCCCCCAGGAAGTCATCATCACTCAGGTCATAGGTGTTGTTGTCAATATCGTACACGCAGAACTTCAACCTCTGCACCATCTCGAAATAGTAGTCCAAGATGAACTTTTTGGCAAACTTTGGATTCAGGCAGTTGAGTATCATCTCTGTGCGACCAAACTGACACACACACACACACATTAATTTCTATGTTTCATGAGGACCAAGTTTGTGATCATCACATGTAGATAAAGTAGCCATTGGGGAGTGAGTATAAACATACCTTTCTCTATATATATATATATATAAAAATGTTCCTCTCGCCTCTGCGCAGGATCTTAGCTGTTCCTAGCAATGCGCTCTTTTGTACAGAGATCTCTGATGTTGTTCCTGGTATCTGCTGGAGCCATTCTCCCAGCTTGGGGGTCACTGCCCCTAATGCTCCGATCACTACTGGTACCACCGTACTGGTACTAACTCCTCTTTCAACCCTTGGTATTTCTCAAGCTTCTCATGTTCTTTCTTTCTGATGTTGCTATCACTGGGGACTGCTACATCTATCACCACCACTGTCTTCTCATGTTTATCCACCACCACGATGTCAGGCTGATTGGCCATCACCATCTTGTCAGTCTGGATCTGGAAGTCCCACAGGATCTTGGCCTGTTTGTTCTCTGTCACCTTTGGGGGTTCTCCCATCTTGACCCTGGGACCTCCAGTCCATACTCTTTACAGATGTTCCTGTACAGTATGCCCGCTACCTGGTTATGCCTCTCTATGTATGCCTTGCCTGCCAGCATCTTACACCCTGCTGTGATGTGCTGGACTGTTTCAGGGGCTTCTCTACACAGCCTACACCTGGGGTCCTGTCTGATGTGGTAGACCCCGGCCTCTATTGCTCTGGTGTTCAGGGCCTGTTCTTGTGTAGCCATGAGTAGCGCCTCTGTGTTGTCCTTTAGTCCAGCCTTTTCCAGCCACTGGTATGTCTTTTCCATATCAGCCACTTCCTCAATTTGTCGATGGTACACGCCATGCAAGGGTTTGTCCCTCCATGATAGCCCCTCTGGTTCCTCGACCTTACTGGGCTTTTGTTGCCTGAGGCATTCACTTAGCAGTTGGTCATTGGGGGCCATTTTCTTGATGTATTCCTGGAGGTTCGCCGTTTCCTCCTGGACAGTAGTTCTGACACTTACTAGTCCTCGGCCCCCTTCCTTTCGCTTAGTGTACAGCCTCAGGACACTGGACTTGGGGTGGAACCCTCCATGCATGGTAAGGAGTTTCCTTGTCTTGATATCAGTGGCTTGTATCTCTTCCAGTGGCCAGGATATTATCCCAGCTGGGTATCTGATTACTGGCAGGGCATAGGTGTTAATGGCCTGGATCTTATTTTTGCCGTTCAGCTGACTTTTCAGGACCTGTCTTACCCTCTGTAGGTATTTGGCTGTGGCTGACTTCCGAGCTGCCTCCTCATGATTATCATTTGTCTGTGGGATCCCTAGGTATTTGTAACTTTCCTGCACATCTGTGATATTCCCTTCAGGTAGGTCAACCCCTTCAGTTGTGATCACCTTTCCTCTTCTAGATATTATCCGCCCACATTTATCTAGTCCGAATGACATCCCAATGTCTTTGCTGTAGATCCGGGTGAGGTGAATTAGGGAATCAATGTCACGCTCATTCTTGGCATACAGCTTGATGTCATCCATGTAGAGGAGGTGGTTGATGGATGTTCCACTTCGGAACTGGTATCCGAAGCCACTCTTTGAGATGATCTGGCTGAGGGGGTTTAGGCCTATGCAGAACAGCAGGGGGGACAGAGCATCTCCTTGGTAAATGCCGCATCTGATGTTCACCTGTGCAATTGGCTTTGAGTTGGCCTCCAGAGTTGTCTTCCACAGCCTCATTGAGTTCTGGATGAACTCTCTTAGTGTCCTGTTGATGTTATACAGTTTTAAGCATTCCAGTATCCATGTATGTGGCATTGAGTCATAGGCTTTCTTTTAATCAATCCAGGCAGTGCACAGGTTGGTGTTCCTCGTATTGCAATCTTGAGCAATTGCCCTGTCAACCAGTAGCTGGTGTTTGGCTCCCCTGGTGTTATTGCCTATTCCTTTCTGTGCTCTGCTCATGTATTGCTCCATGTGCCTACTCATCTTAGTCGCTATGATGCCTGATAGAAGCTTCCATGTGGTGCTGAGGCAGGTTATAGGCCGGTAGTTAGATGGTATTGTTCCCTTCTGGGGGTCCTTCATTATGAGGACTGTCCGGCCCTGGGTTAGCCACTCTGGGTGGTTTCCCGATATCAGCAGCTGGTTCATCTGTGCTGCTAGGCGTTCATGGAGTGCTGTCAGTTTCTTAAGCCAGTAGGTATGAATCATGTCGGGCCCTGGTGCTGTCCAGCTCTTCATTTTGGACACTCTGGTTTGGATGTCTGCTAGTGTGATGACTACTGGGTCTTGTTCTGGGAGTTGGCTGTGCTCTGCCTGTAAGTCTGTCAGCCATTGGGCATTGGTGTTATGTGTTGCCTCCTTCTCCCAGATGCTCTTCCAGTATTGCTCAGTTTCAGCCCTTGGTGGGTCTGTTGTCACCTTGCCCCCCTGCCATTGAGAGTAGACCTTAGCTGGGTTGGTGGAGAACACCTGGTTTATTCTCCTGGCCTCTACCTCTCTTGTGTATCTCTTTAGGCGGGTAGCTAGTGCTGTGAGCCTTTGCTTAGCAGTCTCCAGTGCCTCAGCTGTGGACAGTTTGTTGTATTTCTTGGGCAGTACTTTCCTCAGATTCACACCTCTGCTTAGTTCTGTTAAAACACTGACTTCTCTCCATGCTGCCATGATCTTTGCTCTCCTCCATGGGGCAACCTTGTGGCTGCTCTGGCTGTTCATCTTGTAGCCAAGCATCTCAAGGATTACGGTTGCTGCTGCATACATCAGCTGATTGGTCTCAGTGATGGTAGTGGTAGGGACAGTTTGCAGTGCAGTGTTCAGGTCCTCCAGTAGAGACTGGTCTGGTACTTTGTTCTTTAGCCTTGGCAAGCAGGTAGTTGTGTTCCCCCAGGATTTCATGATTCTCTTTCTCAGGTCAGCTGCCCTTGTGTTTAGTCTTTCTGGGGCTTGGTACCCAATCTCCACCCCCAAGCCGTAGCATCTTTGTACCGTGGATGAGGTACAACGCTGTACCTCATCGATCTCTAGCTGTGATAGCAACCTCTTATTGCGGATATTCGAACACTGAGCTAGGAGCTGTTTCTTAGTCAGTGAGGATGTGGGGTTTCGAAGCAACCATTTCTCCCACATCCTCTGCATGTACCCTCTCTCACTGGGGTTACTCCCGTAGTAACACTCCATCAGTACCATGTTCTCTGCCCTGCTCCATGAATGTCTTGTTCCAGTAGCCAATTTAACATCAGGGTGTCCTGGTTCCTCAACCCCTAACGCGGACCTTGCCTAAGGGCACACCTGGGATTCGAACCGGCAACCTTCCGCAAAGTCAGTGGTGTAGACCACTAAGCTATCCAGTCATGTATATATGTATATATATATATATATATATATATATATATATATATATATATATATAGAGAGAGAGAGAGAGAGAGAGAGAGAGAGAGAGAGAGAGAGAGAGAGAGAGAGAGAGAGAGAGAGAGAGAGAGAGAGAGAGAGAGAGAGAGAGAGAGAGAGATTTATAGTCACTACCCACTTTACCTGTATATATAAAAATGTAAATAATTACAATTAAACAATAAAAAATAAAAACCTTTTTAAGTAAACACATCTTTTTAAAATAAATAACTACTGAAATTTTTTTTTTAATAATATACGAGGGAAGTCTTGGCTGGACCTGGCTGAAGCGGGTGATGATGAGTACGAGTAAAAAATATATCAAAACATCTAAATAAATAAGAAATAATCTAATAATAATGATAATAAAAAAATAAACACATCTTCACACCTTGAAAAATACATGTTTCACTTTATACCCGTTTCCCTCATGCTTTATGGGGACTTCCAGGTAAAAACAAATTAATAATTCACACACATTTATATTTCACTGGTGAGGACCTAGGTTTATATTTTATCCTCATGGGGACCTAAATTTTGGTACAAGTTCCCATAGTGTAACTGTGTAAACAGATCAAAGTCCTCATAAAGACAGGAATACACACACACGCACACACACGCACACACAAACACACACGCACACACACACACGCGCACAGTCAGTGAATGTAGAGTTCACTCGTCACAGACCTCATACCACATGGAGCCTGAAGAGTTGAGGTACAGCGCACACAGAGGGTCTGATTTAGAGAAGACGTCCATGTCCATCAGGTTATCACAGGAGATGGTCAGTTCGACCTTAGAGGCCAGATGAGTGGCTCCTACCACTGGGGCTCCACTTAAAGCCATGGCTGCGTCTCCAGCACATGCACCACAGATGAAGCCTGTGGAGGAATTACACACATATTCAAACCTACAGAATAATGATCCATGGTGCAGTGGTTAGAACTCGTGCCCACAGACAGAAGGACCCTGGTCAGAGGCGTTGTGAAGGTCCGGGACTTAGCCCAGAGGGGGTTCTGGGGGCCCTCCACCAGAAAAAAATGGGCTTCTTAGATGCAATTTCCTGTTTTCTAGTACATTTTAAGGTGACCTGTTCGACAAATCCTAAACTCATGACATAGATATAGAACATTATACAGTATATCACTATATCAGTATGTTAGCATGTTAGCATGTCCAGCCTCAGGTGCCACAGCTGCCATCTTGCTACAGGGTCCATATGTTTCTCACACTATCAGGGAAGATATTACCAATTGATGATCAGGGAACCAGTGTTACCTCCATATAAAGATGGTAGTGATTCCAAGTGAGACATTGATTCCAATAGACAGGGGTAGTAGGGGTGTTCTATATTTTTGACCCCTTGACATGGAAATAAACATTTTTAAATGAAGAGACTGAGAGGTTTCCTTCCCACAAGGAAACTCTGTTTAATGAGAAGAAAATTTATTGCAAATGAGTCCATATTTAATGTACATATTTAATACTGAGTGAATATTAACACAACATTATAAATAAAATAGCAGAATGTAGAAATGGAAACTAAGGATCAGGGTTATAATAGTTTGGGATTTTTCATTATAGTTTTGGTTTAGTCAGTTTTGACTTGTTTCCCTCTAATTCAGTTAGTTTGAATGTGTTTTTTGAACAGGTTTGCTAGTTTTTATTAATCATCTTTTTTTCCTGACTGCTTAGTTTTAGTTTTTCCATAATTATATATATATATATATATATATATATATATATATATATATATATATATATATATATATATAATTATCTTCCTCACAATCCTATTCAAAGAAAAGTGAGGTGTGGATCAGCTGGGTCAGGTTGAGGTGGGTTATTGACAGAGCAGAGATGGACAGTATAATGTAATATGAACTCCATATAGCAGGTTTGGGGGGGGGGGGGGGGGGGGGGGGTGCATTCAAGTTCTAGCCATTTTGGCCAAACATAGATAAACCAGACAAACGTATAGGAACCAGATATTAACATATAATATTAACCAGACAGAAACATATGAGCCAGCAGAAGTAAACCAGATAGAAACACATCGAAACCAGTTCAGCATCAGTAAATTATAAATCCAAATATTGTAAATAATGTAAACTACTTTAAAAAGGCAAATACTGTTTAAATATTAGCTGTTGTAATTGTAGAATTTCTCCCATAATGGAATAAATAAAGTATTATTCTATTCTAAAATATATAGAAATACATATAAACCAGGTCATCAACAGTAAACCTAGATGTTGCCAGTAACATCAAACTTTTTTTAACATTACAAAAGGCTACATACCTCTATAATTGGATTATTTTTCTGCCTCTTCTTTTTTTTTTTTTGCTGTGAAACTGTGCAGGTTCCCAGAGCGTTAGTCTGTTTGTTTCAGGTAGAGTTTAGACCAGACTGTAAATGATGGACTGTAAAGTCTCATATGGTGCTACCGGCTAAAACAGCTGAAGACAAATACATCAATACAGTCCAACACTGACAAAGATGAAAACAAAGAGAATTGTATCCATATATTTTTAATATGTTTTAGTTAGATAAAAAAAGAGAAAGAAAAAGAAAAAAAAAAAAGTTTTAGTTATTAGTTTAGTTTAATTTCACTCAGTTATATATTTTTTCCCTTTTAATTCTAGTTTTTATTCATTTCAGTTAATGAAAATGATTTTTCAATTTTACTTTTTGTCATTTCCTTCGTTTTCATTAACGGTTCTAACCTTGATCATCACCACTAGTTTGTTTGTTTTTTTCCCAATGCTTGAAGACAAATGACAAATAAAAAGACTATGAGACACTACTGTTTAGAATTAGAACACACAGACTGGATCTGTTGGTGGGACGATATTTTACTAGTCATGGATCAATTTAACAACATTTTAAGAGCGAGGGAAATTTGGGTTTTAATGTATGGTTTCTGCCCATATTTTTATTATTTTATTTTAATATGTGTTGCATGGAATGTAGTAACTACACAGGCGATATTTTTTTTTTTTTTTTTTACAAGAAAGCCACCCCATCTATCTGCTGATGACCCTCCCTGGTTCTATTCTAACACCAGACCTTTCTGTATGGAGTTTTAGATCATTGTTGTAGTTTTATGCATTTATTTATTCTTTTTAGTGCATTTCTTTTGTATTTTTTTTATCATGTGCAGTGCTTTGGAAATGTTCTTATTGTTTAAATATACTATATTAATAAAATGGATTGAATTATGTTGAAACATAGAGAATAATGGTCTATTATTTATTTACTTTTTTCATTGTTTGTTTTCTTTGTTTATTCGATTCACACAAAAGAAAATAACAGAGAAAATAATACAATACAATATTAAAAAACCAGTGTGGGAGGAGGGGATAAAGCATGTAAGTTTATACTATGCCCTCCTCCTCTAAAGTAAACAAAATCAATCAGAATCCTAACAGAATACAGTTATACATTGTAAATGAATAATAAATAACAATAAGGTTAATCTAATAATAAACAGTATTAATAATTAATATAAGAAACAATTTAAAAGTACATTAAGGTAGAACTGAGAGTATCAATACAATTCTGAAAAGTAAGCAAAAATAATCTAATAACAAGTGTCGATACAAAATAAAAAAACAGTTAAAAATAAAGTCCAGTAGAACAATAGGGTATAATTACAATCTTCATAAGCAAAACAAACTTAATCACAATCAACAAATTGATTTAGTAATACATAGAGAACAGCAATAGAGTGAGGTTAATTCAAATAATAATCGTTAGGTAATACTTACACCAATAAGGATATAAAAGAATCAATCGTATAAATGAAGGAAAAGGAGACAAGGTCAACAGGAGCTGTGATGACTTATCAGCTGGATTTTTAAGGCTCTTTTAAACGAAAGAAACAAGGAAGTAGTGTTCGTAAGGGAGAGGGGGGCAGGGGGGGTTATTCCATAATGTGACACACTTGTATTTAACAGACATTTGGGTAAGGGAAGTTTTAAGTAGGGGGATATGTCATTTATTGTACTGGTGAGTTTGATAATTATGAATATGTGAGCGGAAATGAAGAAAATCAATCATTTTTCATTTTAACTGCTTGATGTTGTTGTTTTATTTAGTGCATTGTTATAGTTTATTGTTTTAATGTTTTTTTATTGTTTCTATCATGTGCAGCACTTTGGAAAAGTTCTTGTTTAAATGTGCTCCATAAAGTGGATTGGATTATCAGATTTTTGCTATAATAACTAGAAAATCACTCTGAGAGCAGGAACCTCCACCAAGGCAGACCCCCCCCCCCTTCAAATGAAGAGAGGTCCACCAAGGAGGTGATGTTTTTGTCTGTCTGTCTGTCTGTCTGATAGTTAGCAAGATAACTTAAGTTATGGACGGATCTTGATGACATTCTCAGGGTAGGTTGGTAATGGGGAGATCTGGAAATGATTCGATTTTGGTGGTAATCTGGGGGGGGGGGGGCAAAATAGCTCTAAATGTCATGGACCGATTTTGATAACATTTTCAGAATGTGTTGTTCGTGTCACAAGGAACAAATTATAACATTTTGATGGTGATCCGGAAGAGATCCTGCATTCTGGATCACTTTAATATTTTACACTGCAGTAAAGGGTCAATTCAAAGTGATCCAGAATCCAGGATCAATTCCAGATCATCACCAAAATCTAATCATTTGTTCCTTGTCACACCCCCAACACTTCATGAAATTTTCATTAAGATCCATCCCAAAAAATTTTGGACTACATATTTTTTGGTTTGGATGTTTTCGTTGGACTGTGGCCACGTTTGTTGGAATATCGGACCTCTGTGGATAATTATAATAGAGACATAAAAGGTAAGAGATGATGTTAACTGTTATTGTTTAAACAAATGAGTGATTGTACAGTGGACACCAACCTGCTGTTTGACCCAAATCAGCAGCAGAAACAATAAGAATAATTGAAGAATGAGCTGTTTTTCAGCAGATATGCAGTGATGCTGTGAACTACAGTCTACTACAGTACAGATGTTAACTTTAATTCTATATGATTTCTGTTTTATGTCGTTTGTTTGGTGCATATGTAGTGTATCTGTTTTTAACCAATTTTTAATTTGAATTTTTGGGCGGCTGTGGTTCAGTTGGTAGAGTGAGTCGCCCAATGAGCAAGAGGTTGGTGGTTCGCATCCCGGCTCTGGCTGTCCACATGTCGACAGTGAACCCTAACTTAGACCTTAGAAACCTACTGGTGTGTGAATGGGTGAATGTGAAGCTAATGTAAAGCGCTTTGAGCAGCATGAAGATGGGAAAGAACTATAGAAGTGCAGAACACTTACCTGTGTGCTGTGTTTATTTGACCTGAAAGTGGCTTATATCAGCTGATGCGTAAGAATCTTCATTGTCAAACTACATTAAGTGTGAACTATGTGATGGTTTGGGTGGTTAGTGTACATATGTGGGCCATTGGAAACTTAACGCATGTTTCTGCAGATTTATACAAGCTACATTTAAGACTCTTTAAGATCTTAGAACAGAACTTAGTAACAATTTCACTGCTTATTTTATGGCCATATTGGCAAAGAAAATTGTGACAAAGAATTCAGGAGAATATACATCATTTACGCTGCACTGTAAACCTGAATGTTCAGAATAATCACATATATTCAGTTGTGAATGCTCAAAGTTTGAGAGATAGTACTACTAACTCACATGTATTCAGTTACTGTAACATGTACTTCTTTTTAAGTACTTCCTACTAATATTTTTTTATTAAGATGAACTATTGTGGATATAAGTGAACATAATTTAACAACATAGATGAGGTCCAACTGAGTGGATTTAAGTCATTAAATGCTGAGAATGATATTATACTGTTATTTCTATTGTTTCAAATAAGGATGATTGAACAAAAAAAACCTGATGTAGTAGATGATGAAATATAATTTCAGAACACTCCAAATAACCACTAGTATCTATCACACCAAAAACATTACAATCACAAAACACAGTAAATTTATTCTGTTATTATTTATTTATACTGTGGTTCAGTTGGTAGAGGCAGAGGTTCATGTCCCAGGTCTGTCTGTCCACATGTCCAGGTGTCCTTGGACAAAGACACTGAACCCTGTAGGACTGACAGAACCTTAGAATACTAAGTTAATAAGTAATGTTTTAATTTAACTATACTTTAACACTTTAATGTGTGATGCATCAGTGATGACACGTTCTGAAAGGATGGTTTAGTTTCAATATTCAGAAAAAAATTTACAGGTTTTTTTTTTCATTTTTTTTCATTTTTTTCAGTTTTGTTCATGGATCTGAATATGGAAATAAACAGGTGTCAAAAAGAAAAAAGAAAAAGCGAAAACTAAAACCACTGGAACCAAATTACAATATTATTCATTTATTTATACTTCATTTTAGTTTATTTTAACTAAGTTAAATTATTATTGTGTAAATATTTATTAGTTTTTGTTCATTTTTGTTCCTTATTTTGGTATATATTCCTACATTTAATATTGTATTTTATTATTTTTCTTCACTACTGTGTCATTTGTGTTTTATTTCGTACATGTTACTTATTATTTGGTTGGTTTATTAGACATTTTTGGCAGTTATTGTCCATTTTGTTACTTATTTTATTAATTTTTGACTGGAACTGTTGAAATCTCAGGAGTTAAAGAAGAAGTTAAGGAGTTAAGGAGTTAAGAATCTAAATTTTAAGTTCTGGAAAATTTAATTTTTTAAATTCATCAACTTAAAATAATCGAGGCAATTGATTTCCTTAAATTTTTTAAGTTCTGCTAACTTATTCATGTTTACAGTGTGTCATGACTAATTTCTCATCAGGAGCTGCAAAGGTAGTAATAATTAATCACTAATTTAAATAGAAATTGTCAGTTAGGCAGGGGTAGAACTGAACAGATTAATATGACTGTCTTGGCAACTTTCCCACACACACACACACACACACACACGATGCCGCCAACAAATTTTTGGCAAGATAAATTAAGACCTACTGCATCAAATTTATTAGCTTGTATAGATTTGTATTACTTTATTAAATGTGATTTGCAAATTCAAGGTTTTTAAGACTATTTGAAATCTCACACAAACCCTGTTTTGTTTTTTTCCTTCAGTTTTTTCTATTTTTATTCAATAACTTGAATTTCCTCAGAGCATTTCTGAAGATATGAATGATCAGTAAATTAAAAATGGGAAAATATGTAAATGCAAAATGCAGGATAGTATTATATTAAATGGTGATTAAAAACATAGAAAAGAGGAGACTTATTCACATTGCTCTCAACATGTAAAAATGGTGGAGAAGGGAATACAAACTGAGTAAAACTAGCATATTTATCTTCGAGATTCAGTAAGGTAGAAGTACTAACAATAGTAAAATAAAATACCTGAAATTGAAGTACTTGTATCCCAGGTTTATATCATAGGATCAGACCCCTGAAATAAAAAAAACAAGTAAATTAGTAGAAGAGAAAATTGTATTAAAACTCAAAAATTGATATGAGAGATGTAAAAAATAAAAAATATGCTGTAGTATTAAATAGCAAAAAATAAATAAACAATGTTGGCAACAAATGGGTGTGGCAGCGTCTAAAGAACTAAAACAAATCCTGACAGTCCGATAAAACCTTCCAAAGAAATATTGTAGAAGTCAATTAAACCTTCATCTTAGTTGTTATTACCTGTTGAAAAGCTGAAATGTGCCATTTGCCATCCTCGTGTCTGCTTGTGTGAGTATAACTAACAGTTATGTGACAACAACAGCTGAACGAGAAGTGGGCGGAGCAAGAATGCAGCAACACTTTACCTGTTCCGTTAAACGTCTTTTAATCAATATTTACACTTGTAAGATCATTAAAATATTTTATAACGTCTCCATTGTATTTTTCGTGCATATTAATTTAAGAAGAACCAGTAAACAGTCAAACTATACGGTAAAATAGCAGAGTAAAATGGCGGAACGTTTATTCTTGCGATTGTTTCTAGATGAGTCCATAAGAAGGGAACAGAAGACACTGGGCTGCATTCAAGAGCAGAGTAAATACTTTACTATAAATCGTCGATATCTTTAGTTTTTTAGTAGTTTTAATAATTTCCCGTGGTAAATAAAATTCTGTAATGAGTGTGAAAGTGTGGATTTAATTTTAAAAAGCTGTAAATGTTTATTTAGCTTCATAAAACTATCTAATTCGTGACTTTTAGTACGTAAAATGCTTTCATGTTAACTTACAAGCATTAGAATTGCATTTTTTGTGATGTATAGTACTTTTTTCGTACATTTACAAACTAAAAAATAGACTTGAATGCTAATATTTTACCTAAAAACTAACATTTGATGATATTTTGCAACAGTTCTCATTTCTGATCTTGAACATACACTTGTTTGTTTTGCTGGACCGGCTCCTAAATTTGACTCCGCATTGAATGAAACTAATCGTTCAACATTCTAAGGTATATTGACACTATGGCTGCTATAGTATTAACCCGGGTTACGAGCAGCACTTTACTCTCGACTGCTAGAGGGATCCGGACCAAAGTGGGACACCGATTCTACTGGACACCTTTGAGGAAAACTGCATTAAAAGTATTGTTGTGACTTTTATCCATGTTGATCACAGTTAAAGTGGTTTGAAAGTGATATTTAATAATAATAGATGCATAAAAAGGGAATAGAAACTGTGTAATATTTAGAATAATAAATGTGTAGGTATGTAGGTGAAAGGGCAGCAGGGTGTTCTTTGCAGTCTAACTTTGTATCCACAATAATTAAGCTGTTTATTTAGACAAAGTGCAAGGTGATTAAGTGGATTTATATGCAGGGGTGCAGAGAATTTAGTTACCAAAGCTAGTTTATATTTGTACTCAGGGTGCCTCCAGTAGAATGAGACTAATCAACACTGTAAATATTTCCATATGCATGTATATATTTGTTATTTCTGAGTATCCCTAACATTTATTATTTGCAGACTGGAAGAGCTGCATTCCTTCTTGGACTTCCTGTCCTGTCTTTTGTGGGATATGAGGCTTATCTCAGAGTGCAGAGTTCAGCCGTGGTCTATGCTTTGGAAAGAGGTACAAAGATCATGTTTAAAAAGTATAATTTTGAACAGGTACTTTACTTTAATGCAGCTCTTTTTGTGGGGTCCTATTCATTAGAAATAATGCATAATCACAGCCTATTTCACAACAGATGGGGTTCCTGCAGGGTCTAAAAAAAGGCTTAAAAAGTGTAAAATTCAGAAACTTTAATTTTAGCCTTTAAATTTATTTAAAAAAACCACTCATATTTAAAATTGAATTTACTTAATTTTTAATTTTTATTTTTTCCGTCCATTCTGAGAGAAGTGTCTGTAGAAGAAAAAGGTGCCTGTTGCTGTTTCTATTGTTCTACTGTCAGCTGTTGAAAACGAATTACCTCTGCACTATAAGGCGTACTGGACTATAAGATGCACTGTCAATGAATTGTTTATTTTGGGGAGGATTTTCATATATAAGGCACATTAAGCAATAAATGAGATAAAAAGCCAAAATAATGAGAAAAAAAGTTACAATTATGAGATAAAAAGCCAAAATAATACGATAAAGTTACAATTATGAGATAAAAAGTCAAAATATTCAGATAAAAAGTCAAAAGTATGAGATAAAATGTAAAAATTAAGCACAACCAGAATGAATCCATATATAAGGTACACTGTGGTTTTTAAGTGAGTCTTATAGTCCGGAAAATACAGTGTTTATCTTTTTTTAATAAGATGTGTCAGTAGTGGACACACAGTAGTGGACACACAGTAGTGGACACACTGAGCTGCCGCTCAGTGTGTCCACTACTGCGTTCCGTACCTTTCATGTTTTCATACATATTCCATAAATATAAGAAACTTGCACATTTTCATTTCCAATACAAAGTGACATGGTTTTGAGAATCAAATGTGATCATCTTTTTATTTGAGGGGGTCTCCATGTTGGTCTGAAATGTTTCTCATAATGATCTAAAAAGTCAAAAAAAAAAAGGTCTAAAATTTAACTTGGTGATTCTTCTCTGTACAGAGCACAGCTGAGAAAAGGTTGTGGAGCCCCAAAGGTTACTTCTACATCAAAACACCAGATTTGTAATTTCTGCTTTATATTTTAGTTATAGTACAACTGATATATTCAACACAAACACTTCTGATGATCTGACCTTAGATCAGGGGTGTCAAACTCATTGCAGTTCAGGGGCCACATTAAGCCACGGTTGATCTGCAGAGGGCCGGACCAGTGAAATAATAATCTAAAAATCTCAAAATAATCTCAACCAAAAAAAAGTATAGTTATGTCATGAAAATGTTTGCATCTAATGTGAATAATATGAACAAACTGGCATTTCTTAAGAAAACTATGTGCAGTTTTAACAACATAATATTTCAGTGTAGCATTTACACATGTAAATTACAAGTTACAACAAAACATTTAGTAACAGATAGAATATTGGTAAAGTTGCCCTTGTTCAGGTTACTTGTATTTTTGTGAAATGATCATTTTAGTGTAAATACAACAAAATAAAATTAACATTATTTTACTGACCTGACTCACTGGAGATTAAACTGGTCTGTATGTGGAACATGAACCAAAATGATTTATATCTTCAGTGTCATTTTTGCATTTCACTAACTCATCCCAGGGGCCAGACTCGAGCCTTTAGTGGGCTGGATTTGGCCCCCAGGCCTTATGTTTGACACCTGTGCCTTAGAGAATAAACCCTTCAATATATGCTAAGGTTTGGAGCCACATCTCAAATTTCCATGAATGATAATCGTGGAACCTCCTGATTCTAACTTAAAAGATCAGTTCATTTCATGCAGTCGCATCCAAACTATTCCACAAAGGGCCAAAGGGTGTGTCTGTAGGTTTTTGTTCCAACCAAGCAGCAGCACACCAGACTGGACTCAATTAATCAACTGGTCTCAGTCTTTATAGAGTCGATTGGTCAAACTGTGAACTCTTGGTTGGAACAAAAACCTGCAGCTACACTGGCCCTGTGTGAATAATTTTCTTTTTTTTTATCTGAAAATTTAGACTTTTTATCTTATTGTTTTAACTTTTTATCTCATTATTTTGCTTTTTATCTGATAATTGTGATTTTTTAACTCATTATTTTGACTTTTTAACTCATTATTTTGTCTTTTTATCTCATAATTTTAACTTTTTATGTCATTATTTTGTCTGTTTATTTCGTGATTTTGTGACGTAGGTTATTTTAATATTTTCTGTTTTCTTTCCTTGACTTTGATACTAAACTGAACATACGACAACATTTACTCACATTCTAAATCATACAGTGAATAACTATTAATACATAAAATAATATTTTTTGTCAATACTAATAAGGTAATAACTGTTATTCACTGTTACTCCAAAATAATCAACAAAATGAACAAAAATCAAGAAAATAATGAAGATAATTAGCATAAGAAAGAAAAAAAAAATCACCAAAGTGGACAATATATTCAATAAAATAGTTAAATATGGACAAAGACAGCTGCAAATTCTAAACAAAATTAGATATAAAATGAACAAACTGAATAACATAACATTAAACAAAAGCAATAAGGAACATGAACTAAAAAGATGACAAAATAGTCACTGAAATGAACAAAAAGAAAGTAAGTGATGAACAACAAGAAAAGCTACCCCAAAAAAAATCTACAAAATAGTAAAAAAACAAAACAAAAACAAAAACGGACAAAGACAGTAGAAAATTATTTACAAAATTAGACACAAAAGTGAACAAGCTGATCAACATAAAATGAATTAAAAAGAAATGGAATATGTAACAACATGGAATAAAATGACAGAGGTTAAAAGTACTCATATTCTGTTTTTAAGTAGAAGTACAGCTACGTATGTGAAAAATACTCTGGTAAAAGTAGAAGTACTGATTCAACTCCTTTACTGAAGTAAAGGTAAAAAGAAAATACAACTTCTTAATTGTAATAAAGTACAAAAGTAAAAAGTAAAACTACATGGGTTTTTTTTGCCATGAAAGAAATAATACTTATTTAACCAAGAAAAATCTGAAAAGTTTCAAAAGTATCAAAATCAGACCCTTTAAAAGTGAGTTAGTGTGTAGATAATGTGTTTGATCAGGTCACAGTTACTCAGTTTTGTGGATATGGACAGGAAGTTTAGGAGAAAAAAAGAAGAAGTCACAATTAAGATAAAAAGTCATCATGAGATTTAAAAAAAGTAATAAATATGAGATTTAAAAAAATGCATAATTTTAAAATTGTGAGATAAAAAGTCAAAATGATGAGATAAAAACTCAAAAAAATATTAGATAAAAAGTAAAAATGCTGAAATAAAATAGAATTGAAAATTTTAATTTTTTCATTCATCCCAGGGGCCAGGGGCTGCTTTTGGCCCCCAGGCCTTATGTTTAACACCTGTGAACTAGACCAAATACTGTCAAAATGAGTCAACTTTTCAACTCGAATATCAAAACTCAATGGAGATTTGCTAAATGTCTTAGAGTGGTCATGGATAAATGTAATTAGTAACAGATGTATTTTTATTGTGTGTGAAATTATTCACTTTTTATATATTTCTTATATCTTGTCAACATGTTCCATCCAAAACGAGGGACATGTTGTATATTTTTTGTACTTAGTTTGTATTTCTCTTCTACCCTGAGAGGAGTCGCATTTACAGAATAAAAATGTAATTGAAAAAAATGGATTTAATTGAATTGAATCCACACACTGTGTTGTTGTGCGTCTGCAGATGAGCTGTTGGAACAGGCCGACTACCTTTACAGCTGCGCAGAAACAGAGAGACTCTACAAACTTCTGCTGGAACACAAGGACAGGTGAGTCTGTCAGAGAAAAAATCACATCCAAGTCAGGATCTGCAGAAGATTTGAACAATTAGAGCCGATGACAGTTTGTGTGACTCTTTAATCTAAACATCTTTAACATCAGAGGTGGTCAAAGTATCAGTACTTCAGTAGGAGTACAACTACTTGTGTGAAAAAATACTAAGGTAAAAGTAAAAGTACTGATTCATCTCCTTTACTGAAGTAAAAAAAAAAAAAAAAAGGTGCAACTTCTCAATTGTAATAAAGTACAAAAATAAAAAGTTAAACTTAACTTTTTTGTAATGAATGCAATAATACTTATTTAACCACGAAAAATCTGGAAAGTTTCAAAAGTATTTAAAATAAAGCCTTTAAAAGTGAGTTACAGTGTAGATCATGTGTTTGATCAGGTCACAGTTACTCAGTTTTGTGGATATGGGGGAAAAAAGTCACAATTGAGATACAATAATATAAATAAATATGAGATAAAAATGCATAGTTTTAAGAGAAAAAGTCAAAGTTATGAGATAAAATGTTAACATTGTGAAATAAAAAGTCAAAATTGTGACATAAAAAGTCAAAATTTTCTGATAAAAAGTCTAAATTGTGAGATAATAGTCATTATCTCATAGTCAACTATAATATATAAAGTCAGTTTCTGTCCTCCGCTGATTTTCTCTCTGAAGTGACTAATTTTTCATACTGTCTAATCTGTTTGTCTGAATGTAAAGAGTATAAAGTACATATATTTATATAAATGTAAAGAGTATAAAGTACATATATTTATATAAATGTAAAGAGTATAAAGTACATATATTTATATAAATGTAAAGAGTATAAAGTACATATATTTATATAAATGTAAAGAGTATAAAGTACATTAAAGGGTTAAGTTAAACCAACTATTCCCTTCTCCAAACCCACATGCTCCTTCTGCACATGCTCAGTACGGTCCAAAACTGGATGTTTCTGTTCACACAAACATGGGTATTTTTGAAAATGTAGACATTTGTGCCTTTTGTTTTTACACAAAAATAGTTTTTTCTTCTGAAAACTACGGTGTCCACAGGTGCAAACGCAACACATTAATGAAATGCTGCAAACACAAGAACGATGCAACAACCAAAAACACAAACACATTAAACAAATGCAACATAAGTGAAGCTACAACAACAGAAACCAAGCAGAAGAAAAAAAACCGTACAAACTCCCAAAACAACTGCAAGAGAGAAACGCTGCTAATTCACTCCACTCCAAAATAAAAACGGAAGAAGAAGATGAAATTGAAATTCATAAATTTAAGAGATTAGTGTGTTTGTTGTATCTTTCTTTTGTCGATGCGGTGCCTTAGCCTCTGTCGGCCACCGTAGAAAACACATCTTTATAAAAACTCTGACAAATGAAGACTTTTGAAAACTCCAAAACAGTTTTAGAGCATCAGGCAAACATGGATAGACTCTGAACAGCAGCATTTCTTTTATTATTAACAGTTATATTTGCAAGTTTGCTTTTCAAAATAAAGCTGATCCAAGTCACAGACCAGTAGAGAGGCATCAGGGGTCAGAGGTCAGCAATTGCACATCTTCTTGTAACTGACCAAAGAACACGGCCGTACTGCCAACGCCGCAGATTTTGGGTCCGACCTGGATGGACGGAGAATTTGGTGAATGATGTTATTGTCAGTCCAAACAAACTTCAACAGGAAGTAGGATCAGTGTCGCCAGATTAGGTTTCGCCATTTCCATCCGATCACATTCCAAAACCCGCCCACTTCAGGAAAAAATCTCCCAACACCGTTTTTCCACACAAAAACATTTCATAAATGAATAAATGTGGATTTAAATGCATTTACATGTATGAGCCCCAATAGAAAATAGTCTTTTATCACAGTCAGGGGTTAGGGTTCAAACATGTCCACTACATGTCCACTCATTCTCACTCATTATTATTATTATTATTATTATTATTAATCTATGTGGTACGACCATTTCACACCAGTTTAGAACGTTTACTCAAAACATAAACAAAACACAAAGCTGACGTGAGGTAATAAAAGTTCTAGAGCTAGCAGCTAGAGATTGGGACACCAAGGTTGGCTGTGGCTCAGTTGGTAGAGTGGGTCGCCCAATGACCGAGAGGTTGGCGGTTCGCGTCCCGGGTCTGGCTGTCCACATGTCGAAGTGTCCTTGGGCAAGACACTGAACCCTGACTTAGGCCCCCAGTAGGACTGACCTTAGACCTTAGAAACCTACTGGTGTATGAGTGTGTGAATGGGTGAATGTGAGGCTAATGTAAAGCGCTTTGAGCACCATGAAGGTGGAAAAGCGCTATATAAGTGCAGTCCATTTACCATTTACTATCTCACAACAATCAAAATAGGGGGGGGAATGAATAAGAGGTTGTAACCGTCATCAGTTTTGTTTCCACATAAACAGTCCACATAGTCTATATTTAGAACAAACAGTGCATCACCATCACCATCACCATCAGCTCCTACATCAAAGAATCAAACCTGTCCAACAGCTACAGGGGATGTCTGAATGTAGGGGACATCCATCCATTCCTGGACAGGCCGTGGACACCTCCATGAAACTGGACAGTAGAGAGAGTCCCATACGATGTCTGATATTGTCTTCGATAAAACACTGGCTGGACGAGCACATTGGATATGAGCAAAGACAGCAGTCAGATGGTACATAGCCTGCGTCTGTGCACTACGCTAGTTGGCTGATGTGACGTCATGTTGTTAGAGCGGCTGAATAACTCACTGCAATGAAATATTTGTTTTTAAATTGAATGACCATAATATGAGTGAGTGAAGTATATGGAATTTTGTATTTGTACTGTTTTTAAACCATAAAACAACAGTTTGTTGTACTGTTTTTGCAATATTAAAAAACTGCCAGATGTTGCCAAAACCAGCCCAAATTTTATAGACCCACCCAATGCGTTTTTCCCCATCAGATATAATCAACGGTTGCCCAACTGGGTAGAAAACTGCCCAATCTGGCAACACTGAGTCAGAGTATTGGTGATTCTCCATAACCCACAGGTGGGTGTGGTTAAACAGCTCTGGACAGTGTATTTATGTGGATCAATATAAACGTAAAAAAATATATAGTTTTTTAACAGTTTTTTTTTTTAAACAGAGCTTAAAAAATATGCGTTTTAAAAATACCCATGTATGTGTAAACAGGCCCTGAAACTGTCAATAACTGTTAATCTTTTTCCTTATAAATAAATAAACAAAAAACATCATTCTGTTTGGCTGATGCAGACACATCTTTGAAAACACAAAAACATATTTTTATGCAAATATTCCATCATATTATGGGAAACCACTCCTGTATAACCTGTGATGTGTTGTCGTGTTTCCAGTGACGACGCAGAGTTTCTGTGGAGGTTAGCCCGGGCGTCACGTGACCTGTCCCTGGGGCCCGACATAGACGCCACATGCAAGAAACAGCTGACCTACGAGGCCTTTGAATACGCAAAGAGAGCTTTGGAAAAAGACCAGCAGTGTTTCGCAGCACATAAAGTAAGACAGGATCAAAAATAACAATTATCACTTTGTTTATGTTTGTCTGTGACTGATCATAATGTTTAATGTTGAATTAATAATAATAATAATAATGATGATAATGGCAGGCATGGACTACAGCACTGATACAGTACATCCAAAAGTCCATTGACATCTGACGGTTTCCTGTTAATATGCCTAAATAGTGCAGTGTGTGTGGATGAGGCACATATGTTTGGCAAGAGAGAAATATATCATTCTTCAGAATTCTGATGGAAAAAGGAGAGAAGCGATTTGAGTGGAGCCAAGCCATTCATAGGGTGAA
>CM035802.1:7689787-7749787 GCA_020466265.1 Siphamia tubifer | reverse complement strand
AAAGGTTTTGTGAATCCGACCCCTGAGTTTTAATATAATCGTATTTAAAAGCAGTGATTAAATGACATATGTTTGTTTTTTTAATAGAAAGCTGTTGAACTCAATCCCAAAGACGCCACTTCTATCCACATCCTGGGATACTGGTGAGTTTAGATATTTAATAACTGTATTTAATTTTATTTGTTTCATTTAACTAAACATGGAAGAAGCTTCAGTATTCCTAAAAAAATTGGATTGTAGAGATAAGAACCGTATTTATTTACAGCGGTGTGTATTTGTGCAACCACTAGAGGGCGTAGTGAGTCTGAACCAAAAATTCACCACAAATGGAGGAAATTCTTCAACATCGTCTGAAAGGTTAGTTTTAGGTGGCTGTTTTATCAGAGAGAAATACAAATAAAATGACTAAATGAATAAAACAACAAAATCAACAAGTTGAGCAAAATAAAGAAAATAACCAACAACCCCAAAAAATTTAATAACTAATAGCATGAGTAACAGGATGATAAAATAATAATAAGAAGAAGAAGAATAAATAAAATGAAGAATAATAGTTATAATGCATGATCAATCAATAAGAGAAAGATGGATAGAAAAGTTAAAAATGTGAACATAACATGCAATAAAATGCACCAAATAAAGAAGATAAGCAACAAAACCAACAAAAAGGATAATATAATCAAATGAATAAATAAAAAAGGGACAAAAAAGTGTAAAACCAAACAAGGAACAAGATGCAAAAGAAAAGCGAGAAAATAAATGACAAAATGAACAAAAAACATTACCAAATAATCAGCTAAATAAATAAAAAGAAGAGACAAATAAAGTATAAAATGCAGAACAAAACTAATGCAAAACAAAATAAAGTAAATAAGCAATTAAATGAACAAAAATAAAGACAAAATAATGAACTAAATAAATAAAAAGGGGACAAAAAGTATAAAGTTGTGAACAAAAAAAATGAAATGCAAACAAACTAAAGAAAAATCAGCAATAAACTGATTAAAAAGACAAAATCAACTAAATAAATAAACAAGGGGCAAAAAAGTGTAAAATTGTGAACAAAATGAATGAAATGCAAAGCAAAATAAAGAAAATAAGCAACAAAAAATGACTAAATAATCAACTCAAAAAATACAAAAGGGACAAAAAAAGTGTAAAGTTGAACAAAAGGAATAAGATGCAAAAGAAAAGCAAGAAAATAAACGACAAAATGAAAAAATAACCAAGTAGATTAATAAAAAGTAGGGACAAATAAAGTATAAAATGCAGAACAAAATGAATGCAAAACAAAGTAGAGTAAATAAGCAATAAAATGAACAAAAAAAACAACAACACACAATCAACTGAATCAATAAAAGAGGGAAACAAATGTAAAATGCCGAACAAAATAAATCAAATGAACAAATATAAAGACAAAATAGTCAACTAAATAAAGGGACAAAAGCAATAATGAAGCAAAAAAATGAAAACGCAAACAAAATAAAGAAGAACATGTCCTTAAATCTGATAAAATAAAGAAAAATGACTAAATAATCAATATTTGAGTTGATTCTTAAACTTTGTTTTTGTTTTTTTTTTCCAGGTGTTTCGCCTTCGCTGAACTTCCCTGGTATCAACGTAAAGTTGCTGCTGTGATTTTCGCGTCTCCTCCGGTAGCGACGTATGAGGAGGTCGGCACCCTTCATCATCTTCATCATCGTCTTCATCATCCACCTTGTTCTCAGTCATAAATGTTTTATTTTATTTTTTCCAGGCGCTGGAATTCTTCCTGAATGCTGAAGAAGGTAAAAACAAAAATAAACCTGATCTGATATAAAATGAATTAATATCTAGGGGGGTTTTAACAGACATGGGCTGTTGTAAAAGGTTGTGGGGTTTTTGGTTCCTACTGCCCTCATGTAATTTAAAAAAAAAAAAAAATTGTCTACATTTGTTCTCATTGTTTAACACCACAGAGGGGGAGTCAACATTGTTTGAGATCAATGCATTTTTTAGTCTTGCAGCCAAATATTTTAATATTTAGTGCATGTGTGTGACCATCAGTGGCGAACCGTGAGCTCTAAGGCTGGGCCTTCAGCTCCGCCCTCATATTGATGAAAACATGAATTATCACAGAGAAAAGGCACAGAAGCGTGATTTACAAACGTTACGTAACTGATCGTTTAATTAATGATGCCAGGATGTGTAAACAAACAGACCATATGACACAACTTCCCCAACACATATCATGCTTGCTCAACATTGTCTGCGTAAAACGTGTGACCTTTAAAAACGTATGCTAAACAGCACTATCAAATAACGTAGGCCTACAAAAAGCAAACACACAAATAATAATGAACATGTCGGCCCCGTCGAATGAGCAACTCTCCAAGTCGGATACAAAGACAATATTTTAACTTGATGAACATATTCCATTTCGCGTGGCATATCAAATAAAAGTCCCCATTTTTTTTCGTTTTCATTCACCCCCTTACTTTTTTTTTACAGCGAATATAATACAATAATAATAATCATAATAATAATAATAATAATAATAATAATAATAATAATAATAATAATAATAATAATAAATCACAATACTTGTTAAATCATAAATAAATATGCATATCATCATAAACAATAATGTTGAAAATAATAACTTGTGTAGCCCTTCCAATATGTACAAACTGAATGCATTCTTTGCCCTAATCAAACATCAATTAAGGTGGATCCTACCTTAGGCTAGATGAAAACAAAATCCATGCGTCAGTCTTTCTTTGTAAAGTGGGCAATGGCAGCGTCATGAAGTTTGTCCTTTGACTTGAGTTCCAAAAGAAGTCCCTTTTCTATGGACATCAGGGCCAAAGCCCAGGTAGATGACCTGTCAGTCGAAAAAAGTACACAACTCCAGCAGAAGAGCCGGTTCGTCTTTTGACAGCCCGTCATCCATGTATATCTCTCGTAATTTTCCGTCTTGAAATGACGTTCCACTGTCTTCGAAGTTTCGTTTAATCTCAATTGTGGCGTTGGTCTTCCCTTTTTTATAATGTCCATCTTTTCTGAGAAAGATCGCCTTGAAAAAGGCGATGCTAGCAAGCTAGCTACAACGTCGCTCTCGTTCGCCGCCATTCAACTGTCAACAATAAACTCTATCATCTACTCCACCAATTTCCCGCTGTCTTCTTTATTTCTGTCAGCTAGGACTTCATGAAGGCCTACAATCTTTTGTTTTTGTCCCGCCTACTTTTAATCGAATCCTGATTGGTCAATTCCCCCATCATTCTCCACATCAAACTACATAACTTGGGCCTTCTCCCTGACTTGTGAAGTCCTAACCAATAACGAGCTCGCTCTCCTCCATGGGAGATGGTTTGAGACGTTTTGATTGGACAGCGTGTTTCAGACAGTAACCCTTTCATTGCTGGTGTGAACTTGACAGTGAATTTAACTGAGGAACACGTGAGAAATGTATTAATGTATTGCATTTAATACATAAATAGATAAATAAATAAATAAATAAATAAATAAATAAATAAATAAAGCTATTCATACTTTTGGTCCAGATTTTTTAAGGCCTTCTCTGAAGACCTAGAAGGCCCTGACGGTTCCCCTCTGGTGACCATCATCGGTCCTCCCTGAAAGCTGAGCAGACATCCTTTATTAGAAAAGACTGGAAAGGACGGACAGGATGAACGGGGACAGAAACCAACAGGCGGTGCTATTGCAGTTAAAGATTGTAAGGTTGTGTTTTATTCCCAACTACTAACTGTCCATCAATAAAAATAAATAAATCAAAAAAAGAGAAGAAAACCAAACCAGCACAAAAGAAAAAGAGATTCAACTAAATAAATAATTAAACAAATCGGTAGTGAGCACAATAATTGTGGATGACTTGACTAAAATAGATTGCAATAGAATAGAATAGAATAGGCCAGAAGGGGACACTAGTGCAAAAGAGAGTGAGTTTAGGGTAGAGATTCTGGAGAGATTCTCAGCACATTCTGGCGGGTCCCATCATTCACTGAAATGGGACTCGGCAGTAGCTGGCGAGACCTGATCAAACATGCAAGTGTGAAGGACCCCGAGGCCCAGAACAGCAATCACAGCAAGGCAGGGCCGAGCCAACAGGGCACCCCCATCCCGGGCCTCAGGAGCCACAGGGCGCCGCCCCCAGAGAGCTACGGGGGCCACCGTGAACATTGCAAACCCGGAGAACAAGAGGGAGCAGCTACACCAAGCACACCACGACCAACCCACCCAGCCCATCACAAGGCCGGCCGCCACCAGGAGCCGGTCAGAGGACAACGGAGCCGGGACCAGATGCGAGTCCAGAGGGCAAAAATGGACAGTGTGGTGGGGCCCGGTGACACCAACAGGTATAATAATATCTGAGGGGAAACTAGTGGAGTGACGCTGTAGCCCCCAAATTAAAAATGGACACCGTTGGACATAAAGGAATATCAACTTTTGAACAGATCGGCCTACAGAGTTGTGTAATATATCATTTTCAGCTATTTTGGGGTCAAGATTTTGCTATTTGATGTACCTTTGGTGAATAGACAAAGTTGTAATTGTAAAATCAAAGTCAAAATTATGAGATAAAAAATCTAAATCATGAGATAAAAAGTCAGAATCGTGAGATAAAAAGTCAAAATGATGAGATAAAAAGTAAGAATTAGGAGATAAAAAATAAAAATCATGCAATAAAAAGTCCAAATCATCAGATTTTCATAAAATTATGACATAAAAAACTGATATAAGATATATAAGTGATTTTACAGCTCTGTACGTCTTTTTTCTTCCATAAATATTTTGTCCATGTCAGGGGGTACTGGACTTTAACATATTTTTCTGAGGGGGAACATCACTGACAACAGTTTAACGACCACTGCTCTCTTTTATCCAGATCCAGGAGCTGCTTTGTCACCTGGATGATGTTCCTAAAGTCTTAACTTTTCCAAAAACACCCCACAGCCTTTAACAACACTCCTTTACAGATTTTGCCCAAAAATGGCTTTTGTGTCCCCACATATAAACTAGATCTAACGTGTGTTTTTCCTTCAGTTGATCCAAACTTTTACAGTAAAAACCTGCTGATGCTCGGGAAGACGTATCTGGCCATGAAGGACCAGGAAAAAGCTCTTCTGTGGTTGAAAAAAGCCAAGGAGTACCCGGCTCGCACGCTGGAGGATAAAGAGGTAAAACAAAAACACACACCACATGCTTTCAAATACATGTACGCAATTATTCTGAATAATACGACGCATTTTCTGCTGAAGACATGTGGACACGCTGATGTTATTCCAGATTAAACACTGAGAAATGCCAAAATAATCAACTAAATAAATTTTAAAAAAGTGTAAAATCAAACAGAATTAATAAAATGAAAACAAAATAAAGAAGAAAATGTCCTTAAATCTTATAAAATAAAGGAAAAATGACCAAATAATCAACTAAATAAGTAAAAATGGACAAAAAAAGTGTAAAATTGTGAACAAAATGAATGAAATGCAAATCAAAATAAAGAAAATAAGCAATAAAATGATTAAAAACACAAAGTAATCAACTAAATAAATAAAAAGGGGACAAAGTGTAAAATTGTGAACAAAATTAATAAAATGTAAACAAAATAAAGAAGAAAATGTCCTGAAATCTGATCAAATAAAGGAAAAATGACTAAATAATCAGTATGTGTATTCAAAACCATGAGATAAAAAGTCCAAATTATGATTAAACACTGAGAAATGCCAAAATAATTATAAAATGTAAAATATATTGAAGAAAATATAAAAACATTTCCCACAAAATGAAGAAAAAAACAGAAATTGAAAAAATAATGTATGAAATTAACAATATACTAACAAAGAATGACAAAATAATCACTATGATGTCGAGTATGTTAAAGGAAATTGACAAAATGACGAACAAAATAGAGAAAAATAAGCATTAGAAATGAAGAAAATGACGAATAAAGTAACAAGATAAACAAAATGACCTAAAAGATGCTAAAAGTAAAATGGAAATTATGTAAAACTATATAATCTAATTAACATAAAAGGAATTTTTTTTATTAAATTAGGAACTAACTGAACAAAATAAGTGACAAAATGAGCATAAATGTAGAAAATAAACTAAGATGAACAAAACTTGTGTGTAATGTTTTCATAATACAGGTTTAACAGCAAAGAAATTAGAAAAATCCTGAAATGTTGAATATAAACAAAATTTAACAAAAATTGACATAAAAAAACAACCTATGAAATACAGAAAATAATGAATAGAAATGAGGAAAATAAGTTCAACATGAAAAGGAATATATAAAACAATGACGAATAACTAAAATGTTGAGCATATTGAACAAAATTGTGAACAAAGTAAAGGAAATAAGCAAGAAAAATAAAGAAAATGACAAATAAAGTAACAAGATGTTAAACAAAATGACCTGAAAGGTCATAAAAGTAAAAAGGAAATTGTATAAAACTGTAATCTAATGAACAAAAAAGTGAAAAATGATTAATAAAATACACAAAATGAACAAATACATTTAAAATTAGGAACTGAATGAACAAGATGAGCTACAAAATAAGCATAAATGAAAAACAAATCATAAAATGCAGAATATAAATAAGACATTTTAACAGAAATGACCATAAAATGAAAATAACTCCTCTGAAATCCAGAAAATAACAGAAATAAAGAAAATAAGCTCAACATGAACAGAAACTTTAAAAAGTATTGGTGAAATGCTCAAAAAACAATCAATAAAATGTTGAATATAATGAACAAAATTGATTAAAAAGTGTAAAATTATGAGCAAAATAATGAAATAAGATGAGAAACCAAATTACCTAAAATATATAAAAGGACAGTGCGTGAAAATATATAATCTAATGAACAAATAAGTGGCAGAATAATGAAAGAAAAAGTTGACAATTACGAACCAAATGAACAAAATAAGCTGAGCAGAAATAAAGAAAACAAAAATGAATTAAAGCTGCTAGCAGCATTGGAACGGGACCGCGGCTTTATGCGTGGATTTCGTCCCATGCCATCACACGTTATAACCCTCATATCTAAAAATGAGCAAATGATACTCCATAATATGGCATTTTCATTAAAGTTTCACTCAAAGCAGGTCCTCTGGAGGGGAAGGGGGCGTGGCCGGAGCTGCATGTATGTGTAGAGCAGTGGGAGAGTTTTAGCCAATCAGCACTCAGCATTAGAGGGCTGGGCTGTATCTAGGCAGAAAGTCAGAGAGAGAGAAAAAGGAGTATGTGTCACATGTATAGGTGTACAGGAGTGGGAGCATATTAGCCAATCAGCTGTCAGTATTAGAGGGTGTGGCTGTTGCTGGGCAGAATGACAGAGACAATGAGGAAAAAGGAGCAAAGTATATGTCACATACACTGTGTATATGACATATACATATACACTGTGGCATATAGGCGTGTGTGTAGGTTTGTCTAAGTGTGGACACATACACATATAGTCATAAAACGTTGCATATATGTGAATATTTTAATGTTTGTGCTGTTTTCTCTGCAGGTTCATAAAGAAGCCGTCGACCTGTTGAAAAAACTGGGATGAAAGCGGGAGTTTGACCCCGACCTTGGAGCCTTTTGGTTGTTAATAGTAACTGCTGAATGGGAATAAAATATATCTGTACATAATAATATAATTATTAATAGAAAACAAGTGAATGAAACAACTTTTATTTTTTTTAATATTCAAAACATTGATTATAACGTTTATTCAATTAAACAGGAAGTGAATGAAAACATGGTTAAGTTTAATTCATTATTCTACGGCCTTCTAGAACGTTGCGGGCAGCTCCCGTTCACTTTGAATTGACGTTCCCTGCCTTCAGCCAATGGCAACGGGTTTTGTCACTTCAGATTCACGTTACCATATCACTCCGCAGGTAGTTCGGTCACTTTTAAAGTAAATATTCATTACGTTGTAACGGCTGTTTTATCCTGTTAGAGTGGTAGCAGTAATAAGCTGTAATAATATCCTGTAGATAAGGTTCCCACCTGTGTCTGACAAAAATCCTGGACATTTTGACCATCCAATCGGTCTTTTGGTCAGAAGCAACGCAGCTAAAAACCAAATAAATCAGAAACAAACAATTCAAATAAAAGATTAATAATTACTTTTCAACTCTTTCTGGAGCTGTTCAGTTGTCATATTTATTGTCTCAGTTTTTTTTCCCTCATCTTTAGATAAACACATTTTACATTTTTTTTCAGTAATTTTAAGATCAAAGCTGACACTGAAGGTAAAAAGAAGAAAACAAATAAATAAGAAACAAACAATTCAAGCCAAACCCAATTAGAATCAATATACAACAGAGCAGACATTTATTATTTTGTCTTATTTCCAGCCTGGGGGACAGTAGAGAGCACACATAAAAAGGCAAAATAATTAAGTTCAGCAGAGTGGGGGGAAATAATTAGTATAGTTACAGTTTGACAAATAACCTATTTTTTCATTGTCTTTAAGAATACCTGAATGTAACACTGTCTTAGTTTGTTGTGAGCTCAGTATTCAATGTACAAACCGGATTCGGTTGAAGTTGGGAAATTGTGTAAAATGTAAATAAAAACAAAATACAATGATTTTAAAATCCTTTTCAACCTATATTCAATTGAATACACTACAAAGACAACATATTTAATGTTCAAACTGATAAACTTTATTGTTTTTTGCCAAATAATATTTAACTTAGAATTTCATGGCTGCAACACGTGCAGTAGAAGTTGGGAAAGTTGGCAAAAAATACTGAGAAAGCTGAGAAAAGCTCATCAAACGCCTATTTGAAACATCCCACATGTGATCAGGCTAATTGGGAACAGGTGGGGACCATGATTGGGTATAAAAGGAGCCTCCCCAAACATGCTCAGTCATTCACAAGCAAGGATGGGGCGAGGTTCACCACTTTGTCCACAACTGCGTGAGAAAATAGTTGAACAGTTTAAGAACAACATTTCTCAAAGCAAAATTGCAAGGAATTTAGAGATTTCAACATCTACGGTCCATAATATCATCAAAAGGTTCAGAGAATCTGGTGAAATCACTGCACGTAAGCACCACGGCCGGAAACCAAGACTGAATGACCGTGACCTTCGATCCCTCAGGCGGCACTGCCTTAAAAACCGACATGAGTGTGTAAAGTATATCACCATATGGGCTCAGGAACACTTCAGAAAATCACTGTCAGTAAATACAGTTGGTCACTACATCAGTAAGTGCGGGTTAAAACTCTACCATGCAAAGCAAAAGCCGTTTATGAACAACATCCAGAAACGCCGCCGGGTTCTCTGGGCCTGAGCTCATGTAAAATGGACTGATGCACAATGGAAAAGTGTTTTGTGGTCTGATGAGTCCACTTTTCAAATTGTTTTTGGAAACACTGGACGTCGTGTCCTCCGGACCAAAGAGGAAGCGGACCATCCGGACTGTTATCAACGCAAAGTTCAAAAGCCAGCATCTGTGATGGTATGGGGGTGCATTAGTTCCCATGGCATGGGTGACTTACATTTCTGTGAAGGCAACATAAATGCTGAAAAGTACATACAGATTTTGGAGCAACATATGCTGCCATCCAAGCGACGTCTTTTCCATGGACGCCGCTGCAAGATAATGCCAAGCCACATTCTGCACGTGTTACAACAGCGTGGCTTCCAAGTAAAAGAGTCCAGGTTCTCCCCTGGCCCGCTTGCAGTCCAGACCTGTCTCCCATTGAAAATGTGTGACGCATTATGAAGCGTAAAATACGACAGTTGTTCAACGACTGTTGAACAACTGAAGCGGTTCATCAAGCAAGAATGGGAAAGAATTCCACATGAGAAGCTAAGAGAATTAGTCTCCTCTCTTCCAAAACGTTTATTGACTGTTATTAAAAGGAAAGGTGATGTAACGAAGTGGTAAACATGCCCTTTCCCAACTTCTACTGCACGTGTTGCAGCCATGAAATTCTAAGTTAATTATTATTTGGCAAAAAACAATAAAGTTTATCAGTTTGAACATTAAATATGTTGTCTTTGTAGTGTATTCAATTGAATATAGGTTGAAAAGGATTTTAAAATCATTGTATTTTGTTTTTATTTACATTTTACACAATTTCCCAACTTCAACCGAATCCGGTTTGTACATGTTTTTTTGTGTGTCTTATTTGGTGTGGTCATCTAAGGAATGTTCGCTGGGCAAAGTGAACAGCTCGCCTAAAATATCTCGCCTGGACATGTACATAGCAACGTAGCAACCTAGCAACGGAGCGTACTTGTCCTGTTTTAACCAGTCAGCATTGAAGCGTGTCAATCTTTCACATTTTTTACTGGCCTGTCAGTCCCTCCTCCTCCTGAGTCACCCTCATCTGTCTGTCCACTCATCGCAATTCTCCGATTTTGCTCGTTCCGTTTTCTCCACGTACCTTCTTGTCTTGTCTCTCTTCTCCTCACCATTCCAAATAAGCCCGTCCACCACTGACTGAGTCAAGCAGCAACACATTCTAACATGAAAAGCTACGTCATTAATGTACGTAGACACGCTACACTTTAATAGGCCTATTGATCTGAGATGCTGAGAAGTTTACTTAACCTGAGTCCTGACTCGCCCCACCTTATACAGTGTGAGGAAAGGGGAACGCCCCCTTTTATGAAATGCTGCCAGAACAGACGTATCAGGTTAGTTGATGTCTCTGGTTTTGGCTATGTATGAAAATCCGGGACATTAAGTGTCCCAAATTTTTAAAAAAATTTTCTGGGACAATCAGGAAAATCCGGGACATGTGGCAACACTACCCGTAGAATAAGCGGGTAGTGGGTAGTTACTGATAGTAACTCGTGGGCAATACATTATCCCTTACTAATGTTAGGAATGGGTGGTATGTAAGGTATCATGAGGTATTTTTTTGTCCATGGTAGAGATTTTTTCCATACCGATCTACCGTCCATCTTGTAGATGGCAGTAATGGAAGGTTTTAAATGTCCGCTGGCTGCATCTTAGAAACAGCTAGCACCATAGTCTTCCTAGATGCTGTGTTTAAATAGGTGCTGGTTTAAATATAAAATACTGTAAAGAGTTCATGTAGTGCACTATTGGTTATAATGGTATGTGATGACAACATATTTCAATTAAAGACTACAATTTAATTTACGGGGTGTCTGAAAAATGAGCTAACAAGCTAACAGTCAAAGTCATGACAGTTATAGAGTTTATCATGACAACAAAACAATTGGGTTAAACGTTAACACTGCACCAGCAGTGTATGTATGCATATCTGTATGTTACTATATTCAGGTGAGTTACTATTAGTCATGGTATCTGGCTAGTGTTAGCAACGAAAATGACTGTTCAGAGTTACAAACAATTTTGCTAACGTTAGCATGCTAAGCGCTGCTATGGTGATTGAGATGTGTTGTGCTAGCTACTGTCAATGACAGCCTCACATGAAAGATGTTTTTTCTTCAAATTGAAACAGTAACAACTTAAATCATTAGGCTTGTTATAATCACATATGTAAGTACACATTTACAAATCACCTTAAACAACTGCAAAACGTTGCAGTGAGTGATTTATTGGATCAAATCCATGTGTCTCATTAATTTTGACACCTCTCTCTCTTCCTGTATTGACTGATCACACTCCTGAATATGAAGAAAGTCTGCACAAATATGAAAGACCACTAACAACCTGGTGTCATTTATACTTTATTTATTATTTATGTATAGTAGTTTACAAAAGTACTATACCGTGATATATATTGTATACCACCAGTGGCTCAAATTATACTGGGATATTCATTCTGCCCATTCCTAATTAAGGTCATTTTTGTACGTTTTCTTGTTTGATGTGTTGTTTATTATGTCTTTGTTATGGTTTGGGGGTTGAATGTTATTTTTTGTGACATTTTTTAATCCAGAATAAGTTACCCTTAGGTCTGTTAAGAAAATAAAAAATACCTGTAATAAAATCATCATTTATTTTTCTTTTCCCCCTGTATGAATCTTTTAAACCACTTTATCTCAGTTAAAACCAACTAAATGTTCAATAATTGTCTGAATTTTAACCCTTTAAATGCATTTTTGAATACATGATCACACTTGTTTTGTGTTGGTATTTTTTTTATCAATATATATATATATATATATATATATATATATATATATATATATATATATATATATATATATATATATATATATATTGCTTCAGTTTTTTTTTTTTTTTTTTTCGGTGCAGGAATTTCATGACAAAATACACCATTCATTTACATTGAAACCAAAAAAACTACAAATTACCTATAAAGAAAATCTGCTGAATTAACAGAAAATTTAAAATTTGCAAAATAAAGGAATTCAAGAAAATTAATAAACATTCACAAAAATGTAGAATATCCACAAAAATGAAAACAGTGAGAATATAAAAAGTTAAAAGACAAAATAAAATAATCAACAGAATATACAAATGGACAAAAAGTTGAAAATTATGAACAAAATAAAGAAAACAAGTGACAATCTAGCAAAACAGAAAAGAAAATAACTAATATAATCAACAAAAATGGACAAACTAAGGAATAAAATGGGAAAAAATAAGCAACATAAATACAGAAAATAAGCAACAAAATTAACAAAAATTATCAAATTATCTACAAAATGAACAAAGATATATTACATAACTGATAGAAAAGAAAAGAAAATGAACAAAATACAAAAAGTCTTATCTATATATAAACAATCTGAACTGTCCCTGACCATATTATATAAAAATATCTTATGTTGTAACAAGTTAAAATCCTGATAATAAATAATCAGTAGTTTTAAGTAGAGCTGAAATGGTTAGACATTTATACAGACAAAATATTAATATGTGATGATGTTACCACAGGCTCTTTACTCACTATTCATGTAGTGATAGTATGTAGTGACTCTTTGGCTGCAGTTCCAGCAGAATTCCACTGGGGGCAATTGACGGATTGGAAAATGAATGTTACCCTATGGGTCAGCACTAGGTCATAGACGGAATGGGGACTAAGTAACAGAATCCAACATGGCGCCTGTCGATATGCTTCAGAATGATTTTCTATCTAGTTTATACATGGATTCGCAATGACGTCATCATCCGGGACACTTTTACCTAGTTATGCTGGCCACCATTTTAGGTCAATATTTGCGTAGATACCACTGACAAGCACGGACTACAACCCTGATACACCCAAAAATCGATTGAAATCTGACGGTTTCTCGTCAATATGCCGTTGTGTATGGATGCAGCACACATGCCTGGCAAGAAGGAAATACATAATTCTTCAGAATTCTGACGGAAAAAGGAGAGAAGCGATCCAAGTGGATACAAGCAAATTGTAAGGTGGAGGTCAGGCCACTGAGTTGGATAATTTTTCAAAGAACCGTACGGTAATTGATATGGACATCACTCCAATCAGAGCGTGGATAGTTTCTGTTCATACCTTCGGGAGGTTCTGAACTCATTATGTAGTCGTGGGACCTTGTATAAGATGTTTTTTTTGTGAAATTTGGGATGTGGTGTTTATGTGCTGGTCAGTGGTATCTACGCAAATGTTTACTCTTCCTAAAATGTCGGCCGATGTAACTAGGTTAAGTGTCCCAAATGATGAGGAACTCATTGTTTGACCCTTGTAGACATCAAAAGCCTTGTAAACTTTGGATTTTGATCCAAGAGTGAAAATGATTGCCTGTTGATCAGAGGGTATTGACTCAGTATCCACCATATTGGATTCTGTTACTTGCGCCCCGATTCCATCTATGACCTCGTGTTGACCTTTTCCTATGGAGCTAGATGCTAAAATTGTCTATTTTACGTAATTGTCGCTGCGAGTCAGGCGCGCAGATAGCGGGGGTGTCAGGTGTGTCATGACACACCCAGTTTTGAATGCCCTTAGATCCATCCCACCCACTTTTATTTAAGAAAAAACCATGTTACTTCTTCTTTTTACTTTTTTTTTTAAACTTTTACTACTTACTTCTTACTTAGTCAAGCATCACGAAGAAACCAAAATATGAATTAACTTACACAATAACCTCGGTTATTGCGCTGTGCGGCGGCATCGTCGTTAACTTTGGTTGCCACAGTTACAGTCTGACAGGCATCACATGGACAGCCAGGGTGCACGTTCAGGAGGACCCCAACACGGCATGGAATAATGAGGCGAGCTAAAAAGCAGAAAACGATCATGTGGGTTTTTTTTCAAAGAGCAACAGCTGTAAGTAAACTGCTACTTTACATTATCACCAGGGCTCTAAATTAACACCCACCAACCCGCCAAATGTGGGTGAAAATCCATTTTGGCGGGTAAAAAACAACTTACTAGCCACTTTGGCTGTTGGCGAGTGCAGACCCGGTTGTAGCAATCCTCTATGGGGCGCCAGAATATGACCGTCCTATTTTTTTTTTATCCTTCCCCTGGCTTTTGTTTCCTGTCTTGCTTGCTTCGGCCCAGGCAGCGCCCCTATGGCAAAGCCAAAGTGTTCACATAGCCACGCGTTGTGTTTATTATATCACGTGTTACAGAACGCGTTCTGGCAGCGCACTGGTGCGCGCAATGGCACGCGTACTAGCACGCGTGCCATTGCGCGCGCCAGTGCGCCTACAGCCTACTTGTGTGTTTGATAGGAATGCTAATAAGCCCAAATGAATTGATCATAACGGGCTTATATGAGGATTTGGTGCTATCTTTGGTCAGTTGGTGAGTCCACAAATAGGCTAAGGAAATGAGATGGTTTAAGAAAGTTTATAACAACACCAAGATGTAATGTGAGTGTATGTTTACAGTGGGGACAGTGGAGATAAAAAGTAAAGAAGTTAGGAGTTAAATGTGAAAATGCAAAAAAAAAAAAAATGTGATCATATGTTTGAAGAAATGATATGGGGACCAATTGAGAAAATGTAAGAGCAACAAGATGTGAGTCTATGTATTGTATAAATTGTAATCTAGGTGAGAACAGTAAAGAAGTGTTAACAGTGAAAGGTGAGAAAATGTAAAAGCAAGACGTTTTAAGAGTTAAATGTGAAAATGTAAAAAAAAAGAACATATGTTTAAAGAAATGAATTATTTCAAGAGGAAAAGGTTAAATAAAATAATTTAATGAAATTTGGTCAGGGGAAAAATGGCTAGTTGAATTTCTGATAGGGGAGTAAGATAAAAAATCTACTAGCCACATTGGCTGGTGATGAAAAAAGTTAATCACCTTGCAATTTCTGTTCAAAGCAATGTCGCCGTGAGAGTAGGAATCGTACAAAGCTGGCCAGAGCCAAACTGTCACCTTCTTCTGCCTCCACCTGTACATGCCCCAGACATATATTCAGGGCAAGGATCGGAGGAGAGAGGTTTTTGGATCCTTCACTTAATCAGTTTTGAGACCATTATTGAAAACTCTCATGGAGAGATCTTATTTACAATTTAATTTGTATATGGAGGCTGTGTCCTATTTTGTGTTTGTTGTTAGTGTGTTAGAAGTTTTAATTACATTACATGTTTTTTACACTCCTGTGACATTTCTGAAAGAATCAGTGTGCTGAAAGTCAGTGTTAAAATAAAACAGTTTTGCAAACAGCATATGGTATGTTTAGTGAGTGATTTGAATTAGTATCAGCATTAATAAACTTTATTAAATAATAATAATTTATCTAATACTTATACAATAAATAATTTCTTCCAATGATGGGTAATTAAGTTTGACAGTGCAAATATACACAAACAGTGAGCAGTCATGTAGCACACACACACACACACACACACACACGCACACACACGCACACACACACACACACACACACACACACACACACACCCATATTGATCATCCTGTCATGTCAGTGGTATATAGCACTTGAGAACATCAGACATCACAATTAGGTAAGATAATGCATTTTTCGTCTTTGAGGAGTAATAACCCCCCCCCCAATCAGAATGGTGGGGCCGGGGGGTGTTAGCTGGCATCTTCGTCCCCCCCAGTTTCACAAACCTATCTGCGCCCCTGCTGCGAGTGCTCACATTTAAATTTAGTTTTTGAGATCAATATGGGTTTTGAGTCAAAAATTGAACGAGTACAGATGTTCCTTTCATTTCTTACAGGTTGAGTTCTTGTTCCTCACAACGTGTTAGCATTCTGCTAATGACTGCTGGTCACCTGGCAACAGGACAGATTACGACCAGAGATACCGATTGACGGCTGGCCTCATACCAAAACCTTTCTAGTATATGTGCTTACATACTTACAGTTGCGGCTCTGCTTCGGAACAAGCCCGCTTGTTGCCATAAAGTGGTATCTCTGGCCGTAAGCCCTGTGAGACATCAACACTTTAAATCCTTTTTTTAAGCAAATACGTGACTAAAAATGTAAAATTGAGCCCTGTGTGTTTTCTCTATAACCTCTTTCAAAAAGAAGATTCAAATTACTAGACAAAAAATGATATCCTGAGACAAAGGCACTTTTTGGTGTATAGCTCCATAGGACTCAATTTATTCTGCACTCCAAAATCAATCAATGAAGTGCATCAAAATGAAACCAGAAATGTGCAGTGAGTCCAACGTCTGGCTATATGAGAAATTCCATGGTTAAACCAGTTATTTGACATTTTGGTCTCAAGATTGTAGTAAATTCACATCATCTGCAAGGGTTCAAGTGGATTTAAATACCTATTAATACTTCAATATCTCTAATTTGCACTGTAGTACTTATATTTAACCATTGTTAACAGGTATTAATGTAAATCCATCAGACATTTGTTCTTTTCTTGAAGTAAAATAAAGCTCATTAACACTGACAGGGGTGAAAATGTCCTAGTGTCCCTAGTGGCCAAATACTGTACACCCCTTACTTTCATTGTAAATAATTATCGGGAGGCTAAGTCACACCCTTCTACTTCCAGTCTATGGGTGCTTAACTCGCAAAACATTTGAATGGGAGTTACTGGAGTGAGTCAAGATAAATTCTGATTGTTTGACAAGTGCTCTGAAATTCACATATGATAGAAGTTAATAATAAATATTTGATGTGTCATAGACAGACCACCTGTTTATGATGGGAAGCAAATGTGACATTAGGTGTTATGTGGACTTAATAAGAGACTAAAATGTGTTGCGTATGTGACGTCACATGTGCGCCAGGCGTGTAGTCCAAATTATTAACTGGTTTTACTCACAAATGAATCAGCCGTTAGTGAACAGAAGCAGTTGAAACATCAATAATTATCATTTATTATGAGGTACAGCATGTGTGTGATTCAGGGCACATGACAAACCAGATACTATTTTAGCATTTGATTTCCCATTAAAATCATTCATTAATTTTTCAATCTCAGGCTCCATGAGCCTCCCAGAAGGGGCGGAGACTTAAGCTCCCCATATATAAATGGATTAAAAATAATCAAATCAAACCAGCTGTACAGACGGTCAGATATATTTATTAAATATGGTTCTTCTCACAGGCAAGATCCAACCAAAGCAAAAGGATAAAGCACATGGTTTTATTTTTCTTTGAGAAAAATAAAGAATCGCCAACAGTTTTTGTTGTGAATCCTGAGCAGAAGGCCTCTCACCCCCCGATGATCACACCACAAAAAAATTAAAGAAAACAAAAACAGACATAACATTAAAAATTACCATTTAAAAAATAAAGCATGGTCATGTAGGGGGGTTTATTCACGTATTTATTTGTCTCATAAATCCATCTCTGTTCATTAAAATGGGTAAAAGCAGATTAAAAATGAATCTTCTATACACATCGTCTCCGGTAAAGGGGCATTCTGTACAGTGTGTTGGTGTTTACAGTGTGTATCTACACGCGATATGTTACAGTCTGGATGCGTTCGAGGCCGCCTCCGACGCCACGCCGTCGTTTCCCTTTCCAGGTCGAAGCCCCGCCGGCGACCTCGAACACTCCATCGAGCTGATAAAAACAAAGGCATCACAGATTTCCATCAATGGAGCGGCGGTTCTGTGTAATTCATTATAATATTTAAGTATTAATTTACTTTCATTCATCTTTATACAGTGGATATTCACATACACAGTTGATTTTCTTTGATTACAGGTTTGTGTTCAAAAGGAAGCACAGAGGTTTCTGCTCTTTTTACCGTCCACGTTGGTTCCTTTTGCTACGGCGGATGTTTTGCGTCCTGTCGTCGTTTTTTTAAATTTAAATCTATTTTTATTTACACGGCTGATAAACGTGACTGAGGCGGAAAAGTGTCCGACCGCTTCCCACTTCCACAGCTCCGTCCTACTGCGTTTTTTTTTTTTTTTTTTTTTTACACCCCAACGATGAGCACCAGAGGATATGAACGATGAAAAGTGCCAAAATTAAATAAATACGTCATTTAATAATTCATTAAATATGTTATTATTTAATTAAATTTAGATTTAAATACATAAATGTGTTCATTAAAATATAAATTCATTTGAGGTAAAGAAAAAAAAAAAGCCCCAAAAAAATGTGACATTTTTTCCTGGTCCTTGTGTTGCAGTGGATCATGAATTTATTTTATCTGTCAAACTCGTCCATCAAAGTGAGTGGGCGGGTCTTGACAGTTGATTGGTTCCCCTGCACATCCAGCCCAGTCAAATGGATTCCAGATAAAGTATTGGGACACATTCCCATACACTGGGTGACCTTTAAACCTCTACATTTGTTTGGATACTTTAGTAAACTAAACTTTAGCCGCACCTGCTAAAAATCTAGACCGTCACTCCCCGCCCCTATTTACATATTTAATAACACATTTATGTATTTAATTCCAATTTTAATTAATTGACATATTTCATGAATTATTTAATGACGGGATTTATTTAATTTGGGCATCTTTAGTCCTCCAAAAAGTTATTTTGGATGTTATCTTTTTTTAGGGGGGGGGTGAATCCCCTGAAGTGGTGATGTAAACCAGAGGTGTCAAACGTACAGCCCACAGGCCAAAATCAACCCATGACAAGGTCCAGATCTGGCCCTTGGGAAGAATTTATGAAATGCAAATATTACACTGAACATATTAACAGTCGAGGACGTGAAATCATTAAAGTTCAGGGGTCACACACACACCGATATGATCACAAACAGGCTCAGATCAGTCCAATATAATCAGAAAAACCTGGAAATACTGACAAATCCAAACTCTTCTCTTAGTTTCAGTGTAAAAAGCTGATTTTTTATGCCGATATTTAAAGAAATATCGGCCCTAAAATACAACTGAAACACTCACATACTTCAGATTTTTATACAGCAATATAATTTAAAATTTGACCAAAGTAGCCACAGGAAGCAACATTCAACATTCAAGGTTAAATCCCCAAACGCCTCCAATCCTTAACCCTAGAACACGAACATTAAAATTAGTAACACGATCAATAATGTTGGACATATCTTACCCCATATAATATCCCGCATAAAATACAGTTTTTGTCAATTTATGTAAAAGTACAACACTGTATGCCAAATTGTAGTACTCTTCTTTAACTTCCTAATTCAAAACACCACATAAAATAAAAGGGTACATTTAAAAAGGCAGCAACGCAATGAAAATCACCTGACGTTAGTGTTCTATGGTTAAACCAGACAGTCTTTTGTCATAAGCCGTGTTTCCACTACATGGTATCAGTTCTACTGAGATACCACGAACTACTTCTTGAGGGTGTTTCCATACAGAGGCCCAGTCAAGCTTGCACTGATTTTTTTTTTCTGTCGGCACCAAAGATATATCTCAACTTCCATGACTGACCACTGTGTAGTTTTGTGAAATGACATCATTGCATTGTGGATTGAATTTAACCGACTGCTCCGTTTACCGTCACTCGCAATATAACTTTTTTTTTTTTTTTTTAAATGGCAGTTGCACCTTGATAATGATGCAAAGACAACTCTACCGATTAGTGTCTACGCTGATGACGGGTCACATTATAGTATCACTGGAACATCAGCGGACTAGAAAACTAAAAATATAGGACTGGTTACCATGGTAACAGGTCCTTTTTCATATTGGAAATGCACCAAAGTGAGTCGAGTCAAGTAGTAGTGATGCTAATGGAAACACGGCTATAATAACGTGAGGCATCTTCAGGTCATGACCTTTCACCCCCAGGTCATGACCTTTCTTTTGCACTTGATTTGAAGTCAATCAGACAAATAGTTCCAGAGATATGAACAAAATAGTGTTTAGTGATTTTAAACCTTTGAGCTCCACCTTATGGACAATGTAGAAACAGTAAATGATTCAAAATTGAATCCGTTCTTCCTCTATGTGATATTTGTTGATATGGAATACATGGAATTTATAAATGTTATATTTTTCAAGTTATCGCATTAACAGGAAGGATATCCCATGAAACTGTTCTGGGATAAAATGATTGATACACGTATGCATCCTTTTAAAATTTACTGAACGTCAAGTGCTGCCTGTTCAATTATATTAGAACATTTTTACTACTAATCAAATATTAGCTTAAAAACAAAAAAAAAATTAAGGCTAATGGCTGATATTGAAAAAAAAAAATCTATATATTGGCTCTGCCGATATATCGGTCTCTATAAAAGAAGTAGAATTATGTTAATTTACGAACTTTTCATTCACAAGAAAATTTAACAATTTGAACAAAAATGACCATGAAATGTCTAAAGAAAAATAAGTTATGGAATATTGGAATTTAGACATGTTCATATTTGCTCAGGTTACTCACAAAAAATGTGAAGAATCTGAACATGAGACGTCTTAAGAAAAATGAGCGTAATTTTAATCATTTTATGTCTAATTATTGTGTATATTTGTGGATCTGCTGTGATATTTAAGTTGTAATGCACATGTGTAAGTCATAATAATGTTCAAATTACACTTATTTTTCTTGAGTTTTTTTGCTTTTTTAATTATTATTACAGGATAACTTGTAGATGTAAAGATTTCCATCATGTAATTTGACTTTTTTCACTAATACACAGAGCAGTTCAGAGGTGTCATCATTCACAGGTTATATTATTATTATTATTTTACTGGTCTAATTGAATGTGACCCCTGAACTAAAATGACTTCGATACCCCTGATGTGAAAAATGACGTATTGGTGCAAAATAAAAACGTTTCCCATCAGACCAGGGTTGCAGAGGTTTTGCCCCGTGATCTCGCAGTTTTACCACCTCTGTGTAAATTTGACCGTTTTCACCCTTTTCACAAACTCTACTCCTGTGGTTTGACCAACTCTGGAAGGAGGAGAAACGGCCTGGACTTACGGTTTTGCGGACGAGCTTGATTGCAGTCACCGTGTTAACGTGAAAGGACTGTTATCTTATAACAAACCTGCGCCTCTACACATCAGAAAAGTGAAAAGCTGGCTTCAGGACACAGCTTTTCACTTCAGAAGCCTTCAATTTCTGCTGGAAAAACAAAACAAAAAACAAACAAAACAAAATAAAAGTAGATATTTTCTCTTTAGCGTAGTCAGTCGCTGCTCTGTGTCACCTACATGCATCGTCTGAATATGTACACGCCGGTTTTCAGGTCATTTCCAGACCTGAAATGGGATAGATGTGATTATTTAGTGGTTTGTACAATGTGCAAAGCTGAGGTCAGTCCATTATTGGATGCAATGATAGAACACTATTAAATGAATGAGACGCCCAGCGGAGGTGGTAAAAATGGATGTTTACAAGGTTAGAAAATGATCAGTAAAGGAGGATGAGGTATAGGTTTAGGAGCAGGGGTGTCCAACATAAGGCCTGTGGACCAATGTTGGCCCGTGGATGAATTAATTAAATGCAAACATTACGCTGAAGGGAGGGTGTCCAAATCCTTTTAGTTCATGAGTCACATACAGACCAACTCAACCTCAGACCAGCAAAATATGAACAACCTGAGAGTTAGTGATCTGTCCTCATTTAAAACTCACCTTTTTACACTGGCTTTGAACCAATAGCACTGTTCCACTTTGAGTCTAAACTGGTCTTTTTAACATTTTTATCTGTTATTGTTTTATTGTCTTTTACATTTTATGATTTTTTTCTTTATTTTTTTATGTCAAACTTTTTTTTCCCCACAAACTGAATAGGTTCACAACCAAAGTTAACAGACAAAAGAACAATAAAAACTAGTGATGCAATTTTTACGATCGCCAAAAACTGGTGCTGCCGACTGCCGATCACAGAATACATACATACACGCGCCTGAATGTGTGAAGCAGCTGTAGTCTAATAATTACACTACCGTGGTACATTTGCTAAAAATAATTACAACACCCGAGGCTACATGCTAACAGATGCTAATACTCACCAGTTAGCAAAACATAGTTAAGGTCTGAGTCTGCTTTGATGAAGAGTCATTGAAGTGTGGATGTGTTCGGTTCAGGTGTTGTAGAAAATAAGGCAGTGCTAGGCTAATGCTAATGCTATTTAGATGTGGGCACACTGGTGGTCCCAAACTTCGTCTATTAATTAACTAAATACATTTTAAAAAGTACAGAATCAATCAAGACGAGATGCACCTGTTCTGTAGCGTGTTTGCAAGTTTGAAAATGGTCGCTAGTAATTTACCTCACGTGATCGCCTTTTTGATAGGCATATTTTTCTGATCACTGATCAGGCCATTTTTTGGCAATATTGGCCAATTATGATCGGCAGCCGATCAATTGGTGCAACACTAATGAAAATGATCAAATTAAGTCAATATCCAGTGATTTTTGTCCCAAATTTGACCTGAATTCAAACCCTGTTCCCTCAAAGCAACAGAAAAGTTCTAAAAAAAAAGTCACCAAAAATTCATTAAATTTGCACATATTTTAAAGGATACTTGAGTTGTTTGATCCTATTTTACTTATGTTTTAGATGTAAAACACATTAGTCTTCTTCTATGTTGTTGTAAAATGCTATAGAAATAAACTTTGATTGATAGAAATAATGTAAATTCTACATTTTTGTCTTAAAGGCAGGTTAGCAGATCTCTGCAATGTTTGTTCATGAAGGTTCATGAGCGCTTCATAACATCATTTCATGCATGGGCAGAACAAATGGCAGTCAATTTTGATAGACATATTACCATTCAATCATTTCAATAGGTCGATCAACATGATTGGATGGTGTTTAGTCAATCCTGTCCGTACCACCGGTGACTTTTTGTGTGTGTTAGAGCATTTAATTAATTGGTTATAATAGGCATGTGAAGGAGATTTTAAGCAATATAGAAAAAACAAAAATTAATAAAAAATGCCCAGGTAAAATATTGCCTACCCTACCTTTAATGTGAAAATGTTAACGTTTACAAACTGTCCTTTCACAAAAAATGTGAATAACCAATGACCGACCTGAACTTTCTAAATAAAAACGGCAATTTAAACAATATGTTACTATAGGTTTTGTGTTTGCAGATCCACTGTGATTTGTAAAATGCATGTGTTAATGATGAGATGAGGCAAACAATTGTTTAGAAATTTCAGGTTACGCATGATTGTTGAGGTTATTCATATATTTTCTGGTCAAAATATCATTGGATCATATACGTATTCAGAATGTCACAAGTGAATTATCAGAGCTAGATTTGGAGTTATTGTTATTTATAGTTTTTTTTGGGAAGTTATCTTACTGATCTGGCTGTAAAAACTGGGCTGCATGTGCTCCCTGAACTGAAACCAATTTGACATTGACACCACTGGTTTTCAAGCATCGAAACAGATAAAAAAGGCTTTTCTGAGACTGAATATTTGCACCTGGTGTCTTTACTCATGATCTACTTTAGCATTTCCAGCTTTTTGTGCACAGATAAGGCATACCCCACATGGAAATTAAGTGAAAAGTGTCAAACTTTCCTGCACCTGGGAGGAAACTGGATGCTACAAATTGAGGCAAGCAGCTATTTTTATTTGTATTTTTTGGCTTAAATTTGTAAATTCTATAATGTTTTAGTCAAAACTGAGCGTGTCACCTCCATGAATAAGGTGTTGGTGCTTCTTTCAGAGTGGGGGGGGGTGCACACACTCTATGATGCTGTATTTCCCCAAAGGCAGATAAAGTTCAGGTTTCTGCATTTTAACTTGCTGGCGTAAATACAAACAGGGATATATTGCTGCTATTTAACACCTAAATCACTCACCTAATGTGTTATTGTCTGATTTCAGTAGTGCTATTTTAGCCCAATTGTCACCTATAGAACCTTAAAAGAGCAATAAAAGCATTAGAAACAGTTTGCATTAAAGTGATTCCCATTTCTACTTATTAACCCTTAAAGACCTAGTGCCAACTTCTAATTTTAACATTTCCTCACCGTTTATCTTCATATTATCCTTTGCATTTTTCCTGTATTTTCCTTAAGTCTGTCAAAATTAATTTATTAACGCAGACCATCGTCATGATTAATCCGATTAAAAAATGTAACTCGCGTAAATAGAACAGTTGAAACTGTCGATAGTGTTGAATGAACAAGTTAAATGCATACATGTTCATACTTTTGCATGTTTTGGCATTTTGTCCTCTGTATTTTACAAGAGTTTTTGAATTCATAATTTTTCATCGCTTTTTTGTTGTTTTTTTGGTGAATTTTAAACATGTTTGTATCTTTTTTTTCCTCACCATTTTTATTTTCTTAGTGTATTTTGAGGGACATTTTGAGTTTAAAAACAACAACAGTTTACTGACATGAGGTGTTTTGATCACGAGTGTCCAAATGGGTCATATGTGATGACCACAAAAAGACGACAAACTGAATTTTACACCTATTATTTACATGTATTTATAGAATTAACGGCTTCAGAAGTCATTGGACATTTTAGAACAATAGATGCTTTTGATGGCGCACAGCTGTTTAGGTCTTTGAGGGTTAAAATTAGTAATAAAGGCCTGACTCCAATACAAAACTCCATCAAATAAAGGTCTGATCCATTCTAAACTTCAGGAAAATAAAAGGTTCTGGCCTCAGCCATGGCTCAGTTGGGAGAGCGGGTCGTCCATTGACCGAAGGGTTGGCGGTTCGATTCCCGCTCTGTCCTAGTCAGTCCGTTGTGTCCTTGGGCAAGACACTTTACCCTCCTTGCCTCCAGTGTCACTCACACTGGTGTATGAATGAGTATGAATGAATGAATGTTGGGTGGTGGTCAGAGGGGCCGTAGGCGCGAAATGGCAGCCACGCTTCTGTCAGTCTGCCCCAGGGCAACTGTGACTACATATGTAGTTTACCACCACCAGCATGTGAGAGTGAATGAATAATGGAACACTAATGTGAAGCGCTTTGGGTGCCTTGAAAAGCGCTATATAAATCTAATCCATTATTATTATTCTCAGTCTGAGGAGATCCGTGAATCTATGCTCTGCCACATAAATCTTTTGCTCATTCTGGATCTTTGTGACACTGTGAGAGCAAGTCCGGCTGATGAGGACCGGGTCTCTCTGGATCTGCTCTATCTTGAACACTGTCTGTTTGGTAATGAAAAATAAAGACACGGAGCAATGTGTGCTAAAACGACTTGGCGTCCTGGGCGTCCACAAGCAGTCTTCTCATCTTCAGAGGCAGCCATGCAAACACACGACAACTACTGTGACAAACACTATGGGTCCGACAACGGGAAAAAAGAAAAAAAATATTTTAGGCACCGACCCACGTTAACACATTCACCTGTTAAAAGCCCTATAGAACTAGAGCTTTAGAGCCACAAGACTGTGCTTCAACTATAAAATCCTCTCAAAAACACTTTCAGTCTTTGTAAAAAGCCAGCCAGCAGTGGGGTGGGTGTTAAAAAAATCTATCTGTGATTTCTGTTTTCACACAGAGGAGCAGAAATGCTTGCATATTTTATGACAGGGTATCGTATAATATATCTACGGGCTGGGGGGGGGTTGCGGCAAAAATGATGCTGCAAATTAAGATTTGGTTTAAAATGACAAAATAGCTTATATACATTGGTGGTTATCTTGTGCAATTTTTTTCTTTTGTTTGTTTTAGTTGGCTGAATAAACAGCGATGGGGGATGGGGGGGGATTCAGAAACGGGCTGACTCCGCCGTTTATTCTTGGCCAAATCCTTCGGTTTCTTCGATGGCAAACAGCAACTTCTCCTTCAGCTGTTCGAAGCTTTTGTATGGGGGCAAATCCAGACGATTAAAACTGGAAAAACAAGACAGGAAGAGGAAGGAAAATTAACAGAATGAAGTAAGGGGAGTGTTTGTTCACATATTTAGAGCCAATCAGAGACGCCCCATCACCACGTCATGGACATGTATGAAGAAGTACCGGAAAACTGCTGTTCGACCTCAAGTAATTTTTCTACCCTCCAAAAACAGCTGGAAACAAAGCAATCCAGATGTTTGTATGTTGTTTTTTTTTAAATAGAATCAACACACAATGTATTCAATAACAAAAATATTAATGAAATAACCATGGAATGACTCCTTTACCCAAACAGGGTAATAATCAAGTAACTTCCTTCAACAAGATGATACATGAATTTAAAAAAAACTAACATAATATTAAAGATGATTCATTTCCAAAGTGACTTGATATTATCTTATAATATGTCATTTATCATTCCATTTCCTCGTTGCTGTATTTATTTTAGTCTCTTCTCACCATGTGTGGCTCCTAGGAAGCCATGTGTCCTTCCCCACCTTCTCGATGCAGAACTTTTGGGGCCCGTTACTTCCTAAAATTCAAAGACAATGGAAGAAGAAGTCAGAAGAAGAAATACATATTCTGACAAAATACTAACAAGGACAGTGCTTTTAGTCATTCCATGTTTTCCTTTGTCTGCTTTAGTCACATGATACACACAGGAGTTAGTACTTGATTGCATAACTACTGGTTCTGATGACTTTTGATGGCCAAGTCATTTTTTCTGCGATCGTAAATGTTTGCAATTACTGACCCATAAGTTCAGCGAAGCCTCCTAAGGGAAGTCGGCAGGTTCCAGTGACAAACTGCATGAGTCGCAGTCGCACCTCATTGTCCACTTCTTTCACCAGCTGCACATGACAAGGGAAATAAATAAAATACAAATACACAACAGTTTTACAAAAATAAACAACAGTTCATCAAGTATACTGTAAGTAGAGAACAAACAAAGACACACCATAATAACAAAATGTACATGAATCCTAGCCTGGCCACGCATCTGGTTCCTCAGCATATTCAATACATCATACAACATCTTTTAGTCATGAGTCAAAGTCAGTTCCAAGTCTGCAAATCTCCTTACAACGGTTGTTGGTTGGTTAGTTAGTCAAAATTAAATACCGAAACAAATCATGGTACAAAGTTTCAAGAGAAATGCAGACAGGTTGATGCGTTATAAAATTATCAATAGGATTTATTGGGCCCTGTCAAAAATGGCACAGTTAGGACTTAGAAACTCAGATGTGTGCTGGAGGTGCAGCACTTTTTTACATGTGTTATAATCTTGGCCAATAATAGATACCCTATGGTCTGAGATCATGTCCGTTATCAACAAGCTGCTGGCCACTACTCTGATATGCCACCCGTTACTGTGTCCTTCGGGTGTGGTAACAGAGGGGAATGGGTTGAATACCCACCGATCTGCATGGTGCCAAACAGCTGTAATAGTTCCGATGCAGGATAATATTACGACATTGGAAAACGCAGGTAATTGTAGCAATGGTTGAAAAGTTTAATGAGAAGATCGCCTCTTATGAGAGGTTGTGCTACAGAATGATAAAGAGGATGTATATGTGAACATTTGGGGGCCTTTTTTTTAGATATAATACAGAAAACAGGTGGTCTTTTTTTTCTATTTATTTCTTTTCTCCCATTTTTCTCATTTTGCTTATGAGGATATTCTAACATTCAGTGATGTACAACAGTGTGTACAATGTTTCCCGCAGAAAATGACATAGTCAAGGCAGTGAGTCGTCAGGCCGGGGGGGCTTGGTGTTGCGCAGTCAAGCAGTTTGAGGTTGGGAGGGGGGATTAGAGCACTAACAAAGCTGATGAAGACAGAGGACGGCCCAATTCTAAAGGTTCATAATTTAGTCAGAATTTCTCCCCTCTAAGGGTAATTTTTTTTCTTTTCCGGGGAATGTTGGCAAGGCGGTGGGGCCAGTTTGCTCAGGTACCCGCCTTAGTAAGAAAGTGCTGCGGAAAACTATTATAATAATAATAATAATAATATTATAATTATTTGACTCAGTTTTTAAATATAGTGTCAAACTTTGTTAGTGGATATCTGCCTGTAGTCCTCCCTGTTCATTTGTGGATGTTCTGTGTTTGTCTTTGTTTCATGTATTTGTGAAAAACTAATAAAAAGTGAATCACAAAAAACCCAACAACACTGAATTGCAGATTATATACCCTGTATTCTTAAGTTTCTCTGAAAACACAAGTAATCATTCACTGAAGTTTCTACTTGACCAGTACCACCACATGTCATTATGGAAAAATGCTGAGGTTTGTAGACATTAGGGATTTGCTTGTCACATAATTACGTCACATCCATATTATCTGTGATTGGTTTACTCAGCACATGTTAGTCACACCTTCATATTTGGATTCAAGCCTCTGTGATTCCAGAAAGATTTCTCATTAAGAAAGATGGATGACCACCCAGGCTACATGAACTTGCCTGTTTTGATTCATTTATTTACGTGGTTTCATCCATAAGGATCAAATGGAATGGAAGTGTTTTGTATTCATGACCTTTCCAATATATAGGCCACATAGCGCCTAGCATTAGCATTAACATATTAGGACCAGTAAGCTGCCATTGAAGGAGCTTGGAGATCAATTGCATCACTACTTTAGCACCGTGGTCAACAGAATTAAGCCACATGTACCCATTTTTAGCACTCGAAACAGTGTTAAGTAACAGATGTTCATCTAAAGTGCCATGTATTCATTCAACAGCAGCAGAGTGTACAGAACAAACAGTTGTAACAAATGTTCTAGTACCTGCCAGAACCAGATAATCTGTTTGCTGTTCCTGGTGTAATGGCGATACACTGTGTTCCTCTGCCAGTCTTGGAGGTCCACCTCCTGCATGCCACATAACATGACCTGGAAAAAATAAAAAGTAAGAAGACCTTATATTAGAGCCCTGCACTCCCATGGGAGTCCTGCGGGACCCAACACAAAGCAGTGCAGCACCGGACAAATTTTGAAAGCCCACTGCAGGCGCAGGTGAGAGGGGGAGTGCACATTGCAGGAGCGGGTGGGAGCAGTGATAAGCTGCAGTCCCGCAAAATAAAAATATGTTTAAAATAAAAGCTAGAAATGATTCATTTTGACTATCTATAACCTATATGAGATGGGGCAGGTCCCACAAGGGGATCCTCCCAGCACTGAGCGGCCGACCCTGCGACCCACAGAGGTTGAATCTGCGGACAGCGCAGACCCCACCCATTTACCTCTCAACAGTTTCATGCCCTCTAGAATTTTCTCTTCAAAGTTCTTTCAACTTTCCCCTAAAGTGTCACTGACATCAACTAACAACTACACATATTCTTGAAGCTCATCATGTCTAAAAGCCATTCACACATACATCACTAACGACAACACCGCAAAGTTAATGATATTTAATCCACATCGCGATTCAAATTGGCCGCCTACGAGTTTGACCTACTTATTTTCGGGTAGCCTGACCCTTGACCTGTGACGCAAGCGGAGGAAGACTGCTCTGCTTTGCTCATGTGGTAACATGGACGACATAAACAACAGCAGTGATTCCAGTGACAACTTAAGCAATTTTTCAGTAGAAATAGGAGAAGCAACAGGTGATTCAGTTGAAGAGGAAAATATTCTTCATCCAGATCAATTTGATCCATTTGAGACACACGACACGAGTGTTGAAGTGGAGGAAGAACAGCTAAACTAAGCAGACATCGATTGGGATCGGACAACTGTAAAACACAGAATGCTGGTAGTCTCGAAACTTATAAACTCCCACAGATTTACTTATGAGCCATATTCCTACACATTCACTATAGTCCGGATTTTATATTATCCATATATCAAGTTTTTTCACAGCATATTTTCTGAACTAAAGACGACTAACTGAGCCCTAGTCCCCTGCACAGATTACAGCCAATTCCATGGGAAAAATGACTGTCACTGTGGACCGGTCCGACTGAAATACTTAATATTCAACACTAATATGGTAATACTTCAATACATCAACCCCCATTTGAAGTTACCCCTGGTAATATGAAATTGATTTCAGATTACCCCTTGGGGTAGCCTGAGCCCGATTCCACCCCCCTCACTATTTACATTACTCCCTCACTGGAAATGACTCTGGTGTTATTCTTCTACTTTGCCAGTCTGTTTGTTTATATTTCCAGCTCCCAACTCGCCTCATACAACATGATGACACGTCCACGAAACAGCACGCCTCCTTCTGTAGGTCTCCCTAGACAATAGAAACACTAACACAAACCATACCATACTGCAGTGGAAACGTAGCTAAAGCGAACTGGGTAAAGAATGGAAATAATGACATTACAAAGATGCTGCGGACAAAAAAGCCTCACAGTGGAGAAGATAATGACTTAAAAAATATATGTATTTAAAACATAAGTATCAGACTGATCAGCTGCCACTCACCTCCAGCTCCTTTTCATCAAAATACTGAAGCCACTGAAGAGGAACAACCTCATTGAAGCCGTCCAAGAATGCTTTGGTCTGACCTTCTACTCCACGGGAGAACCTCCACTCTGCCATTAAACTGAAGCACACAAAAACATACATCTTTTACTTTTCTGTCCAATTTTCTATCCAGTTTATCTTATTTCTTTTTTTTTTTAATTAATTTCCTTCATATACAAGGTTGTTATATTATAACAAGAGGCCTCTGGAGTGTTGTATTTCATGTTTTCCACCACTAAAGCACCTCCTGTGTGGTCTTAAAATAGACACAGGCCAGTGTGGCAGTGGCAGAATTAGGACTTCTTATGATTTCTTAAATACAACCTTGGATCAGAAATATACTTGTCTCAACACAATCTCACATTTCCTGAATATTGCAATATCTTCATCTATCTACAGATGTACAGAAAAAGTTCTAGTAAACATAAAAAAACGACCAAAAATATTCAGAAAAAATATATAATTCAACTTAGGTATGTAGGATTATAAAATTTAAATATACGAGTGTACAAAGAGCACCATGGCACATATTCAGCATTTCCAACTCAAGCTCTGTGACAAATTGGGGATGAATTCTGGCAAATGATCAAGCAGGATAACCTGATTTCCATCAGGAGAGCTTAGCATGTTCTAACAACATGTTCTTGTAACAAATACTGGACCTATAATGTCATTTCTGAGAAGAAAATGAGTGCATTTGGTTTCAATAGACAGACAGACAGATATATTGTATTCACCTATTATTACATTTTAATTATATGCAATTACATCTACAATATACACTCACTGGCCACTTTATTAGGTACACCTTGCTAGTACTGGGTTGTCTTCAGAACTGCCTTAATCTTTTGTGGCATAGATTCAACAAGGTACTGGAAACATTCTTCACAGCGTTTGGTCCATATTGACATGATAGCATCATCCAGTTGCTGCAGATTTGTCGTCTACACGTCCATGATGCATATCTCCCATTCCACCACAGCCCAAAGGTTCTCTATTGGACTGGGATCTGGTGACTGTGGCGGCCAGTTAGGTACAGTTGTCATGTTCAAGAAACCAGTCTAAGATGATTGGAACTTTATGACATGGTGCGTTATCCTGCTGGAAGGAGCCGTCATCAGATGGGTACACTGTGATCGTAAAGGGATGGACACGGCCAGCAACAATACTCAGGTAGGATGTGGCATTACAACCATGCTCAATTGGTACTAAGGGGCCCAAAGAATGGCAGGAATATCTCCCCCACACCATTACACCACCACCAGCCTGGACCATTGATACAAGGCAGGATGGATCCATACTGTCACCAGTCTGGTCATTCTCCTCTGACCTCTGACATCAACCAGGCATTTTCACCCACAGAACTGCCGCTCACTGGATATTTTCTCTTTTTTGGACCATTCTCTGTAAACACTAAAGGTGGTTGTGCGTGTAAATTCCAGTAAATCAGCAGTTTCTGAAATACTCAGACCAGCCCGTCTGGCATCAACAACCACGACACGTTCAAAGTCACTTAAGTCACCTTTATTCCCCCTACTGATATTACGTTTGATCATCTGGTCCATGTCTACATGACGAAATGCATTCAGTTGCTGCCATCTGACTGGCTGATTTGAAATTTGCGTTAACGAGCAGTTGGACATGAGTACCTAATAAAGTGGCCGGTGAGTGTATGTTAGGAGGAGGAACACAAATTGAACTGTCACATAAGTAAACTAGAAAAGCACTCAGAGTGCAAACCTCCGCCAAGGCAGACCTCCCCCCTTTGAATGAAGAGAGGTCCACCAAGGAGGTAATGTTTTTGCCAAAGTTTGTCTGTCTGTCCGTTGAACCCAGGCCTTCTTGCTGTGAGGCAAGACCACCAACCGCTCTGCCACCATGGCGACAAGCATAATTTTGGTGGTGATCTCTTCCGGATCAACACCAAAATGAAATCATTTGTTCATTGTGACACTCCCAACACATCCTGAAAATTTCATCAAAATCCGTCCATATGTTTTTGAGTTATGTTGCTAACTAACAGACAGACAAACAAATAACCTCCTTGGCAGAAGTAATAAACTGGAAAAGCACTCCGAGGGCAGACCACCCCCCCCACCAATCACCACCAAAATGTAATCATTTCTTCCTTGTGCTGTATCAACATGTCCTGAAAATGTTCTCAAAATCCTTCCTTAACTTTTTTTGAGTTATCTTGTCAATAGTCAGACAAACAAACAGATAAACCCCATGAAAACATAAACTCCTTGGTGAAGATATGGACAAAGAGGTTGACTGAGACAGCAGGAAGTCAGCGGCGAAACAAACAGGACAGAGACTAAATAATAATAATAAATTAATAGAACAAATGACTCTTAACTCCTAACAGTGGTCATAACGTACCCGATATACTCCTCCTTGTTCTCCTCAGTGACCAAGACATTGGCACCGTCGGGTTTGAGATCATGTGATGTGATCTTTCCCAGGATCTCCATGTCAACAGAGAAGTACATTTCCAGACCACACTCCTCAATGTTGTTGTCCCTGAGGTGGAATGACAGAAACACAAAATGAAAAGATCATGATTTTTTACTCAAAGCCCCTGCCTTGTAAAAGCACTCATGATATACAGAGGTGTAAAGTAACTAAGTAAAAGTACTTCGATACTGTAATTAAGTAGATTTTTTTTAGGTATCTGTACTTCAGTCGAGTATTTATTTTTCTGGAAACGTTTTACTTTTGCTCCCTACATTTGTTCATAAATATCTGTACTTTATAGTCTTTACATTTATAGAATAGACTCATTACTTTTTCAAACTAAACAGATGTGACAGTACAAAGAGTAAGTCACTTCAGAAGGAAAAGCAGTGGAGGAGTGAAACTGACTGTATATATTATAGTTATATGACTGTTATCTCATAATTTTGACTTTTTATCTCATAATTCATACTTTTTATTTCACTATTTTGACTTTCTCTTAAAATTATGCTTTTTTATATCTCATATTTATAACTTTTTAAAAATATAATGATGACTTTTTAGCTCAGTTGTGACTTTTTTTTCTAAATATCCTGCCTATATCCACAAAACTGAGTCATTGTGGCCTGATCAGACACATTATCTACACAGTAACTCACTTTTAAAGGATTTATTTTACTTTTGAAATGTTTCTGATTTTTCCTGGTGAAATACTGTATGTATTATTACATTCATGGCAAAAAAAATGCTGTTTTACTTTTTACTGTTGTACTTTATTAAAATTGAGAAGTAGTACTGTATTACTTTTACTTCAGTAAAGGAGCTGAATGAGTACTTCTACTTTTACCAGAGTATTTTTTCACACAAGTAGCTGTACTTTTATTTAAGTACAGAATAGGAGTACTTTGACCACCTCGGATGATAGATTACATTTAAAAGGGTCATATTTTGTTTGCTAAACCCACTTTTGTTAATGTTTGAATAGAATAGAATAGAATAGAACTTTATTGTCATTGCAAACAAGTTGCAATGAAATTGCACTTTAGTGGGGCCACTCTGCACTATGAGAAAAAATAAAAATAAAAGCGGCAATTAACAAACGATGGCAATGACAGTTTAAAACAAAACATTAAAAGGTTAAAAATATCAATTGAATTAAAAAGTGCGGTGGGAAAGTTCAGTTAAGTCAGACTATGTGCGTGTGTATATGTGTGCATATGAGCCTGTGGGTGTTTGCTCTACAGACTGACCAGGGGAAGCAACCATTTTCCAGACCGCTGGTGTGGGACTTGATCAACCTGTACCATTTCCCAGAAGGCAACAGGTTGAACAGTGAATTTGCGGGGTGTGTGGGGTCTCTGGTGATGGCCTCTATTTTTCTGTGACAGCAGGATGTGGACAGATGTTCCACTTTGGTTCATTTATGTATTTAGGCCCTAATAGTTCAATAAAGGTTGAATTTGAATCCTTCAGGTTCTGGTAAACTAGCTTTTTCTGTCATGTTCTGTACCTTGTACTTTCTGTTTTCTTCTCTGTCTGCGTGTTTTCTGCTCTGTGTTTCTCTCTGTATTTCACCTTTCACCTCCTTCTGTTTCCCTTCATGATTTGATTATGTGACTCACCTGATGGACCCAGGTGTGTTCATCAGGTGAGGAGCATATAAACCCGCATTCTGGTCTGAAACCTTCGCCAGATTATCATGACCTGTTCCTCTGATTTTCCCGCAACCTATGTTACCTGTTTTCTGTGTACCAGTCCTGTTTCTGTCTGACCTCTGTTTTCTGCCTGTGATCTCTGCCTGCCTTTTCTGATACTGAACCTGGACTGGACCCTGTTACGCATCTCGCCCCCTGCCCTGACCCTGGAACGAACACTGACCCTGATCCCAGCTGCCTGCCCCGACCCCGGAACGGACCCTGACTACGAGACCCACCGCCATCCCCGACCTTGGACCGGAACTGACCTGAATCCAGTCTCGCTCCTGGACCAGAGGAGATCTTCCGTGCTCCGCCTGGATAAGTACATTCCAGCCCAGAGAGACTTTAAAGGGGACATTTCCTCATTTATCTGTATTGTGTTTCTAAGTAGTGTGAGAATAAAGTACTGCTTGGACTTTACGCACGCCTCCTGTTTTGCACTTGGGTTCTCTGCGGTCCGTTACATTTTCAGCATTCCAGCAAAAATTTTGTGAATTTCTGTAACCCTTTTCAAATCCTGCTTAATTTGTCACCTTTTAGAACTAGGTGTGTCACAAAACTTAGACATATAAGTTCAAATCTTAAGACGAACATCTCTCAGAGTATGAAATAATCAACAGCGGGGGTTGCACAAAAACTGAAAATATGTCCAAACTTTGACAATCACCTAAAATAATCCGTCGTTGGTTGTATGAAAGAACACAAGTGGCTGAATGGGATGGAAAGCACGATCAACACCTTGGGGGAGGTGGGGGTGAAGTGGTTCATTGGTTAATTTGCATGTATTTATTCATTTGCCAGCACTCAAAACCACCCATCTGGTGTCATTACTCATAAATAGGGTTAAAGATAGAGCTGTGGAGTTTGATTTATGCAGAGTTCAGACCCAAGCATAGCATTAACAGTTTATGTAAACAGGGACATGTTTTAAATGTATAATGCCATTTAGAAAAGGTAAATATCACCCCTTCATGAGTATGGAGATCATTTAAACATTACCTGATCCATATGAGTGAGTTGTAAAACTCTGGGTCGATGGACTCCAGGTCTTTAAGGATTAATTTCTTGTTCAACATGCGTTTGTAGAAAGGCAAGGAGAAGCCTGTGTCAATGAACTTCCCATGGAAAAGTGCCTACATTCAAAGAGAAATAAACAGAAATGACTTTATTGCACTGTACTGTCAAATCTGAACACACACACACACGTTTCCATGCCTCATGAGAACCCAGTTTGTAATCATGTAGCCATTGAGTACTGAGTGTAAGCACATCTTTTTTTTTTAATAAAATATTTGAAAAAAACAATAGATAAAAATGAATGAAAAAATAAAAAAATTTAATAGATTTTTTTTTATTATATAAAAATGTTTTTAAAAAGTAAAACTGAAAAAAAAAACTTTTTTAAATACTTAAAATACATACCGGTTTTTTAAAGAAAAAACTAATAATAAAAAATGTGAAAATTAAATTACATAAATAAAATGTAAATAAATTAATAAAAAATTCTTTATAAAATGTAAGAAATAAATAAAACGAACTAAATAAAATAATTAATAATTTAAATAATAATAAAAAATGATAAATAAAATAATTTTGGGGGGAAATTTTTTTTATATATTTTTATTTATTTATTTTAAGTTCACATATGTTTTGCTTTATGAGGACTTCTGGAAAAAAAAAAGAACAAATTAATGTATTTATAGGGCCATATCATTTCTATTTTACTAGTGGGGACCTTTTTTTATATATTTAACCCTCATGGGGACCTGTATTTTGGTCCCCATATTGTCAGAGGTTCCCATGGTGTGACTGTGTAAACATATGAATGTCCCCATTAAGATAAGAATACAAACACACACACACAGATAAGGTTAATATAGTGTTTGTGTGTGGACTTGCCATAGCGATAAAGCGGCCGATGAAGCAGAAGTAGGAGAGGTGGTCTGGATTGATAGCAGAGGCTGGGTTGATCTGCAGACAGTAGTTGCTTTTGCCAGCGTACTCGAATAGACAGTACATAGGGTTCAGCACCTCATGAGATAACAAGAAAAACCACTCCCTGCGAAGTTAGACCGGAGGAAAGTTGAGGAAACAGACAGATATGGCAGAAATAAAATGGTAATGTTTATCTGTGTTACCGAGCTAAGCCACCGTAGTCCAGACCCTCCTCTCCTCTGAAGATAACGTAGAGTCTCCTCCGCAAGTCGTAAGGCTTCAGGGCCATAATCTGATAATAAACACATATTATCAAGAGCTGAAACATCAGAACATTTGGTGCCAGATTCATATATTCATGTCTTTATTGCTATAGATTAGAACATAGGTGTCAAACATAAGGCCCGGGGGCCAAATGCGGCCCGCCAAAGGATCTGATCTGGCCCCTGGGATGAATGTGTGACATGCAAAAATCACACTGAAGATAATTAATAATCTAGGAAGTTCAGATCAGTTCAGGTCAATTCAATGTAAAGTGGGTGAGATGAGTAGAATACTGTCATAATAACCTAGAAATAATGGAAACCAAACTTAATCTAATTTCCCTTTTTATTTCGGTGTAAAATAACGTACAAAAAAGACTAGCCTTGTACAAAAAATGTGAAATCTGAAATATTTGTAGAATTTTACCAATATTCAGACATTTGTAGATCTACTGTGAGCTGTAAGTTGTGATACACATGTATAAATGAAAAACTGAAGCATAATATTGTCAACATTGCACTTATTTTTCTTAAGAATTTACAGATTGTTCATATTTGTTGGTGTTATGTTCACGTACAGTTTGTAGATATAAACATTTTTATTGGAGAATTTAGCTTTTTTTCCACTCAAAAACAGAAACTTTTGGCGTAGACATTATTTTATACATTTTTATCCTATTATTTATATTTATATATATATTATATATATATATTTATATGCAACCCACTTTATACCATATTGGGCTGAATGTGGCCCCTGAACTAACATGAGTTTTACAGCCCTGGCTTAGAACCTGAGTGCAGATGTTTGAAATAAAGACAATATTTTTAAAGCAGTATAATTTCTGACTTAAGTTAGAGAGAGAAATTATACCGCTTTGTAGCTTTTTCCAGCTACAAATGATAAAATATGTCCATAAGTAACCCTTAAATGACATAAATGAATGTTTTGTAAACTGTAAAGTTCCAGTTTTGATTTTGCATGTGGCCCAAGAGCGATAATAAACTGTTTTATATATAGGCGTGGCTGTGGCTTCCATGGTAAAACGGGTCGGCCACAAAACAGATGAATGAAGTGCATTGTCAAGAAATTGGTACACAGTAGTAGAAAGGCAATAAATTAATGCAATCGATTTATCGAAAAAAAACAGAGGATGACTGTTGGTTGAAGGATCCACTTACTTGCTGAAAAGAATCTTCAAATAATGTCTGTCTGGAAACGGTGATTTTTACATGGCTGGGAAGAGCATTAGACTAGAAAACACAGAAAGAAAAACCAAGACATAAGATTAACACAAGTAAAAAGGCAGCAAGAAAGACAGTTACAAACTTTCCATTTATAATTTTTTATTCTGATAAAAACAACAAAAGCATCATGAAAGCTCTGGGGATCCTGAGGATGGAGCGTGGGTTTTGTTTCTATGGCAACATATCATTTTTACCATCCTTGTATGTAACTACCTTAAAATACAGTGCGACTAAAGTAATACACTTAGCCATAACATTTACTCAGACAAATGTCTCATCATCTGAACCCACTTTATCCTAGCTCGGGTCACTGGGGGCCTAATCCAGCTCCAATGGGTGAAGGCGGGGTACACCCTGTATGAGTCTCCAGTTCATCTCAGGGTTGAACATATATTGACAAACAATCACTGTCACACTCACACCTATGGACAATTTAGATTACTGGAGCACCTGGAGAAAACCCAAGCAGACACGAGGAGAACATGTAAACTCCACACAGAAAGGTCTGGTTTTGGAATAGAACCAGGGACCTTCTGTCTGTGGGGGACAAGTGTTAACCACTGCACTTTTGTGTAAGAGGTAAAGGTCCAGATTAACAACCAGATAAGATTTTCCTTAATGTGTGAGAGAGTGAGTGAGTGAGAGTGAGAGAGAGAGAGAGAGAGAGAGAGAGAGAGAGAGAGAGACAAAGAAAGAAAGAAAGAAAGAATAGACAGACCCCCCCTATGTATTTCTGAGGTTTCCAACTGTAGGTGCATAAAATAGATGAAGCATGAACACAGATGCCAGGTGCAGCACCTTCTCTATAGGTGGCCACATGCAGTCGCATCCATTCTGTCTTGACTAAACCCAGAATAAAACACCATATGGACTAAAGTCTGTAGGGATGAATCTGAGGGTGAGTGAGGTCACACCTACCTGGCACAAGTAGCGAAAATGGGCAAGTTTCCATCGGAAGCTGCGCTCATAAGCAATCTGAGGTCCTTTGGTGCTGAACAAGACGAAAACAACCACAAGAGGTCACGACATAAGATGAGAAAAAAAATAAAAAATTCTCTAAATGATACGACTAAATCTATCTGTAGCTGAAATGAGCTACAGATAGAACATTTAATAATTGAAAGTATATTAAAAGAGGTTTTAATGAAATTAAAATTAATTAATAAATAAATTAAAGACAAATAAATAAATGATGAATAAAAATAAATAATTTTTTTCATGTCATTTCCAAGTGTGCTATTAGCACAGTGCTAGGCTAGTGCTATTAGCACAGTGCTCAGCTACTTAGCTCTTCACAGAGGCTTTTTTAGTAAACACTGTGTGTCACCAAGTTCATTAAATCAGTCGTATTCCAGCGTTTACATGTAAATATATTTAACACCTGTAGCATATGGAAGCATCTGGAAGTTCCTGTGAACTGTAACTGCATGTTTCGCCTTTGACATGTTGTGTGCGTGCTGCCGTTTGACAGTGGAGAGAGGGCCTAATTAAACAACAGATGCATGTGTGGTACCCAAATTCACCTTAGACTTTGGTCTAGTTACTACCGTTAATGCCCCAGGTCCAGACCTATACCCAACTCTCGCTCGCTTTCAATGAGTGAGAATGACGTTAGAACGAGCAATGAAGTTAGTTTCATATCTTTGTTGTTGTTTATTGTAATGGAGTGAAACTTCGCACTGCAATCCACCATGGTACTGGAAAATCACCCTCCAAATTTTGGATCATTTGGTGGAGTTGTGCAGATGTTAGGTGTTCCACAGACAAACAGGACACACTACACACAGATTTGCTAAATTATAGGTAGATATTGTGCAGCTCTAACTGAGACACATAACATGTACCTACTGTCGAAGGGGACTAATCAATACTATAATGAGGTACAGATTAATGTGAAATCCTAAGGCTGGTCCAAAACTGGGTTAACACTGGAAAAACTTTGATGTGGGTTAGGGCTCTGATGTACACTTCTCATGTCTATGCAAAAACGACCCAGGTATCCAGAGCCACAGACAAGACATATGTCCCAACCCTGGCCTCCAGTGATTGGCCATATGCCAACTTCCCCTCATCACTGTTAACAAGGGAACAAACATGGATGCCACCACAATTAGAGTGAAAACATGCCACAGGTAATGAAAAAATACAAGTTTAAGACACTGGAAAATGACTAGATTCCATTATTTTGGGTATAGTGGAAAAATACAGGTGCGCCTCCCCTCTGGAGGGTATAAAAGAAGGGGTTTCACACTTGCTCATCTACTACTCATCTTTGACTCTACGCATCTGTAACCTGTGATTGTTAGCTTTAAGTGGGTTAAGTAGTGCATTGTGGGTTAAGTATCCTCAAAGGTTTAGTTCAGTTTGTATTAAAACTTATAAAACTTTAGTATTAAAAAAAGAACCACAACAGTACAAATGGGAAATTAAGCAAACAAACAAAAGAATGGTCCTGTCCTATATGACAATGCATTACTATTTATGTTGTATTGGTCTCATTTATGTGTATTTATTTATAATATGTTCATTAAATGGTTATGAAATGAATAAATAGTTCTAATAATTATGTGGCCATGTCTTGTCGTCAATGTTTTCTCTTCATTTTGACCAATTTAGCTTAATACTCATGTATTGTAGACTGAATAAAGAGCAGTGTGCAGTCATTTCCATCACTTTGCAGCTTTTCTCTTCTTTTTCAGGACTTTTTCGCTGTCAAAACAATTGCAGACAGTCTATCACTACCTACATTTAGTCCTATTCCCTGCATTGCCAACAACTTTCCAGTGTTTATCAATGTAGCGTATATATTAGGTGGAGTTCAATAATAAGAAATGTGCTCTTACACAGAGGACTTTCCAGTGCGGGGGTCGCTGAAAGTGGTGGTTCGGGTGTTGTGATCCACAAAGTAGCGAACCCCTTCCCTTGTGTATCGGATCTCCCAACCCTCAGGCAGAGGGTCTTCATTCTGTAGCCTGCACAAAAACATGGAGAAAAATTTCAAATGGGCGGAGAGAATATCATTCTGGATTGCTCATCATCATGTGAGACTACTCATAAGACACTATTCTCACTTCTTTCTGCTACTAATAAATGACCCTGCGTTAAGTTTTCAGCTGGTGCAGTCTCTCACTTTATCTTGAGTGTTCTGTTTTAGCCTCGTGGATACTGAACACGTTTGATCGATTCTCAGCTCAATCATTGTTAGAGATGAAACTGAACAAATCCACATGTACGTTCTTACAAGACATCATTTTTATCAAGTGTGACAGAACATGTTCAGTTCAGGTTCATTTCATTCTGAGCAAACAAAATCAACAAAATAGTCAACAAAAAATTCATTTTGCACCCAAAAAGGAGTGGGAGGAAGTAAAACTTATAAGCTCTCACCCCAAATATACAATAGATTCTGCCTTTAACACACGTCGTTATGTCCATTTATCATTAACACAAAGTAAGTTACCTCACATAATCTTATTTGCATAATCAACTATGAGTATAATTATATTCACTTAAATATTGTATTTGTAGTTCATTTAAACTAGAAAAGCACTCAGAGCACAAACCTCCACCAAGGCAGACCTCCCCCTTCGAATGAAGAGAGGTCCTCCAAGGAGGTTATGTTTTATTATATATATCTTTTTATTGATAGCAAGGTACATACAGACAATTGTACAAAGATGGAGGTTATGTTTTTGCCAGTTTGTTTGTTTGTTTGTCTATTAGTAAGATAACTCAAAAAGTTATTGACAGATTTTGATGAAATTTTCAGGATGTGTTGGGAGTGTCACAAGGAACAAATGATTAAATTGGTGGTGATCCAGAAGAGATCCTGGATTACTTTGAATTTTTACATTGCGGTAAATGGAGAATAGATTTGAAAGTGATCCAGAATCCAGGACCTCTTCCAGATCACAACCAAAATGTAATTATTTGTTCCTTGTGACACTCCCAACAATGAAAATGTCATCAAAATCTGTGCATATGTTTTTCAGTTATCTTGAACACCCCCCCCCCACACACACACACACACACACACACCCCCGATCACCACTGAAATTTTATAATTTCCAGCCATTACCAACCCTGATTAAAATTTCATTACGATCTGTGCAGAACCTTGTGAGTCGTCTTGCTAACTAACTAACTAACTAACTAACTAACTAACAGACAGACAGACAAACAAACTCTGGCAAAAACATAACCTCCTTGGTGGAGGTTATAAATATGATAATATCTCCTAATCATCATAGTCTATATTAATTTATGGCAATACAATCTTATTTTATTAATTCTTTTCCATTATAACTAAATGGGGCGGCACGGTGGTGCAGTGGTTAGCACTGGTGCCTCACAGCAAGAAGGACCCTGGTTCGAATCCCACACCAGACCTTTCTGTGTGGAGTTTGCATGTCCTCCCCGTGTCCGCGTGGGTTTTCGCCGGGCACTCCGGTTTTCTCCCACCATCCAAAGACATGCACTGATAGGTTAATTGGTTAATCTAAAAAATTGGCCATAGGTGTGAATGTGAGAGTGATTGTTTGTTTATATATGTTCAGCCCTGCGATGAACTGGCGTCTCATACAGGGTGTACCACGCCTTCGCCCATTGTAGCTGGATTAGGCCCCCAGTGACCCCCGCGACCCTAGTGAGGATAAAGCGGGTTCAGATAATGAATGAATATAACTAAATGTTCACTTATTTAGAAAATGTTCTGTATTTTGCTATTAGACTAAATTTATACATCTATTTAACAGCACAAATTGAAGAAGATTTTTTTTAGATTTTGATCCCCATTATTCCACAGATGTTCCCTCCAACAGTAATACAATGGCTTTTTGAACAGTGAGCTGTGAATGAAAACATACATTCCAGTCTATGTAAACTACATGGGAAGGCCTGTTTCATTACATTTTCAACAGTTGTGCTCTTCTGTTACATTTTTAATCTTGTTCACAGTAACAGAAAAACCCAATCTCCATTTTCCGTTATTGTGTTTGTGGTGCTCAGCTCACCCTTGGGTTCGGGGATCTTCCCATTGTGTCGTCTTGGTGTTATGGTTGACAAAGTACACTCGGTCATTTGAGTCCACGCGCCTCTCTGCAGATAACAAAAACATAGAGGAATCACGATCCTCAAATAAACAATGAACACTGTGGCTTCCTATGTGATAACAAACATCAGATTATCACACCAGTGTGGAGTCATGCTGCAAACACAGACTCATCTGTTCAAGCTTATCTTTGATCGTAAAAACAGGAAGGATTAAAAAAAACAAAAAAACAGTGGTAAGGCTTTGAGGAAGAAGATAACGGTTTGTTGTTGGATGCTGTAAAACTCACTTCTGAGTCCAAACAGGCAAAATTTGTGCTTTTATAAAGATTTTTGCCTTCAGTAACATCCCTGTGAGTGTTCAGAATGAGCAAAGTTCATTTATTTAACTAAAATACAATGACTAGTTTCTATAATCAGTGTTTAACCTGCAGCAGATCACTATTTTAAGTGTCTTAACCCTTTAACTCTTGAGAATTAAGCAATTCCACAGTAAAAAAATAAATAAGGTAAAATAAACATAAAACTGAACAAAAACTACCAAAGTGATCAGTAAAATGAACAAAAATTAATATTAACCAAACAAAAAAACATGTAACATGAATAAAGTAAGAAACTAACAGACCACAATAGAAGAAAATTTATAAAATAAATAAACAAAATATAGATAAAAAATAAACAAAAAAATAAGTAACACCATCAAAAGAAAATAATAAATATTCACAAAATAACAAATAGAAAAATGAAATAAAATAAAAAATTAAGTTTAAAAAAAGGAATAATAATAGTAATTTGGTTCCAGTACTTTTCGTTTGGGCTTTTTCTTTTTCTAAATCAGTTGCTTTTTGACACCTGTACATCAGTTCTATCAACAAAATGATCAGTAAAATAACAAAAAAAAAAAAAAAAAAAAAAAAAAAAAAATTAATTAATTAATTAATTAATTAATTAATTAATTATTCAGAATTTTTAAACTAAACCATCCATTCACAACACGTCAGTGCTGACACATCAGGGGTTAAAGCAGGGATGTCAAACATGCAGCCTGAGTCTAGTCCGGCCCTTTGGATGATTTAGTGAAATGTAAAAATGACACTAATATATAAATCATTATAGTTGAGGTTCCACATTCACACCAATTCGCTCTCATTTACAAAGAGACAAAATTTGATTTGTGAGTATTTCTAGGTTTACATGAAAACAAAGTATAATTTCACAAAAACATGTGTATAACTGGAACAAATATGGACAATCTGAAACATCTTAAGAGAACTTTTTTTAGACCCCGCAGGAACCCTGTTTATCATCACATGTAAAGTGACAGAATGGCCAGTATGTATTTCATGGCCTGCAGTATGTTGAAAACAGATGAATGAAAGGAAGTGGACCTGGAAAAAGGAAATTACATCATGCCTTAAACAGATTAACAGCTACTGTGGTATTTGCACAAGACACATTTATTATGACTGAAAACAAAAAATAAGCGGTGTAGTATAGAACTTTACAATTCATTAAATCATAGCATCAGTCTTACAATTTAATGTATTTACAATAGCCTTCAATCTACCCAAATAAGAATCTCCCTGTGTCAATGTGACATGGATTAAATTCAATTAATCATGATCAAAACACCTCATGTCAGTCAACTGTTGTTCTATTTAAACTCAAATGTTCCACAAAATACACAAAAATACACTAAAACGCAAAATGCTGAGGGAAAAAAAATGCTAAAATCCACGAAAACGGAAAGGGTAAATGTCGCTGGGTTTAGTTGAATATTCGGGGTATTGTATTTTATTGTAGGGTTTTTTTGTTGTTGTTTGTGGTTTTGTTTTGTTTTGTTAACTCTTGTCTTCTCACTGTTTTGTATTTTTTGTTCCCTTGTTACAAAAAAAAAATAAAATTGGTAATTGGATGACTTATATAACATACTGGTCACTGTCTAATTTTCTTTAATAAACATACTTTGAAGAAAAAAAAAAAATTAAATCCACAAGAAAACACTCAAAAATGTGATAAAATATCCAAAACATATGCAAAGGTATTTATATATACAGTGTGTGTATGTATATGTATATATATGTGTGTGTGTATATATATATATATATATATATATATATATATATATATATATATATATATATATATATATATATATACATTCATTTTAACTTGTTCATTCAACACTTGACAGTTTTAACAAAACAAGTGTTCCATTTAATCAAGTTTAAATCTTTAATCAGATTAATCAGAGTTAATGCATTCATTTTGACAGCCCTACTATTAACCCTTTGTTGCATACAGGTCACCCCAGTGGACAGTCATTCTCCAGTTGTTCTCTTGTATATACATGGGTTTAGTTTCAGTTCATATCATTACTGAAGCATTAGACTGTAATGTTAGTCTCTTCTCTTTTCTTCTCAAAAACTGTATTCAAATGTTTTATTTCATAGTGTTCTGATATATGAAATACATGTTTCTTTGCTTCAAAGCTTAAACACATGTTTTCCAGCTGAGTGGACATTTTTATAACTTTTAAAAAATAGGTTAATTAACCCTTTAACCCCTGATGCATCTGCACTGACGCATTCTGAATGGATGGTTTAGTTAAAAAAGATATCTGAATTTTTAGTGTTACTTTACTTTGAATTTTGTTGATGTAACTGATGTACAAGTCTAAAAAGCAATTGATTTAGAAAAAGAAAAAGCCCACACTAAAACTACTGGAACCAAATTACAACACTAGTCATTTATTCCTATTTTTTTTGTTTTTTATTTTATTATTTTTCTTCAATTGTGTTCTGTTAGTGTCTTACTTTGTTCATGTTACATAATATTGTGTTAGTTTAATATTTATTTTTGATCATTTTACTGATCACTTTGGCAGTTTTTGTTCATTTTATTGCTTATTTTATTTTTATTTTTTTTACTCTCAGGAGTTAAAGGGTTAAAACAATTTCAATCACATTGCTTTTTTCAGCCTAAAGAAGAATAAAAACACTTAGATGCATGAATTATGAGAACCTTAGTCAAGATTTTTTTTCCTAAGACTTAAAAAAAAAAAAAAAAAGCATAACAACGAACTTACCCCAACCAGGAGGTAGTGGACCAAGAGGATCATTCTCAGCAGACATCATGGACGCCTGGGAAAATAGGAAACATGCACAGACTTCCATCAGACAAAAAAAGCCAGCGAGACACAACTCCTCTGTATGTGGGAAAACAAAAACAATGTTAAAAGAAAACATATATTATATTCCACATGAAGAATTAGAGGATAATTCCCATAAAAACTAAACAAGAAATAGCTGCCAGCATGAAGGATTGTTTGAGCTGATGTTGGCCGTGTGTCTTCATTTGTGTGTAAACTAATCATCAATGAAGACGACATCACTGGGACGATCCCAAAGGTCATGACAGAAGCATGGCTGGTTCATCCACACTCTTAAATGTTAAACTCTAAACCAGGGGTGTGTCAAACTCCTTTCAATTCAAGGGCCACATTAAGCCAAATTTGATCTGCAGAGGGTCGCACCAGTGAAATAATAACAGGACAAGGTCAAAATGATATGAAGCCCAAACTTTCCTGTATGTTTTAGAGCTGAGGTGTCGCGCTAATTTTAATTCAGGGGCCACATTCAGCCTAAAATGGTATAAAGTGGGCCAGACCAGTAAAATAATAGAAATAATAGGATAAAAACATATAAATAACATCAACTCCAAAGTTTTTTTCTATGTTTTGGAACAAAAACAGAGGTTTTAATTATAACCATGTATATTATTGTACCATAACCATCCCCTTGCACTAGATGCATATACTGCACACTCTCTACTTATTATAACCATCTCACTTGCACGACCTGGACTTAACTGTTTTTAACTATATTATAATGCTCTTCTCCTATTTGCACTTCTAATTGGATGCTAACTGCATTTTGTTACCTGTATTTGTACTGAGTAATGACAATAAAGTTGAATAATAATAATAATAAAATTCCATCATACAAAAATTTACATCTATAAACTGTACAGTACTTGAACATAGCATGAACAAATATGAACAACCTGAAATAAGAATAAGAAAATAAGAAAAATAAGAGTTGCATTGTTTTTGTGTTACACTGTCGCGAAGTTTGTGAAGTTTTCAGGAAGAATTACCACCACATAAATTGCTTCAGCTCAGACATACAAACACCCATTTGGCTGAAAATGTTATATATATATATATATATATATATATATATATATATATATATATATATATATATATATGTATGTTTGTTTCTTGGTTAGTACATAGCACATACACATAGAATAGTGTATGTGCTGTGTGTATATGTATATAAATACATTTGTTAATAGAATGCACAGAATTAAATTATAGTGTTGTACTTCAGTAACTGAAATAAACTAACTAACTAAAAATAACAGAGTTTAGCCTGTTTTCACTTTGACTTTCAGAAGAAGGGAGCAGTAGTAGTTTTTGTTCAGTGTTTTTTCCTTTTTAAATGAAACAGGTGGCATCATGGATTAAAACTGGTATTCAAAGGGGTTAAAATACTGTAAATTCTTGAACATTTGATAGTTGAGGACAGAGCTGGGGTGCTTTAAGAGATTTATGTAAGGAAAAGTCTGAAAAATATTGAAATATGATGGGGGGGTTTTATAGTAGTTTTTGTGAAAGTGCATTTTTCGCTCAAGGATTGTAAATTTAAGGGATGCACAAAAGTATAAATTTAAATAACTTTAAAAGCATGTTCAGTTTTCAGATTGAAAGTGTTATTTTCCTTCCAAGGCAGGTAAGCTCACTTATTTTTACAAAAATGGGCATGAAAAATAGGAAAAACACACAAACTCACAATATTCCCATTACCACAGGTGTTTTATATTTTTATATACGTTTTATATTTTTATGCTGTACATACATAACTTTTTTTTTTTTATCACAGACATAACTTTCTTTATGTTGCACTGAAGGAGCTGCCTAAATCTCATTGTACATTTGTTTGTATAATGACGATAAAGACTATCTATCCGCCTATGAAATGAAAAATATATACATCCCTCAATTATTAATACAGTGGTACCTCTGCTTATGAAATTTAATCATTCCAGAAGTGTTTTCGTACCGTGAATGTTTCATAAATAGTCGCATTTTACATGTAAAAGGCCTGATTCCTTCCACGGCCTCCAATACTACCCCTCAAACCCTTTAAAAATTCTACAAATTTACCGATTGTATGAAATATGTGTTAAAAGAAAATGTAGATTTAGATTTTAGATGTGATTTATTGGTCTCAGTGGGTAAATGTGTCTTCACTGACTGAACATTAAACCATTAAAATGAACCAGACATGTAAATCATTTACATACCATTGTGGTTGTTTTAATTGTCTCTTTCACTTTTAACAATGTTTGCTGACCACCCACGCGATGCTTTAAAGTCCGGTGGTGTTTGCGGTTCCTCAGAACCCTCACCCCTACCCTCCATCATCAGATCACTGTATATGGTGGATGCTTTTTATGAAACAATCGCCCCAGTTACTGTATCTCCTGCAATCTTTTTCTCCTTTATCCAAATGAGTAACAGTTTCTCCATATCCTCGTTCAGTGATGACCTCTTTTTCCATATCACACTTTTACACTTTCATTATGTTAGGAGAGACATTTTCACTTTGAAATTTAGTATTATGCAAACAGCAATACAAAACATAAAATATAAATAATATAATATCGAGAAGTATGCATTGTATGCACTTTGACCCACTCTAATAATCAAGTAATGTCCAAAATAAAAAAATATATTTGTATTTTTTGCAATAATAAAAAATGTCTTGGTGCTTTTAGACAACCTATATAACATAAAATAAATATTTAAACAATTAAAGTTTGTTTAAAGTGAAAATATTTCTCCTAATAAATGGAAAGTGTAAACAGCAATACAAAAACTATGTAAAAATAAATAATCTGGGAGACTGTAGAAGATACTGTTTGTGTTGTTATAGTGTTAAATGTTTGGAAGTGTATGTCGACATTGTGAGTAAAGTATGTGGTGTAGAAGAAAACAGACTTCACATGTCATAAGAGCAGTACAAAAAAGGCCGGAGTCATTAGATGGTGTTGGTGGAAAACTTTGAAGGTATGTTGACATGTTCGCCTCACGTTAGCTGAGAAGCTAACTGAGCTAACAGCTGTTACGTTTGTCTGTAAGCACCAATTTGACTGTGACTGGTCTTAAATGATTCAGGACATTCTCAGCTTGTATGGCATGACTATATTTATTAACTCTATTTATTAAGAAATGGCGTTTCAGTTTTTAGTGCGCAACATTCCAATTCCAACTTCAAGACTGTCAGCGCGACAGCAGTGACACTCGCCGTTGTGCTTCTGATTGGCTAATGCTGTTAGTTTCAGAACCAGAGAATTGCACTTCTTTGACCACACATGAAAGTAATGGGATAAGCGCATGGGTTTAATCGCCCGAAATCTGGCACGGTGCCGGAGTACGTTAGTCCCTACAGATAAGTGAGAGTCAAGGTATGAGTTTTTTCTTACAGAGTAGAGGTATCGTTGGTTGAATTGGTGCATAGCTCCTTGCAGTTGGCTGCGCTGGCTCTGCCATTGCTCAAAGTTGCGAACTGACTCCATGGTGGGCCGCTGCCATGTGGTGGTGCGTGTGTTGTGGTCCACGTAATAGATCCTACCCCGGTCATCCACACGGCGTTCCCAACTGGTAGTAAAGTACAAAGAGAGGGAGAGAGAGGCAGAAACAATATCCTGGTGAGAGGAAACCCAAGCAAGAATTAAACAAGTATTTAACCATGTAAGCCAGGGTTCTTGGAAGAATCACCAAGTTCAATTGTAGACCTTTTTTAGACCGTTAGGAGAAATATTTTAGACCAACATCGAGATCCCCTCAAATAAAAAGACGATCACATTTGTTTCTTAAAACCATGTCACTTTGTATTGGAAATGGAAAAAGTGCACGTTTCTTATATTTATGGAATATAAGAAATACAAAACATTATATTGAAGTAATGCAGTTTTATATTTGGAGAACTTCTATTTTGTTGTGGAGTGAATTGTGAGTCTTTTGGTATTTGCAGCATTTTTCTTTGGCATTTGTACGTTTTTTTCTTCCGCTTGCTTTCTGTTATTGCAGCTTCACTTGTGTTGCTTTTGTTTTATGCGTTTGTGTTTTTGGTTGTTGCCTCTTTCTTATGTTTGCAGCTTTTTATTCCATGTGGTGTGTTGCCCCTGTTGGCCACCGTAGGGTACACGAGAGCTGGAACAGAAATATGAAAGGTAAGGAACGTGGTAGTGAACACACTGAGCCACCAAATAATTCGTTTTCAGTAGCTGACAGTAGAAAGACCAACAGACACTTATTTTTCTTCTAAAAACACTTCTCTCTGAATGGGCAGAGCGGACGTAAAAAAAAAAAAGTAAGACTTGAGTGAATTACATTTTAGACCTGGGATGAAAATATGGGTGTTTTTAGGACATTCAAGGTCTAACATTAAAGTTTCTGAATTGTAGAATTTTTAAGACTTTTTTCGACCCTGTGGGAACCCTGGTAAGCTCTGAGCCATTTGGTTCTAGTCAGAATCTTTTCAATGTAACTCAAAACAATTACCTGATGAAATTCCACTCACATAAAAATGAGTTATGAGCAGAATACAGCAAAGGGAAGCCAAAAGTTAAAATCATTGCTTCAAAATTCAAGTTTTACTTTGTTTCATTTTATCACTGAAAACATCTCATCGGTGTGTTCTTGTCTCATCTCATCATCTGAACCCACTTTGTCGTCACTAGGGTCACGGAGGTCACAGCTCCAATGGGCAAAGGCAGGGTACACCCTGTATGAGTCTCCAGTTCATCTCAGGGCTGAACATATATAGACAAACAATCACTGTCACATTCAAACCTATGGGCAATTTAGATTAACCAGTTAACCTATGAGTGCATGTGTTTGGGTGGTGGGAGGAAACTGGAGAAAACCCACACAGACACGAGGAGAACCTCATCGGTGAGTTACTTTATTATTTTATTCAATTATTCATGACATATACTGGTCTTTGGGTTTTTTTTAAGATATATGTGATTTTAGTCTTGCATATGCTTTTATAGGATGTTTTTCTTGTAACTTAAGGACCACAATGGAAATAAGCTCAGTTGATCTTTTTGTGATATCATTTTGATATGTGTACAAGGTACAGAAACACCATTTTATTGTATTATATGTCTTAACCTTGTGCTGCCAATAAACAATATTAAATCAAATCACTTCAGTCCCTTTAAGTGTTTATTTGATTTGTGTTCTGTTTTCTTTTTTATTGTCTGTTAAATTTACTGTTGAAATTCTGGATGTATAGCATATGTATATTGGTAAAAGAGTCACGCAGCATTACCATGGCAACACAGCCAGAACAGGAGGCAGCAGGGCTTTGTGACACATATTGTTGTGGTTATTGTCTGGAGATCAGAATTTATTGATATGCTCACAAAACTATATTATCTCATTAGCTGCCAGTGTTTTGGGTCATTTTCACTGATTTTTAAGACCCACAGAACCTTGACTTCAATAACTACATAAACATTGAAACAATCAAAAGAAAGTGTAGATTATCGTCGTTCAGTAGGAAAAAAAATAGTTTCTAGCCTTTTGGGTTTTCTGATAAAACAAACCAATACCCAAAGTACAAAATGTGAATAGGGGGGTGGAATGAGAGAGAAGATGGTGAAAAAGAGAGAAGAACACAGATGGAACAAAGGGCCAATGTCCCTGTAATCATCAGGACATCACAGCTGTGGTGTCTTACTATCAACTAAAGGGAGTCTTTCAATAGATCATAAAATCAATCCCACTGTGCAGCTGTGTGTTTTTATCAACAAATCCCAAAAACGGTGTAAATGGTATAGGAAGCCCCCAAAGCTCTTCTGGGGTAACATCTGACTGAACAGAAGTAGGTAACTGGGTAATGACATATTACTGTGGTTGAAGCTGTTAAATGCTTCGCAGGAGGTTGTTGGTAGAAACTAATATTGGGGCAATTACTTTTTAATGAATCAATCAGAATTTAAATATGAGGGAGAAGTGATTTTAGTGTCAGACTGGAAAAACTCAACTCCTCCCATTAAAAAACATGACTGACAAACATACATCAATGGCAGCAAGTGAGTTAATTTAATTTGGACACATAATTGTTTTTCGGGTATACATTTTACTTGTTTACACTAAAAACATTTTAACCTTACAGCATTTTTTTTATTTATTTATTTTATTTAACTCCTTTGAAGAACAACAAGAAGCTCACCCTGGTGGTAGCGGCTGTGGTCGTTCCCAGGTTGTAGTTCTGGTGTTGTGGTCTACATAGTACGTTCTCCCATGAGGGTCTTTCCTCTGTTCCCACCTGAAAGTAAAAAGATGACACAACCCAAATAGAATAGAAGTACTTCATTGATCCTGCAATTGGGAAATTCCAGTGATAACATGGAAACTACACAGGAAACTGCAGCTAATGAGATGATGGTCATATTTACCCTGGTGGTAGAGGGTCTGTGGCTCCAGAATTTGGAGCCTGCTGCCTCGGCTTGGCCCCGTCCGTTGTCACATTTGTACTGCTACCCCCACTCCCACCACCACTAGTTCCACCACCACCACCACCTCCTGAGGCGTTCGCTTCTCCTTGTGCTGGGGAGGACGATGATGATGAGGCGGTTGCGATGGTAGTAGCCACCTGTGTTGTGGAGGTGGAGGAAGAAGCGGAAGAAGTAGCAGTAGCACCGTCATTGGGCTTAGCAGCAGAAGAAGAGGAGGAGGAGACTGGAGTGGGTGCAGACGTGGATGGAGCGGACACGGGGGATGTGCTATTTGGTGCAATTTCAGAGTCTTGGGTAGTATCTCGACAACAGTCCTCGAGGTCGTCTGTAAGGGGCATTGTTTCACCAGAAGTGGAAGAGGGTCCAGCTGAAGCTTCACAGGACTCTCCATTGACTGTATAGACAGCAGATAAAAGATTGATTGATTGACAAAAGTTTATTTAGAACAAAACAAAAGTACAAAATAAAAACAGCGACAAATGCAACAACACTTTCAAAAAGAAGTGAGAAGTCAAAACTTATCCAATCCCACCCCTCCTCCCGTACTACTTTCTACACATGTGCTTCCCCAAGTTGCCACCAGCACTGCCACTACACAACACCCCAATATATATATATATATATATATATATATATATATATATATATATATATATATATATATATATACACACATACATAGGTTGGGAGTTATTGTGAATATGCTCATTAACATTTGAACAAAGGTGAGTTATTGTAAATATGCTCATTAACATTTGAACAAAGTTGATTGTAAATATGCTCATTAACATTTGAACAAAGGTGAGTTATTGTGAACGTGTTTAATAACGTTTGACTGACTGACTGATCGGTTTTGTTTCACTTAATGTGCCTTATAGTCCAGTCTGCTTTATATATGAAAAAAAAGGAAAATAAACCAGTCCTTGAAAGTGTGCCTTATAATCCAGTGTTCTCTATAGAGCAGAATTTCTGTTATTATTAATGTGTTATATTTGCACCAACTACACATTTCAATCAGGGTTTCTGCAGGTACCAGTAAACCTAATTTTTAGTGTCACTTTAAGCTAATTTAATACTCACGTCCAACTGCAAACAGTTTTATATATAGTTTTATCACAGTTTGCCACCAACAGGTTTTAACCAGGTTCTGAAGACTTCCTCCTCTAATCACTTCTACGTCAGTTTTATTGTCAATTCTTCACATGTGCTTTACATACAAAGGAATCAAAATGACGTGTCTCACTCTCCTACGAGTTTACTTAAAGTGAAGATGACAACAGACAAAAATCCTAGCTCAGTCGGTGATAATGAATAAATGAATAAATAAATAAATAAAATGGCTTAAGGCTACTTTTCTAGTGCTTCTAAAATAACCAGGTATAACAAAACAGGACACTTCTGCTTCTTGCTAGTATCCCCTGCACTCTTTCATCCCAGCCTGAGCACGCTCACAGCATGTTGCATTCCAAGTGTTCAGTGCTGTGAGATAAACAGCACTGAATGTTTATCAGAGATAAACAATAGACCATTCAAGGATTCTGAAGGTCAACCATCACACTATACTAATGATCAAAATTGTTAAATGTTTCTATAATTAAAAAAGAAAATCAGGACTAACAATGTTTTTTTAAATCAAGTGTATTAATTTTTTTATGCCATTTAAGGCATTAATTTGCACACAATCCTGTTTAATGACTTGAGTGCTTTTTAATTACCCACAGAAATGCTGTCAACCAAACATGTTTTCAATTAACAGACAACACAAATGATAATGAGTGTAGGTGTCTAGACATTAACCCTTAAGGTGCTGGAGGGTCTTTTGTTTTTTCAAAACATAAAATTTTGATATTAACATTTCAGTCTTTAATAATACATTACATTTATTGAATAACCTTGATAATACTAGAAAAGAGAGCGCAGACAACCGCCTAAGAACCCCCCAACCTACCCTAAAAATGTAATTAAAATCTCTCCATAAGTTTTTGAGTTCTCTTGCTAACAAACAGTCAAACAAACACATTCTGGCAAAAACATAACCCCTTTGACAGAGGTAATTAGGACAATATACTCCGATAGTTTGCAAAGCATTTCAGTGTGTGAATATGACCTGTCCTAGTTTCTGTGTCGCTGTCAGAGGGTTGGTGGACTGGGGTGGAGTTGTGCGTCACGTCTCCGTTGACCACATGTCCAAGGGCAGGACTGCAGGAGCTGGAAGGCACCTGACAATCGACACCGTTGGAGGCTAAACAGGAACCTGATCTAAGGCCTGTGTCTGTACCATTCACTGTGCTTTAAGAGAAAACACATGAGAACATCAGGCTCACACTGTGAAATCAGGAAGACAATCTGTACACATTGCTAAATAATGAGGCTTCTTTTTTTTCCTCTCTCTTTTTAATGGAGTGTTGCGGGGACAATAACCCATTTTCCAGGATACAAAGCCGTTTGCTGAATTAGACAAGTCCTGACATTATTTGGGAAAAAAAGCAGACGTCAAACATCTAATAAAAGGAGTCTACAGTATGCAGCAGCTGTGGACAAAAGGTAAAATGTTGAGACTAAGCATTTCACAGTCTAGACCTGTGCTCTTTTTGGAGAAGACTGAACAAGGTGTTTTTGTAAAACAGTGTTGTGGGAAAATTTCAATATGCAAGATGGATCACTGCAGGGGTTTTGAGAGGGAGCAAGATGTGCGCTGTTTCTACTGAGTTGGTTGCTGCATAAAAGACCCTGACTTCTGACATTGAGACTATTGTCTGGTTTGGATAAGGACAGAACATAATGGGCATGGTGACGCAATGCCAAGAGCAGAACAGGCCTGTATGTAGGCTCGCTAAAAAGACGTTCCCAAAACTAAAATCTTTGGAAAATTGGCTATGATGATTCAAGGTGAGATCATTCAGTACCAGGACAAGTGCTTAACCCTAGAACACTAACCTCAGGTGATTTTCACCCACAGAATTCTTGTCATGTGATTTTCATAGTGTTTCTGCCTTTTAAAGGGTACCCATTGTTACCTTATTTATTTTTATTTTATGTGATCATGTATATTGAGAAATTAAAGAAGAGTACTACAATTTGGCATACCGTGTTATACTTTTGCAGAAACTGATGAAAACTGTATTTCATTCAGGGATATTACATTGGGTAAAATATACCAAACATTAGTGATAGGATTATTCATTTTACATTAGTGTTCTAAGGTTAATAGCCACAATACTGTTATGTAGTGTCATAATGTTATATACTACAGGTCATCTTTGTCTTATTATTATTTTTTAATACTTTTACTCTAATTAATTTTCATTTTTATGCTACCTTCATTGTATTTTTTGCTCAAAAATATTATACACAGTAAAAATGACCAGGACAATGGTATCCTCAGGGTTTACCTTTCCTAATCTGACTGATGTTACAAAGTTTAAATAAGTCTAACTTATGCAGTTATCATAATTTGGGCAAAAATATGATTTTAGTAATTATACTACAAGGGTAACTATATGCTGTGTAGTTTTTTTAATAACACACAACTGGCATCAAAAGGGTTTTAAAAAAATCTGGAAATTTTGCATATATGATAGTTTTGAGTAGAGCTGAATTAGTTTAACAAAAAGTAGATTCATAATACTTTTACAGCAGTCAGACCCTCCAGGATTTCGCAATGTTGCGATGTGCAACATCAACGCAAATTCAGTCAATCCGTGCGTGCGATGTTGCAATTTTAACCAATCACAATGACTTTCCCACAAAATGTGACCAATCATTTGCGACATCTTGAGCTGCTCCTTCCACCTTTTCCTGTTTACCTTACAGTACGAAGCAACATGTTTGCGGCCAGCAGTTCACATTGGCCGACTAAAATGATGCACTAGTACCAACAGGTGCATTTGGAAGAGCACTTTTTTCTCCATATTTGAAATGTCTTAATATCTCAGTGTCTTTCTTCTATTTTTCTCAGAAACTGCCTCTACTAGTTTAGTTTAGTTTAGTTTAATTTAATTTGACAGAGACAGTGCACAACATATAACTGAGCCAGATTATAGCCACAAGGGTAATTTTCATCTGTAGTCCCTGGACAGGAAATAATTGTAAGTAAAAAAAAAATTTTTAAAAATGAAAAATACACAATACTGACTGGCTGAGGCTTTTACATTATGTTTTACAACTTCATGTAGTGTTGTGAGGTCATATGCACCTATAATCTTTGAAGCAACATCTGCATTTGGAAAAAGATATATAAATATATGTGTATTTTGTTGCATTTTTGTAATCCCTGCAATTGTTTATTTGCCATCTTGGTAAAAGGTAGTTTTAAGGACAATATCACAATGACTTTGAATTAATTTTCTAGTAACTAAATATGTGAGATATTATTTGATTTTTATTACAAAAGGGGAAAATCGCAACTATTTATCGCAACTTTCACTTCCTCCCGCAACAAAAGACAAAAAATACAGCAACTTTCATCGCAATGTTTTGTAAATTCTCATGCAACATCAGACACAAAACCATCTCAAAAAAGCCCAAGAAATCCTGAGGGAGGGACTGAGCAGAGGATGTAAAAACTGTCAGTCATGTATAATAAAAGTGACATGAGAAAAAAAAATATGTAAAAGGAAACACAATGTTCATATGCATGCCAAAAGCTGTCACGGTGCCCATAATGCCCCCCCCCCCCCCCCCCCCCCCCCAAAAAAAAAAGACATAAAAATGGTCTGAGGGGTCACTATGGGTTAATCAGTGTAAAGGCTGTTTAGCATAGACAAGTGATTTACAGTAAAGTTAGACTTCATTGTGTGCGTTTAGAAAATATTACTGAGGAATTAAATTACAGGAGATGAGGATTACAGTAGACCACATCCTCAGAGCTTAAAGAATGGTCACTTTGTTGAGGTCATTTACCTGTTGGCAGCCCTTGAGGAAGAGGAAGAGGAGTCTCCGTTTTCATGGAGGGCATCACCATTCTGTTGCACTTCTGTAAGAGTGAAGACACCGTTAGCCTCTAGATAGCTGAGGATTACAGGTGTGTCTGTGGACTAGTCTACAGTTAACACAGTAAAACGTGTGTTCTACATTAGTGTTAATACTAAGACTGGATGATGTGCACAAAAGGGTGATTTTTTTAAATGTAAAAACCATCCATGATTTAAATCACAACTTCCTCAAAGTGTAAAAGAGTTACAACCACACGAAACATGTCTTATTCTAGTTTTTGGATCATATTACAACATTTCAACAATATCTAGATACAGTAACAAGTCCACAGTATTCTGTATCCATGTCTGTGGCTTCCATTAATTGCCTAAATTGTAACAACCTAATTCACCCTGCCCTCATTTTACAAGAACTCAAAAGAATTGTCACTCTTAAATCTTAAATGGACAATAGACTGAATCACTGCACACTGCACTTCGCCACCCACGCAACCGCACCTTAGTGTATATATGCATATGCACAACGTATATATACACATACAGACATGTATATTTTCTCTCGTATTTGCACATAATTCTATTTATCTCATTTTATTTATTTCATTTTATTTTATCTTATTCTATTCTGTTTTTATTGCATCCCAGTTGGTTTATCTTGTTTAATTTTGTTATCTTTTACACGGGGGTTGCACTGAAAATTTCACTGACATGCAAATGCTCAGTGACAATAAAGACATCTTGAATCTTGAATCTTGAATCTTAAATCTGACTCAATGCACATCAGAGTTCAGAAAGAAACTCTGTCATTATTTGTTCAGCAACTCCAGCAGCAGGAAAACATTTCACACAAACTCTGCAAGTTAATACAGATTAGATGTTTAAACTCTTAATAACCTTTTTTATATCTGCCTTAAAATTTCATTTTCTCTGCTGAATGATAGGACATATCTAAAGAAAAACAATCTCTGACAGGGTAGGACACAGTTATTCAATGTCACGGTCAGTAATCAAAAATGATCAGGCCTATGATAAGAAAAATAATACAACATTTTATCAGAGAAGCAATGTACAAGCTGCAGACAACAACATTTTAAGCTCAAGTAGAGTTGACAGTGTCCTGCATGACAATGAGGCTGACATACTGGTGTGTATTATGCGTTGAATTAGTCTACGCTCTCATATTGATTATATCACAAAATACAAGCAACAACTGTCAGATAAACACTGAGCTCACTGCCATTTGTTGCATTGCCGTTGGTGAGTGTTGCCAGTTGCTCCTGGTCAGTGAAGATCAGTCCGTCCAGGAAAACAGTTAACTCCCCCGTGGGCACCGTGGCTCCTTTCTGATCCACACTCAGCTTCAGCACCTCCTTCACATTCTCCACTGTGGAGTCAAAACAGGGAAAATATGACAGAAAAATACAAGGAAGGAAAAAAATAAATAAATAAATACTGAATACAAACTCCCTGGTCCAGTGTGTGTATAATAATTATATATATATATATATATATATATATATATACACATACATTTATTATTTGTTTTTAAATATATAGTGGAAACCACTTATAGTGGTCACTGATATAGTAATCAACCGCCTATATAGATCAAAAGGCTTGGGACAAAATAATTTCTATACAAATGCTGTTTAAATAATTTGTTTATAGTAATCAAGAAATCTGCTTATAATGTACATTTTTGGCTATTCTATGAATGTAAATATATACAAAATTTATTTTAAGATTATGTGTAGTTATTTTATTTTTTACTCCCATGATTCCTTTCTAGGCGTCTGCTTCTGCCTGGCTAGCTAGCTAGCTAACGCAACAAGTTCACAGTGGGCAGCAACTATGCTCGCAAATCATGGCTGGAAAAAGGAAGTCACTTTCTATGAATGAAAAAGTAGTCTTGTATGACAAATTGCCAAAAACGAGCCAACGAGATGCTGTGGCGAAACTTAGCGCTCCTCAGGCTACCTTGTGTAGTCTAATTAAGAAACAAGAAACAGTCATGGATGCTAATGTGCTACGATGCTAAATGCACAGAATAAATTACCATTTGAGTTATGTGTGCAGACTGCGCAGTACACTGTAATTAAACATCCACTGTAATACAATTCACTAAATGCTGAAGCATCCGTTTCATTTTATTCTTCTCACTGAAAAACAATATATGTGACATTTAGATGATATTCTGCATAAAAAATAAGTGAAATACCTGGAAAATCAGTTTTAGTAATCAACCA
>CM035802.1:7474787-7684787 GCA_020466265.1 Siphamia tubifer | reverse complement strand
TGTACCTCTCTGTGCCGGCAAGGTCTGTGCCATCGGCGCGTGTGTTCTCGACGGCCGTATTAATTGTGAATATGCGCCAACACCTCCACCCCAACCATGTGGACATGGACATTTTTTTTTAAATAAAAACCTGGCATAGATTCATGTGACTATTGTTCTTAAATCTGTTCGATAATGTAGCTGCAATCAGCTGTTTGACCCGGTTCAATGAAATATAGCATTGGCTGCAGTTATTGTGATTTCAAAATTCAAAGTCTTTTTACGTGTTTCATGCAGAAGATAAGATGAATCGCTCAGGGAAGATCAACATGTTGTTTTTGTGTGATTTATAATATTCTTGTTTATTCAGTTAACGTTTGTTTACCTCTTTTACCCTTTCTGTCACTGCATGTGTGTTTGGGGGTGGAGGTGCACATCGGCAGGGGGTCATAGAAACACGTTTGATTTTCAAATAATATTCGAATAGTTTACAGCAAATTTTGAATAGCGTTTTGGACCAAAAGTTACATCCTTAGTATAGACTATATTTTTTAATTATCTTTAACCTACTAGTCTATAATTGAAGCCACATTTGCAATTAGCACTGACAAAGACCCAGTCAAGTCTGATAAGAATGCATTATTAGTCTGTGATATACTACTGTCTGATAAATGGGGAAAGTTCAGACATAAACCATCACTGAATCAATATCCAGTTGCAACACTTATATCCACGTATATTAAATCTAAGTTATTTGCAGATGAAATACCTATTTTTCAGAAATGTGCGATAATTTTAGATCTGCAAATCCACACATATGCCTTTAAAGAAGTAAAAAGGTAAAATGGAGTTGTCCAGTTATCCAGTGATATTCCGTATTCCAAAGTGCATCATTGATTCAACATTATGTCCTACTGTGAGCCAATGTATGAATGATTGACTTCAGAAATATAGCAAATCACAGCAGACAGTAATTTATTCAATTCTAACTAAAAAAAAAATCCTTGCTATGGGTTTTATTGAAGAAAAAAAAAAGAAAAACACACATTTTGACTTTTTTTTTTTTAAATTGTGACTTTAAATGAAATGGATGAAGTCAAGACTACAGAAATGCTTTAGAAAAACTAAAGGAAGTTGCACATATCAGGTAGGACATAAACAGTCCTTGGTCTTTGAGGGTGAAACATTTCCAAAAGACAGATTTCTGTAAAAAAAAAAAAAAAAAAAAAAATACTAGTATGCTCACAATTGGTGTGCTGCTAGACCGTCGATTTCAACCAGCTCTGTGTCCCATGATTCCTACAAAACAGAACAAAGACAAAAAGGTCAAAAAATATTCGAGAGATTCAGGGGTGGCGTCACATTTTACTACAGCAAATTAACAATCTAGCTCTAAGCATCACATGAACAAGAAAAAAAATAAGCAAATGATTAGTCAATGAAAGTTAGATGGAGATTTATTTTTGATTCCTCTGTTCCTGATCCAACAGCCCTGGTGAAGAGACACTCCATTGTTTCTGCCCATATAAAGCAAACTATGACCCACATGAACAGGAGCCAGAAGGTCAAAACAACCAGAAGTATTTCATTTTTCAACCAAGTTCTTTCATTTATCACAGTGAGAGTATGACAAAGGAAGGCTGAGCCACCTTCATAGACTCCAACCGTCAAGGGACAACGTTTAAGCAGCTTAGAAAGAACCCAATTATGAGATAGCTGATGTGTGTGGTGTGTGGAAGCTAAAGGACATGTAGAAGACAAATGCTTCACTTGGTGGGAGCAGCACAGTGCCATGCAGGATTACATCTGGCACCGCTACCCTCAGTGTTTAAAGCCAACAGCGTATCACTGTTGTGCCTTTCAGCTGGCAGCAGACCTGAATGTGTGTAAAATTAGGGGCATGAAAATATATCGATATGCGCGAGTATCATTTCTCAAAACCACAGTAATCATTTTTAATTGACGTATTACATGTAAATATTGCTGTGTGATAATAGTTCACCAAATAGCTAACTGCATTGGATGTTACCGTTATAAAAACACAGGCAGGTCCCTTCCCCACTGTTCTCAGTGATAAAACAAATCTCCATACAACAAGTAAATTTGTTAAATCAGATTTTATGCAAATGACATGTATTCAGATTCAGAAATGATGTATACCCAGCGATAACAATATCTCTGTTGTGCAATATGTGACCCTCCAGCAAACAAACAGTGGTTCGGTCTCACATCAGTATCTCCAGCTATAGCCTCAAATACGTTCTATGGGTCAAAATGATCAAATTTGAAGTTTATTCATAAAATCCAAGTAAAATGTCTACTGAACACTTCTAACAATGAGATTTTGTGAAATTCCTGCTTCAAATCATGCCTCTGAGGAAGGAAAACAATTGACTGACAGTCTAAAACAAAGAAAAATCGACTCAAAACACGGCTTTCCTTCGTGGTCACTTTAGGTATCTTATGGGAACTAGTGTTCGGTGCGGAGAAACACAGCCGATGCACACAAGTAAATATGTTGAAATCTTTGGGTGGCACTGGCACCAATCTGTGGTCAGTGCTGATTAGGGATGGTGAAATTTCTAAAAAAAAATTTAGCGATTAACTGGTTGAAGTCGGTCACGAGAAAAAAACATTTGCTTTGTTGGCACGTGCACACACACACACACACACACACAGCTCACTTTAAACATGAGTCACACAAGTGGAGTGATGTTATGTTAAAAGTTGATTTTAACATGTCATACACAGAGAAAACATTAGATGTTCCAGGAAATTCTTCTGCTAAATATTGTGGAGAAAAAAACCCTGTAGTGAAATCCACCAGTTCTGCACAAACTCTTTTTGCCGTAGTCCACCTGTCATATAATTTTACGTAGGTCTGTCAGATGGATTACACAACTCATCCACCTCGCCGTCGGGTTGTCATGGTGACAACTTGGTAAAAATAATAAATGGTCTGCACTTATATAGCGCTTTTCCACCTTCATGGTGCTCAAAGCGCTTCACATTAGCTTCACATTCACCCATTCACACACACACTCATAGGTCAGTAGGTTTCTAAGGTCGAAGGTCAGTCCTACTGGGGGCCTAATTCAGGGTTCAGTGTCTTGCCCAAGGACACTTCGACATGTAGACAGCCAGAGCTGGGACACGAACCGCCAACCTCTCGGTCATTGGACGACCCACTCTACCAACTGAGCCACAGCCAACCTTGGTGTCCCAATCTCTAGCTGCTAGCTCTAGAAGTTTTATTACCTCACGTCAGCTTTGTGTTTTGTTTATGTTTTGAGTAAACGTTCTAAACTGGTGTGAAATGGTCGTACCACATAGATTAATAATAATAATAATAATAATACATTTTATTTAAAAGCGCCTTTCAGAACTCTCAAGGACACTGTACAGGGTAAAAACAAAGGAAGCAGCACAAAAGAAATAATAATAATAATAAGTTAAAACTAAAAAAGAAAAAATGCAAGTACTAGACAGCTCTGAGTTTGCTATTAATAAATTCCGTCTTGTAGCCTACTGCTAATGTTCAAATTCATCATTTTTAAAGATATGCTATGGAGAGATCACAAAGCTTCCTCTTTATAACCTACACTACAATGATAAAGAGTTTGCTCAGTGGAATGACTGATGCAGGATGCCTTTTTAAAAAAAAAAAAATGACAGAAAATTATGACCGGACAACGTTAATGCGGTCCACCATTGGTCAAACCATCATCCATTAACATCCCTCGTGCTGATATAGTTGGACAATGGCTGAGTTGCCAAGGAAATACTTACATACACTTATAAGTCTGGGGACTGTGGGAAGACACTCAATTTGACCTGGGTGTGGAGTATCCCTCTAACAATCTTATGCAAACTGAGAAGTGGCGTTATCAAAGAGTGTGATGTTTTGGTGACGTGAGGTGATTCAAATGTGCACCATATGCATCATCACCAAATGCAACAAACTCAAAGGTATTTTTATCATTGTATATGTGAGTGAGGGACCAATAAAATGAAAAATATCAATTCAACATTATCAGCAAATACATTTGTTCTGCGCTTATACGCTCTTGAAATGCCACTGAGAAGAACGGAATATAGTTTCCTTGATATGAGTTTGTTGTAAGCAAAGTGTGTAATTGCTTTATCCTGGAAAAAAAAATCAAGCACCAAATGTAAATGGCCATGAAGGAAATAACATACACAGTGAAAGTTAAGTGCAGCAAATTTGAGGAAATATGGTACCAATTCTTATCCTTCCTGGAAGAAGATTAAGGTAATGACACATCAAATGTGAATAATACTAATAAGAATTGAGAAGCCTTTTATTTTTGGTTTTGTTCTTTATATTATTTTAATTTGATGTAAAGTTTAGATTCTTTTTTTCAATAAATATTTTGTTGTACTGTCTTATACAACTTCTGTGTTCAATATGCAATTGCATCAATGTTCAAACTTACTAAAATATTTAGGGGAAAAAAAAACTTTGAACAAATAGAATGCATGTAATAAATATCAATATGATGCTCAACAACTTGTCTTTAAAGAATTACATACTTCACAATTGGGTGGCTAGCAAAAGTGCACCCAAATGTGCACTGTTCTGAGTCCGATAGCAGTATGTTCATATTTAATATGCAGTAACACGTGTTGAAGATCATATAGTAAACAGATGCTTTCATACCATGACAATAATTCTGAAATGACAGAGTGATATCTAAATGCCACACGTGCTCTTATTAATCTCTGTAGAGTCAGTTAAAAATGGCTGCCATTCAAAAGAAATTTGCATATTTAGACAAATAATGAAATCCCAGTTTGACATTTGTGCAAAAATCCCCTCAGCTTATGTGCAAGTTTGAAGAAGCTGAATTTATGTTTTTTCAAAACATTTTTCCAAGCCATCTTTGGAGCAATTTCAAACTCGCATTCACATAAATAATAGTACAATGAGCCTCATACTTATTGTGTTGAACCAGTCTTAACCATGCTTACAACCAGTTAATATTACATTTCCATTTGTCCGTGACTAATGTTTATGTTACAGTTGTACAAGCTCATACCCAAACCCCTCTGACTGTTGGACACTCAATTTAATCCATTAGGATAAAATAATGAAGAGTGATTACACATTTGACTGTTTTATCAAGATTTACAAAGCAAGTGCAGTATTATCATTCATGTTGTACATGGAACTTTTAAGACCTTTGAGAGTCAGCACTGCCCTACAAAGCAAAAGGCAGTAACTGCATTTTTTGGCGAAAATTAGTTATTGTGTTTTTTTGCAACATTCAAATAATTATTTGTCATGTAATAAAATATCTCATCTCAAATGTCTGTTGTTTTGGAGAAAATTAGTAGGTGTTTGTACAGTAACTTCAAAAAGTACTAGTAAAACAAAACAAAAAGACAGTAAAGACCATTACTGTGTAATTATTAATGTCCATTTATGACCCTGCCCCAATAGTTTACAGTGAATCACTGCATTAGACTGAAAAAGATTATGGAATTACTATACTTTCTGCACTGCGATGATTCCAAGCGTGCAATATCTTTTATACAGTGCAATATATTTATTTTTATCTTTTAGACAACTTCACTGTCTGTTCTGCACTTATATTTATATATAATGTTTTTATATACTTGTACTAATCTTTTTATCTTATCTTATCTTACCTGTGCTGCACTGAATGAGACCGTCCCTGTCTCATTACATTTGTGTGATGACAAATAAAGCTTCTATTCTATTCTATAAGGCGCACTTGACAATGTGCACTGTCAATTAATGGTTTGTATGAAGGTTTATCATATATAAGGAGCATTAAGTGAAGTCAAAATTATGAGATAAAAAGTTAAAATCATGAGATTAAAAAGTCAAAATTATGAGATAAAAAGTTAAAATCATAAGATAAAAATTCAAAATTATAAAAAAAGAGTCAAAATCATGAGATTAAAAAGTCAAAATTATGAGATAAAAAGTCCAAATCATGAGATAAAAATTCAAAATGAAGAGATAAAAAGTCCAAATCACAAAATAAAAAGCCAAAATTAGACAAAATGTCAAAATCAAGAAATAAAAAGTCAAAATCATGAGATAAATACAAAGTTAAAATTATGAGATAAAAAGTTAAAATTATGTGATAAAAAGCCAAAATTATTAGATAAAAAGCCAAAATGAAAAGATAAAAAGTCAAAATCATGAGATAAAAAGTCTTAATTCCCAGTCACTAAGCACTACCAGAATTAATCCATATATAAGGTGCACTGTGTTTTTTGTAGAACTCAGTAATATGCAGTAACAATACTGCCTCATGTCCAATAATCTTCCTACCAACTACTGGGGCTGAACAATAAGAGAACTTTTTTCTCAGTTTGGTGTCTGTGCAGTTACTGCCTTTTTACTTTGTAGGTCAGAACTTTAACAATTCATTATCAATTCTAAAAAGAACTTAAAGAGAATCAAATTTAAGACTTTTTTAAGGATCCTCTCCCAATGCTATTCAGTAAACAAATAGTAGATGGTTATTTTTTCCAACTAGTGAATCTATTAGCTGCTTCTACAAAGAAACGTGTGATGTTGTTGACTATATGAAACTCCTTGCAGCCTAAAAACAAGTAGCAGTAAAACGCATCTGTACTGACCTTCAGCTCAGCAGGTTTTAGATAACAAGACCAAACCATAAAAGAAAATAAATGAATGGAAAACACTGGTATAGGTTCAGCAGAAACCTTAACTTTATCTGAACTGAGGGAGGAAAGTTCAGGACTGGTGACTCCCTGTTAAAAAAAAAAAAAAAAAAAAAAAACTGTTTTCCCAGCCTTTTCTCGCTGGCAACATGTGCCTGCTGGGTCTGATTTATAAAAATATGAGCAGTGAGAGTCAAACAAAATAGTTCTGGAGCAGAAAGTTAAACAAAGATAGCTGATACAAAGTTCCAGAGTAGAGGGAAACAATAAGAGTTAAATTAGTAGCCTCTCTCCCATCACTTCTTATCATAAAAATATCAGCTCCAGCTGTTTTAGTAAACCACAGCAGACCTTTTCTCCACCACTTATAGAACAATGTAAATGACATACTGCAAACACCATTACTGTTGAGTACAATAACGTCATCAGCCTCAATAAAACATCTACCACTGCCTCCATGTTGAATGTACTGAAACTGTCAGTGCACAATGACCTGAATTCTACCCAACATTCACCTCCTTTTGACCTCCGCTAACTATCTAACTCATATATAAAGAAGCTTTGCTACTTTAGTCAAGGATAACGCATATAGAAAAGATCAGAAAGAATGCACATTTTCTACAACACTTGGCCATTAATCATAAGGACAACTGATGAGAAAATTACATACACTGTCAACCCCATAACACTTCAGTGAAGTACAGAACCCACATGTCATGGACCTTGTATCGTGTACTTTCTTTCTTCTGGACAGTCTACTGAAAGGAAAACCAGCACTGTTAGTCTAGGGGAGGATTTGCTTACAACACAGAACAGAACACTACATACAACTACACAATGGATGTAATATTTTGTGGCGCATTACTGTAGCTCAGTTCAGAATGATCTTTTCCAAAAGACTCCCACAGAAAGGCAAGTTCACGCCGCTGTTACTAAGGGTTAAATAAATGCTGAAAGGAATCAGATATGTGTCACCATTTGACATCATCATTTACTTCCACATTGATCAGGGATGGATGAATTTGAATCTGAATCCTAATTTTCTTAAGTTCTATAAAAGATGGCAAGAAACAAATAATTATATTGTTTTGTTCAGTTTTCACTCATTTCTGAAAGCATCTTAAAAGGTGTCATTCCACTGAAAACCACTTTTCCATGCTACTTTTGGAATCTGATGGGTCACCCCGAGTTACCAACACACACTGCGTTTGCTGCTGTTTTGTGTCCCCTCCACTGGCTGGATTTACCATTCATAGAAAACAACAGAGAAATTAGCCTGTCCACTACACGTCATGTGGACATTGGCGTCACCCACATGGGGTTAAGCCCATCTCCCATTGCAGCGAATGTGAAGTAGCATTAGCATCTACAAGACAAGACGGCGCCACAGTTGATGCACAAACTTGAAAAAAATAGTGGAGCAAATTTATTCATGTGCTCTCTGTGGAAATAAAGCATTTTTCCCTCCATGATTTCAAAACAAGTGACAGCACCAAACCTAGCTGGATGTTACACACACACAGACCCAGAGGGGAGGGGGGAGTGTTCCTTCTGAGCCAATCAGAGATGCCTCATCACCTTTAACCTAGGCTCCCCTTAACAGATTCATCTGTTTATTCAGTAATCATCCACGTAACCAGAAGAATGTCTCAACTAAACCAATTTTCTGGAAAAAAAAACAAACAAACAAAATACTCAAACAACAAACATTTAAATAGGCAATTATCGAATTATTCATAATTCATAAAACACAAGATCACTGCAGCAAACTTTGCAGCACCAAGCGAACACTAAAACAGATCCAACGGTACAAGTAAAACACTAAAAGTCACAGAATCAGTGAAAGAGCAAAATATTTATTGCACGATGACACACTGACTACAAATTTTGTCTTACTGTTTATGTTTTCTCACCAGAAATGAGTTTTACATGAACTCCACTCAGGTAATCAAATGTTCTGTGCGTTACATTTTAAACGATCCTGACAAACAAATGGCCCACATTAACAGGTTAACCAGCTGGTGAGGAATTTGTGTTTATGTTATCGGACAAGAGAATTGGAATTTTGCAGCATTTGATGCATTTTACAGTTAATCACAAACATTTCTGTCATACTAACATAACTGCAATATATCATGTGGGTATACCAAACTTGGTACCTATCAGGGTTCCAGAGAAGGATCTGGAGCCGACAGATTTATGATAATTCTTCATTGGATGAAAAACAACATGTCAAACTCCACAATTTAATGCAGCCTAAACATAAACATGTGAGCTCAAAAAATGTACAGGGGTTTGCTACACAGAAACGATCTCAATAGAAGAGATAGATGGATGGACTAATATGGATATTCAAATAATAAAACGGCATTACATGATCACTTATGCCCTCCATCCTGTGTATTACAGCACTTTGTTTCTCTACCAATGATAAAGCAATGCAAACTGTCAGATAAATCTACCTAAACTCATTTTTATTTGTGAAGTGTTTCCAAAAGTCAGATCAGTAGTCACTAATAGTCTCAACCTCTGTATTTTTGACCTTTATTTTTGGCACTACATAAACATAACAAAAACAAGCAATGAGATGAGGTTTGCATTTCACTTATGTCTCCACTATAACAAGACATTCTGAAACTATCCTTAACCACTGACCAGTACACTGCTTACTTTGTATACTGGTGTTATGTCAAAATGGGCATCCCCATTGAAATGAGCTACCAGCAGCCAAAATTGACAATAAGACAAGTATTATTTATGTCCAACGTCTAAGTTAATTGCACACCTGGCTAGAGATAACTGAATTCAGGGGCTTTTTCTCTGTGAAAAGGCTCAGTGGTTATGTACATGCTCAGAAGCGCAATGTGACGGGACGCCCATTTTGACAAAACACCGGGGCTATTGTTGGTAATACACCCACTACAATTATGATGTATCCAATCCACCCCAAGTACAAAAACTTCAAACTAACACTTTAATAATTGTAATGGCAGTTCAAATTTCTGCAGTGTAAAGGAAAATTATGGCTGAGTAATTAGCACTTGAAAGTTAATTATGCTTGCACAGGTCTGTTGCTACACACTGTCATGCAAGCAGGCTATAGTCCTTGTTTTCTTGATTTCCAAAGGTCAGCATGTGTGAGTGTCGTAAGAGGAAAAACTGCAGAGAAAACAAACAGTGACAGCTTCCTGCAAGTAATTCCCTCCAGTGTGATACTTGTCAATATGATGTATGTTTAATAAATGCAGCATATGCCACATTGGGATGCCAAAATGCCAAACCACTGTTTATAGCTTAGATGGCAGGACACTCAACACCTATCACATTCGAGAAATGCAACAAACAGCTTTCAAAAGAAAAGACATTGAATCAAAGTATGGTTTGTGTTTACCAACACCCAAAAGGTGATGGAGGACAAGTAGATATAATATTTAATAGGATCCCCATCTGTTCCAGGGTTTGCAGTGTCACGGAGATTTTCTACCAGTACTATTGCAGTGCAAGTACTACAGTTTCATTGTATTGAAATCATTTTTTAGAGAGAATATGTTTTAGCAGTGTTCTGGTGTCAGGCCTATGATGTCCTGTCTCATAACTCATCAAATACTCATTAACGATGTCAGAACATATCAAATGTGCTTCTCTTTTGCAAAGTGCTGTAAATACAACAGTCGTAAGAAAAATGCTGCAAATTACTCATACGCCCCGCTTAATACATGGGCCGAAATTTAACATCACATACTTAAGATTAGATACGGAAATTACAACCACAACATAAACTCTACTTTACGAACCTGGGCTAACTAATATGCTGACATGCTAACATTAGCACACAAAAAGTGCAACTCAGAAGCTAACGTTATTATCAGACCAGCAGAAAGCATCACCCTAAAACTAACCCGCTATTTGTTAGCTTTTAGTTGCACTAGCTGTGTGATAATTTACAATAACTGTCACTTATGGTTGACTGCTTAAAATACAAGCAGTCATATAATGACACTGGTCTGCAATGATTGCTATCTTTGCTAGCTAGCATACTATTAATAAGCTAGCACTTAGCCATGGAAACATTAATGTTGTTTATTTGGGCAAATTATCTTTTTTAACTACCGCCATAATGTTTCACAGGCAACTGAGATTATTAATTTCTTCAAATAAGTTAATCGGGAGGAGGGTAACTTGGATTTGAGCTGACACGTCTACTTTAACAAAGCTTACATTACAAATGTAGCTAAGTTGTTTAGCTGCCAACTAGCCGGCTTGCTAACCAACTTATTGCTAGTTGTCCGCCATCACGGAGCTAATGCTACTCAGTTTGGTTGAATATATGAGACAGTCTGGACGAGAATTCATGGCTAAGAGGGAGAAAAAAAGTAGTTAGTAGCAGTCGAAGTTACACGCAGATGTGTTTACCTCACCAGCTGTTCCGCTCCTTTCCCACACCGAGTGTCTGTATGACTCTTGAACGTCACGGTTGTCGTTAAAAATGCCCAACCGTACAGGCCCCGCGGTCAGTGTGCTACGGTTCTCTCGCCATGTCTGAACGGAACGATCCAGCAAAACACACCGCACCACCCCGAATACTGCTGTGTAATAAGACTAGTCTAATGTGTCACCTAAAGGTTATAACAACACACGGAGAAATAAACTCGACTGATTAACAATAACGCCAAACCAGATATATAACACTATCACATTTTTATTAAACACGTTTTACACCTTCTGCTTAAAAATTAACATAAATCAATAATTTTTTCCCCCGCATACATTTCCTACGCCACTTTATTTTTAGTAAAAACTACCAAATATTCAAACATCTTCAGGATTTTTACTCCTTTGTTACCATTTATTTTATTGTAAAAATGACACAAATATGTTCTCCCTAATAATATAGCATACTTGGACATGTTAGTAGCCTATGATAAACTTTGCTCATTTCATGTTCTTATAGATCTATGTTTTCTTTACTTCTTTTTTTTTTTTTACCATTATTGTTTCCATCAGGCTCCTGCACTGAACAAAATCGTTTAATGCAATGAGAACAGGAATACAATGGTTTATAAGTCTAATGAAAGCTGATGAAAATGCAGAAAATACATCAACATTGTGGTAGATCGGACACACATTAACATCTTTATTTTAAAATGTTAAAATAAATGACAATTCAGGATAAATAAAACAGTCCTCATCGACTGACTTAGAAAATGTTGGCAACTTCTGAAAGTAACATACTATAACCTATATCTATAATTAACCACAAAAAAGCCATTGAAAGTCTAGAAATGACCAAAACAGGTTAGGAATTATTCATACAAATCTGCAGCTAATTTATCAGATGAAAAAAAATACTTGAATTATAAAAAACAAAATACACAAATCTCACCTAATATTCTAAATTAAACAATCCCACATTCTATTCTTAAACAAACTCTCAAACACAAAATCAAAACAACTGTTGTTAACTGAGGGGATGTCAAGAGTGAAGCCCCCTTGAACTGGTGTGTGTCGTCTTTCTATGTCCCCAGCTCACTGCTAGGAACTAATTGTCAGGCAGGACAGCTACACCACACGTGCAACTCCTCTTCATCATCATCATCTATTAATGGAAACAAGGCAGATCACAACAAAAAATATACAGAAATACAAACATTTAACACAAGGAAAAAAACAGTTTGAGAGGTAGATCTAAAGTCACAACTGTGAACCATTGAAAATTAAACATTCTAGTTTTCTGGTTAATTATATCCAACTGAACAGAACCAAATGCTTTCCCATTATCCACATCCCTTAACCAGTCATCTGTCATTTGGGTTCATGCTGTTGCCTCTCTATAGACATACAGAAAGTCTGGAATTGCATTTTTCAGGGACAGGCATCTTATCTTCTAGGATTTTTACACAGCAGAGATGTTTAAAACCACACAGTAACCCTGCTTTCTACAAATGTTATTTTCAAAAAACAGAAAATAGTTATGATTCCTTTAACCCTAAACTAAAGATCCTCCTTTACAAACAGGTGCAGCTATCCTCACTGACTGACTTAGAAAATGTTGGCAATTTCTGAAAGTAACGCAATATAGCCTACACAGTATTTATAGTACCCCCCCCCCCCCAAAAAAAAAAGCCATTGAAAGTCTAGAGATGGTCCAAAAACATTCATAATTTGGAATCTGCAGTTCATTTAACAGAAATGAAAAAAAATACTCGGATTACAAAACCCAAAATACACAAACATTCTAAGTGAAAAATTGTAAAATAAATAAATACAAAAAAACTTAACATAAACCACCACCACCCCCCCCCCCTCTCTCTATTTTTGAACAAACTCTCAAACACAAAACCACAAAAACAACTATTGTCAACTGAGGGGATGTCAAGAGAGAAGCCCCCTTGAACTGGTGTGTGTCGTCTTTATATGTCCCCAGCTCACTGCTAGGAACTAATTGTCAGGCAGGACAGCTACACCACACCTGCAACTCATCTTCATCATCATCTATTAATGGAAACAAGGCAGATCACAACAAAAAATATACAGAAACACAATCATTTAACACAAGGAAAAAAACAGATCTAAAGTCACAACCGTGAGGACAATTAATTATTAATTGTTCTAGTTTTTCAGTAAGTTCTGTTTAATTATATCCAATTTAACAGAACCAAATACTTTCCTATTATCCATATCCCTTAACCCAGGGGTGTCAAACATGTGGCCTGGATGCCTAATCAGGCCCACCAAAGGGTGGGCCTGGGATGAATTTATGAAATACAAAAATAGATATTAAGATATTTATTATAACTTTAGTTCAGGTTTCACATTCACACCAATTCAATCTGAAGTGGGTCAGAACCAGTAAAATTCTATCATAATAATCTATAAATACAACACAGAAATATCTCTCTTTGCAAATCTAAATTTTTTCACAGGAGGAGTCTCACTACGGTAAAACCCTGAGGCCTCTAAATATATATATATATATATATATATATATATATATGTGTGTGTGTGTGTGTGTGTGTGTACGTATGTATGTATGCATATGTTTTGTATTGTAGTTTAAATTATTTGTCCTGGGCCCCCTCCCTCCTAATAAGATTGGAATAGCTTCCATGGGCTACCCATTTTGCATTCTTTGCAAATAAACTTGTTTGACTTGAATCACAGAACACTGGTCTTTTGTAGTTTTACTCTCATTTTATCTGTAGCATTTGACTAAACCATTGGACAGAGGTCAAGACTGGACCAAATTAAAGTCTTATTTACTTCAGTGATTCTCAAAATGTGGGAAAGGCCTCCTGGGGGACACATAAAGGGGGAGCATGGGATCCTTTCAGGGTGTTTTTGTTTCCCCCCCAGCCCTTCTGGTTCAAACATGTAGCAGGTGGAACTAATGTTTTAGCTTCAGAGCAGCCAGGATTCATTTTATGAACGTACTTCATCACATGCCCCAGATATTTCACTTCCCTACAGATGTTAAGGACCTTTCCTGAAAGTTTAACGTCAGGGAAGCTGATGTGTTTATCTTCCATGGTTCTGCATATCATCATCTCACCCTTAAGCTCAGTGTATTTTATCTTGTTTTATAGACATAAAGAAAGTCTGGAATTGCATTTTTCAGGGACAGGTATCTTTTGTTCTCGGATTTTTACATAGCAAAGATGTTTAAAATTGCAAAGTTACCCTGATTTCTAAAAATGCGAATTTCAAAAACCAGAAAAAGTTGTTCTAATAATTCCTTTAGCCATAAATTAAAAAGGTGATATCCTCCTTCACAAACAGGGGGAGCTATAGGATTAAGAAAATAATTAGTCTCCCATGGTCAGAGTAAAATGCAGAAATCTATTTAAAATTAGAGGTGAACTGGTCAAATAATACCTGAAATAAAAAGATGTGAGGTGGCTCCTTCTATTCTATAGATTAAACATCTGGTCATAACTGTCAAGTTCAGTCATTGTGGGTGTTTCTTATAGTAAACTGGGTTATTTTAATACCTGGTACTTTTTCAGCTTTTTAGACACAATATTAAAAGAGAAATTTAACATAATTCTCCCCAGGATGTATCTAATTATAACCTCAGATAAATGCAAAAAAAACCCAAACATATTTGCTCTGAGCCATCCTGAAATAAATACATATATATATATATATATATATATATATATATATATATATATATATATATATATATATATATATATATATATATATATGTGTGTGTGTGTGTGTGTGTGTGTGTGTGTTGGGGCCAAAAATCAGGACTTGAAAAATTACATACACACTGTGTTAAATGCAGAGGTGTAAAGTAACTAAGTAAAAGTACTTTGTGGATTAAGTGGATTTTTTAGGTATCTGTACTTTAGTTGAGTATTTATTCTTATTTTTTTACTCCCTACATTTGCTCATAAATATCTGTACTTCATACTCTTCATTCATTCATCTTCATTTGTTACATTTCAAACTAAACAGATGTGACAGTACAAGTCACTTCAGTGGGAAAATCAGTGGAGGAGAGAAACTGACTTTTTATTTCCCAATTTTGACTTTTTATTTTATAATTTTGACTTTTTAATTTAATAATTTTGACTTTTTATGTCATAATTGGGACTTTTTTTTTTATCTCATAATCAATAAAATTTTGACTTTCTCTTAAAATTATGCTTTTTTTAATCTCATATTTCTAACTTTTTTAAATCTCATGATGAATTTTTATCTTTTATCTTTTTTTCTTCCTAAATTTTCTCCCCATATCCACAAAACTGAGCACTGTGACCTGATCAAATACATTATCTACACAGTAACTCACCTTTAAAGGCTTTATTTGAGATACTTTTGAAATGTTTATGATTTTTCCTGGTGAAATAAGTATTATTCCATTCATGGCCAAAAAAAATGCAGTTTTCCTTTTTTCGTCTATACTTTATTACAATTGAGAAGTTGTACTTTTTTACTTTTACTTCAGTAAAGGAGTTGAATCAGTACCTGTACTTTATTTTTTCACACAAGTAGCTGTACTTCTACTTAAGTACAGAATGGGAGTACTGTGGGAGTAATGTGATGATCCGAGTGGTTTTTGTAAATCCAGACGTGGATTTTTTAGGAATTTCAATCTCATTTCAGGTTTTGTATGGAATCCATCACGTCCACTCACATTACACGCAGAACCTTCCCATTTAAATGCATATAAATTGCAAACTATTTTGCAGCAGTGGCCCTTTTTGTGAAACACCGTCTGTCTTTGTATAATTAGTTCAATTCCCAAAACACATAATGCGAAAGAATAGGATTTTTTTTTTAATTACCGTGAAAAATGTTTGTGTCCTTTCAACCGTGTTAAATGCAGAATTTTGTTTTTAAAAAACAATGCCAATTAATATAACATTTGGTTCATTCTGAGAAAAACTTTTTCTATTATCTCAGTAAATATTTATTTTTAAAATAGACCCAAACTTGCTTCATAACATAAGTTTGTCTTATTTGAATTTTTAGCCCCTCTGTCCTGTTTTTAGGCACCAGTTTCATACACTGCCCATAAAAAAAACACATGCAATGTTTCACTGCATCCCAAGCTGCATTTCCATTACCCTTGGAATTTTGCAAAATGTAAATATCGCTATAAAAAAAACTGGTAATGGAAACACCTGAATTAAAAAAAAACCAAACACTCAAATATTGATAAAAAAAAAGGTTTCAATTTGTTTTTGTTGTTAAGTGTTGAGCATATTTACACTTAATATTTCAACCTGACAATGTAGGGACCATACGTACAGACCCTTATAATGTGAGCCAGCTGGTTTGTTTGACATGTTAGTGCCTTTAAAAGACCTTTACTGACCATAGAATTAGACGATTAATTAATGCTAATGCTATCAGGGTGATGGACAATCTGAAGCTCCCAAGGTGACTGTAGTGAAATCTTGATGATATTTCACAAGAGTTACGACGCTCCTGCTTAGAGAATGGAAACACTTTCAAAGCGCAAACTTACTTTGTTGACATTTTAGGAATATCTCTACTGTTTTGTGAAAAACTGTAATGGAAACGTAGCTACATTTGGTTTTGATTACAGGAGACTGACACTAGATGTAACTAAACTAATAGTTCAGATCCTCCCAAGGGTAAATACTTCAGTGGTTAATAATGTTTGAGCTGCAACAAGTTATTTAATGTAACTGATGCAGTAAGTGTCCTCTCATGTCTGTAATGTTTAATAGGTTGGACACCACCAAGATTGATCAGGGTCATCAGGCTTGTGACAGAATACTTCATTAAACATCATTTTCACTGAAAAATTAGCCTTCAAAAAGTCCATCATCATCATCATCATCATCATCATCATCATCATCATCATCATCATCATCATCATCATCATCATCATCATCAATAATCCAAAATTAATGCAACAATGGATGGAAAAATAATACAATAAACATTATTGTGACTCTACATAAGCATTACGTGGCCAAAAAGTCAAAGTAAATGTCTCCTGTAATAAATACCAAAGGAGGTACAGTCAAATACTCAGAGGTGGAATGTAACGAAGTAAAAGTACTTCATTACTATACTTAAGTAGATTTTTAGGTATCTGTATTTTACTTGATTATTTATTTTTTCTGGCAACTTTTTAATTTTACTCCCTAGATTTTTACATAAATAACTTTATATTCCTTACATTCCTAGAATATTCTCTTTACTTTTTCAAAGTTGACAGAATGTTAAAATGATAAAACTAACACTTCACAGGGAAAATCTGAGAGTAATTGTGACTTTATATATATATATATATATATATATATATATATATATATATATATATATATATATATATATATATATATATATATAGTAATAATGCATATCCATGTACATATTTATATTACCTCCAGGCTATATTTTTCTCTATATTCTTATTTATATTTTACTTACTTTATACTTTACTTATTCTTATTCTAGTCTTTCTTATGTTGTATATTTTGTATATTGTTATATTTGTATAGTTGTATATTAGTATAGTTATATTTTGCTTTTTGCATTTTTGCACGGTGTCGCTTCCATTTCACTGTGGATGCTCATTCACATGTGACAAATAAAGAATTCTCATTCTGATTCATAATTTCAGCTCTTTTCATATTTATGCGTTTCTTATCACATATTTATGACTATCTCATAATTTAGATTTTTTTTTGTCTCACAATTTTTCCTTCTTTTTCATAATTATGCATTTTTATCTAATATTTTGAGCTTTTAAAATCCCATAATGATGACATTTTATCTCAATTGTGACCCCCCCCCCCCCCCATTTTTCCTAAATTTCCTGTCTATACCCACAAAACTGAGTACTGTCACCTGATCAAACATATTTTCTGCACAGTAATTCAATTTTAAGGGCTTTATTTTTGGATACTTTTTAAACTCTTTTTATTTTATCCATGGGAAAAAAATATAGCTTTACTTTATACTTAATTACAATTGAGAAGTTGTACTTTTTTTTACTTTTATTTCAGTAAAGGAGTTGAATCAGTACTTCTACTTGAGTACAAAATGGGAGTACTTTTACCACCTCTACAAATACTGCATATGCCACTATTTCTTTGGATGGGCAGTGTAGAAGCGCATGTAATATTGAAAAATTTTAGAAAATATGATGACTGATAACACTTTTTATCAGAGTAATCTTATAAGCAGTGAGGTAAACATTAGATTTCATTGTATACTTACTGTACTAACGTCCTTACCTTGTGTCTCCATTCTAAAACATGCCTGAATCTGTTTGTTGACATTGAGATGCAGTTTTCAATTGGGTTTTTCCAGTATAATGGAAGACAGATGTTTGTTGGTCACATATGTCATATCATATCATGCGTAAGTCTTTTACAGTAAACTTTTTCCATTTCTGTGGATGTGATATCAACAACAGATACAGTATGATGATCCATCTTTAACCACTGCTAGGGCATTCATAAAACACTCAATAATATGTTCAACTGTATTGCATTATTTGAGAACCTAGCAACACTTTATTCATTTTATGAAACATTTTTTTAAAATTATGTAGAAAATCAAAGTCAATGAAATTACCATATTTGGTTCCTTACCTATAAGTGCCCCCCCCCCCAAAAAAAAAACACACAGACAAAGAAGAGGTACAGCAGGGAGTGGTGAGAGGACACAGACTGGCCCACACCAACTTGTGAGAAAAAGATTCTTTTTTTTAAATATTATGATGGTGTAACATTAGCGAACCATCATCTCTGCCCTGCGTGTGTTTTTCTTTTGTCTTTTCTTTTGTCATATGTTTTTTTTCTTTTTCTCGTCTTTTTTGGAGTGTGTGAAGCACGGCTCTCATTCAACATATGTTTAAACTGGACATTGTCATCTAGACCTTGCCTCACTTCTCAGCCATTACCCCATATGGTAAAAAAGTACATACGTGCGCGCACCCACACACACACCTGCTGCAGAACCACACCACTGTTATTTACTCATAATTCGTGCTTCATAGAACACATGATCATTGACTACAGGACACACACATTCATTCATTATTTTGGAGTTTTTCTTCTGTTTGTGTTTAAGTAACTGGTGCCATTGTTTATATGAAACACATAAATATATATAAATATGTATAAAATGTAACTGAATATGAGTTAATATGATTTCAGTCTAATGTATGCTCCATGTAAATATTGTACATTGTGTGTTGATTAAATAATGTGGTAATTGGTATGGCTATGGGTGGAGCTGAGGGATATAAAGAGGAGTGTTTCCCACTAGTGTGGGGGGTGTAGTTGGAGCTGAGTTCTGTAGATTTAGAGAGATTTGAATTTGAAGTAGAAGTAAGAGTGTGGCTGAAATCTGTTTTTTCGTGCTGAATGGTAAAAGAGACCAACTTTATTTTATTGTGTTTTGAGATCTCTGGTAAGAATTTTTTCTTTTTGCTGGGTTTTTTTGGTACCACTGAAGCCAAACAAACCCTTGACATATATATATATATATATATATATATATATATATATATATATATATATATATTAGTATTTATTATTTAAGTATGTTGTCATGACCTCTGCTCCGGTGATCTTTCCCCCAGTGCTCTCCATATTCACCTGGCCCTTCACTGCGCAGCTGCAAGCCATTCTTCATCTGTAACTATAAAAGCAGTGAGGCTTGCAGTTGCCGGTGCGGGACCATTTAATGTTGTCACCTCCATAACCTTCCGGACAGTTTCCCATCTCCTCAGTCACCATAACCCGGACATTCATCATCACCACGGACTCTGGCCGTTCTATCCCCAGGTTTTGTGTTTGAGTCCGTTTTGTCTTTATGTTGGTCTTTGTTATTAAATCTGTTCTCCCTTCACCACTGCATTTGTGTCCTCTCTCTCCTCAACCCCTCATGACATATGTCCAACTGGCTGCTGTTACAGCTGTATTACTGTTGATGTGTTCAAGCAGACTAGCAAAGTATATTTTTTACATTTTATTTAGAGTTAACTAGCTGCTGTTATAAATCTGTCAACTTTCTAAGCAGACTGTAATAACCAAATATTTATTTTGAGTAAATTGTTGGTTCTCAACTTTTGTTTCCAGGGTGCAATTTGTCTTTGTGTGACCCTGACAAATAGTGTTCCTGAACCCCAGGGCACAACTAATAATGGTATAATGCACTATAAGTGCAGATTCAACATTATTTGTATTGTCACTGGAGTGGGGCTGTTGTGGCAAATGAATCAATCAAAATTGAAATCCATTAAGAACTGAGGGAGGAAAAGTGATTTTAGTGAATTGTGGATGATAACAGACGATAACAACAATAGCTCATCCCAGGATGACTTAAAAATGCAGGTATTTTGTGTTTGACCTTTTATTTTTCACTGATGTAGGTATGACTCTCAATTGTAGTGATGCATTTATTTATCTGTATATGTGTGTCATGTTGTTATACTATAATAATAATAATAATATAGTAATTCATTACATTCCTATAGCACTTTTCTATGTACACACATACTCAAAGCACACAGTGGATCCATTATTCATTCACTCTCACATTCTCCCTCTGGTGGCGGTAAACTACATGTGTATCCACAGCAGGGGTGAATTAATGATGTTGACATTGGTGGGGACATAATTTGACACCCCCCCTCACCCCTGCCATGCGCCACACCATAAATGTAGCATATACTGCATACACAGGATTTTTGTTAAATAGAGATTTATTTAGTTAGTTAAATATATCATTACATGATCTGCGAAAACACCAATTTTGTGTTCCCTGCCCCCAACTGTTATACCCTTGTGCCAATGGTTCTATATCAAGGGTGTAATAATTATGTTGATATTGGTGGGGACATAATTTAACCCAAAACTGTGACAGATAAACCTCTGGATAGGCTACAGTACTGTGGAACAGAAAGACAAGGCATTCACTACCTATTTCGGTCGGTGCCAAGGGCTAGTCTATTAGACCTTAACATGATTCATCTGTTTCAGTAGAATCTGTGTCCACCCCTCCTAAACGAGAAACATGGGAATGGGAAGCACAGAAGTTATTACTGTATGTTGAGGTTTATACCATGCTACAGGAAAAAGCGTCACAAACTGAACTGGTTTTTATACAAACAGGAAGTTGAGCCAGTCACAGAGAGCGAGGCTGTCCCCACCAATGACACATTGTCATTGAGAGTCAGAACCACAGCGGAACTGAGGAGGGGAAAATTAACAATTGTTTCCCGAATGTCGTGTAATTTCCCATTCAAAATTAGTATGAACATTTTTGAACCTCCCAAATATTGGTATGGACTAAGGCTGTACAAAGTTAATGTGTTATTAACGTGTTAACCCAACATTAATAATTAACGCAGTGGCATTTGTGGAACTCGGAAAACCGGAAGCAATGCGCCAAGGTCGATACTGCCGACAGACTAGGACACTGGCACTGACTGGAGGCTACTGGACCTCACTGAGTCCAGTAGCCTCACAGCCTCACAGATCTCGGCATCACGGTGCATTATGTTGATCATGAATGGGGACTATAGTCGCGGGTAGTAACTGTTGTGAAAACAGACGAGAGCCACTTCACCAGTACGTGCGCGGGGCATTTCATGCACGTATCCCGAGAGTGGAATATGACAGAGAAAGTCAGCACGCTGACCACTGACAGTGCACTATGGCAAGCCAAAGGGTTCACATAGGCACACGTTCCATTTATTATATCACACTTTCCATAACGCATTCTAGCACGCGTACCATTGCGCGTGTCAGAATGTGTGATACCGTGCCAGAAAGCTTGCTAGAACGCTGGTGGCTAGAATGGCTGATGTTTAGTTAAATTTATTTGATCTGTTAAAAGAGAGGAGTTGGAGGGTGGGTTGTTCAGACTCTGCTGAATATAACAGCTGTTTATAGGGTACAGGCTGACTGCACTATCATTTGAGTCATGTTCATTTTGTGCATCACCCTGTTTGTTTTGAATGTGATTCAAATTGCTATGCAGTGCATTGAGGTGCATTCTTTTGTGTTAAATGGATCGAGTCTGAAGTCCAACACACTACTGTGTTAATAAACATTACTATGCAGTTAACATATGTTACTTACTTGAACTGAGAGTAGTTCTCATTGTAGCAATAAGTAAACATGTTTTTGTATAAAGCAAGCATTTGTCTATTCTCATGTTGAAAAAAGTATTATGATATGTGATTAATTTGTGTTTAATCGTGATTAATTATGATCATCATGCGATTAATCGTGATGAAATACTTTAATTGATTGACAGCCCTAGTATGGACACATATGCAATTTTATACCCATGACCCACAGTTGTCCTGGGGCAGACTGACAGACTGACTGCCTTTTTGCACCTACAGCCCCTCTGGCCACCACTAAACATTCATACCCCAGGGTGAGTACTGGACGAAAGGAGGGTGAAGTGTCTTGGAGTCAAACCACCAATACTTCAGTTATTGGACGACTTGCTCTACCAACCATGGCCATATATGTAATAGATATATGTATATCTATGACTATTACTATTTTAATAACTGCTGAGAGAGCTGCCACTCCCCCCAGGGGGGTGCGGGTGGGGCACCAAGTGATGGTAAATGGAAGTTGATTCCATCATACAGTAACCATGGTAACTAAAGGCTCTAGCTCCTACTGTACTTTTAGAAACCCTAGGAACTTTCAATAAACCTGCATTCTGAGAACGAAGGGTTTTATTGGGCTGGTACAGAACCAGATCATCTTTAAGATAAGAAGGGCCCATACCATTAATGGTTTTATATGTAAGGAGGAGAATTTAAACTTTAATTCTAAACTCAACTGGTAGCCAGTGAAGAGTTTGATCCTCTTAATAATGTTGTTGCTGCATTTTGAACCAGTTGAAAGCTTTTTAAGGAATATTGAGGACATGTTATAAGTAAGGTGTTTCAATTATCTAATCTCGATATAATAAATGTATGAATGAATTTTTCTGCATCATTTTTCAACAGAATATTACTAATTTTGGCAAATGTTGTGCAACTGAAAAAAGGCTGTTCTGCATGTTTTGTTAATGTGCACTTTAAATTAAAGATCTGGATCAAATAAAACTCCAAAATTTTTAACTGTGGCACTGGGTGTTACACTTAAGTTGTCTATATGGGCAGTTAGGTCTCTCTCATTTTTAGGACCTGAATGACTTCACTTTTTTCAGGGTTCAATAGAAGATAATTGGCACTCATTCAAGTCTTTATGTCTTGGACACATTTAATTGATAAATATAGTTGTGTGTCATCTGCGTAACAATGAAAGTTAATGGCATGATTTGTAATGATGTCACCTAAAGGGAGCATACATAACACAAACAAAATAGGCGCGAGGACTGACCCTTGGGGCATGCCATAACTAACTCTGGAGAACGGCAATGATTGTTGATTAACGTTAACAAATTGATACCGATTAGATAAATATGATTTAAACCAGCAGAGGGCTGCTCTTCTAATACCTATATCACATTCTAATATCTGCACTCATATACTGTGGTCAATGGTGTCAAAGGCTGCACTAAGGTCTAATAACACTAGAATTGATACTAATTCGTCATCAGAGGTTAATAATTAGTCATTAGTGACTTTGACTAATCCCGTTTCAGTGCTATGATGAGCACAAATGCCAGACTGGAACGCTCGAATAAACTCTTATCCTGCAGGTGCTGACACAGCTGTTTAACTATTATTCTTTCTCAGTGGTGGCTGGCCAATAGAGGGTCCTTTTGAGAGGACAACATTGGTGGAAAAACTACATATAAAACAGCGAGGCCCAGATCAGCCTAACATCAAAATAAGCCAACAAGCCAGCGAGAAAGGAAAAGTTTATATAATACACTTCTCTCGTAACTGCAGGAAGGCTGGGCTAGCTGGTCTTGTAAATAGCCTTGTAAATTCTTTATTTTGCTTCCCATGTTTGCTCTTCTAAACAGCTGGGACAGATACAGCATGGACTGTAACAGGAGTAAGGGATATGAAACATTTATCTGAGAAAATAAAGAAATATAAGAGTACGAGAGCACATATGGAAAACATGGTCAAGCTAACAATGCTTGGCAGAGCTAGATGGATGGAAGTGGATGAAGGGCACAGGCTCGGTGTGAGGAGGCACAATGAAGAGGTGGACAGGAACCGGTACATTTTGTCAAAGATAATTGACTGTTAAATTCTGCGGGGTGTTTGAGCTGGCTGGCCACGATGAGACGGAATCTTCAGACAACCCCAGAGTTTTTAGGGGCTTAGTGGATCTGGTCACTGCACTTGATACTGTGCTGCAGAAGCACCTGAAGACAGCAACAGTTTTCAAAGGCACCTTGAAGAACATGCAGGAAGAGCTGTTGGACCGCATGGTGTCAGACCCACATTGTCGAGGAAGTAAAAAGTGTGGATTATCTTTCTATTCAGGCTGATGAGACGACATTTCCACCCACTGCCAGTTGGTGCTTGTGCTCAGGTAGATTGACACTCGTTACAACGTCGAGGAGCATTTTTTCAAGTTCATCCCCCTTCAAAATGCTGTCGCCGACACAATTGCCACAGCACTGTTGGAGAAGCTGAGCATCATCCTCCCTCCTGGATAGGAGAGTCGGCTGATTGCGCAGGCCTATGATGGTGCTGTAGTAATGAGTGGAGCCACAGGTGGAGTGCAGCGGAAGATAAAGGATGTGTATGCAGGTGCACACTTCATTCACTGCTATGCCCATCAGCTCAACCTCATCATACAGCAGGCAACATCACACATCCCCAGAGTCAGGAACTTTTTTTCAGACCTCAGTGGATTTGCTGCATTGTTCTCCTGCTCATTCAAACGAATCACTGTGCTTTACCAAATTGTGGCTCACAGATTTTCAGGAACTCCAGCAACCAGATGGGACTTTCATAGTCGTGCTGTTCACACAGTGTTTGAACACAAGGATGACCTCATCAAGTGTTTCCAAACCATTAGAGACTCTGGTGACTTTGACCCAATCACTGTCAGAGAGGCAGGGGGCGTTCTGAGAATGTTGGAGGAAGAAGATTTCTGCTTTCTCCTGGCCTCGTTTCACAAGATCCTGCCACATGTTGACATGCTGTTTAACCAGCTGCAACATCGACTTGGAACATGGACTCGGTCTACATCACAAGAGTCATTCAGACGTTCACCAACAGCATGCAAAAGATCAGGTGACTAATTATTTATCATTCATGTAATAAATGTCTCAAGTATGTTAGTTTTTTAAAAGAGTGATTGTGGATGCTAACTGATGTTTCTAATTAGGGACTCCATTCCTTCTCTGATTGAGGAATAGCAGCGCGTCTGTGCAGCAGCACTCCACAAAGAGAAGGAGGAAATTTGGACAGGGAGAAAAGCAGCAGTTTTTTCAGAGGTAAGCTGCAATATAACAGTCCTGTTTACAAGACACCCACCAGATATTTTTACCATTTTCTTTTTTTAATCTATTGTTATGGAAATTATTATATGCTATATTTTTTGTCTGTCATTACATTACAGCTACACATTTGTCTTCATTATGCTGCATTTAATCACTGTGCAGCTACTGAGGAAGGCTGACACTGCACATGGAACCTAATATTTCAATTAGGTTTCAATATTAGGTTTCAATACTGATCGGTATTGAAGCCCAAACTGAATAAAAGTGCTCCATATATAACATCTCAATCAGAATAAACAGGATAAAACCCAGGGGTAGAATGTGTGTGAGACGGTACTTCTGTTTAAATCTGGTGGCACCTGTAAACACTTGATAAGAATAGATCATGTCACATGTAAACAGTTGACCTGTGACCTTGATTCCATTGGAATGATTTCAATCTGAATGAAAAAAGTCTGCATGTAAACGTGGTTAGTGATCTCATCTTGTACGAGAAATACTGATAACATTATTTACTATGGTAAGGTGTTTACCATGTACTATGTTTAGTACTATGTTTACTTACCCTTTTTTTTATTATTATCTATGTGCCATGTGGTACCATTCTGAACCATGCTGAAGAGAAGTTTTCATTTACCAAGCACCTCATCAGTGCCACTCTGCTTCATGGAGACTTGTTTGTGCAACAAACAGTTCCCAGATGCAGTGCTGCAAACTACCTTAGAGGCCTATCCTATGTTGAACAAAGCCAAGCTGAGAACGGAGCTATCCCTCATTTATGAAAACGATGACTTCAAGGCCTGCAATGCTGCACTGAGTCTGTTCCAGTTTTTCATGGAGAATAACCTTCAGGACACTTTCACTGAGACTGTAAGTCTCCTCGAAATCCTCATCACCACACCAATGACAACAGCCGAATCGGAAAGATGCCTATGGTTAGGTTACTTAAAAACAGACTGAAGTCACAGTCCAGTCTAAGCTGCCCTTGAAGCTAGAATGCTGGGGGAAGTACAGACACTGAGTTCTTTTTCTTTTTCTTTCTCTCCCTGTCGCATCTGTTTTTGTCATTTTTATAACCTATCTTTCATACCATGGCTAGTCACCCGGTGTCCCCTTTCCCCCCTCCTCCCCTGGGGGGAGTGGTGTCTCTCTTGACAGTGTCTGCATGGGAGCCATGGACGACAGGATCTGCAGTGACTCGCCTGTGCTGACCTGTGACACCGGACCTCCTCCCTCGCCTGTCTGGTGTCTGGACCAGCCCCCCTCCTTCATTTATAAATGGACATTCATCTATAGTCTGTCCATCCATGGGAGTGGATCTCTCTTTCAATGTGGTTCTCCTCAAAATTTCTTCTTTTTCCCACTGGGTTTTGAAGTTTTTTCTTGCAGAGAAGGAGGGTCTAAGGACAGGGGATGCTTTGGACTGTTCATATGTAGTTGATTGTGTTTCTGTACAGCCCTGTGAGACGACTTTGTTGTGATTTGGGGCTTTATAAATAAAATTGAATTGAATTGAATTGAATTCTCTTCTTTAAAGAGAATCAAGACTTTCCTAAGGAACACCATGACACAGGATCGCCTGAATGTTCTCAATGGAGAAAAAACTTGTCGGGAACATTCTTTGAGCACTTTGCCACACAGATGAACAGAAGGGCAAAATTCCAATACAAATAACACATGTATGCACACATGCTCACAAAAGAAATGGTACCCTTAACTTAAAGGAGAACTCGGCCAAACTTCACGTCAGCCTCCTCAGCTTTGGGTCCCTAAATACTGGATAAAATCAGAGGAGAAGCTGCTAACCGAACTTCACTACCGCTATGCACGGGGAGTGATGGGGGCATATTTTTCTAACTGTGAGTGTGGCCTCTATTATGTTCAAAATATAATAGGTTTATGAGAAAGAGCTGATGGATGTTCTGAAGCATGTGTTGTGATATTTTCAACATAGAAGAGGCCACACTCGCGGTTAGAAAAACATTGATAATAATTGATATGAATAATTGATAAAACTCCCCAAATTCAATGTTAAACTGCAATTATCGCAATTAAGGTTGCGATGCAAAGGGGAGAGAAAACAAGAAGGATCAAAAGTTTAAAAAGTCTGACAGATCACCTCAGATCAACGACTAAACACGAAGTAGATATGTCTTCAAAAAGTAACTAAAAACGGAGCTAATTACATTTCACAATCAAAAAAGAAAAAAATTAAGGAAGAACTCCAAGACTTCATGAATAATGTTAACCAAAAACTCACTATAACGGCAAACGAGCTAGGAACACATACTAGCAGAGAGTGAACGACATTGAAAACTGGAACATGGAGGTGAAAGATGCTGTACTCCAGACACTGAAACAACAAAAGGTATTACAGGACATACTGACAGATCAAGAAGGGAGGAACTAGAGGAACATCGTATTTTCGGCCTGACAGAAGGGGTAGAGGGCAATTCGGCCTCACAATTCATTGAACAGCTTCTGAAAGCTTCTCCTTGCCTACAGAAACAGATACAGCGGGAACATCAAGCATTAACACAAAACCCCCGAGATCATTAGTGGTGAACTAGCAAAAATGAAAGTACTGAAGGAAGCGTGGAGGAAGAAAATTCATTATCAAAACCGTCCTCTGTCCTTTGACCACCACCAGGATGGGAGTGGGCCCCTTTTTCAGCCCGGGAGTTTCATACCCAAACCCACTTTGCTATGGAGGAGGAATTTGAATAAATGAAACAGCAGCTCGCTCTTACAACGCCTTTTTATTCCCTACGCCAAGGAGGTATTGAATTCGGGTCTGTTTGTCTGACTGTCAGCAGGATTACACAAAAAGTTCTGAACTGAATTTGATTAAACTTTCAGGAATGATAGATAATGGGTCAAGGAAGAACCCATTAGATTTTGAGCAATTAAGGTCAAAGGTCAAGGTAACACTAAAGGTCAACATCTAAAACACACCAGTGGTAATATCTCAGGATTCAGACAAGATAGAATCTGTTTTTTTTTTTCATTCACATCGTCTCACCTTCAGACATCACATGGATCAACACCTATGGCTCCATCACATCACATTTTGACATCATATGACGACATATCAAGCCTTGGCGGAGGTCTGCCTTGTTGGGATAAGTTCAGGTTAACAGAAAACACTTTACTTTAATAATGTTTAATTAGAGATAGTTATTGATTAAACAGTGATTAACTATTTGGTTTGATGTTGATACATTTTCAACATTTAGTTCATTTGTATCCTCTCTTCCTGTTGCTGTGTATTTTGGCCTCACCATGTCTACTGGGTTCATCAGCAGGATCAGACTGGGTTCATCAGCAGGATCAGACTGGCTCTGTTCTGAGACTAGAAAAACATTTCATTAAGGGTTTGTCTATGTTGCTAAGCAGCATATCATGCTTTCAGGTTTTTTGTTTTGTTCTGAAACAGTTAAGTCTATTTTGTGATTATATTAAATATGCATGATTTAGGATATTTGTCTCCATTTATTTACAAATAGTATCCAGATAATTTCTGAAATAAATTAGACTATAGTGCTGACATCTTTGTGAATGTCTGAACAAAATATAGGCCTATCCCATATTTTATCTATTATTTTACATTATTTACAAATAGTCTAACTATCTAATCTTAGATTGGCTAACTCTTAGATAGGTATCCTGTACCTGTCCCTTCAGTATCATCTGGATCATCAGTATCATCTGGATCATCAGTATGGTCAGAAGGGGTCTGCTGCTCCGATGCTACAAAACCATTCCATAAATAGGCTATTTAACATCTAACACTTATAAATTATGGGGTTTTTTTTCATTTTGAAATTACATATTTGTGATGATCCATATTGGGCTCTACAGTAAACTAGCCTGGGCTAAGCTAACAGTGAGCTAACAACAAGTTAAACTAACTTAGGCTAAGCTAACAGTGAGCTAACAATATGTTATTCTATGTGTCCGTATGCTACCAGCTGTAGCTGGGTTCTGTCCTCTGTTCATTGAACACATTTGGCTGCATCTTCTTCCAACACTTTTCTTTTTCTTAATCTGTCCTTTTCTGCTCCACCTGGCCTCTTTATACCACCGACTGCCACCGACTGTTGTTTCGCATTGTTCTGTGTCAATAGATGGGTTTCTGTTTACAAACATTCAGAGATGCGTGCGCAGCCAGGTGGTAACAGATGCTAAGTGGCTAAGGTTAGCATCCTACTGGAGCTGTGTGCAGTGTATGTTTTCTAGTTGTCTGGCTGTTGTAACCTGTAACCGGGCGGCTGTGGTTCAGTTGGTAGAGTGGGTCGCCCAATGACCGAGAGGTTGGTGGTTCGTGTCCCGGCTCTGGCTGTCCACATGTCGAAGTGTCCTTGGGCAAGACACTGAACCCTGACTTAGGCCCCCAGTAGGACTTACCGTAGACCTTAGAAACCTACTGGTGTATGAGTGTGTGAGTGAATGGGTGAATGAGAGGCTAATGTAAAGCGCTTTGAGCACCATGAAGGTGGAGAAGCGCTATATAAATGCAGTCCATTTACCTTTTTTCAGGGAATGTGTCCTCTTGCTGACACCCATTAGTATAAAATATCATATTGTGTTTACATCCCCATTGTTTAATAAAACCACTTTTCCACGCTCCTTTTGTAATCTAATGGGTCACCCTGAGTTACCAACACATGCTGCCTTTGACAGTGGTTCGTCACCTCCAATAGCTGCATACCGCATTCACAGAAGGTGGCGAGAAGAACGAGGGACCCAGAAAAAGTCCATCTGATGACTTTTTAATATGTTTTTCATCAAATTTCAGAACATTGACATAAATAGCATTTCAACATGCTTTATAGTTGTTTGCTTTGTCTCTGTTGCATTACTTTACATTTTCATTTATGAATAATATTCCTGGTACTGGTCTTCTAGCTCCACCCATGAATGATTGTTGGAGCTCCCACTCTATTTCTTCCTCAAATATAATCCAAGATCTACCATTGACTGTTTTTAGTACTGAAGATAGCACTGATAAACAATCATATTCTCACCAAAAAAGCCAACAAGTGCTGACATGAACAAATCCCCATACTGATCAATCTGCAACAACAGCAACTAAACAATTTTACTTGACCATATTCACCATGTCTTCCTGCACCAGATGCTCATTTAGATGGATTTGACTTTTATCACACGCTCCCTGCCAAGTCCATGGTCACCCAGAGGGACTGAAAGAAAGAACATAGTGACAAGTATGCACTACGAGTGTCATGTGTGGGTGGGCTTTTAGCTTGTTTGGGGCCCAGAAAAATAGTGTGGGAGTGGGGAGGGGGGAGGGGTGTCCCTCGGGGGCATCCATCATTGTCGAACAAGGGGGTTGTTTGTTACTGTCATTACATGCACTTAGAAATTTAAATTATTGCCTTTTAAACCTTTATTAAAGGTTTAAATGGATTTTTTACATGTGTTACGCTCCAGCCTAAGGGTTGCCAAAGTGCAAACATAACTTCTCTCCTTCCATCTCACTTTACAAATTGAAAAATTGAAAACACATGACCAGAAGTAACTAAGATGTGATTATGATATATTTAAACAACAACAACTTAATATTGAAATCTGGAAGGCTATCAAAGTAAAGAAAACAATAAACACAATATCCCCTGAGAGCCACTAAACTTACCTATCAACATAATCCAAGAAAAACCTAAATACACACATCTAACCTATGTTGAAAAAAACAGGAGAAAACTTTCACACCGAAAGGATTCCTGCCTTTTCTTTTTATCAAAACTTTCAAATACAAAATCACACATAAAAAGTTTGCTTAAGGAGCGCTACCTCAGAAAAAAGCAATAATAATTAGAGGTGCTCTATTGGATGGGAAAATAGCAAGACAAAAAATAAAACAATCCAAGGCACTCTATTATTAAAAAACCTGTATTAAATTGGCTTGGTTACAAAAACCAATAAAATGATATAAAAACATATAAAAAACCCAACATTTTGGCATCATAGCCTTCATCAGGGAGTCAGACTTGTAAAAGCAGGAAGAGGTATTTAAAACAGTAAAAGGTAAAAGTGTAGTATAAAAAACAGTGTAATATATAAAACCTCCACCAGGTGTCATACCTTAAAAAAGTCAATAAGACATCAAATTAAATTTTAACTAAATACAGGGTCTAAAAAACAACAACAAACAAACACGTTAAAAACAACCACATAAAAGAGTAAAACCAAAGAGTAAAAAAACAAAAAAATCGAAAATAAAAATAAATAAATAAATAAACGATCTACATTAAAAACCTACATTAAAAAAATCACAGATCTCTGGGAGGATGGGAGAGAGAAGCCTGCTGGTACTGGTGTGCGTCTCTTTTATATATCCCCCGCTCACTGCTGAGGAACCAACCTTAATCATACATCACACCTGCACATTACATTACATCATCATCAACCTACTAAAAGAAAGATGATGGATGGATGAAATTTCTTTATAAACCACCAAAAGCGAATATCTTTTCCAGACACTAGTGGTCAAATTCTGACCTTACATTCTCAAATAACAGTAACAGGCTGTTACTGTAGCTATTGTTTTGAGTACATCCACTCACCCATGATGTCAAGCTCCACCAAGGGGATAATGACACATTCCCAGTCTGGCCTCCACTTTTACATACCAAAACCAATGTTTTGTTTGTTTTTTTTATCACCACAGACTGAACAAGAGGTTTGTTAAGTGCAACAGTGCATGAACTTAACATGGGAGCTTCCCAAAACAGTACAGGGCATCAATAAATGGCAACAGAAAGTTACAATTTTAAAATCCTTTGGAGAGAGTGGGAGACCTGATGAATTTATCACACGACCTGGATAATATGTACACTAGCGGACAAAAAGTTTTGGAAACCCCTAAAAAAATGACTTAATAATTGACTTTTTATTTAATAATTGAATATTTTTACTGAACATGTCAAATATTTGTATGAATTATATGTGTAAAAATCCTTTTTTGTGTGTTTCAGAAACTACTTTTGTATCAAACACATGCAAATGATCTTGTTGTTTAATCGCTAACAAGAAAAAAATAATGAACCTAAATTCTGGACAGTGTCAACATGTTGTGGCCTGGATGTGTTTTATTATGTTGCTAAAACATTATATCTCGACAGAACAGAGCATGTGCACAAGGGTTTAGTAAGAGAATGGAGTTCAATGACTGAACAGGGATTCTTAATGCAATACATCACCAATCCATTGGGTGTTCAACATTTTTTTCACCACTGCATAATGTTTAAACATGTTTAAACACCTGATCACCTTGGGTCATATGGTATTTTCAGTCAGCGATGAAATGTGTGTTAAGACAATTTATGTTTATATTACAAAATAATGATGTATTTCCTGATGTTTTAAACTGAAAGCATCTGTGAAAACACACTTTTTTTATTAGAAGAAGACTGACACTTGTGATTTATTCAAATATTTTTGAAGGTTCTCGATCTGTTATGAGTAATGTGTTCTGGACTGTTATTTTAATTACATCTATCAAAACCACTCAAACTGACATATGATGAAAGGTAATAATGGAATTTTCACCCAATGATGCCAAAGAACAATCACAGAGGCTCATATTTGGAATCAGATATAATCCAGGTTACTGGAGTTGTTTGTCTTAATATTCTGCATGCACAGTTACACAGAGATTTGTTTTGTAAAGGACTTATTTACTGTCTTCCACAAAAACAGATGTCTTTCTTTCCAGGCTGGTTCAGTCATTGTTTTTTTTTCTGCTCCTGTCACGCTGGGTTTCTTCTCTGTAGAGAATTTTAAAGGCCTTGGTCTGAATTTGTGAAGTGAATCAAATATTATGACAGGTACACGGATGGTCCTGCCACAGTCCCAGAGAAGAAATTGGAAATCCACACACTCCTTTCAACTACACCAACAGTTTGGTGAGATAATGAAACACATACAGGTCATGGCATGTTGTATGGAAGAGGATTAGGACCACTGTAGAAGACTGAGATTAAAGTCAGTTGTTAGTATATATATATATATATATATATATATATATATATATATATATATATATATATATATATATATATATATAAATATATTTATTATGTGGCCCTAATCCTTTTCTGTACATGTTGAAGCTGTCAATAATTCGATTTATTTCTTTTGTTACTAATAAACAAAACAAAATCAATCATTTGCATTTGTTTGTGTCAGTCTGATGCAGCCACATCTTCCAAAACACTAAATATTTTCCTGTGAATATTTCACAAGCCTGTTGTATTTACTGTACTTGTAAGAAAACACTGGTGACATGTTCTAATGACTATAACCTCTGTTTTCTTCAAGACATTTGAATGTCTGATGCTGGATTACATTAAATCCTCATTTCCACTAAACCTTTTCAAAGTAATTGATTTTCTTAAACTGGAAAAAAAAAAAAATTAACAGGAGCCTCAAACACATTTGAAAAGTCGCAGTCCTTTTCTGAATATGTGAAGAGCACAATCTGTCATGTTTTTCTTGATTACTGTTAATATTGTATTACACAGAACTGGTGTGGCTGAGTAGTTTTGATTTATTATTCATATTATTTATTTATCTATTTTTACCTCTGCCAAGGACATATTAAGTTGGGTTTGGGTTTGTCTGTTTGTTTGTTTGTTAGTTTGTTTGACTGTCAGCAGGATTGCACAAAAAGTTCTGAGTGGATCTTGTTAAAATAATTTCTGGTGATCGGTATTAACCCAAGTGTGTTCCCATTAAATCTTGAGAATGATCTGGATAATCATATGGATTGCAAAAATGATCCAAAATTCAGATTTTCCCATTTACTTGCGATGGACACATTTTCCAAAATTCATGTCTTGTACAAAACACATTTCATGTTTTATAATTCACTCTTTAAGAATCACAGCCATAGAGGGTGGATTTATATAAACCACCAATGAAGCGTTCTTCTGGATCAGATCCTGATGAAAGACACCATTATGGAAAAATAGTATTTGCTTGGTATCTTTAAAACAGATTTCCAGTACTAGAGGAATGTTTTCAGGGTCAACGGTTCAGATTATGAGACAATCTAAATGCTATCCAGGTTAGATCCACTCACTCACTGTGAATCTATCTTTAGACTGTGACACTATTAGCCCAAAGGGAGAGGGGTATTGTGTTTGAGTCTGTCTGTCTGTTTGTATTTCCAAGAAATTTTCAGGAGAGGTGGAGGGAGGTCCAGAATAGATCACATTAAATGTTGGTGACTGTAGGTCAAAGGGAAAAGGTCACAGTCACCAAAAATATGTTTTCACAATGATCAGAGATAGGGAAACTCAGGAATTGCCTTTTCATTCCTGTATCCTCAGGTTAGTGTGACAGGGCTGGAATTGCCAGGGACTTTTAGATGCATGTTTTATATTTTTATTAACTTATTGTGTTTTAGTTTTGCGTTGTTTGTAAATGCATGTTTTATTGGGTTGTTTTTAATGTGTGTAAGTACTGACCTGGCATGCGAGGTCCCCTATTGTCCCTGAACGCAGCACTGAGACAGCACCGGCGGCAATCAGCCGACAGCAGGTGTAGCGCATCAGCATCAACAGGGAAGGAAGTAAAAGGAGCGCGAGCGAGAGGGCGCGAGCAGCAGGAGACAGAGACAGAGAGACAGAGACAGAGAGACAGAGACAGAGAGACAGAGACAGAGAGACAGAGAGACAGAGAGAGACAGAGAGACAGAGAGACAGAGAGAGAGAGAGAGAGAGAGAGAGAGAGAGAGAGAGAGAGAGAGAGAGAGAGAGAGAGAGAGAGAGAGAGAGAGAGAGAGAGAGAGAGAGAGAGAGAGAGAGAGAGAGAGAGAGAGAGAGAGAGAGAGAAGGAGCGGAAAAGGACGAGGTGCGAGAAAGGGAGGCAGAGCGGCCACATACAGCTAGCATGTGCTAGCATGGAGGACCACAAACCAGCAGAGCATACTGGCGAGACGACGGATGCCCGGCGCGCGAAACGCAGCAGTATACCCGCCAGGCGAGAACACTCCAGCCTGGGTCGGTAGGTTGCCCCCGGCCAGGCAGATTGACGGCCGGAGTAGCACTGCCGGGAGTGGACGCTTGGAGGGTGGCAGCAGGAAGGAGCCGGGTGCCGGAGATGCGTGGTCGCTGGCGTGGCGCATGGAGGAGCGGCCCCACCAGAGTCGGTGGACGCGGAGAGAGAAGGCGCGGAGGAGCTGCCCTACAGAGGACTGACGGTTAAAGGACAGGGGTAGTTGGGACTTATGTACTGGTTGGCATCACCCACTCTCTTTGTTTTATTGTATTTTAACTGTGATTTTTATGTAAATTAGTTAACCGTTTTTACTTGTTTTTAATTCTGCTCACCCCCGATCCAAAAGAACCTGCGTAGAACCTGTATAACATTATTAAGAGTCCTAGAGCTCTTCCAAATCTCTAGGTGCCGTTGTGTAATTGTTTTTAAATATTTTAATTGGAGCATTTTATTAGTTTTTAAAGAACAATTTTATTATTAGTTTTTTAAAGAGTAGTTTGACAAACTCGCTTCGGCCACGGCACATTAGCAGATGGTTTCTTTTTCCTCTCACTCTTCATGTGCATTGACATCAGAACCTTGAAGGACAAATTTGAAGATGCTAGGTCAAAGGTCACAACAAAGGTCAAAATTGAATTATGGATATAACTTTTGAAGTATTCATTTTACAGATTTCCAGTCAGCACCAGAATGCTGGTCTTTAGATTCTGCATTGTCCGCATTGATGTTAACCTATTGTTGACCTAAGAGGTCAAAGGTCGCTGTCACAATACTGAAAGGCCAAAACCTTTTTAATCTTTATATGCTGCCTCTAGGACAGGTCATCATTAACTTTCACATCTATGCTGATGATATCCAACTCTATATTCCCATGTCTCCTGATGACCTTAGCCCAATTGACAGACTTTTAAATGCATTTTAGATATTAAGGCTTGGAGGAACCAGCTCAAACAGGGCAAAACTGAGGTTTTAATTATTGGTCCTGAGGCTCAGACAGAGAGGTTTAAAACTAAGCTCCAAAACTATTCAGTAGTACCTTCACAAAAGTTTAAGAACCTGGCCTTTTTATTTGACTGTGAGCTTGGCTTTGAGCCACATATATGGGCCGTTAATAAAAAACACCCTTTCTCTCTTGAGCCAGTGGAGAGACTTTGTGACCAGTATTACTGATTACATCATTGTTCTCCTTTCTGGTCTTCTGAAAAAGAATATTGCACCACTTTAAAACTCTGCAGCCCGACTGATGAGGAGGAAAAAGTCTCTGCACTGCCTCCCTGTCAGATTCAGGTTCCATTTTAAAGTGTTTTGATTAGTTTTTAATAGTTTTTAACAGGGTTGTGGCCCTGTTTATTCAGATTGGCATTTGAGCCCTCTCAGGCAGTAAAAGCTTTTCTCTAGAGTTCACACTAACACAGAGGCTTCATTCAGTTTTTATTTCCCAAAACTATTGAACAGTCGACCTGAGGATCTGAGGTCCACTGACACTGGATAAGAAGGATAAACTGAAAACCTACTGTTTTAGATTAGCTTTCAATTATATTTTTAGTTTAACCTTATTTTATCCTGCTGTTTTATGTATTTTTTATTACTATTATTTATTTAGTTATTTATTTTATTATATATTGAATTTATTTATTTTATCTCTTAACTGTAACTGCAGGATAATGGGAGGTTTGATGTAAAGGACTTTGTGCTACATGCACCATATGTATGAAAAGTCATATAAATAAAGTTTGACTGATTAATAAAAACCCTCAAATACATTATAGCAGGAAAATCAGTGGACATTCAGTAAAGACTTAGTTAGGCAAGGTGTGATCCATCAAAAACCAGAGGGGGATGCTATTTTTCCATACAGCCTGCGTTGGATGTTATGGCCCTAATTCCCAATTGAAAGCATAATCTGAGGAAAATAAACTAACCAGGATTCCCTCAGTAGCGGTGAGTGAAGTGGGAAGAGCCCGGCACAGAATCCCTGTCCCACGGCAGGCTTACAAAGACTGCTTGCCTGGTTATTGTCATACAGGGGTCTTCTTGGAGTCGGGTTGTTTATGAATGTAGCCCAAAGTGGGTGGTAAATTCCATCTACGGCTAAATACTAACACCAGGAGGGAAAGTTGAAAAGAACTTTGAACAGAGAGTTCAAGAGGACGTGAAACCATTGAGATAAACAGGTGGGGATTCAACCTCACCGGGTCTGGGTCAGCTGGGAGGGTCCCCTCGCGGGACATCCCCCCAGGTGTGGCTTGTGCCCCCACCAGGCAAATTTTTCATATGTATCACATGCCAAATGATTGGTCAAGAATTGGTGACGCTAGAGTGAGAACAGAGGAAATGTGAACTCAATTTTCCATGGAATTGGTCTATGGTGTGTTCGGTCTACACTAAACCCAAGAAGATTTGGAGGTTTGTACACCATGCTTGGCTCCCAGTGCGCTGAAGCTACAGCTGCGGAGTTTGGTTTTGGGGACCGTCTGCTGGTTATGCAACTGTTGCGTCATGAATATACGTACAATGTTGGGTTGTTGTTTCATATTGTATACACGTTAGCTTTTTCAGTCACAGGTATAGGCTTTTAATATATACTAATACTGTTGGTTAAACACCAAGCACAGCTGCTTTACAAAAAATCTTTGGTATGTAAGCCATGACACAAATCTGACGTGATGTCGTCACCAGTGGTCCCAAAATGCTGATGCTGGAATGATAATTCGAACACTGCTGGGCACTACTTGTTTTTATTGGATTTATTTATTTTTTTCTTTAGTTAACATATATTTGGTTATACAATGTACATACTAGTGAATGACTTTATACAATTTTGATAGGTCTATATGTGTATTGTTCTGTTTTGAACTTTATATTTGGGGGAAAGTAGTGACATTTCATTATGTTAAGTTGTTGGTGAGAACTCGGGCTGGAATTCAATAAATGTTTTCTTCTTCCCACTCCTTTTTGAGCTTGGAATTTTTTTTTTTATTAGACGGTTTTGCATGTATTCTGTTGGGAGTCTTTGTGTTGTCAGACACTGTTGTATGCAAGTTATTTGTGTTGCTTAATCACTTGCTGAAAAGAGATGAAAACACCAGGCACAACAAACCCCGTCCCCCTCACACACATTTGACCTGATTTATCCTGTCTCTTGTCATTCTGAAAACATATTTTTGGTGACTGTGACCTTGACCTTTGACCTACATTCATCAACATTTAATGGAATCTATTCTGGACCACCTTTCCTGAAAATGTAATAGAAATTGATCCAGTTGTTGTTGCGTAAATCTGCTGACAGACAGACATGCAGACAGACCAAACCATGAGACAAACAGACAGACTAGAAGGACCCGCAGAGCGTGGTAACTTTTGAATCGTATGGAAACTGTGATCTTGTCCAATCACAAATACATCATTATCATGTTAATTCACCAATACATGTTGAAAACGGCAAATCTCTGCTGTGACAACACCAACATTCAATATGGCGCCAAACTGGAAGTCGTTAGTTGATTTGTGTGTTTCATCCTTATGTGTCTTCTTCTACATGCCAAATTTCAGAATGATCTGTCAGGAATTGGCAACACTAGAGTGAGAAAAGAGGGAATGTGCACGCACACACAGGCAAACAAAGAAACCGTTAAAGCAACATAACTTCAGCGAATCTCTGATTGGAACATTACAGCCAATTTGCTCCAGAAATGTGGCCACGAGAGTCAAACAAACAAACACACAAGCAAATGCTACTGATCAACATACTTAACCATATCTCGACTTGGTTTGTTTTAACAAACAAACATACAAACCGTTAAACCAACATATTAGTTAAGAAACCGTTAAATAACTAAACCAACATAACTTCACAGACAGGCAGACCAAACCAGACAGCCAGACAAAAAATCCCAAACCAAACCACCAGATAGACAGACAGGCAACCCTTAATAAAACAATACCCTTATCCCTTGAGGGGGTGGAGTAATGAAATGAAATTAAATAAAAATGAAGAATTTTATACTTGCATTTTAGATTTATTTAAAGTTTATTTTTGTCTTTCCTATAATCTGGAGGGGATGTGTGCCAAGGGAGGGAGGTTTGTTCCACATGTTGCTTGTCTGTTTGTTTAATTTTGTATGCAAAAAAAAAATAGCAAAAACCAGATCTGTTTGTGGATGCGCTCCAGTCCAAACACAGACAGAACCACAGTGTGAGAATGCTATCTGTTTTGCTTTGAACAAATGGAGAAAGAAAAGTCTGATGCTCAGATGCTTTTTATTGACAACTGAACTGTTTAGCTCTTAACTCCCTCATCCCGAGAAAAATCATCTGCAAATTTAAAACTCTGGGACTTTCTGATGTCATTTGCAAGTAGATTTTAGACTCTTTAACCCACAGGTGTCACACATAAGGTCCAGGGGCCAATTCTGGTCCATAGGGTGAATAACAATCTATATTAATGGTGTAAAAATGATTCTAATTCAGGTTCTACAAACAGATTAATTAGATCTCAATTGGGTCACAGCAGTAAAATATGACCATAATTACTTATAAATTATGAAAACTGCAGATTTTAATGTAAAAAGTTTAATTACATGAACATTTTTATATTAACAAACCATCCTTTTACAAAAACCAGGAATAAATACTTGAACAAATATGAAGCAGCTGAAATATCTGAAGGGAAGTAAGTGTCATTTTACTAATACTCTGCCTGTTACTAAATGTTTAGTGTATTTGTAACTGAAATGTCAGTTGTTCTGCACATGTGTAAATGACAAACTGATAGACTGAGGCAGAAAAAGGTTCAAATTACACTTGTTTTTCTTAACACGTGTCAAGTTATAAATGTAAATGTTATCATAATGTAATTTGACTCGTTTCACTGTTATTATTTTACTGGTCTGGTCCTTTTCAGATCATATCAGACTGAATGTGGAACTCAACTAAAATGACTTTGACACTTTAACCCAGGGGTCCCCAAACTATTTCCAGTGAGGGCCACATAATTTTTCCCTTGTCAGATGAGGGGCCGGGGTCAATTTGTAACAGAAAAAGTGTGACGAATGCAGGAGTGCCTAAATGTAAAAAAAATATTGTTTCCAGAAGGCCACAACCTTTTCTGGATTCTTCACAGAACAAAAGTCAGAAAATAAATAATAATAATAATAATAATAATAATAATAACAATAACAAAAATAATAATTATTATTATTTATGAAATAAATAACCCTCTGTGGGTTCTTCTTCTTCAGTTCTTGTCCATTGAACAAAAAACTTCTTCATCTTAACAGGTCCAACTTCAGCGTAGTTGTTAGAGCAGAATCTCTGACTTCAATGACTTATATGAGCCTCAAAGTTATTGTGTTAAACTAGTTAATAATAGTTAATTGTTAGAAAGCCCACACAGTTTAATTGTTTATTTGATTGTTTGGTTATATTTGTTCAGGAATAACTCCTTTTCTGTAAGTTTTCAAATGTCCCACGCTTATGAACGCACCACTGATGTTACAATGGTTATGAACGTAGTCCGTGTTTTATTAGCCGCTGTGTAACCGTGCCAATTTTGCCATCTCGGCTTCTTTTTCTCTTTTTTATTCATCTATTCCTGGTTTATTACTGTGTGTAGATGCCACAAGGTGAGATAAATAACACAGTACAGTTCGGGTACATGTTAGCATGTTGTACTGTATAAGCTAATGCTGTTTAGCACCGGTGTGCTGTTGAAGCTAATACGATAATATGCTAGCAGCTAGCTGTCATCTGTGATCCCTGTGAGGTGATTTATGTGTTCCATGACCCATGTAATACATCTGAGTGACTCATATAGTCAGTCTTAATTTATTATTGTATGTATATATTGTTATACTGAGTGTTACTCTGTATTATTACTAGGGCTGGGCGATTTTCTCTTTTTAAAAAATCTCAGATTTTTTCCCGCGGGCTGTAGTTTGGGGACCACTGGTTTATAGTGACAAGGTGTGGGTTGTGGTTCTGATTCAGAGAATCATTTACGAATATATCATTTAACTTACTGGTACCAAGCAGCTCTTTGAATGGTTTGCTGTTTCTATTTTTATGTAGAACATTTTTTTTGTTTTAATAAATATCGTGCTGAGGAAGAAAATAGTTTAGCATTTTGTTATTCATACTGTACCAAAAATAAACCGAACTGTGACTTCAAAACAGAGGTGCGTACCGAACCATGATTTTTGTGTACTGTTACACCCCAGGATAGTACTCTGATACTTTTACATCATGTGGTTTTTCATTTCAAGATCAAATCTGCATTCAACCATCTGCATCTGAACAAACATGTTTCCCACTGTTTCTGCTCTCAGGGTTCCCACCTCCACTTCCTTTGTCTTGCACGAAGACTCTCAACATGCAGAACAAATTCCAGATGTGTACATATACCATGTCAACTTACACTTAACAGGCATGAAATGTAAATGTCAAACAGTGAAAGGATTCTAGCCTGTTTATTTACTTATTCACTTATTTTGTGAATACATAGTGTTGATGTGTTGTTGGTTTTGGTGCATGTGTGTTGTGATATCTGGCTTTCTGTGTGAGTGAGAGTTTGTAACATCTTTAAAGAGGTGATATTTTGCTAAACCCACTTTTATTATTTGTTTTTAAGTCAGTCTGTGTGTTTGTTTGACTGTCAGCAGCTTTATGCAAAAACTACTGAACCAATTTCTATCAAATTTTCAGTAACGATGTGAGATGGTTCAGAATAGACCCCATACATTTTTGGTGAATGTAAAATATGTCAGAAAAAATATTAAGGTCATAGTCACCAACAAGTGGTCCCTGGCAAACCGGCCTTGCACAAATTTTACCTGACTTGCCCTATCTTGTCTCACCTCATCATCTGACCCAGTTTATCCTTATCCTCACTAGGATCATGGGGGTCTGTGGGGGCCTAATCAGTGCATGTGGGAGGAAACTGGAGTACCTGGAGAAAACCCATGCAGACACGAGGAGAAGATGTAACCTCCACACAGAAAGGTCTGGTGTGGGAATCGAACTAGGGTCCTTCTGTCTGTGAGACACGAGTGCTAACCACTGCACCACCGTGCCACCCAAACTTGCCCTATCTCTTTTTGTGAAAACACATTTTTGGTGACTATGACCTTTGACCTACATTCACCAAGATTTACTGGGATCTATTTTGGACCACCTCACACCTTTACTGAAAATTTCATGGAAGTTGGTCCAGTAGTTTTTGCAAAAAGCTGCTGACAAACAAACAGCTTTGTGAATCACATGATCTTGTCAAATCACAAACACATCATTATCAGTCATTATGTTAAATCTCTGCTGTGACGACGTGAAAATTCAATGTGGCATCAGACTGGAAATAGTGAGTTGATTCGGCTGAAATTTGGTCTGTTTCATCCTTGTATCTCTCGCCTTGTACATGCCAAATTTCTGAGCGATCCATCGAGAATTGGCGACGCTAGAGTAATGGACTTCACTTATGCTACTGTGGCTCAGTTGGTAGAGCGGGTCGTCCAATGATCGAAGAGTTGGGGGTAGGGTCCCAGAGAGTTCCCAATAGAGTCAGGCAGCAGTCGTCTACTGGTGTATGAGTGTGTGTGTGTGAATGTGAGGAATTGTAAAGTGTATTGGGCACCAAGTGGTGTATAAAATGTGCTATGTAAGTACAGTCCATTTACCATTTATATACTGTAGAGCTTTTCCACCTTCATGGTGCTCACACACACATTGAACACACACACACACACATTCCCTCTGTTCTCACTCGCACAAAGGCAGATAGACAGACAGACAAATCATTAAAGCAACATAACTTCACAAATCTCTGATTCCCAAAGTTAACAAACAAACCGTCCAACTCAAACACAATACCCCTTTCCTCTTGGGGCATTAGGGTAAAAAAAAGTGTTTTTGCAATGATAAGAGCTAATAGGGAATCAGGGAAAATGTGTGTGTGTGTGTGTGTGTGTGGGGGGGGGGGGGGGGTTGTGCCGGGGACCACTTGTTACTGAGGTATCAAATTCTGTATACAAAGTATATAAAACGTGTTTATTTTTCTATATACTACATGACAAGTAAATTGACACAAACATTACATAGTACACTGACATGAGTGATTTTATCTCTCACTATTTGAGTATATTCACAAAAATACTTCCATGGAGCATCCAACCTTAAGTTTTTGTTATTCTGCAGTCTTCATCTGTTTTCAAATTATGCTAATCATGCAGTAAATGTACTACTACAAAAGTCTCAGAAGATGCAGAGGTGCAAGCAGAGGCAGTAAAAGTACTCGCATTCTGTACTTAAGTAGAAAGTACAGCTACTTGTGTGAAAAAATACTCTAGTAAAAGTAGAAGTACTGATTCAACTGATAAAAAAGCCATGAATGAAACAATATTTATTTAACCAGGACAAATCTGAGAAGTTCTCATTTTCTAATTCGACAGTGAATGGTACCGACAAGTTTTCTGCACTGGGTCTGGTACTTGACAAACAACTCACAAAAACGTGAGGGGAAGCCAAACAAAAACAGGAATTTTCTATGAATTTTCACAGGTAAAATTGAATGAAATGTGTCCTTTAAAAGTGAGTTTGATCAGGTCACAGTTACTCCTGTGTACAGACAGGAAATGATGGGAAAATGGGACAAAAGTCACAATTGAGATAAAAGGCATCATTATGAGATTTCAAAAGATGCATAATTATGAGATTAAAAGTCAAAAGTACACATATGTTTCACTGATCACAACATTCAATAAAAATGCAGTATTTCCCGGGTCTAATTTGATGGAAAAAATGGCAGAAAATTCTTTCTCATGAAAAAATCATGGAGTGATGTCACCGGAGTAGTGTGACAATAAAGGTGAGCAGAGAGCAGGTTTTGAGCAGAGTTGTCAGGTGCAGCCTTGAACAATAGAGCCAAGTAGAGAGCACCCACATTAGTGATGTGCGGATTGATCCTAAAATATTGATACCTCCGATATTGGATATTTCTGCTCTAAAATCGATTCCTAATTGAAAATATGGCTCCTTTTGATCCTTAAGTCATTTGAGGGAGGGTCTATCCTTATAGGAACACAGTGAAAAGTATCTATTGAGATGTGGTTTAAATAACAGGTGGTTGGTGGGACTACTTTGGCCCTGTCCCATTTCTCCCCCTAACCCTAAAATTTCCCCTAACCCTAGATTTTGCGCGTTCATGTGTAGGGGTAAGGTGTCCCATTACCTAGGGGAGCAAGTGGTAGTGCGATTTTGCCCTTAAAATCAACCCTCAAAATGTAGTGAGGTTGGTTGCGGACTTCGTTTTGAGTGGAAGATGAAATTACCCATGATGCACTGCGAGCTCAGCGAGCCGACAGTGAGTTTACCACACAGAGGCTATGACCGGTAATGTTACCTTGTCAAGCTAGCGGTAATGCTAACGTTAATGTTATAAATCGCCGACTATTGAAGAAAAAATATATGAAAATATTTAAATAAATCAACATACCTGAGACAAGACTGAAAGGCAAAGTAGACGGCGAATGCGTCTTCTGTTTGCCGCATTTCTTCTCTGCGCATCCCGAAGGTAAATAAACAGAACCAACACAACAGGCAACAGAGCTGGGACCGCCATTTGTCCTCCGTGTAAATAGTAGTCAGCTGCTGTCAGTCTCGCGGAGGGGTGGTTTCATATTTGGCGGGGTAGACTTGTCAGCGTGTGACGTCAGCACGTTTGTTACGTTCACTTGGCGAGTGGTGTCCCATTTCCAGGGGGAATTATTTCCCCTTAATGAGTGGAATTTACTTTTTAGGGCACTTAAAGAGGGACAAATGGGACGGGGCCTTAGTCTTCTGCCTGGGTAAGTGTGTCATGGTTTCAAAGGCAGGAGAGATTCTGAGTGAAAAATCCAAAAAGACTTAAAGGGGAAAACAGTAAATATGATGGAGTTCCTGAACAAAAACCTGTGAATGAGGGACAGCGGTATCAGTGTTGGATGCTGTGTTATTGAAATGTTCAGTATTTTCAAGTTAACATGATCATGGAACAATAATGAAGGTGAAAGTTTTCATCTTTAAAGTAGTTCTGAATTATTAAGCTAGAATGTATTTAAATTTTTTTTAGAATTGTGCTTGTTTTCTTTGTTCAGAGTTGGAAACACTATTTTCACATATTTTGTATGATTGTGTCCTCTGGTTTTTCTATTGTCTATTTCTATTTTCTACCTCAATATGCTTCAGTTTAAAATAAATAAATTACTCTGCTTTCTTTATGAAGCTATTATTTGAAATACTGTACCTTTTTTTGGTTGTAAAAGACAAACTAAGAGGAAAAAAAATATTATTTAAGAGGGCTGGGTGTCTCTGAAAGAGGCAATGTGAAAATTAGTGTTAAATACAGCTGTTTTTTTATATTATAGGATGGACTGAATGATGAGTTGAAACAGTGTAGATCTCTGTTGAGTTAAAAAAAAAAATATAGAAAGTCAAGTTAATTAGGTAAAATGATTGATATTGAAATAAGAAGATAAGATAAGAAAAACGTTATTATCCACCATGGTGGAAATTTGCCTTGAACATGAACATGAATAAATTAGATTAAAATCTTGTTTAGTTTTTTTCTTGTTTTCGCTCTTCTTGTGTTCTATTTGTTGTATTACTGATAAGCTGGTGAGTCTATGGATTGTATAGGATAGCAGCTCGGACTGCGAGAAATATATTTGAAAAGGATGGACCCAATCCGCTTCTCGACCCGCATTTAAAAAAAAAAAAAATAGTCACTGGTCTTTATGAACATCACTCACTTACTCACATTCCTGCATTTATTTCCGTGTTAAAATTCAATGTCATTGCTTGCGTGTGAATTTTACTTGGTATCGGATCAGAAAGGAAATCAGTGGCATCACTCATCATTAACACCCACATAAGTAGGAACTCAGTGCTCAGCTCTGTTCACATGACCTGACAAATACCTAAAAAAATCAACTTAAGTACAGTGATGAAGTATACTGAACAACAAAAGAAAGGCAAGTTTGTTGTTCTTGTTTGGGGGAGAACTGAGCTGTCCCGTTGAGTTCTCATCTGAGACAAAAGAAGCTAAAAGAGTTGTGTTCGCTGAGGCGCTTGTTTTAAGGTAAACATGACACAGGTGTGATTCAAGCACATGTCCAAAGTATGGCCAGTGTCGGCATGTTTGCCATGATTTGGGATCGGCAGAAAAAAACAGGAGTGATAAATCCCTTTGTCAGTTTGGGGGCTATAAAGGAAAATTGTCAAACTTCCTCTACTTTTCATGATGTCTTGGCTGACTGAAAATCTGGGGACACTTCTGTGGTCAGTGTTTTTGCCGGATATGTCTCCTATAGTGTATGGGATGTTCTGGATCTCCGTGTTCGCCCCCGGATCCCGATGCCAGACACGTTGGTGGCATTCCAAAATGTTCTGAGAGAAGAATGGCAGGAGATTTGTCAACAAGACATCCAGACGCTGGTCTGATCGATGCATTGCAGACTTCAGGCTAATGCACATGGTGGTCATACCAGATACTGACGTTCGTGCTATCCACAACTCTAGCATTTCTCTCGAAAATTGTCAGAAATTTCACCTGTGAACCCCATACCTGTATGTACCCATATGTACCATTTACTTAAAACACACTTCCATATAAGGCTATAAAATACACACACTTGTGTTTCTTTTATTATTTAGTATACTTTAATGAGTTACTTCCCACCTCTGCCTGCAAGAGAACAACAGTGACGAATACACAAGATAACTAAATCAATACTGTTGTCAGTTACCATTACAATTCTGCAGGTTGTGTAACATACAGACTGTTCATTCATTAGATTAGACTCCCTTCTGTGTCACAATAAAGGAGAAAACCAACCAACTAACCAAGCAGAAAACTAGTTAAAGTTTCATGTGTGAAAATATTGACTGCACTGAGACAGTAGGGTTTTTTTAGAACGGGTTGAAAGTTAGTTTAAGCAGCTGCCTTTTCAGTAGAGGTAATAAAAAAAGTTTTTTTCCCATTTCTTAAGAGGTGTCCGATCTTCATGATATGACCAATCTGTGTGTCGAAGCGATTATAAAATGGCTCCCCGTGAGCGAAGACGTCTGGTGTTTGTAATGTCTCTCATGTCTGACAAGCTGCTGCTTAAGTTTTCTGCGTATGGTTTAGATTCGTTCTCCAACAGTAGCAGATGGCGTTGAAAAAATGACAGTGGCAGACGGCCCAGCGGTCGCAGCAGCCGTCCTGAGGCAAACAGCTCTGGGTTAGCTGAGAACACCGGGGCTTCACCGGCTTCAGATGCACCTTAGGAGTGGGGGACACAGGAAGTACTTTGGGCTTCTGGACAAAACACAAGAAGAGATAAAAAGAAGATGCATGAGGCCACTGTGGACATTGAACATTAGCACAGTTTATGTCTTATTAATTAGTTGTTTTTTTTTACATTTAACGTATGATGTTCATCACAAACTGTAAAACCCAAGTCATAACCAAAGTCACCAGTGTCAATCATAAGACCTGGGGTCCAAATCTGGCCCCCCAGTTAGTCCAATCTGGCCTGTACGATGAATTACAATAAAATATTAACAATCAATTGTGTAAAAATAATTTTAATTCAGGTTCCACATACAGAACAATTTGATCTCAATTGGCTTAAACCAGTAAAACATGATCATAGTAACCTACAACTAATGAAGACTGCAAATGTTATCTTTGTTTTAGTGTAAAATTACATGAAAATCTTTATATTAACAAACTATCATTTTAAATGTGAATAAACTGAACAAATATGAACCACCCTGAAATGCCTTCACAGAAATGTAATGTTACCAATATCCTGTCTGTTACTAAATGATTTGTGTATTTTTAATAGTAGTCTAAGTTTTCTTGAGACATTTTAAGTTGTTTGTGTTATTCATATTTGTTTTTATTGTACCTTTATTTAGAATGGATGGGTAAATTCACCAACAGATCGACACGGAAAACAAGAGACAAGTGTCGTTCCATTTTTTGTTGAGTCCAAGAGAGTAATATTAGTATTATTAGTAGTATTATGGTTGAAAGGCTCATGTTGCAGCATTTGTTTTTTGAAACACATTTTTTTTTACTAATATATATATATATATATATATATATATATATATATCAATATGCGGTAGTTTCGTCAACACCATTGAAATTGCAGAATCAAATCCGAGTTCAGTCTCCTCCATTCTAGCCGCCATGTTTTTAAAAACTAACATGAAGAGTCCTCCTGTATTGTCCATGGCTGCGCTATGATAATGTCATAACTCAGGGTTCCTACAGCTCAGGTCAAGTTAAATTCAAGAGTTTTTAAGACTTTTTTAAATGCCGTTTGAAATGTAATTTAAGACCAAGCCGACAATGAACCAAAATTTAATTGAAACTGAATTGAAAAGCAAAAAACATAAACACACCAGATGAATTACCTGGGGACAGTTTTAAATAGAACATGACTTTTTGGTCCAGTCGCTGCTACATTCATGAACCATTTGCTTGAAGAAGCATAACTTTGAAATTTTTAACATATAACACACACACGCACACCATATAAACACACACTAAAACTCAGTATAGTTAAAGGAATACTACACCCACAGAATGATGTGCCCTCATTTTCTCCTCACCTTAAATTGTTTTTGGAACATAGACAGCCTAAATGTTACCAAGTACTTTTTTATTTTATTATTTTATTTTTTATTTTAAAATCTTACTAATGTGTCCAAATTTTTAAGACTTTTGAAAATTACATTTAAGACATTTTAATGCCAATTAAGACCTTATTTTTTAGAACAATTAATCCAATGCCTTTTAAGACATTTCAAGGATCTGTGGGAACCCTGATGACTGTTAAAATCATGCCCAGTGACCCTGATTGGTCCGTCCATGATTTTGCTTGAACAGAATGTCTACCGTGCTTTACCAGACCCTTGTGTGAGCTCACAAAGCTGAGTGGAAACATATGAGGGCCGGTGAAAACCAGGCTACTTGTTTGTAGTCAAGAGCACCTTATAGACATAATTGTCCTGGGCTGCAAGTCCAACTGGGGTTTTGCCCAAATACAGTGTTATAAAGGATAAGTCCATTTTTAAAACACAGATTTAATTAATTTGTCTGGTAAATATGGTTGAATAAGGAGGCAAGCTCAGAATACATGAAAGTGGTCTGCCATTATGTGTCCACATTGTCTCCAGCACTTAGCCTTTCTGTTTAGACTTCAATTTAGGACTAACAGAAATTTGTATTATGTTCTTCCAGCAGAATTCTCGCCAAACTCTGGAGTAGGTGGTGGTAGCCTGATGCACACAAATAATATTTTAGTCATCATCAGATATTTCCAGGCCAGACTCCCCCTCCCACTTCTGCTTAACCTGGAGGGTGGAATAGTTTTTGGAGTTTTATAGTTTATAAACCTCAACCTCATGTGAATCGGCCGATGCTGTGTATGACTCATGTTTACGCAGAACATATAAACTTACTGGAGCGCACCTGGCTCTGTCAACTTCTTACACCAACTGCTAAATGCCTTGCCATGTTGTCCGATTTCTTCAAGCCACGCCCAGCTCCATTTATTCTTCAGACCTCTATTTATGGTGAAGGTATTTTCCCCTGGCTTCAAATACTGCGTCATGTTTACTCCATGAAATGCAGCTCTGTACTCTCACTATCTCTCACTCTCCATCACCTTCGAGGACTGTTGTGTTAAGACTCGCCTTGTTGCGCTTCTGATTGGCTAATGTTGTTAGTTTCAGACCTAGAGAGTTTTGCTTCTTTACCATCATTGGCAGAGAATGACCACACAGGAAAGCCATGAGATAAGCACATGGGCTTAATCCAATTTTTTCTTTCTTTTTTTAAAAAATCATTGCATGCCGGAAATCCAGCACAACGCCGGAGTACTTTAATCCCTGTATTTAGCCGAGGACACACTGTTGTCTTCCTTACGCAGCGTAAAATGGTCCCAAACTTCTACTATTAACCTCCTGGGACCCAGTAGGAAAACATTGTTTGCCATTTTACATGAAATAATTGCCTTAATTGCCTTGCCTTAATTAGCATGATGCAACAGTTTTTTCAGATACATTTTTAAAAATTTTTTTAACATAATGTCCTTTTCAGTGGACATTTTTTATTTATTATTTTTAAATAAAAGTGTGAAATTCTTGTCCACTACAGAGGACAAAAATGTATTGCTGGGACTCAGGAGGTTAATCAACTAAGTATATTTCAAAAAGTACAGAGACAGTCAAGACAAGATGCACCTGTTCTGTAGTGCTATTTTTAGACAACATCGGCCAATTATGATCAGCAGCCGATCAACACTAGTTGTTATGATAATATATAATATACAGGTTGTGTAGCAACCTGTACGTTTGCTACACAACCCGGGATTTCTCCACAGACTGGCACCGGCTTGAGAAGGGGATAGCTATGGGATGTGCCATATCTCCCATACTTTTCACCATGGCTTTTGAGGTCCTCCTGATAGGTGGAAGACAAATGGTCCGAGGGATCAGAACACAGACAGGTCAAAGACTACCAGCCATGAGGTGCTATATGGATGACGTAACCACCCTCCTCCAAACAGCAGCCTGTACAGCCAGACTCCTCAAACGGCTGGAAGAGCTGCTAGCCTGGGCTCGCATGAAGATCAAGCCATCAAAGTCCCGTAGCCTGTCGATACGGAAGGGGGCCCGTAACGATAACATCATCTTCACTGTGGCCAATGAAAGAATCCCCCTTCTGTCAGAAGCACCTGTGAGAAGCCTCGGCAGGATGTACACAGCTGACCTCTCCAACAAGAACATGGCTTCAGTTATCACAACTCAGCTTCAAGAGGGCCTGCACAAGATAGACCAGTGCTCCTTATCAGGAAAATTCAAGGTGTGGTGCTACCAGTTTACCCTGTACCACCGCCTGATGTGGCCCCTGAAACTGAGCGATATCACCATGACCACGGTCCTGAAGTTGGAGGCTAAGGCCAACAACTTCATCCGGAAGTGGCTCGGCCTTCCTCGATCCCTCTCCACCACGGCACTGTTTGGGAGGAACACCCTGCAGCTTCCACTTCAGTCCATCAGCCTGGGGTACAAAAAGGAGAAGGTGTGGCTTCACTTTGAGCTGAGGGAGTCCACGGACCCAGCAATTCAAGCTGCCAACCCCCAGATTAGAACTGGACGGAAGTGGAATGCATCCCTAGCAGTTGACCAGGCAGTCGAGCGGCTGAAGCACCAGGAGATCATCGGCTTCACACAGGCAGGCAGATGTGGCCTAGGATGGGCAGCAGCACCAAAGAGATGGTCCAAAGCGACCAAGAAAGAGAAGAAGGATCTGGTGATATCCGAAGTTGCCAAGATGGAGGACGAAACCTATAAAGTCACAGCAGTGAGCCAGCAACAACAAGGCAAATGGACCACTTGGGAGGCGGTAGTCAACAGAGCCATCACTTGGGCTGACTTATGGAAGACTCCCCAGGCAAGATTGAGTTTCCGAATCAGGGCCACATATGACACCTTACCAAGCCCCCGGAACCTTCTCACCTGGTTTGGCAAAGAAGAACCCTGCCATCTCTGTAGCTCCCCAAACCCTAACTTGAGGCACATCCTCTCTGGATGCAAGACAGCGCTGTCTCAGGGGAGGTACAGATGGCGGCATGACAAGGTCCTGCGCAAGCTTGCAGAGAACCTGGAGGGCCGCAGGCAGCAAGTCAACCAGGAGAACCTGCCAACATCCCCGAAGTGGATCCAGTTTACCAGACCAGGCACGGCAGCACGGCGCCGCACGGGATCAGAGCGATCGCTCCTGTCACTAGGAGACAAGTGGCAGTTGGCAGTCGACCTCAACCAACAGCTGAAATTCCCTGCAGAGATCACCATGACATCACTACGCCCAGACATCGTGCTCTGGTCGGCACCTGCCAAAGTTGTCATCATGATAGAGCTGACGGTCCCATGGGAGGAGCACATGGAGACCGCGTACGAGCACAAGAAGGGAAAGTATGCAGAGCTGGCAGCAACATGCTCACAATCTGGGTGGAGACCGTTCACCTTCCCAGTGGAGGTCGGATGTAGAGGCTTCACCGGGACATCCACACTGCGGCTGCTGAAAACCCTCGGAGTAACAGGATCTAGCAGGAAGCGAGGTCTTCAGGATCTTGTGGAGGAGGCAGAGGAAGGAAGCTTCTGGCTATGGCTCAGAAGGAAAGACAGGGCGTAGGGAAAAGAAGGCTCCTAAGATAGGCATTATGGTCCCACAGTCCCCTGGGACCCATCCAACATAGCATCAACTTTAGGGTCAGAAAGGGGGAGAATAAAGATCCTTTAACAGGCTGCAGGGGGCGGCAGGGAGACATCCCTGTCGCTGCTCCACCACCCAGAGATGTTCCGGGAGATAAAGGAGCGAAACATCAGTGAAGGGTGGCCTCCCGGCTGATGACCCTGCAGTCTGTATAATGGCACCGTCGGAGGTGCGTCAGGCAGTAATGCCAAGCAGGTACACCTACCTGTGCTTACATCTATTGATCCAACCAATTTTGATCTGATGTGGTACCTGAAATAAAATGATCAATATATTCACTATTATTTGTGTATTTCATAAATTTATCCCAGGGGCCAGACCGGAGCCTTTCAGGGGCCGTATTTGGACACGAATGTTTGACACTCCTGGTTTACAGAACGTACTCTGAGCTTCATACTTGATGCCACCAGTGTACTCTATTGTTAATTTACATGAAGACATGGTTAGACTGATGACCGTTGACCGGTGAAGTGAAAATAATGTTATATCACTCATAACTGTCAGCAGGTGAGATAAAACAAAGTTTCACTGACCTACATTTACACTCTACAATTGTAAATTTGTTCAATAAAGATGGTTTAAATCAGAGGTTTTCAAAATGTGGGATAGTGAGCTTCCCCTAAAACAACTCAAAAGCAGCTGTGCCCCCCCTACACAGTAAATTTTGCAGTGTTAAATCAACACTTAGAGAGTTTATTTAACTCCTTCTAGAGTGTATTTGGTCCCATTGTCTCCAAATTAACTCTCTAAGTGTTGATTTAACACTGCAAAATTTACTGTGTAATCTTTATCTTATTTTTTTTTTATTTAAATGTATTATTTTTAAAAACATTTATCTTGACCTCTATGCACTTAAATATTTTAAACACATTTTAACATCCAAAAAACTGTTAAAAACACATTTTGGCGTGTGTGTTTTTTAACATCTAATTAACACATCTTAACATTTTTGTGTGTTTTTAACAGTTTTTAAATTCATTTTCACATTGTTGTGTGTTTTTTAACATCTGTTTTGATAGATCTTAATATTTTCTCTCATTTTCACTTCAGGTGTGTTTTTTCTTTCTCACATGTACTATACTTAGTTAACCACATATTTACATGTTTCCCTGAGGTCCTGAGGCTCAAGGCTAAACTAAACTTATTCAGTAGTACCTTCAGAAAAGGTTGATGTGCATTTACACTGACTGGGACAGGAGCGATCTGGGTGATGAGCTGCCATTAATTTTCAATGTCCGCTGGTGACGAGGGGCGATTCAGGCAACAGCGATCACGAGCGACGCAAAGTGACCGACAAGAAAAGTCGAAATAAGCTCAACTTTATGCAAATGAGGAGTGGTCAGACTGCAGCGGCAGCCAATTGTGAGACGATCTGGATTCTCAAGGCGGAACATTCTTATAGGAAGAGAAGAGAGTCGATCATGGAGGTTTGTTGAGGAGGTCAGCAGGCTGACTTTTATCCAGTCTGAAGTGACTCTGGAACCAAGCATCATCAAAGTGGAGCTCCTGAACCAGCTGGTTAAATTCCCTGTGGAGATGCTGTGTTTTCAGGATGTTATGTATGGGGTGCTGTTTGTAAAGCAGCTCATGCTGAAAATTTCAGCAACGTTTTGTCATATTTAGCTGTAAACAGTGTTTAAGAAACGGGTGTGAATTTTTGGGGCTCACTTTTTTGCACATTTATAACAATATTTGTCACACCTAAATGTTAAATATTAAGCCTAAATGATAAATGTAAATGTTACATTTAAATCTAAATCTAAATGTTAAATCTAAATGTTATATCTAAATCTAAATGTTAAATCTAAATGTTATATCTAAATCTAAATGTTAAATCCAAATATAAACGTTAAATCTAAATATAAATGTTTCAGGTGAAACTAAATATTTAACTAATATGCAAATCCCGCTATGGCCACAACAACCAGCCACGAGGGGGCACACTTTCACTAACTTTGACATTGCTTGCTCAGGAAGCGCCTTCTCCTTATGGTTGCTCAGCAACATCGGAAGAGCCGTTCTAACGGCGATACAACATTTTTCAACTGGGACGGTGGCAGCGACGGCAACCACAACAGAGCTACCACCACAGGCCAGCTTGGTAAGTGTCTATGTGTTTTCTAATTAACGTAGCATTGGATTTGTGTCAATGCGAACTTAACTAAACTAGCTACGGCAGCTGGTGGAGATGTGCACTAGGGTCATGGCTAACGGAGGCTACTCGAGGCTCGAAATTAACGGTGTAATAATTATCTTATTGGAGACAAAGGTTCACAAGTATGTCGTTTAATCATAACGGTGTCTTGGCAGCATCACCCACATAGTCTTCTCATTCTTTCATTCATTCATTATCTGAACCCGCTTTATCCTCACCAGGGTCGTGGGGGCCACTGGGGGTATTCGAATCGGGGTCCTTCTTGCTGTGAGGCACGAGTGCTAACCACTGCACCACCGTGCCGCCCCATAGTCTTCTCGTGTTAAATAAAACATTAGCGACCAGCTGGCCTAATTCTAAAGTTGGGATGCTTCTAAAGACCTTAATGGTCTGTTTGCCCGGCAAACTTCTCGTGACATAGTAATATCACCGTTATGATTAAACGACATCCTTGTGAACCTTTGTCTCCAATAAGATAATTATTACACCGTTAATTTCGAGCCCTGAGTAGCCTCCGTTAGCCGTATATATATATATATATATATATATATATATATATATATATATATATATACTACACCTCTTTCCCTCCACAATAAACTCCTACTTATTTGTCAAAACATATCAAATAGGTAAATACATAATGATTAAATATGATAATGTCGATCTTATGACTTCTATTGATCACATGGTTATGTTTGATGGTTTGTTCATTTATCATAACCATTCATTTAGTCATGAATTATATAGTTTAGATAAATTATTATAGTAGGCCTTATGAAACCTACAATGACTACTGTCATGCCTGAGCGGAAACATCTGCGCCACAGCTTGAAGCCCCGCCCCCTCGTCATTTCCAACCCTCATGTAGAACTGCCACAGACTTGAGTGACCACAGGCCATGTTGTCACTGTTGCTGTAGAGTGCAGCATAAGAACCTGGGTGTTTTATTTGACTGTGAGTTTAGCTTTGGACCACATATAAGGGCCGTTACTAAAACTGTTTTTTATTATTTAAAATTATTGTCAGACTGCGACCCTCTCTCCCGAGCCAGTGCAGAGACTCTGATACATTTGTTACTAGTCATGTTGATTGCACCAATGCTCTCCTTTCTCGTTTTCCAAAAAAGACTGTTGCACCGCTGCAGCTACTTCAGAACCAGTGATGGCTGGTGACAAAAAATTTAGGGAGGGCACACTTGGGAGGTCATGGTGGGTGTAAAGGTTGGGGGAAAAATCTGAAGGCAACATAACTTAGAAAACTTGCACTTTTATTGTGCTGCCAACACAGAAATATTAGACAGATTTAGTTCTTAATTTTTAAAGTCTGTTAATAAAACAACTGTTAATTTTAAATGTTTTAAAGATTATTTTACACAAAACAACAACCTTAATAGTGCAGACTACTTGCAGAGGAATTTACCCTAAAAAAAACATCGCTTCAAGCTATTATCCAAGTGGCTTCGGCTGCTCTCATGTGTTTTGCATTTATCTCCAATATGTTTTACTCCTGAAGTAACCCACACTTGAAGAAAAAAAAGCATTACTCACTGGGCATCCGGCTAGACGATTCCAATGTTCATAGACATGTTAGAGAAACTCCTGCTGTAGCTTCTGCCACAATCAGAGGTTTGTTGTTGAATTTTTAGTTTTGTCCAAAGTCTTTCACTCTCTTTTTTTCTTTATCCGAACAACGAGTGAAGTGTAGTTTTTTCAAACTATTAAGAGAATTTTCCGTAGCCGTTGTCTGTGCCATGACGAAGGAAATAACCTTCATTTCTTTGTGAAACTAGTTGACACGGCAACTTACCGGGACGTCACTTAAGTGACAGGCAATTGCTAATAGTTGTCCAATCACACTGGACTGATACATATAAACGGTGACATCATTGGCCTGGGGCTCAGAGCCTCTGCGTCCCGAAAACCATTTAATTTGTGATGCTGATAGGCCAAATACTTATTGTTTTTCCCTAGCAACTAACTAATTGGCTATTAGGCTGTGCTTTGGGGGTGCATTTCCTGTGTGCCCAGGGCCAGTTATATCACAGTTTATAACCTACATATTAGTCTAATGTGATGAGAGGAACGTGGAGTCTGTCGGTGAAATTCACTGCTTAATGAGCGCCAGTTGGACCAGGTGGAAACATTGTTAAAATAATTCAGATTGCATGTAGGCATATTATTTTTTAAATTTTTACCCATCCACATCTGGGAGGGTGGCGCTGTTCAGGACTCTGCAGCTCGACTGCCGAGGAGGACCAGAAGGAGAGAACATATCACACCAGTGCTCAGGTCTCTGCACTGGCTCCTGTCAGCTTCAGGATCATTTTAATGTGTTTTTATTGGTTTTTAAGAGTCTTAATGGTTGTGGCCCTGTTTATTAATCTTGCCAAACATTGGGAGAGATTATTGTAATCAGTTTGTGTTTGTGTGTGTGTGTCCACAGAGACTTATCATGCTATAACTCAATGAATACTTGAAATAACACCATGAAATTACATGAGCATATACATATAGGTAATGTGTATCAGTTCCAATGATCCATTTGAGTAAAGGTCAAAGGTCAAGGTCATATTTAGCAGAAAGGTGAAAATCACATTATTTGCTCTAATTCAAGAACAGGTTGTCATTCTGTAGAAACTGGAGATTGGCACAAACCAGGGGCGAGATTAGGTATTCTCTACGTGGTCAGGTTTGCTTTTAATATTTGAGCACTCTCGGACCCTCAAGTAGTAAAACCTATCAATTGTATTAATAACAGGTAACTTGAGTAACTAAAATACACAGAGGTTTCATTTAGTTTTTATTTCCCCAAACTATGGAACAGTCGACCTGAGGATCTGAGGTTCACTGACACTGTTCATAGATTTAAGGGTAAACTGAAAACCTATCATTTTAGCCTAGCTTTAATAAATGTTTTTTGCTTTTAACACCTCGTGAGGATGCCTCCTGGACGCCTCCCTGGGGAGGTGTTCCGGGCATATCCATCCCAGAGGTGACCTCAGGGTCGACCCAGGACACACTGGAGGGATTATATCTCTCGGCTGGCCTGGGAACGCCTTGGGATTCCCCTGGAGGAGCTGGGTGAGGTAGCTGGGGTGAGGGAAGTCTGGGCTACTTTGGTGAGGCTGCTGCCCCAACGACCTGGACCCAGATGAAGCAGGAGACGATGAGTATGAGTACTTTTAACTTTATTTTATTTTGCTGTTTTATGTATTTACCTTTATTTTATTACTATTATTTATTTCTTCATTTATTTTAACTTTTTAAAATACTTTAACTGTTTCTACAACTGCAGGATAATGGGGAGTTTAATGTAAAGTATTTTGTGCTACATGAACCATGATAGAAAAATGCAACATAAATAAAGTTTGATTGATTTATGTTTTTTCTTTTTTATTCAGGTATATTTTGTCTCATACTGTGCCTCCCCTCAAGTCCTCTGGCACCCCCCAGGGGATGCCCAACTCACTATTTGAAAACCCCTGCATTAAATTATTCCCAATATCCTGTTCTGTTCTGGTATCTTTTCTCATTCTCTTTTTTTTTTCAAAACAAAATACATTCTATCACAACAAAAAAAAGAAAAAAAATGAATCTGAAAACACTGCTATAAGCCTAAACTTACTTTACTTTCAGGAGGATATAAAAGAAGCATTTAATGTTTGTCCCTGTGAAGCAAAGTGTGAGTTTTACTAAACAGGAAGTAACTCAGCGACCTGTTACGCATTAAAATACATTCCAGTTATCTATCACCAAGTAATAAAAATGTTTCCTTTAAGAGGCTAGGGAAGATGACAGAATAATAAATGATACAGCTGTGTAGTTTTCCAACGCACCAGTACATGAATCCTTTGGCGCTCGTACTGTCCTCTCCGTGCGAACAGTGTTCTCTGCTTGTTTTGGTTGGGAGACTTTGCTGAAATGACAAATAAAAAAAACATGAGTGTCTATATGTTTAAGCTGGAGAATATTCTTTTATTTCCTCAAAGATATCCATGTCTTTATTGACTCCTTCTGCTTTGAATGAAATATAATAATAATATTTTTGCACATACACAGAGAGAGATGACTAACTGATGACAGAACCCTGTGGCAAGGGCAGGGAGTAAAAACTAACAGTTCTATATGTGGGTCATTTTTATTTATTTTTCACATTTGCAGCTTTGGTTGTCAGTGTAAAGTAGACTGAAAATCTGTTTCCAGTTCATTTAAAAAAAGACAAAAACCTTCTTACTATAAATACCATTTAATTACTTCCAGAGGCGTGAAATACAAGCCTTTCCAGAGAACAAACAGAGGCTATTATTTCAGATTTTTGAAGCATTTTGGTGAGGCTCACCTGAAACCACAAGCACAGCTATAAAGAGATCTGGATTCCACAAATAAATAAAAGACACTTAACTACATTTAGGACAAAGGAGAACATGAAGGGATACAATGTCCTGGCCATACTAAACAAAGCATGTTCTACAAATGCTGTGTGACTCAGACAAATTCCATCCATTTCTAAAGCTTGATGTTTTAGAAATGACGACAGAAGGTCAGAGATGAATGGTTGTTACAAACCACAGTATTAGTACATGACAGAGCATCGGCCATGGCTCAGTTGGTAGAGCAGGTCATCCAGTAACTGAAGGGTTGGAAGTTTGAATCCCGCTCTGTCCGAGTTGGTCTGTTGTGTCATCCTGCTTCCAGTGTCACTCACACTGCTGTATGAATGTTTAGTGGTGGTCAGAGGGGCCGTAGGTGCAAAATGGCTGCCATGCTTCTGTCAGTCTGCCACAGGGTAGCTGTGGCTACATATGTAGTTTACCACCACCAGAGGGTGCATTTGAGAGCGAATGAATAATGGGTCACTAATGTCAAGTGCTTGAGTGGCCAAAAAACGCTATATAAATCCAATTCATTTGTAAAACATATTTTGTTGTTTACTATGTGTTTAAACCAACACCATATAGGTAAAAGTACAAGATGAAGCCATGTCATTGTTCCAACCTTATAGAAAAAACTTCTAATCTAGAGGAAAAACTACAAATGATGGTCAATGATAAGAGCTGTGAACTACACATGGTCATAGATTAAAAGTAAAAAAGTAAGGGCAGCCATGGTACAGGTGGTAGAATCCATTAACTGAAGGATTGCCAGTTAGAATCCCACTCTGTCCTAGTCACTCCGTTGTGTCCTTGGGCAAAGACACTTCACCCTCCTGCCTCCAGTGTCACTCACACTGGTGTATGAATGTTCAGTGGTGGTCAGAAGGACCGCAGGTGTAAAATGTGAGTCACACTCAGACAACTGTGGATACAGGTGTAGTTTAGCAACCACCAGAGGCAGCATGTGAGAGTGAAAGAATAATGTAAAGCACTTTAATAGTTCAAAAGTTTTGACTTCAAACTCCCCATGTGCTGCAAAGCTATCTTTCTATTCATTTTGGCAAAAAATCCAGTTGATTTCTACGACCTGTTTCAATTCTTGCTTAATTTATTACATGTATGTGCAAGTGGTGCCCAGTACAACAAACCCTGGCCCCCTTGCACACAGTTTACCTGATTTGCCATCTCTTTAGCCTAGCAAACTAGCCCATCTCTAGTGACAAAAAATATTTTGCCTGAATCATTGGTCTAGTGACACTCCATAGAGTCTCAGCCAGAACCGGTGGAATCTTACCAGTCCAATCACAAAACTCCATTTGTGCACAATGATGACAGGGTTAAAGAAGTCCCGTCTCATATATAGACAAACAATCACTCTCACATTCACACCTATGGACAACTTAGATTAACCAATTAACCTATCAGTGCATGTGTTTGGATGGCGGGAGGAAACTGGAGAAAACCCACACAGACACGAGGAGAACATGTAAACTCCACACAGAAAGGTCTGGTGTGAGAATCGAACCAGGGTCCTTCTGTCTGTTTGTGAGGCATGAGTGTTAACCACTGCACCACCGTGCTGCCCCGGGGGGGTGGGCGGCAGTTTGACAGACAGCCATTGATCCCATCCATATGCTTAAGCTCAGTCTGTGGATTGTATCCATAATATGAATTCATATCATAGTCAGGCTACCATCTCTTATCATTGCAAAAACACCTTTTTGGTGACTGTGACCTTGACCTTTGACCAACATTAACCAAAATTTAATGGGATCTATTCTGGACTACCTCACACCTTTACTGAAAATCTTAACGGTAATTGGTCCAGTAGGTTTTGCGTAAAGTGGCTTACAAACAAACAAACAGACCAACAGACAAACGAACCAACTCAGAAACAATACCCATCTCCCCCCCGGGTGGGGGCGGGGTAACTAGTTACTTCAAGGCATTTGCAACTTTAAGGTCTCGAATTCTGAGAAACATTTCTCAGAATATGTCAGTTCAGTTATTTTTATTTTAGAAGTTCATCTTAAAAAAATAACAAATAAAGTACAGAACAAAAGAAACAAAAGTCAAAATAAGGGCCACCACTCAAAAAGAGCAGGTTGAAGTTCAGAGAACGTATAAAAATCTTACCCCTCATTTAACGATTTTACATTACAATAATAACAATTTTATGAATTTCATTTACATCACTCAGGTCAATGTTCATCTTGATCATATGTTTTAAGACTGAACCTCATGCTTTATTGCAGGTGGTCTATTTTTGCAGCACTTAAACATTTTTATTTATGGACATACATTAACATAACTGTTTATCAGCAGCAGCGGTTGCAGTAAAAACTGATAATGTGTACAAACTTGGAGCCCATTACCCTAAAATGTAAAATTGTCGGTTGAACAGGACAGAGCAGCACAGCCAACAACCTAGAGGGGGTGGAGCCTGTCGTAACTCATGTGTATTTAAAGGGCAAGCGCTCAAAATGACCATGTTCTGTTGTCATCACTCAGAAATAGTGTCAAAGGTGGAGTTGAATTAATGAATAATTCACCCAACAGAGCATTTACTGTTTATATAGACCAAAGGGAAATATTTTTAAATGCATAATTCTTTTTTAAAAAAAATCAATATATTACTCCTGTAAGCAAATCCCACTTGTCTTGGTTTTGACTAGAAGAGGTCATGCAATGTTTGACATGAAGATGAAAACAGTGTGACTCACTGGGAAATTAATCCGTCTGGGAAGTGACAGAAACTTCTGCTCTTTTGCCATTTATGAAAGTTCAATAGAACGAGTGGGAAATATTAAACCATTACAAAAATCCTCATGGTGTAACGATAATCCTTGTTTTTAAAAAAAAATTATGTGACCTTCTTCGAGGCCTCCTGTAATGTTTCTGTTTTACAGCTGCAAACACACACACACACTACACATGTCTGTGTAGTGTGTGTGTTTTTAAGTGAGACATCTAAGTGCTTAATATACAACACATTTGTTGAGGTGTTAAGGCTTTCATGGATAAATATGCGATTTCTTCAGAATTTTCTGGAAGATTTACGAGCTTGAAAACCATAAAACCATGGCTTGGAAATTTACAACCTCTCATTAGTTGTTTGGCTTCACCATTACATTCTTACAACATAGCCTCTAACACTCATATTTAATAGAATAATGCCAGCAAAAAAAAAAAAACTATAAATAAGACAATAAAACTGGTATATCACACACTTCAAATATTTACCATATGTAAATTGTATATATTTTAACTGGTGGTTTAACAGTTACTTCCCATTACCAGTTGCCTATTTATTTATTTAATTATTTAATCTCCTGGAGTTTATTTTCCATCATTTGTTGTGTACATACTCACTGTGGCCGTTTCTCATGAATCCGTTACTTGGTCTCATTTGGGAGAGTTTATTACTCATTTGTTTTCGGAACTTTATCAATTTACATTAACAAGGCCAAGAAATTTTGATTGTACAATAAACATACTTGTAAATGTATCAATGGTAAATTGATTGAGGTTAGACACGTGAAAAATGGAATAACAACACAGCAAACAAAATTTGACCTTGTTGAAGTGAATAATTTCATTTAAAATGTAATTTGTTTTCTACTTTTATCACAACTTTTTATTGTACTTATTTGCATCCTCATCATTTGTCATTTATATATATATAAAAAAAATTCCTCTCGCCCCACCTGGGCGGTGTCTCCTTCAGACTCGGGTCCTCTACCAGAGGCCTGGGAGCCTGAGGGTTCTGCGCAGGACCTTAGCTTTGATCTCTGATGTTGTTCCTGGTATCTGCTGGAGACATTCTCCCAGCTTGGGGGTCACTGCCCCTCGTGCCCCCATCACAACTGGTACCACTGTTGCCTTCACACTCCACATTTTCTCTAACTCCTCTTTCAGCCCTTGGTATTTCTCAAGCTTCTCATGTTCTTTCTTTCTGATGTTGCTATCACTGGGGATGCTACATCTATCACCACCACTGTCTTCTCATGTTTATCCACCACCACTATGTCAGGCTGATTGGCCATCACCATGTTCCTGTACAGTATGCCCGCTACCTGGTTATGCCTCTCCATGTATGCCTTGCCTGCCAGCATCTTACACCCTGCTGTGATGTGCTGGACTGTTTCAGGGGCTTCTCTACACAGCCTACACCTGGGGTCCTGTCTGATGTGGTAGACCCCGGCCTCTATTGCTCTGGTGTTCAGGGCTTGTTCTTGCGCAGCCATGAGTAGTGCCTCTGTGAGATATATATGTATGTATATGTAGTGCATCTAAGTGATTTAGGGTTGGACAATATGGTCTAAAAATGTAAGTTTTGATTTAACAATACCGATGATTTACGACTTCATACAATTGTTTTCCAGCAACATTGATGAAAGCTGATTCAAATATAATTTTAATATTTCTACCAGCAAGGCCTCTTCTGCTGGCCTACACAGTCAGTATTCCCATTAGCCTGTTCAATTCTTTGGTATCTTTTTGTTTCATCCCCTCTTCTCGTCATAAATATGTTACAGTATTCGTCCAATCATATTTCAGCATCACGTGTCGCCGGGTAAAATAAATCTGCAGAGTGCTTCAGAATCTACAGTGCAGCTTCAGGAGCTTTAAATAAATTGAATGAATCCGTTGATTTAACCCAGGGGTCTCCAACCTATTCCACAAAGGGCCGGTGTGGCTGCAGGTTTTTGTTGAAACCAAGCAGCAACACACCAGACTTCAATCAATGAATCAACTGATCTCAGTCTGCAGAGAGTCAATTGGTCAAACTGTGAACTCGTGGTTGGAACAAAAACCTGCAGCCACACCGGCCCTTTGTGGAATAGGTTGGAGACCCCTGATTTAACCAATCAGATTTCATGTTGGCCACAAGGGGGCGAGCTACCAGTCTTACAATATCGTGAGCAGTTTTACATGATCTGCCTTAAGTAACATAAAATACATAGTAGTTTTGTTGACTATAATGTATTTGATGAAAATTAGTTTCTGTCCTTTTATTCAGTAAATATTGCTCATTGTGTTTGAGATGATGATGTATGTCTGGTCGTGGAGAGCCACTATCCTGCATGTTTTAGATGTTTCCCTCTTCCACCACACCTGATGGTCATGATCACTCTTCTGCAGCGCTTCATGATCTGCTTATAATTTGAATCAGGTGTGTTTGGAAGGATACATCTAAAACATATAGGATAGTGTCTCTTCAGGTCCAGGGTTGGACACGCTGATTGCTAGAGTCTCTTGGGGCTCCAAGCAAGAAATCCCTGGGGTGCCTGCCCCACTTGTGGATGCCACAAAAAAAGGTTTTTGCACAATTTCCAGGACGTTTGAAATGAAAACTGAAAAAAAAAATGAGTTCAGTTCTCAAAGTTCAGTCTAACAGATGTCCCTGAAAGCCCAGGTCCATCAATAACACTGGTCTACAAGTTAAATGCTTCCAGAATCAAACTAATGAAATGTTCCCATGTGTGTTACTGATAAAGAAAACTCAAGTCTTAAAGGCTGGTTAGCTCAAGTTTCCAAGATCAGTCTGGGGTCAAAATATGAAATTGGAATATTGGTGTCACATCTACTTCAAAACACTGTCTGTATATTATGACCCATTCACTTTACAGGTTCTTTCCAGTGGAATATTTACTAATCTATTGTATACATGTACATAAACCAGCATATATATAAAAACCATGAGCTGAGCAGCACGAAAGTAATTTGTTTTCTGAATCATCTGATTAAAGTATGTAAGATTTAACACATTTAATGTCTGCTCTACTTTTTTAAAAAAATGTAGAGCAGTGTAATCACTGTTGTAAATAATGTAAGGCTATAAAAAATAAATGTAATACCAACTTTGCTTTATTCTAAAAGTTTACTGCAAATTAGAATTTCAACTATAAAAAAAATACAAATGTGAGTAAATAAGTCAAGGACAGTACATGCCACACACTAATTATATATTACAAAAAAAAAACACAAAACATGAATGCAAGGGGGGGCGGGACCTCTCACAGGAGGTTTGCTACTGCAGTGTCATATCATTGTAAACTGGAGGGGGGGCTAGTGAGTGGGGCTCCAAGCATCTGCCTGGCTTTCCTGTCCTCAAGCCCCACCCCTGCCTCTAATGTGGTGAAGCTGTGGCTGTAGAACAGAGGTTGTCAAATCCGGTCCTCAAGGACTAGTTTCCTGCATGTTTTAGATGTTCCATCTCTATCTTCCATCCCATCTGGAAGTCATTACATCATTATCAGACTTCTGCAGAGCTGGATGATGAGCTGATCATTTATTGAATTAGGTGTCCTGGAAGACGGAAATATTGAAAACCTGCAGGATTCCAGCCCTTGAGGACCAGCGTTGCCCACCCCTGGCCGTTTCTTAATACCACGTCCGTCAGGTTTGGACTTGTGTACTTGGCAGTACGGACTTAGCAAGTTCCAACTGGGAGTACAGTCTCTCGAGGATGGGTTATTCTGCATTTGCGACGGCAGTGATTATGTCACCAACTCAGCTCGTCAGCTGGCAGTCCCGTTGGCAGGACGACACCGCAAATTTTAAACCACACACTATCATGATGAATTGACCACAGTTTTAAAGTTTTAACGTCCACTTTGTCACATAAAATAATGTTGAAATGACGCTGTGACACTAAAACAGTAGTATTTCCACACTTTTCACTTATAATCGGAAGTATTCTACCATTGTTGGGGTGAAATGCATTCTGGGATAGGAGGCTGTCCCAAGTGCACACAAGTCACCACCCGATGGGCGTGTCGAGCGATATGCAAACTTGTTTATCAGGACACTTGGGCTGCAACTGACGATTTAGGGACACGAGAACACAAGTACAGACAACAGCGCATATTGTTTTCCATGTTTCCCTCTTCCATCACACCTGCTTCAGTTACTCATCAGCTCACTATCAAGCTCTTCTGAAGAATGATAAAGATGTAATGGCTTCCAGGTGTGATGGAAGAAGGAAATATCTCAAATATGCACGAGTGCACTTTGACATGCCTGCTGTCGAGGAAGGAAACCTGCTGAGTTATGTTCATGGGATTCTTACTTTAATAATCGTCTGTGATGCAGTACCCTGTAATATCATGTTTTTTGTGTAGAATTGATAGTAAATTACATAACAGAAGTGGATTAAATGAGGTGGAAGACTCCTTTGCCATATTCGACTGGAAAACACATTTTGATAGAATAGCTTTAAAAGACATTTTGGCTGAAATTAACAACTGAACTATGTGATCTCACTGGGTCAAACAACTTTCAATGCTATTAGATTACAAGAGTATAAAATATGACTGCTGAAAAATGACGTTAAAGTCGATAAACTAGATTAATATCATCTGGAATTGAACATCTGCCTTAATGACAGTGTAAGGCTTCCTTTTAAACCCTTCGCATATATTTTCATAACTAAGTGAAACACGAAAACTGCGTCTTTTAACAATAAACCTAACGTTACTGATGAATAAATTTGAATATAAAAGTGTGTCATTAACAAATACATTTGTAAAAACGTGAAATCTGATCAATGAGCATCACATTCATAGATTAATCACACTCGTAAATGGTTTCTGATGGTATATAAATGAGTACAACTACAATGTGAGCCCATTTAAAATACATATGAATATATGAAATGCATGCAATGTTGTCCCTTTGTAAAACTGCAAACATTGTTTTACAGTCTCTGCAAAGTCAAGGGAAGGCTAGAATTTGATAAAAAAAAAAAAAAAAAACACACATTAGAATAATTTATACCAACTCTGTATTTTTGGGTCGGTTACTCGTTATATTTTTGGGAAAATAGATTTTTGAAATGTGAAAAAATCTGAGTTTTATGAATGAGCTTTTTTTGTAAAGTGACAAAGTTTTGTGTCATCATTAATTTTATTAACTCTCATAAATAAAGTTAACTTATTCCAGATACATTGATATTTGACCATTATATTATTTGTGTCATATACTAAACACTGCATTCAAAATTAATAAACGTATGTATCCAAAATAAATGTGAATAAAATATAAAATACTATTTATATGTTGTACATATTGTAAAAAGCAAACAAAAAAGTATACGATATTGATCATTGAAATACATTTTTTTAAATTTTCTATTTATTTTTTGGCCATTTTTCAAAACTCTTGCTATTTAGGTCTGATCAAATACTGGTTTCGTCTAACTCATAGGCGTCAAACATGCGGCCCAGGGGCCAAAATCAGACTGTCAATGGGTCCAATCTGGCCCATGGGATGAATTTGTGAAATGCAAAAATTACACAAAGATATTAATAAGTAAGGAAGTTAAAATTATTTGACATTAAATCACTGTAAAATGGATCAGACCATCATCATAATAAACAATTATGAATAAATACAACTTTTCTTCTTTGTTTTAGTGTTAAGAAAAAGGAAATAAAGAAACAAATAAATAAATAAAAAGGTTTAGCCTGATACAAAAAAAGATGAGCAACCTAAAATGTACGTGGAATTTTACCAATATTGTGAATGTTATTAAATGTGTGTATTTGTAAATCCACTGTTATCTTTAAGTTGTGATGCGCATGTATATAAATGATCAACTAAAGTGAAATATTGTTAATATTGCACTTATTTTTCTTTAGAATTTCCAGGTTTCTTAGGGTTTAGCAATAGCCAGCACAGCATCTACTACAGCCTGCTGACGACAAGTTGTTCCCGTCTGACGTTTTGACCTCACGTGCACAGCTTCAACGTCACATAGGAATACTTCTTTTATTCCGTGGGTTGGAGGTGTTCATGACACTGCGCAGCTCCTTGCCAGTGTAAATCACAACCCCCACCACTGTTCCAGAGTTATGTTATGTTATGTTATGTTATGTTATGTTATGTTCAAGTGCAGTTCATATGTAAACATTTGCATGATGGAATTTTACTATTTTTGCTCAAAAAACATAGAGAAAACTTTGGAGTTGACATTATTTATATGTTTTTATCCTATTATTTCTATTAATTTACTGCTTTATACCATTTTAGGCTGAATGTGGCCCCTGAATTAAAATGAGTTTGACACCTCTGCTCTAACTAATTATTAGGTTGTAAAACAAAGCATTTAAGGAATACACTGAATATTTTTAGAGAACTTTACTTTTGACAACGTGATGTTAATTTTTTTGTCCATTTGTGATGCAGTACTTTGGTTTTTTTTCAATTACATTAACTTAAAAATATTTGAAATGTATATCTTTAAGATGATATTTATAGTTTAATATGTAATATTTGTCTTAAAGTTGTTAGGTTCAAAAGTTAGTTTTTGTTTGTTTTTCTACTACCACCTGAGCAGAGGTGGTCAAAGTACTCCCATTCTGTACTACTTGTGTGAAAAAGTACTCTGGTAAAAGTAGAAATACTGATTCAACTCCTTTTCTGAAGTAAAAGTAAAAAAGTACAACTTCTCAATTATAATAAAGTACAAAAGTAAAATGTAAAACTGCATTTTTTTTTTTACATGAATGCAAATAATACTTATTTCACCAGGAAAAATCATAAAAATTGCAAAAGTATCTAAAATAAATCCTTTAAAAGTGAGTTGCTGTGTATATAATGTGTTTGATCAGGTTTTGTGAGTATAGGCAGGAAATTTAGCGAAAAAAAGTCACAATTGACATGAAAACTCATCATGATATTTAAAAAAAAAAGTTAGAAATATGAGATAAAAAAGCATAATCTTAAGAGAAAGTCAAAATTGTGACATAAAAAATATTAATTATGAGATAAAATGTCCCAATTATCAGATAAAAAGTCAAAATTATGAAATAAAAAATATAAATTATGAGATAAAAAGTCAAAATTATTAGACTAAAAAGTGGAAATTATTGAATTAAAAAGTCAAAATTATGCAAATTTTAAAAAAAAATCAAAATTATGAGGTAGAAAGTGAAAATTATCAAATAAAAAGTCAAAATTATCAAATAAATAGTCAAAATTATGAGATAAAAATTCCAAATTATGAGATAAAAGGTCAAAATTATTAGATTAAAAAGTCTAAATCATGAAATAAAAAGTCAAAATTATTAGATTAAAAAATCAAAATTATGAAATAAAAAGTCAAAATTATTAGATTAAAAAGTCAAAATTATGCAATACAATTAAAAAGTCAAAATTATGAGGTAAAAAGTCAAAATTATCAAATAAAAAGTCTAAATTATGAGATAAGAATTCAAAATTGTGAAATAAAAGGTCAAATAAAAAGTCTAAATTATGAGATAAGAATTCAAAATTGTGAAATAAAAGGTCAAAATTATTAATTAAAAAGTCAAAATATTGAAAGTAAAAGTCAAAATTATTAGATTAAAAAATCAAAATTATGAAATAAAAAGTCAAAATTATTAGATTAAAAAGTCAAAATTATGCAATAAATTTAAAAAGTCTAAATTATGAGATAAAAAGTCACAATTATTAAATAAAAAGTCAAAATTATGATCTATTATGTAGGACTAGGTGTTATTATCCCAATGCCTATCTAAGACACAGACGAGACACTGTGGTCATCAAGTGAGTGGTCACATCCTTTGGGTTCTCAAGTGGGCGCCCTCTTTCTTCGGTGTTTCGCTGATGGCCCACGACACCTCCAGAGGGTTCAGCAGTGAATCCCAGCATCCCAGGTTCACTCCCATCAGCCATCACTCATAAATAAAAAGTCCAAATTATTACATTAAAAAGTCAAAATTATGAGATAAGAAGTCTAAATTATCAAATAAAAAGTCAAAATTATTAGATTAAAAAGTCAAAATTATGAGATAAAATGTCAAAATTATCAAATAAAAAGTCAAAATTCTTAGATTAAAAAGTCAAAATTATTGAAATAAAAAGTCAAAATTATGCAATAAAATTAAAAGTCAAAATTATGATGTAAAAAGTCAAAATTATCAAATAAAAAGTCAAAATTATGAGATAAAAATTCAAAATTATGAGATAAAAACTCAAAAATGTGAGACAATAGTCATATAACTATAATATATAAAGTCAATTTCTGTTCACTGATTTTCCCTCTGAAGTGACTTATTTTTTGTACTGTCACATCTGTTTAGTTTGAAAAAGTAATGAGTCTATTGTGAGAATGTAAAGAGTATAAAGTATAGATATTTATATAAATATAAAGAGTATAAAGTACAGATATTTATATAAATATAAAGAGTATAAAGTACAGATATTTATATAAATATAAAGAGTGTAAAGTACAGATATTTATATAAATATAAAGAGTGTAAAGTAAAGATATTTATATAAATATAAAGAGTATAAAGTACAGATATTTATATAAATATAAAGAGTATAAAGTACAGATATTTATATAAATATAAAGAGTATAAAGTACAGATATTTATACAAAAATGTAAGGAGTAAAAGTAAACAGTTGCCAGAAAAATAAATACTCAACTAAAGTACAGATACAGAAAAAAATCTACTTTAGTACAGTAATGAAGTACTTTTACTTAGTTACTTTACACTTCTGAAAATGAGACATAGACAATAGTTTTGGTGAAACAAACATGCTGTATACATGCATAGCCTGGTTCCATTCCATTTCACTCTTCATAAAAAGTGATGGTGGAATTAAACTTCTATAACAGTTGAATCTAAGTTAGTATAAAAAGTAAAAAAAAAAAAATTAAAGTAATTCTGGACATGGAATGAACACAAATGACTGGTTCTGTTCTAATTAAAGCTACTTAGGTTGTTATTTGTCTGCTTATTGTAGGTGTAGGGGTTTTTTGTGGGTGTTGTTTTTGGCTGTGTTTTCTATTGTGTGTAACCCTTTAACTCCTAAGACTTTAGCAGTTTCACAGTAAAAAAAAAAATTGAAAATAAGAAAATAAGCTGAAAATAAGCAGCAAATTAATAAAAACACCCAAAGTTATCAATGAAAATGAACAAAAAAAAAAAGAATAAACCAACAAAAATTATACATAACATGAACAACTTAAGACTAAAATGGAACAAAATTGAAGAAAATTCCTCAAATAAAAAAACAAAATGTACAAAAATAAACAAAATAAACAACAAAATGACCAAAAACAAATACACATTTACAAAATAACAAATAAAAACAATTAAGTAAAAAAAATAATAATTTGATTCCAATAGTTTCAGTTTTGACTCCATGAACAAACCTCAGTAAAAACACATTTTTTAACGTAATTTTTCTGAATATTTAAACTAAACCATCCATTCAGAATGTGTCAGCGCTGACGCATCAGGGGTTAAAGTATAGGTGTCAAACTCATTTTAGTTTCCACCTTTGAAATAATAACATAGTAATATATAAATAATGTCAACTCCAAAAATATCTCTATGCTTTTAGAGCGAAAAAAGGGAAAATTAACAATGAAAGTGTTCACATTCAGAAACTATCCCTTCAAACAATGTGAACAACATGAATAAAATGAAACACAGTATAATTTTAACAATATGTTTTGGTTTTGTTTTGTTTTTTTTATCATTTTCCACATGTTCATTATAAGTTGCAGATCCTAGTGGATCAAATACAAACACACTAAACATTTTAATATCAGGCAGAATATTGTTAAAACTGTACTTGGCTTTTAACATTTTCAGGTTCTTCATATTTGTTCAGATTATTCCAATTTTGGGGGGAAATTATACTTTGTTTTAGTGTAAATCAGGGGTGTTAAACATACGTTCCGGTGCCTGAGATGAATTAGTCAAATTCAAAAATGATACTGAAAATATAAATCATTTTAATTCAGGTTCCACATACAGACCAATTTAATCTCAAGTGGGTCACATCAATAAAATGCTCTCATAATTACATTAAAAAACTAGTCACAATTCCAAATATTTGTCTTTGTAAATGTTAAAATGTTCATGTCATTTCATTGTATTTACACTAAAAAGATAATTTCACAAAACTACAAGCAACCTGAACAAATATGAACATTTTGAAATGTCTGAAGGGAGAGTTTACTAATATTCTGCCTGTTATTAAATGTTTTATGTATGTTTTGTTGATCTACTGTCATCTGTAAGTTACAACTAACATGTGTAAATGATAAAGTGAGACATAATATAGTTAAAACTGCACATAGTTTTCTTAATAAATGTCACTTTGTTGGTGTTATTCACATTGTTTTAAAATGATGTCAATATTTTCATCACATAACTTTACTTTTTTCACTTTAAAACATACAGGAATGTTTGGAGTTGACATTATAGCTACATTATGTTATTATTTCACTGGTGTTTCCCTCTGTAGATCAAATTTGGCTTAATGCGACCCCTGAACATTTACACCCCTGGTGTAAATGTTTGAAAATATTTACAAGGAGAAAAAATAAATTATTTACAGATTATTATGATAGAATTGTACTGGTTCTGACCCACTGCAGATTTAATTGGTCTGAATGTGAAACTTGAATTAAATTGATTATTAGTATTTTAATATCTATTTTCACAAATTCATCCCAAGGCCCAGACTAGACCCTTTGGCGGGCCGGATTTGGCCCCTGGGCCTCATGTTTGACACCTGTGGGTTAAAGGGAGATTTTTAATCTTAATGAGCTTGTCTTGGATAAAGAAAAGTTGTAATAATAAAAAGTCCTGATGACTCCTACTTTAATACTTATGCAAGTTATTCCATGTTATTTGTTGATGTCATCTGGCAAAGCATGTCATCCTAAATGTAGTCTAATAAAAATTCCTCTGGGCTATCTGGAAGGCATATGTCAAGATAAGCTTAGTGGAGTAGAGCTTTTATTTGTTTGGATGGTACATGGTATCACTTTTCAAAATTGAGCATCACATGAACAAACAAAATGATTTGAAATGATGAATTCTAGTTAAAAATCTATAAAAGTACATTTTGTTTTTACAGTGTAAAGTAGCTTAACATGGAAAACAGATTCCTGAACACAGGTCCACATGGCACATGATCTGTTTTATTTAATCTACATCAAAATCTGGTTTTAAACGTGTCCATCACTTCATTCTGTAGAACAAGCAGAGGTGGAAGTAACTAAGTAAAAGTACTTCTTTTACTGTACTTGAGTAGATTTTTTAGGTATCTGTACTTTGTTGAGTATTTATTTTTCTGGCAACTTCTTACTTTTATTGCCTACATTTTTGTATAAATATCTGTACTTTATACTCTTTACATTTATATACATATCCAGGGGCGCAGATAGGTTTGTGAAACTGGGGGGGACGAAGATGCCAGCTAACACCCCCCGGCCCCACCATTCTGATTGGGGGGGGGGTTATTACTCCTCAAAGACGAAAAATGCATTATCTTACCTAATTGTGATGTCTGATGTTCTCAAGTGCTATATACCACTGACATGACAGGATGATCAATATGGGTGTGTGTGTGTGTGTGTGTGTGTGTGTGTGTGTGTGTGTGTGTGTGTGTGTGTGTGTGTGTGTGTGTGTGTGTGTGTGTGTGTGTGTGTGTGTGTGTGTGTGTGTGCGTGTGTGTGCGTGTGTGTGTGTGTGTGTGTGTGTGTGTGTGTGTGTGTGTGTGCTACATGACTGCTCACTGTTTGTGTATATTTGGACTGTCAAACTTAATTACCCATCATTGGAAGAAATTATTTATTGTATAAGTATTAGATAAATTATTATTATTTAATAAAGTTTATTAATGCTGATACTAATTCAAATCACTCACTAAACATACCATATGCTGTTTGCAAAACTGTTTTATTTTAACACTGACTTTCAGCACACTGATTCTTTCAGAAATGTCACAGGAGTGTAAAAAACATGTAATGTAATTAAAACTTCTAACACACTAACAACAAACACAAAATAGGACACAGCCTCCATATACAAATTAAATTGTAAATAAGATCTCTCCATGAGAGTTTTCAATAATGGTCTCAAAACTGATTAAGTGAAGGATCCAAAAACCTCTCTCCTCCGATCCTTGCCCTGAATATATGTCTGGGGCATGTACAGGTGGAGGCAGAAGAAGGTGACAGTTTGGCTCTGGCCAGCTTTGTACGATTCCTACTCTCACGGCGACATTGCTTTGAACAGAAATTGCAAGGTGATTAACTTTTTTCATCACCAGCCAATGTGGCTAGTAGATTTTTTATCTTACTCCCCTATCAGAAATTCAACTAGCCATTTTTCCCCTGACCAAATTTCATTAAATTATTTTATTTAACCTTTTCCTCTTGAAATAATTCATTTCTTTAAACATATGTTCTTTTTTTTTACATTTTCACATTTAACTCTTAAAACTTCTTGCTTTTACATTTTCTCACCTTTCACTGTTAACACTTCTTTACTGTTCTCACCTAGATTACAATTTATACAATACATAGACTCACATCTTGTTGCTCTTACATTTTCTCAATTGGTCCCCATATCATTTCTTCAAACATATGATCACATTTTTTTTTTTTTTTTTTTTTTTTTGCATTTTCACATTTAACTCCTAACTTCTTTACTTTTTATCTCCACTGTCCCCACTGTAAACATACACTCACATTACATCTTGGTGTTGTTATAAACTTTCTTAAACCATCTCATTTCCTTAGCCTATTTGTGGACTCACCAACTGACCAAAGATAGCACCAAATCCTCATATAAGCCCGTTATGATCAATTCATTTGGGCTTATTAGCATTCCTATCAAACACACAAGTAGGCTGTAGGCGCACTGGCGCGCGCAATGGCACGCGTGCTAGTACGCGTGCCATTGCGCGCACCAGTGCGCTGCCAGAACGCGTTCTGTAACACGTGATATAATAAACACAACGCGTGGCTATGTGAACACTTTGGCTTTGCCATAGGGGCGCTGCCTGGGCCGAAGCAAGCAAGACAGGAAACAAAAGCCAGGGGAAGGATAAAAAAAAAATAGGACGGTCATATTCTGGCGCCCCATAGAGGATTGCTACAACCGGGTCTGCACTCACCAACAGCCAAAGTGGCTAGTAAGTTGTTTTTTACCCGCCAAAATGGATTTTCACCCACATTTGGCGGGTTGGTGGGTGTTAATTTAGAGCCCTGGTGATAATGTAAAGTAGCAGTTTACTTACAGCTGTTGCTCTTTGAAAAAAAACCCACATGATCGTTTTCTGCTTTTTAGCTCGCCTCATTATTCCATGCCGTGTTGGGGTCCTCCTGAACGTGCACCCTGGCTGTCCAAGTGATGCCTGTCAGACTGTAACTGTGGCAACCAAAGTTAACGACGATGCCGCCGCACAGCGCAATAACCGAGGTTATTGTGTAAGTTAATTCATATTTTGGTTTCTTCGTGATGCTTGACTAAGTAAGAAGTAAGTAGTAAAAGTTTAAAAAAAAAAGTAAAAAGAAGAAGTAACATGGTTTTTTCTTAAATAAAAGTGGGTGGGATGGATCTAAGGGCATTCAAAACTGGGTGTGTCATGACACACCTGACACCCCCGCTATCTGCGCGCCTGTACATATCTGTACTATACTATACTCTACATTCTCAGAATAGACTCAAATACTTTTTCAAACTAGACAAATGTGACAGTATGAAAAGTAAGTAATAATTCAGAAATTGTGACTTTTTTATCTCATAATTTAGATTTTTTTTCATGTCATAATTTTGACTATGACATAACTTTGACTTTTTAACTCATAATTGTGACTTTTTGTCTCAGAATGTAAATATTTTTTTAATCTCATAATTATGCTTTTTTTTTTTAAATGTTCTATTTGTGTCAAACTCCTTTTAGTTCAGGGGCCACATTCAACCTAATATGATATAAAGTGAATCGGACCAGTAAAATAATAGAAATAATAGGATAAAAATGTAATGATGTCAACTCCAAAGTTTTCTCTATGTTTTTGAGCAAAAATGGTAAAATTCCAAAATGAAAATATTTACATCTACTTGAACATACCTGAAAATTCTTAAGAAAAATAAGTGCAATATTAAAAATATTGTATTGTTTATCATTTATACATGTGCATCACAACTTAAACCTAACAGTAGATTTACAAATACTCACGACATAAGGTTATTGACATGTTTTGTAACAGACTCGTCTTATTTATTTTTTATTTAGTCCCTTTTTTTTTACACTAAAAGAAGGATAAAAAATATTTTTTATAATTAAATTATTATGATTATGGTCTGATCCATTTTAGATTGAATTGACTTCCTTAAGGACTTTAACAAATTCATCCCACGGGCCAAATTGGCGGGCTGGGTTTGGCCCCCGGGCCGCATGTTTGAAACCCCTGATGTATTCTCACTTTTAAAGGCTTTATTTTTTACATATTTTAAACGATTTTCTGTTTTTTTTCCTGCTTAAATAAGTATTATTTCATCCATAGCAAAAAAAATTAAAAAAATAAAAATGCAGTTTTACTTTATTACAATTAAGAAGTTGTACTTTTTACTTAAGTAGAGGAGTTGAATCAGTACTTGTACTTTTACCAGAGTATTTTTTCACACCAGTAGTTGTACTTCTACTTAAGTACAGAATGTGAGTACTTTTCCACCTCTGAGAACAACAGACTTGATCATGACAATTAATCTAAAGTCATTTATGCAAATATAGTTTTTCCCAACTACAGTCCAAATGTCTCCTGAAAATAGCATTTCTGTGAGGTCAGTGTTCCTGCCCATCATGGTGTTGCAGTTACACAGTGTCCTCATACCCATCTGCCCCTAATTAGAAACATGGATGCAAAACATGTGATAATAGGCTTCTGTGTGTTTACAATATATATACTTTTATTCTATTTCTGGGGTTATTTGACTTTAACAGCTTTTATTTTCTACAACCATTAGTTATTATTATTTCACATAAACATTTTTTTTAAATAAACACTAGTAATACGTGGTTCATCCTTACTCACCTGAGATATGAGGGCTCTGTGTTCTTTCTCTTGCTTTATTTTTGTGCGCAATTTGTCGGTCATTGCGGGTGAATATTCGGCCGTTTGTTAAAGTTACACACAGGACACACAAGCACAAAATCGCCAGCTTCATCCTGACTGGATATTTCCAACAGAGGGCAGCCTCCTGATGTCTGCACTGCTGCCTGTAAATCCTGGGGTGGTGTTCTGCTCCTCTGGACCTCGATGTTTTCCGACTGAACCTTATTATAGAGGCAGGCTTTACCCACAGCACACACCCCTCTGTGTCTTCACGCCTCCTGGGCATCAGACTGAAATGAAATGTTTAATTTCACACAGAATTACTCTAACACAGTGACAGTAAGTTTATCCACATAATATGTGCAGTAATTCAACAGCAGAAACTGCAGAGGTGGAAAGTAACGAAGTAAAAGTACTTCATTACTGTAATTAAGTAGATTTTTTTTTTTAGGTATCTGTACTTTTCTTCAGTATTTATTTTTCTGAAAACTTTTAATTTTTACTCCCTACATTTTGACATAAATATCTGTAATTTATACTCCTTACATCGGGGGCCAAAAACAGCCTGCCAGGGGGTCCAATTTGGCCCCTGGGATGAATTTATTAAATTCATTAAGAAAGTTAAAATAATTTGCCATCAATTCAATCTAAAATGGATCAAAACATAATCATAATAAATAAATTATGAAAAATAAAAAATGTCATCCTTGTTTTATTGTAAAAAAAGGGGGGGGGGGTAAAAAAAAAAAATAAAACTATCCTGTTACAAAAAATGTGAATAACCTGAAATTTATGTGGAATTTTATCAATATTCTGGATGTTACTAAATGTTGTATGTATTTGTAAACTGTTAGGTGTAAGGTGTGATGCATATGTAGGCTATAAATGCTAAAATAAAGTGCAATATTGTTAATATTGCACTTATTTTTCTAGAAAAGTTTCAGGTTCATTTTATGTTCAAGTAGATGTAAACATTTTCATGATGGAATTTTACCATTTTTGCTCAAAAACAGAGAAAACTTTGGAATTGACATCCTTTATACATTTTTTATCCTATTATTTCGATTATTTTACTGGTCCAGCTCACTTTATACCATATTAGGCTGAATGTGGCCCCTGAAATAAAATGAATTTGACACCCCTGTCTTACATTCTCAGAAGAGATGTGTTACTTTTTCAAACTAAACAGATTAGTCCCTTCAGAGGGAAAATCAGTGGAGGAGACAAACTGTGACTTTATATGCTATAGTTATATGACATTTATCTCACAATTTTGAATTTCAATTGCACAATTTTAACATTTTATCTTAAACTTTTTTCTCATATTCATGACTTTTTTTTTAATCTCATGACGCCTTTTTATCCCAATTGTGACTTTTTTTTTTTTTTTTTCATTTTTCCTAAATTTCCGGCCCATACCCACAAAACTACTGTTTACTGTGACCTGATCAAACTATTCAGATTTTTCCTGGTTAAATAAGGATGATTGCATTCATGGCAAAAAAAAAAAAAATGTAGTTCAATTTTTTACTTTTGAAATGTATTACAATTGAGAAATTGTACTTTTTTACTTTTACTTAAGTATAGGAGTTGAATCAGTAACAACAGACATGTTAACAAACAAACAAAATGTTCAAATGTGCTCAGGTTTTTATTGACTTTGCATTTACAACTTTACATTTTCTTTCCTTGATGGTACTTGCTAAAACATAAGAAACATAAAGGACATTTGAAGGATGTTTTTCGCATCATAAAGTGTACTGTACTAAACATGCAGACAGAAAAGAAAAGTTTCAAAAGTGTGGCATTAAGGAGCTTTCAATTGCTGATGGAGACGTAAATCATTGAAATGTATGAAATATTAATCCAGGTCACACATATACCTTTAGTAAATGAGATGGAAGTTAAAGACAGATGGTTACCAGTAAACAGGTGTAATACACAGGATGATAGAGAGCTGCTTAGAGCATAGGTAGACAGGAAGCTGATGGGGTTCTATGTGTCTTATTGAACTCTTAGTATGACAACCTGCAAAGAATATATTATTCCTTACATACATCTTACCTGTGAACAGTAATCCCAGGAGCATTCATAGGCTGAACAAAAAGTCCAGCATCTTCTTCTGTTTAAATAACTATGCTGCAGTCAGAGGGAGAGTGTGTGGAGCTTAAATGTTGAGTGGAAAAATCAGTATTGTAAAAAATATCAGAGCACCTTGTCTCCACCTTGCTCTCGTAGTTTCTAAAAAAAGTTTGGCAACAGGTTTAAAAGCAAATAATTCCACTTTCAAATTCATCAGTACCTCTTTCCTTCATAGATGTCTATGCACCGCTGCCTCTGCTGGCCCCGATTCAAGATAGCGGCACTGTGGGTGGCCTCTGGACAGCCGATGAGGTGTCTATGTCTGTGGTGGAGAGAGCGGGTAGCTTTGCCAAAAGCCCCAGATCTTTTTTTTGATCTTTTAAAAAAAAAAAAAAAGTCACCCGTGTACTCTGCTCCAAACAACACATATTAAAACAGCAGTCCTACATCAAAACCCAAATTTCCCTTGTACTTAAAATGTTCTTATTTGACCTATAACTAGAAAAATAGCATTCTACCAACAGATACAGTCTGTGTGTTCAAATTCTAAACAGTAATGTCTTACGTGTAGAGTCTTCTCGTTTGTCAGAAGTCTTTAAGCATTACCATGGACATAAGGTTTTTATTTGAATAACAATTATAATTTTCATGTCATGGGGTCACAGATATAGAACGCATTGCATCCCTGTCTATTCAAATCACTACCATCTTTATATGGCGGTAACGCTGCTTGCATGAACATCACTTGGCAATGTCTTCCCTTATAGTGTGAGAAACATATGGTCGCTGTGGCACCTGAGGCTGGACATGCTAACATGATGATATACTGTATAGTGTTCTATATCTATGTAAGGAGGTTGGGGAAAAGGTCACCTTAAAATGCACTAGAATACTGGAAATTGCATTTAAGAAGTAAATTTTTCTGGGGGAGGCCTCCCAGATCCCCCCTGTGCTAAGCCTTGGATCTTCACAATGTCTGGCTCCGCCTCTGAGTTGCCAGTAGTACTGAGTGGTTCATGACTCACCTGGGTTAATCGCATTATATCACTCATGAGTCATGAATCCTAGGTCTACATTGAACCTAATCTGCCAAGTTCGAACTTACACCTTGTATAAATTATACATTTCTTCACATAAATACATATAATCATTAAAACATAAATTATTTGCATAGACTACCACTTTTTATTTGCACCACCATCACACTTAAATGACAAATATCCTCCATCCTACTGCAAAGTTGAATCCTCCTAGTGGACTGCTGTTATCATTCAGAGCAAAACAACCGTGCAGTCGACTGGGTTAGGTTACTTGTCCATTATGGTTGCACGTGATACCGTTTTGCTGGAAAGCTCCCCGTTGTGTTGCTGTATTGCTCGAACAAGTGTACAAATGTGTGGAAGTTCTGTTATTATTCATTCACCCATGATTGCAATGGCAGCTAAAGAAAGTATATACTCAAAACATTCATGGATGACTACAAAAAAAGGAAAGAAACCTGAATAGTGATGCCCTTTATTTCTTTCATTAATTATTTTCCTGTGGGGTGAACTGACAAAGTTCTGTTAACCTCTACAGTGCTCCCTGCTCTCTCCAGACGGTACCCACCGGATGGTTGCACCCGTTTGGGATTTATCGACTATTTTGTGTGTGAGTTTTTGAATGACTTTCTGTCATACCTTATTTCCAGACTGTTCTTGTTTTTGTGCTCAAAATAAAGAGGTTTAGTTAAGCTGTTGGTGTCCACATTTGGGTTCTTTCCACTACACATTACAACACACACATAATATTAACCCACCATCTTCCTTCATGCCTCGTCCTTTGTCTCTATACATAATAATAATACTAATAATACTAATACTACTACTACTAATAATAATAATGAACTTTATTTATATAGCACCTTTTAAGACCATAAAAAATCACAAGGTGCTTTACAAAAGCAACAGAGGCATAAAACACATAAGCATCATAAAAGGCATAAAACATAAATCAGGAAATGACATAAAAACAAATAAACACAGACAACTCAAACAAAGTTCAGTCTAAACAGCTAAATCTTTAGCTGCTTTTTAAAGGTGTCAAACTTGTGTCAAGATTTTGATGACATTTTCAGAGTAGGTTGGTAATGGGGAGATCTAGAAGTGATTATATATATATATATATATATATATATATATATATATATATATATATATATATATATATATATATATATATATATATAAAATCATATATAAAATCATATATATAATCATATATATATATATATATATATATATATATATATATATATATATATATATATATATATAATCATATATATAATATATATACAGTATATATATATATATAATGTTATATATTATAGCATTCCACTATCCAGTGGACTGATTGATATCACCCCTCTCTATGGACCCCACTCTACAAAACTAATTTCTCCCTAGGGAGACAAATAGAGATACTTGGACTTTGGATCCAGGAAACAGATGGAGGGTTGTTCTCGTCTACTTTTTGTTGCAGGATAAATGGTTACTGTCGGTCGCAATCATGCCAAACATCAATAACATCGGGGGGGTTGTTAAATATTTATGGTTTAAACTGTTTACTATGGAATTAGATTTATATTAAAACATTGAAGAAAAACGTATTAAAAGTCAAACAAAAAATGGATTTGAGAAAGAAAGAAATTAAATCAATCCAAAAAATTATAAACTTAAAAATAAAAAAAATCACTTGAAAACTGATAACTTGGTTAAACGCTGTATTTTATTTTGATAGAGCATGTACTTTGGTTTACATTTCAGTATGGTCTCTCTTTCTCCCTCTTTCTCTTTTAGTTGCTCTTCTGGTTTCTTTGTTTGCGTTTTCACACAAACCTCATGTGTGGGGTGGGATCTTCAGGGACGCATTCCTATTGGCTGATTAGTTTTTGAGTGACAGGAAGTATTCACTGGGCACCAATACAGAGAAGAGATACTTTGTTGTTTCAATGACAGAACTGTCACCATGCTCACTGAGGAAGCATAGGGAGACATGAACTGCTTCTAGATTTAAGTAAGTATCAATCACACTATGTTGTTTCCCTCTGTAGAAGTGTTTTATGTGACTTTATATGAAAAGCTAAACACTGCTTCGTAAGTTTGCTTGTAGCTATCTTTGCTAATTCTAGTGTGTTAATTTGAGCTAACCTTGTCAGAAGAATGAGTAATTTATTTCCATCTTTCTCCGGGACACATTAAAAACACAGAATGCAGTCCCAGGTAGGTTAATGTAGGTTTTTTTTTTTATCCATATAGATACGGAGTGCATGTAAATCAGTATCACCACCAGCATGACAGTGGAAATGCTTTCAGGAGTACAAGTACTTAATATAAAATGACAAAATGTTTTGGTTGCTGAAATTAGAATACAGAGTGCTTTCTAAGATTGCCAGCATTTGTACGATACCGCTGGGATAGGCTCCAGCCCACCGCGACCCACGAAGATAAGTGATTAAGAAAATGGATGGATGGATATTATACAGGGTTGGGAGGATTAACTTTAAAAATGTAATCTGGTAAAGTTACTAATTACCTATTTAAAAATTGTCATCTGTAATGTAATCACATTACCACAGCATAAAAGTAATGTGATTACTTTAATGCCAAATGTGCACATGAAAACGAGAAAAGAAATAAGATCACCTTTATATATTTAATAACTTTATAAATGTATATGTGCAAATCTGGATACAGAAAACTAGTGTTTAAGGGATGCTAACTAGAGTTTGACTAGTTGTATTGTAGCAGCAGTTCGTCTTTACAGCTTCTTCAGATGTGATGTTGATCCTGTTTTCAATCAGGAAGCCATACATTTCACTGTGATATTTTCCCCACCTTCTGCCTTAAAACATACAGGCCGCGGGCCAGTAGGGGTTACCATGCACCCCCCCACCACAACTCAACCAAATTAGGTATTTCTGAAAGGTCTGGATCTACTGAACACAAATATCAATATCAACATTTATATGCAGGTCCTTTCCTGGATTCTTCAAGCGGGGGTCTAAAAGAAGCTCATTGGGCTTCACCAGGTCCACCAAGCTAACCAAACCATGGAAGTCATTTAACTTTACAGTTTTTGTACTTCAACAAGAATATGAATCCACTCCGTCACTAGCTGAGGAGCTGCAGCACATGCATGCTGGGAAAAAGAAATATGTCAATGACTGAAGACTTGACTCATTCAGAGGTGATCTGTCTTTCCCTCATATACTCTCTTACAAGTATCACAAAATCAAAGAAATGTAAAAGAAATCACAATACTGAATTATTTTTAATCATTTTAGGTTTCCAGTTTGTTTAGGAGTGCCTTTCCAAAGATGAACACAATAATGGGAGGATGGCTTCTTTACAAAGCAGCAGGTAGGGAAATAGAAAACAACTACTAAACTGTGGTATATAAGTGGATTAAAATTGTTGTGAAATATATCTGACAACTTTTACAAATCTTGAACAGGTGGAAGTGCAAGGCAGCATTTATTTGTTGTACCTGCTGAATTGGAGGGATACACAGGAAACACAATCAGAAGTGCATCTATAGGGGGGAAAACCATGCTCTACATTGTCCCTTTACAGGAAGAATTTGACTTAGCACCCCTACCCAATGATGCCCAGGAAGTTTCCCTCATGCCAAAGGCTCAATGCAAGACTTGCTTTAATGTCAGACCTTTACAGCTTCTTGGGCTCCATGTGAAAAACTGTAATGCCCCAGAACGGAGTCCTGCACGGTTCTGATTTTGACCGCCCGTACCCGTCATGTTCAAACCCGTATCCGACCTGTTTTCCGACGAAAAAAAAAAAATCCGCACCCGAACCGACCCGCTATAAATGAACCCGATATCCGACCCGAACCCGAAAGAAAATATCAGATAGCCAAACTTAAATACAAACATTTATTGCCACGAATATACTGAACAGTGACATAGCCAAGGCAGAGCCAAATAAAAATGTTGTTAAACAGTAGCAGACAAATAATAAACTCAAAAAATATTTTTATCCGTGAGCTCACACACACAGACGCTTGAAAAATGCATCAAGAAGGAAGCCGACAGGAGGCAGCTATACAAGTCCAAACTAAAGAACAGTTTTTAGCCTTTGAACCGCAAATTAGACCCGCGATCACCCACGTCCGACCCGAACCGAACCCGTATCCGACACAGCACAACATTTTTCACCCGTTTCGTGAAAATCTGCGGTTCACCCACGAGTCACCCACGGGTACCCGAACCCGTGCAGGACTCTGCCCCAGAAAATGTCACACTGTCATATCAGAATATGACAGTGTGACAGAGGTAAATAAAAATGTGCTTATGAGTAGTTTCAAAGCTTCTTCAAACACTGACGACATGTAAGTTGTAAAAAATGTTACTTCATGCTCCATGTTTAGGTCACTAATGGTCTCTGGCCTGAGGAAAATGTAAGTTGCCTCTCACATCAGTAGTTAAAAATTCTTCTATAGAATACTCGTACTCGTACTCGTACTCGTACTCGTCGTCTCCCGCTTCATCCGGGTCCGGGTCACGGGGACAGCAGCCTCAGCAGAGTAGCCCAGACTTCCCTCACCCCAGTTAAAAATTCTTCTATAGAATATAGAAAGCAAATATGCATTGCACTTCTTGGAAAGATTGTTTAGCCATTTTTAACAAGTTATTGGTGTTACAGTTTGGCAACAGTATTTTCCAATGTTAAGTGTGTTGTTATCATGACAAAAGCAATAAAGTTTAACAAACTACCATATTCTCATAATTCTTTTAAAAATATATCTCAGTAATTAGAATAAAATAAAAGATGACTGGTTTAGTATTCAAAATATTTTATTTTTGAGCACTGAGCAGAAATTATTTGCAGATGATTTGGAACATTTTTCACTTTGATGAATTTCACCTTTACTTAGTGTTTGTATAAGATCAAGTGTTTCGATGTAAAGCTCTTTATCACTTACATTTAACATCTCAGGATTTATTAATGTCTGAACGATTGGCAGGTTTTGCTCTGTCAGGAGATACGGAAACTCTGCCAGTCCTCCTCTGGGTCAGGAGCAGGGTTGTGATCCAGTAAGAGATGCTCCAGTAAGGTTGAAATGTTCTGTCAGGATAAAGTTTGGACTATGACAAGGTCACGATGAGCAGCCCCTTGGGGATATTTTGCTCTGAGTGGAGCAAAAAACCCTGTTGATGTAAGAATTTACAACTTTAAGGAGAGTACAGCGCTTTGGAAATGATCTGAAATGTACCTCAATATCTGGCTCAACCATAGGTGTTTGGAGCATCCCGATGTTCCACAGCTGTTCTGGAGACCAGTTTCCTTCTGTTCTGATAGAATGGCTGTTCCAGGAACTCAGAAAACACTTCAGGTCAGATCTGAGCCGTGGTAGAAACACGTAATGCACACAAAAGAGGTGCATCTCATCCGACAGGTCAAAAAGTCCCTCTGTCCACAGCTGTCCACAGGTCACGCCACAGCCTTTCTATTCAAAGTAGAAGAATTGTGTGGAGAGAGTTTAACATCTTGTGTCACCTCTCATATATAAATTGTTGATATATATATACACATACACATACAGGGTTGGGTAGTAACTGAATACATGTAACAGTGTTATGTAATCAGGATACATATATTCTGTTACAGTTACAAAGAAAAAAGACGTAATTACAGATTACAGATACATTTTGTAAAAAATGGGGAATTTTTTCACGATTACATTTATTTAAATAATTATCTATTTGTCATTCTTTTGACAAGGTTAGCTCAAATTAACACATTAGAATTAGCAAAGTTAGCTACAAGCTAACTTACGAAGCAGTGTTTGCTTCCTTAGTGAGCATGGTGACAGTACTGTCATTGAAACAACAATTATCTCTTCTCTGTTTTGGTGCCCAGTGAATAGTATTTGTCCGGAGGAGAAATTCAAACTCCGGGTCACAAACCTGCCACTCAAAAACTCATCAAGCAATAGGAATGCGTCCCTGAAGATCCCACCCACACATGAGGTCTGTGTCAAAACGCAAACAAAGATTCAACGAAGTCAAACAAAAAACCAGGAGCGCAACCAAAAGAGAGAGAGGGAGAAAGAGAGACCATACTGAAACGTAAACAAAGCTACATGCTCTATCAAAATAAAATACAGAGGTTAACCAAGTTATTGGATTTCTAGTTATTTTTTTTATTTTTAAGATTATATTTTTTTTGATTGATTTCATTTTTTTTCTTTCTCAAATCCTTTTTTTTATACTTTTAATAAGTTTTGCTTGAACGTTTTAATACAAATCTAATTCCATAGTTTACCTGCCCTGGCGGTACACCAGCATAAGGAAATGGAGCAAACCTCAGTTCAAGGGTCAAATATAAACAGCTCTTCTTTGCGGTGTTAGCAAACAGTCATCAATCAGTAACAAATGAGAAATTTTGCTGTTGTGAAACTACCCCCCCCTTAGAAACAGATTTTTAGTCAAGTACCCCCTGACATGGGTGAAACATTTTTGTAAGAAAAAAGAGGTACAGTGTTGTAAAATCAGTGTCTGTTTTTTTAAAATCCAAATATGTAAGCTTTTATCTTGGCTGTGGCTCAGTTGGTAGTGTGGGTTACCCAATCACCTAGAGGTTGGCGGTTCACGTCCTGGCTCTGGCTGTCCATATGTCAAAGACCAAGACATTGAACCCTGACTTAGTCTACCAGTAGGACTGACAGAACCTACTGGTGTGTGAATTTGAAGCTAATGTAAAGCACTTTGAACACCATGACGGTAGAGAAATGCAGACCTTATCTCATAACTTTGACTTTTTATTTAATAATTTTGACTTTTTAACTCCTGATTTTGACTTCACTTTAATGTGCCTTATAGCACACAAAATACAGTATTTATTTTTTTAAATAATTTTTTTAAGTTTCATGTACCCCCTGCAGTACCTCCACGTACCTCAGGGGTATGCGTCCCACTGCCCTAAGCTAATTTGCTGACAGTATGAGGAGCATAGCCTAGGATCTAGTCTGTCCCCAGTGGCCGCAAATGGTATTTGCTACGGGGAGACAGACTAGACAGCCTCGGATCTGAAAATCCAAAATGGACCGGACCAATCAAATCGCGAGGGGCGGGATTGGAGCCCGCCCTGCCTCATGACGACACAAATACGACACGTAATGTTGTAGTCGCAGAGACATAGCAGCTAGCACACATTGCCGTAACACCAGTTGCTAGCTGCTAGACAACATGGCTCATCACCAGGAACAACTATTCGAGCTGGCGTTGGCAGCAACGCTAGGTGATTTAAAATTACAGTTTTCCCTGCGAGAGGAGCAGAAAACGGCACTTAAACTGTTTTTTGAAAAAAGGGACGTTGTTGGAATTTTGCCCACCGGGTATGGCAAAAGTTTGATTTATCAGCTGGCTCCGCTAGTGGGACGACGCATGGGTCTGCACAACCCGCTGGTGATCGTTGTGTCACCCCTTTTAGCCCTAATGGATGACCAGTTGCAAGAGGCCGAAAAACTGGGAATATGAGCAAATACTTTAATACGATATTATAATATTATTATTATAATATATTATAATAATACTCAGCAAAGGCGACCCGGAGGAGATCCGAAGCGGCCGGTGCCAAATAGTGTACGGGAGTCCGGAATCCTGGCTGAGACCTGCTCCATGTTCATCGCTCTGATTGGTTGGCTCTGACTGGTTACCCATCCAATAGCGTGGCGTTGTGTAAAGAGAAAATTTGACAGACAGCGGTTATCCCACCCACAAATTCGCCTAGACTTTCTAGACTCTCCCCGTAGTAAATACCATTTGCGGCCACTAGGGAGAGTCTAGATCCTAGGCTATGAGGAGCACTTTTGGATGTTTTGAGTAGGGGTAGGGAGGGGTAGCTTTTCATTCTTATATTTCTGTCAAAGGTTTTGTTCTTCTTGGAATAAATGTTTAATTGAGGAAAAACATATTTGATTTTATTTTCAGCCCTATACTACCATTTTAATATAAAAAATTAACCATTAATGGATAATTGTTGGTTAATTTCCCCATGATAGATTCAGAAATTTTTGCTCATGTGCTGCAGTCTAGAACACCCCCACATTTTAAATTGCTGTGACGTCCCTGGCCATACAGTCTACATTCACAGCATCTCATTAGAAAAATATAATATAATATAATATAATATAATATAATATAATATAATATAATATAATATAATATAATATAATATAATATAATATAATATAATATAATATAATATAGCTATTTGTACCACACATTTAGCAAAAAAAAAGGTGCTGACAAAAAGAATGGAACAGAATTTATTATACAATCATTTGGTTTATGTTCAGTTGATGATCTAAAAAAACAATTTTCTTTCATTTTCTCTATTTTTAAAATCAAAAAATCCTCAACTTGAATTTGAGCTTTTATGAACATTTGCATGATAAGTACATTAAATATACGAAAATACCTGATTTATGTTTAAAATTACAAAATACAGTGTGTAATATTAGAGTAACCTGGTGATAAATTCATAAAAAAAGAGAAAAATGTTAAAGTCTTATGACAGCTTGGACCATTTTGTTTCTTTGTATGACCTACTTTGAAATGATGACAACCATCAAGAATAATATTTTTTTATTCATTTTTTACAGATTTACAATGCAAATGGCATTATTCTCTCAACTGTTATGAATCTTTATGGCGTTTTTGATATTCTCGGGCATCTTTGAAATAGTATCCAGTCTTTTGATCCACCCTAGAATACATTCATCTTCAGGTTGTTAGGAGAATATAGACACAGGCATCCCAGACCAAATCCCACTGTAACTTCATAGCAGTCAGACAGGACACTACACTTTTCCACATGTGGTTGGAAACATCTCAATGCCAGGATGGAAGGCAGAACTGACAAGAACCCACCCAGAAGGTTCTCCTGAGAACTGAATTCAATCATGTTCAGCGGACAGGTTGGAATCAGTCCAAGAAGTTGCACACATATTTTTACAACCTTTGTAATTCACTTTGAAACAGAGTGTAAGTGAACCTCATACAGGAATATTTTCACATTCATGTCTAAACTTTCACTTACTTTTTTAGTATGATTAAATACATCAATCCTCACAGACCTGAACAGTCACTATTTATATTAATACATGCAAATAATTTAGGTAAAATACGGTCTGTCATCTTTTTATGGTCATTTGGATGTTCAGAGGTTCTGTAGTTACCATGGAAACACCATAACCTTCTACATCATTGTTTCCAAAGCCATGGAGTTGAATCAGAGTCAGTGGTTGTAGACACTTGTTTCTATGTTCAGTTAATGATGGATTTAGCTGGAAAAAAATCAGCTTTGCTTCATTTTTCTCTTGTTTCTGCTCTAATAACATTCTCATTTACTTTGCGCTTTTATTAACATTTACATGGTCCACAGCATTCTAAAAAAATTTTTTGTTTAATAACATTGGGAATTGAATAGAACAGAATAGAAGGCAGCACGGTGGTGCAGTGGTTAGCACTTGTGTCTCACAGACAGAAAGTCCCTGGTTCAATTCCAAGACCAGACCTTTCTGTGTGGAGTTTACATGTCTGCGTGGGTTTTCTCCAGGTACTCCAGTTTCCTCCCACCATCCAAACACATGCTCTGATAGGTTAATTCATTAATCTAAATCACCCATATGTGAATGTGAGAGTGATTGTCTATATATGTTCAGCCCTGAGATGAATTGGGCCCCCAGTGACCCCCTGACCCTAGTGAGGATAAAGCGGGTTCAGATGATGAGCAGTTAAAACTCAAGAACTTTCTGATAGGTACCAAATCATGCGAAATAGAGAAAAGAATACAATACTTTCATTGTCATTGTGAGACACAATGAAATTACATTTAGCAGTGTCTCTCTCTCTCTCACTCACTCTTGGCACCATCAAGTCATAACTTGAATCTCCAGTGTCATGTCTTTGTCTATTTTTGTGTCTTCCTGTTTTTTCTGTCTTTGTTAGTGTTTTGGGCTTTTATTTGGTCATGTGGATTCATGTTGACTTCTCCGTGAGAAACAGGAGTTTTTCATCCGTGATAATTTTCTTTCTCTTTCTTCTCTTGTAGATGCTAATGCTAATGCTACTTCAGATTCGCTGCAATCGTTAAAGTCCATCTGACATCAGATGGACCAGCTTTTTCTGGGTCCCTCGTTCCTCTTGTTTTCTGTGAATGCGGTATGCTTTCATTTTTTTTTTCTTTTTTTAACTTGTCTGCATTTGTTCTCATTGTTTAACACCACAGAGGGGGAGTCAACATTGTTTGAGATCAATGCATATTTTAGTCTTGCAGCCAAATATTTTAATATTTAGTGCATGTGTGTGACCATCACCGGTCCTCCATGAAAGCTGAGCAGACATCCTTTATTAGAACTCGCCAGGGACGGCAGTGCTACACCTCAGTGATGTGTGGGGGAAACAAAGACTGGACAGGACAGACAGGATGAACGGGGATAGAAATTAACAGGCGGTGCTATTGCAATTAAAGACTGTAAGGTGGTGTGTTATTCCCAGCTACTAACTGTCCATCAATAAAAATAAATAAATAAATAAATTGAAAAAAGAGGAGAAAACCAAACCAGCACAAAAGAAAAAGAGATTAAATAAATAAATCATTAAACAATCGGTACTGAGCACCAAAATTGTGGATGTCTTGAATAGTGTAAAATAGAATGCAATAGAATAGAATAGACTAGGCCGTAGGAGCCACAGGGCGCCGCCCCCAGAGAGCCACCGGGGCCACCGTGAACGACGCAAACCCGGAGAACAAGAGGGAGCAGCTACAGACCCCCCCAGCACACCAAGACCGACCCAGGCGGCCCGGGGCATGAGGACCCACCCGCTACTCTAACCCCAACCCCGCCCACCCCACCCCCACTGTATGCTTTCAAAGGCAGCATTGGTAACTCGGGGTGACCCGTCAGACTCCTAAAAGGAGCGTGGAAAAGGTGTCAGTGGAATGATACCTTTAAAAATGTCAGCAAATATGTCCCGACCTTACTTTTTTTGTGTGTGTTTTGTGCAGCTTCCACTCTCCCAACTTTATTTACTCTCTTGCCCCCTCTATACTGTAGGATACTGACAACCTTTATGAAAATTCAGTTAATAAAGCATCTTCACCAGGTTATTTGGATGTTTATCACAATCGACACTACTGACCACAACCACAATATCATCAAAAATATTTTTCAATTAACCACATTGTTTGTTTGTTCATTTACATCATAACTTCCTCCTGCAATTTTTGTAAATTATCCCCAAAGCAAAAAATATTTGAATCACCAGCAAATAACACAATGTGCAATACCTTAGACCAGTGTTTCCTGTGAGGGCCACATAACTTTTCCCTTCTCAGATGAGGGGCCGGGGTCAGTTTGTAACAGAAAAAGTGTGACGAATGCAGGAGTGCCTAAATGTAAAAAAAATATTGTTTTATGGATTCTTCACAGAACAAAAGTCAGAAAATAAATAATAATAATAATAATAATAATAATAACTATGAAATAAATAGCCCTCTTTGGGTTCTTCACAGAAAAAAGGTCCATAGAACATAAACTTCTTCATCTTAACAGGTCCAAGTTCAGCTTAGTTGTCAGAGCAGAATATCTGACTTAAATAACCCATAAAAACTTAAACTGCCCATATGAGCAGTCTCTCAAAATTATTTTGTTAAAGTAGTTACTAATAGTTAATTATTAGAAAGCCCACACAGTTTAAATTTTTAGTTGATTGTTTGGATATATTTGTTCAGGAATAACTCCTTTTTCTGTAAGTTTTCAAATGTCCCACGCTGTTGAACGCACCACTGATGTTACGACATTTATGAACGTAGTCCATGTTTTATTAGCCGCTGTGTTGTAGGTAACCGTGCCTAGTTCGCCATCTCGGCTTCTTTTTCTCTTTTTTATTCATCTATTCTTGGTTTATTAATGTATGTAGATGCCACAAGGTGAGATAAATAACACAGTACAGTTCGGGTACATGTTAGCATGTTGTACTGTATAAGCTAATGCTGTTTAGCGCCGATGTGCTGTTGAAGCCAATACGATAATATGCTAGCTGTCATCTGTGATTTCCGTGAGGTGATTTGTGTGTTCCATGACCCATGTAATACATCTGAGTGACTCATATAGTCGGTCTTAATTTATTATTGTGTGTATATATTTTTATACTGAGTTACTCTGTATTGTTACTGCAGTGAATAAACCTTCAATGAGGACATCTGTATCTGTGTTCTTTAATCAGAACCACAACCCACACTTTGCCACTCTAAACCAAATCCTGGAGACAACCCCACGCTCTCTGCTTCATTAATAATGAAAATAGTTCAGAACTAAGGAACATTTTACTGCAAAAACATACCTGCCAACACTTGAGTTTCAAAATCCGGGAGATTTTTGCGGCGGCGGTGACCGTTGTGTTTGGGACAAAAGTAGGCAAATGTTTTTAAGATGATGATAGATGATGGCAATGTACTGCTAGTATAAAACAACTATTTACAGCTACAGCTATTTATATAACAGTTTTCAGTAGTGAATACTCTTGAGACTGTAGTTATCCACAAAAATGATTTTATTATTTTCAGTTATTTCAGCATTACAGCATTACATGTTCTCTCTCACACACAAACATGGCAATGTTTTTTTTTTAAAATTAGCACTAGCAGCCAGCAACATTGAACTTACCTTTGATTAGTTGTATGGTCTTAGTACTGTATGGTCTTAATACTTTCACGCAAGTGCCAAGTCTGGAAACATTGAGGCCACACTGGCGGTGAAGTCGTCACAGAAGGAAAAGGACACTTTTTTTTCGCTATCAACATTGCCATTTTTAGTTCTGCCTGAATAACTTGCTCTGCCTCCGTCTGTCCTCTGGCCACGGATGTTGTAATTCGCGGCGTTCCCTTTTGTGCCTCAGCCGCACGGATGTGTCTTTGAGATTTTAGATGTTGAGCTACATCATTTCTCCCCCCGTGACCAACATTAAAATCTGTCCTACACACCTTGCAGAAGGCATGACTATCATCTATATGGCTACGGGTGACCGGATACTCTTCTGTCCAGCGTGACTGAAATGTACACATATATTTTACTTTCTTCTTACTGGGCTCCATTTCCCGTCTCTGTCTGTCACAGTCTGTCACTCAGTGTGCTTAAACCTCGCGCATGCAGGCACTTGCGCAGAGATCAGCAGGTTGCCAGGTAGGAGAGAAATTGGTTCGCTAAACAGGTTATTCAGTACGATGTAAAACAAAATTACGTTCCATACATGATCTCTGGCAACCGGAGAACAACGGCCAAAACCGACACTGGGAGAAATGACAAAATGGGAGTCTCCCGGGAAAAACGGGAGTGTTGGCAGGTATGCACTCATGAAAAAAAATCTAAATGGTCTCTGATATTGTTCAGGGGGCCGGACCAAATGTGGAGGCGGGCCGTAGTTTAGGGACCACTGCCTTAGACCATGGGTGTCGCACCTGTGGTGTTGCGACACCCCCACTTCTACAACCAAATTATTTCATACCCCCCACTTTTTCCTGTATCATTACTGGATCCGGGAACGGACGGAGAGTTGGTGTCACCTACTTTTTATTGCAGGATAACATTGATAACAATAACACTGCGGGGTCGTTACAATATCTTTTAATATATTTAAAATGTTTACCCGCCCTGGCAGAATGAAGCACACCTCAGTTCCAGGGCCAAATGTAAACAGCTCTTCTTTGCGTTGTTAGCAAACAGTAACATAATGTGCCAGAAAATATGGTACTTATTTTTAGAAAGAATTTTGAAAAGTTTCACGTACCCGCTGTAGTTCCACCACATACCCCTAGGGGGACACATACCCCTATTTGAGAACCACTGCCCAAAGCTAATTTTCTGACAGTAGGAGCACTTTTGGATGTTTTGAGTAGGGGTAGGGGCAGGTTTTCATTCTTATTGTATTTCTGTCAAAAGTTTAGTTCTTCTTGGAAGAAATGTTTAATTGAAGAAAAACACATTTTCATCATTTTCAGCCATATATTACTTTTTAAATATAAAAGGGTAAATGTTGGTTAGTTTTCCCAATGATAGATTCGGGAAATTTTGCTCATGTGCCACAGCTTAGAACAGCCCCACATTTTGAATGGTTGTGACACCCCAATCATTTTAGTTGTGTTCTACAACTAACATCTGATTAAATTGACTTCAATGAATAAATCCTCAGTGCTTTTTCAATTTATTAGAAATAACACATAAAAACATAACTGAGCAAAATGAAATTAAAATTGAAGATCAGAGTAGCCTATATCAAGTACTGTACAGGTAAAATACATCACAAAAACTAGTAGACCAATTCAAGAGAAATATCTGTTAGCAGATGGAGGTCTACAGTAGAAAACTAGTGTAAAACATATATACTACGCATACGCTATAACATATTCTAAATAATAAATCACAATAACCTAAATAGACCTGATTCAAAAGAAAAATGGAGGTCTAGTAAGCCAATATGAAAACATGTAAAATTTTATCAATAAATCAGTAATAATGTCTTTCAGTAGTTGAGGTTTATTGGTAGAATCGAGAACTAGCATGTGTTAATGATAAGCTACATTTGTGGTGTTACACACGAGGACCTGTGTCCACAGGATGTGTTTTTAGCGCCCAGAGCTAAAAACCTTATCCCCCAGGCACTTTACGAGACCATGTGTTGTTGCTAAGTTACACAGACATCATGCACATCCGTGTTAGATATATTGTATGTGCAAACAACATACTGTGGTGGTCCCTCCTCCTCCTTGCTTTTGATTGGTCAGTAACAGAATTGACAAGGGCAGCGCTGTTCTAAAAGTTTAACTATTTCCAACGCGCAGTGCTCAGACATTTTCATCTTGTTTTTACTCATCGACGAACACACACATTGGCATGATTATCATCAGTGTTTTTAGAACAGCTGTGTCGTCTCGTCATCATCCCGTCTTTGTCATGGGAAAAATTCCTGTTCACGTGCTTTTATGGCTATATCTGATTTTACTGTTTTATGTACTGTTTATTTATTTAATCTATGTCCGCATTTGACGTCATAGACTGAAATGGTCACTGATGTCATTCATTAGTAGTCCACTTATTGTCTTATCCATGTCATTGGAGAAAATTTTATCAAAGAGAGTAGCACAGTGGGATGCAATTCTGCTGGGTCTGGTAATTCTTGGGAGTAGATTTACCCTGTAAATTGTATTGATAAAGTCATCTGTAGTATTTTGTTTGTTAGGATTCAACATGTCAGTGTTGTCAATCCCCACAAATAAAAGTAACTTTGTTGCTTATTTTAAGAATACTGATTCCATCCACTCACTGAATGTACTAATACTTGATCCTGGTGGTCTGTAAGTGCAATTAATAATCAATAAAATACATGTTTATATCTCAAGTATTCATTGAATGATATGTGATATGATATGATATGACATGATATGTCTCGAAGGACACACATACACACATACACACATACATACATGTGTACATACAAATAAATACACATAACAGATGATAAAATCCATTTTAAAAAAGCCAGTGCAGCCATAAAATATGTTACTTAAAAGTGCGTATGTACATAAAAGTTCAAAAAGGTTTTACAGATTTGACCGCCTGTGGTTTAAAAACAGTCTGTGCGTGTGGCCAGCGCCCTGAATCTTCTTCCAGAAGGGGAGGGGGGTGAACAGTGTGTGACCACCAGGGTGTGGGGGATCTCTGGAAAGACCAAGTAAAATAATACAAAAAAATATGTACATAGAAAGTACAAACATTTAGGACAAACTTTGGGATTAGTTAAGTACAACAAAATTGAAAATCTATCTGTCTGTCCTCCATCCGTCAATCAGAATTCGCCAACCGTCCCATAAAAACAGTTATACTGCATCCACAATAAATAAATACATGGAGAGTGTAAATAGCTTGAAAATAAGTTGAATTAGATCAGAATATGTTATTATTAAAAAGAAGTCGAGTTAAAAGATATTCTCCAAGCACTTTAACCATAAAAGGCGTTCAGAAGGCTCCAGTTTCAAATAACTGGAATTTTCTGCCAATGATTTATGACTGGTTTGTGATGGGGGGGTTTACGGGGAATAACTGGCCACTGTGTTTGCCAGACAAATGCTGCAAACCTTAAACGTATTTACAGAACAACACGCAAGATTTAACCTTTTTAACATGTAGGTTTAACATTGAATGTAAAGAGCAAATATGCTCCTCAGACAGACCTGCAGGTGCTCACAGGGTTTTGTAAACTCACCAGGACTAAACTGCGACACATTTTGAGTTCAGTGTCTTCACAGTTTTGTTGGTGTTTTGACATTAAAAAAATAATCAGAGCTAGGAATCAAACTGCCAACCCTTGGTCAGTGGACAACCTGCTCGAACAACTGAACCACAGACACCTCTTATTTTATATATTTAAATTGTTAAATGTTTACTTTTTTATTATTGTTATTTGAAATATGCTGTTAAATCAACATTTTGTCTTTTTTTGTGGTCTATATATATATATATATATATATATATATATATATATATATATATATATATATATATATATATATATATGTTGTTGTCCATATCTTCATGGTTGTGGTCTATATCTTCATGGTTATGTCCATATCTTCATGGTCGTGGTCCATATCTTCATGGTTGTGGTCCATATATTCATGGTTGTGGTCCATATATTCATGGTTGTGGTCCATATTTTTACAGTTGTGGTCCATATCTTCACGGTCATGGTCCACATCTTCATGGCTGTGGTCCATATCTTCTCTGGGTGTTGTTTGACCTCCGACTATGACGCTTTTGTTGATTGGGAGAGTGTGTGTGTCATGCTATAACTCAATTAATACTTGAGATATCACCAATAAATGACATGTGCATATACATATAAGTAATGAACATTTGATGAAAGGTCAAAGGTCAAGGTCACAATTAAGTAAAAGGTCAAAATCACACTATCGGTTAAAACTCGGCATGGTGGTGCAGTGGTTACCACTCGCGCCTCACAGACAGAAGTACCCTGGTTTCAATCCCTGTTGCATGTTCTTCCCTGTGTCCGCGTGGGTTGTCGCCGGGTACTCCGGTTGCCCCCCACCATCCAAACACATGCACTGATACATTAATTGTTAAATCTAAATTGTCCATAGGTGTGAATGTGAGCCCTGAGATGAACTGGCGTCTCATACAGTGACCCCTGACCCCCCAGTGACCCCTGTGACCCTGGTGAGGATAAAGTGGGTTCAGATGATGAGCGACGAGTGGTTAAAACTCAAATGAAGATTTCTACAATTCTCATAATTGGTGTTATCATATACAACCAACCGTTTTTGAGATCTCTGGAGGTCAAAGGTGAAATGTTGCAAAATTAACTTGTGTTACACTGTTTGTGTGTGTCAAAAGGATATTATATTATCCAGTGTACTATATTATCATAATATTACATGCACTGACACATATATACATTTAATGAAATTATCAATATTGAAAAAGGTCAAAGGTCAAGGTTGCATTTAGCAGAAATGTCAAAATAACGTTATTGCCTCTAATTCAAGAACAGGTTGTCAAAAAAACTTGAGATTGTCAGTTCGGTACACCCTGTATGAGACGCCAGTTCATCTCAGGACTGAACAATATAGACCAAGCAATCACTCTCACATTCACACCTATGGACAATACATCATCCTGCTACTGGTTATTACAGCTTATTACTGCTCACACTCTAACAGATTGGATAAAATAGCTGTTACAACATATTGAATGTTTACTTTCAAAGTGACCAAACTACCTGTGGAGTGGTACCGTGAATCTGAAGTGACAAAATCCCGTTGCCATTGGCAGTGGGCGGTTATCGAAAAAAATCAGCACACTGAAGGCTGGGAACATCAATTCAAAGTGAATGGGAGCTGTCGCAAGGTTTTAGAGTCATAACATAATTTGCAGTAAACATTAAAAGGCTTTAATTTCTTGTTCTTGAGACACAGCTGGTAGACATCAGTGCTCTGTGCAGAAAAAAAACGTATTTCTCACATATCAGAGTCATCAGGAGGCTTTTAATTTACAAAAAAATCTATTCGTATGGCCTATAAATGACACAGTGAAATATACAACTAACATAATTAATAATAATAATTATAGATGCCGTAAATGCTGAATGAAATCTACATATCTGAGTAGTGGTGGTTTCTACTGAAACCTTAATGGACGTGAAGTGGTCCCTCTGAAACAAACATGTCAGGAGAAATTAGCAACAACATTTTCTCATGGATGGTGTCAATAACCAGTTCAGACCTGTTACTGAGACTGTTGAGATAATATGATGGAAAGAGTGACAGTGAATGGAGTCAGGATTTCAGCAAAAGACAAAAACTATGTGAACTTTTACACCGTACATCAAACATCAAACCTCAGAGGGGGAAAAATATCCTGATTTGCTGATTGTTATTAATGGAGTACTGTTTCCTTCTTATTCCAACATATTGATTAGTATTTCTGCATCTATGTCTTGTTGCCCTAATATAACATAATTTAGAACCCTTTTATTCTACTATTATCTTGGGGGGTTTTCAGAGTTATAAAGACGATGCCTGGGACAGTTATTACCCAACCCCCCGAAGGGCAGAGGGGTGTTGTTTTTGACTTGGTTTGTTTGTCTGTATGTCTGTAAGAAGTAAGAAGGTTTACGGAAAAACTACTGGACCAATTTCTATGAAATTGTAAGGAGAGGTGCAAGGAGGTCCAGAATAGATCCCATTACATTTTGGTGAATGTAGGTCAAAGGTCACAGTCACCAAAAGTCCTGCTTCCCCATCGGGTCCAAGCTGGTGCGATGGCTCTTGGGGGGGGGCTGCTGGGGCTGGATTGGCCATTCTGGTGGCCGCTGTGGCTGTATTGTGGGCTGGTGGCATGTGGTGGCTCTGCCCTGGTGGCTTGTTGGGGCGCATTGCGGGGGGGGGGGGGGGGGGGGGGGGGGCCTGGGTGTACTGTGCTTGCCTGGGGCCGGTTCTCCGGGTTTGCATTGTTCATGGTGGCCCCCGTGGCTCTCTGGCCCTGTAGCTTTTATGCGTGTTGTCCACTGGGTTAGGTCAAAAGTCTAGAATTGTCTTTTCCTCTTGTGTTAGAACATGATGGTGTAAATAAACTCTGTTAGGGAGTATTTTATGATTCTCATATTTTAGTAATGTCATCCTTACCCTCAGAACAGCTCATACTTCCAACAACTCTAAAAGGTTGCTTTTAGATTGCTGTTCTGGGCTTCGGGGTCCCTTCACACTTGCAGCTCTTGCCGAGTCCCATTTCAGTGAATGATGGGACCTGCCAGAATGTGCTGAGAATCTCTCCAGAATCTCTCTACCCTAAACTCATTTTCTTTTTGCACTAGTGTCCTCTTCTGGCCTATTCTATTCTACATATTTTACACTATCAAGTCATCCACAATTATGGCGCTTCACTACCGTTTTGTTTAGTTATTTATTGAATCTCTTTTTCTTCGCTTGGTTTTCTTCTCTTTTTTCGATTTATTTATTTATTTTTTATTGATGGACAGTTAGTAGTTGGGAATAACACACCACCTTACAATCTTTAACTGCAATAGCACTGCCTGTTAACTTCTGTCCCAGTTCGTCCCGTCTGTCCTGTCCAGTCTTTGTTTCCCCCACATATCACTGAGGTGTAGCACTGCCCTCCCTGGCTTATAATAATAAACTATGTCTGCTCAGCTTTCAGGGAGGACTGCTGATGGTCACACACATGCACTAAATATTTAAATATTTGGCTGCAAGACTAAAAAATGCATTGATCTTAAACAATGTTGACTCCCTCACTGTGGTTGTTAAACAATGAGAACAAATGCAGACAAAAAAAAAGATACAGTGGGAAAAAAAGGAAAATTACCACAAAAGTGTAAACCATAGTAAAAACAAACAAATCCCACACCATTTATCTTTAGTGTGGGATTTACATTGCCCTATTGTATGTTCAGAATTATGAATATTTAGAATAACTCATACATATAGAACAATGATGTGTCAGAAGTTAAAGGGTTTTTAAAAAACGGAATTCATCCAATTAAAAAAAAATCATCAGAATAGTTGATTACAAAAATGCAGCCCTAGTGCAGACCATGCCACCTTACTTTTTGTGACCATGGTTGGGTTTGCATCCGTGCATGTGCACTGGGTTCCATTAATGCTAACTAGAGATGTACCCATCACATTTTTTTTTTTACCTCCGAGTCATTTCATTTTGAGTATCCGCCGATACAGAGTCCTGATTTGATACTATAAAACATTATGAAATGAACTAAGAGGAAAGAATAACATCCAGGATGTCTCTTATTTTTATAAGAGTTTATTAAATAAACTAGGTGTGTATGGTCTGTGCAAACACACAGCCGGAATGTGAACGTTGGTAGTTAAAAAAAAAAGTTCTTGTTTATTTTAATCACATCTGTTACTTGATCGAAATATAACGTCTGAGTCCAGATCAAGTGCGCAGTCACATAATCATAGCCGATTTCCGATAATGTGATTAGGTAATAAAAAAAGTGGAGGAAGTAAAAAGGTTGTAAATTCCATATTTTGTTGCACAATGTATATAATGACAAGTACTTTTTATGCCACCTTAGCAGTATTGGAAGTAAAACGTTGAAAGCTAAATATCATCTTCAGTTGGTGGATGGATCACCAGTGTATTTAGTGGGAGCAGCAATACTGGGTTCATTAAGGTTGTGTCTGGAGTGTGGACACCAAAATGATAGGTGGGACAGGTTCTGGGTGATTAAATCCAATTGATGTTTGTAACTACTGGATATGTGCCACAGTCATATGCTGTTATTAAACCAATTCTGAAAAATCCTACCCTAGATCCTGACATTCTAGCCAATTATAGGCCGATATCTAATCTGCCCTTCCTGTCAAAGGTTTTAGAACGAGTAATAGTTAAACAGCTGTGCCAATACCTGCAGGAAAGTATTAGTTAAAGTTACTAATGACTTATTATTAGCCACTGACATCGGATTAATATCGGTCTTGGTGTTATTAGACCTTAGTGACTTAGTGACACCATTGACCACAGTATCTTAGTGCAGAGATTAGAATGTGATATAGGTATTAGAGGAGCAGCCCACTGCTGGTTTAAATCATATTTATCTAATCGCTAGTAATTTGTTAACGTTCATCAACAATCATCGCAGTCCTCCAGACTTAATTATGGCGTGCCCCAAGGGTCAGTCCTTGGGCCTATTTTGTTTAAGGTAACATCTCTCTTTAGGTAACATCATTAGAAATCATGGCATTAATTTTCATTGTTATGCGGATGACACACAGCTATATTTATCGATTAAACCTGATCAGACCAGGCAAATAGATAAAAACTAAGTACTTGTGTCCAAGATATAAAAACTTGGATGAGTTTTATTGCACCCTGAAAAAACTGAAGTCGTTATATTGGTCCTAAAAAGGCGAGAGACTCCCTAACTGCTCCCTAAGCTGTCCAGATAGTTACTCAGACAGCTCAGTGTCACAGTTAAAAATTTAGGAGTTTTATTTGATCAAGATCTTTCATTCAAAATGCACATTGGTCTTCTTTCACCTGCGCACCATAACCAAAATTAGGAATATTCTGTCTAAAACGACTGCAGAAAAATTAATTCATCCATTTATTACGATTAGATTATTGTAACTCCTTACTTGTAGCGTGTCCTAAATATTCCCTCAAAATTTTTCAACGGGTTCAAAATGCAGCAGCAAGATTATTAACAGGATCAAAACAGAAGAGAACACATCACCCCTGTGCTCCAAACCCTTCACTGGCTACCAGTTGTGTTTAGAATTACATTTAAAATCCTCCTTACATATAAAACCATTAATGGTATGGGCCCCTCTTATCTTAAAGATGATCTGGTTCCGCACCAGCCCAATAGAACACTTCGTTCTCAGAAGGTTTATTGAAAGTTCCTAGGGTTTCTAAAAGTACAGTAGGAGCTAGAGCCTTTAGTTACCAGGCTCCTGTCTGATGGAATCAGCTTCCCTATAATATTAAAGACGCAGACACAGTCTCTACACCCCCTTCCTTCATTTATAAATGGACGTTCATCTATAGCCTGTCCGTCCATGGGAGTGGATCTGTCCTTCAATGTGGTTCTCCTCAAGATTTCTTCTTTTCCCACTGGGTTTTGAAGTTTTTTCTTGCCGAGAAGGAGGGGACGCTTGGGACTGTTCATATATTTCTGTAGTTGATTGTGTTTCTGTAAAGCCCTGTGAGACGACTTTATTGTGATTTGGGGCTTTATAAATAAAATTGAATTCAATTACCTAATAAGCTCACCTTGGTCTATATCTCTCTCTCTGTGTGTCTGTCTGTTTGTCTGTCTAACCTCCAACTCATACATATACAGTATTTCAGGATGTTGGTGCATGTCTGAGAAGAATACACTCTGGCTCTGAAATAAACTATTTAAGTATTTAAGTTCTTGGAAAAAGAAATGGTCTTATAGCACCATTTAACCTACCTCGGGGGTAAGTGGTGCCTTTGGGGAGAATTCACTGGGGTAAATTATGTCAGTAATTACTGAATTACAACAGAACATTTTAATCTCATAAACTGTAAAAGCAAAACAAATTCAATAAAAGAATCATAGAAGAATAATAGAAGAATTCATTTCAGTTTTATTTAGATGTCGTCACCCTATTACACTATTGGCATAAGTCATATTTTCACGGAAATACACAAGCTATGATACAAAAAGTTGGGCAAAGATGACCATGACATACATAGAACTGTGTAACATAAGAACAAGGGGTGACCGGCACAACAAACCCCACCCCTCTTACACACGTTTTACCTGATTTGTCCTACCCCTTGTCATTGACCTTTGACCTATTTTTCCCTCCAGAAAAATGCAATTATACAATTTGATTTGATCCATAAACTAAGTAAATTTGAGTGAGTGAGTGACTTTATCCTCACTAGGGTTACTGGGGGCCTAATCCAGCTACAATGCGGGAAGGTGGGGTACACCCTGTATGAGTCTCCAGTTCATCTCAGGGCTGAACAGTCAGCATTGTGTCATATAACAATCTGTTATATGAAAATACAAATAACAGATTGTGTGTAATTATAACAACAACAATAGCCACTACATCATATCATCTACATTCCCACATTGCTGAAAAAGAATTGACCCTGTTACAAAACAACTATAGTTGCATCCCTCCAAGAGGGTGCCATTGTCCAAGACTGAGGTACAAAGTGGTAGGTCTTTAAATGTTTTATAAAATTCAATCTGCACCAGGCTTTTTATTGGTTTTACCTGCTGTATTTCTGATTCTCTGATGGGTTCATCTGCTCTTTTGCCTATAATTTGATTTGAATGATTTTTTTTTTTTTAATTTGACCATCTTCAGTGAAAGTATTTGTACTTTCAGTGCAAGTACAAATCCTGGATAATGACAAATGACTGTAAAATAATCAATTTTACAAATACCAGGATTTGTAAAAATTCCTGTGAAATTTCATCCAATTTTGAAAATATTGAATTATACTGTAATTTATGTACCACATTAGTACATTGTACATTGGTACACTGTGTTTTTATGTCAGTGCCAACAATCTACTTGCCCTGTTACCATTTTCATAATATATGTGATTGGTAAACCTTAAGATGGCCTCAGTCTTTTCTGTTATTAAGGTGTTTAAGTCTCTATGAACTTGTTTAAGAATATTAAGCAGACTAGATATTTTGCTTAGTTTTTCCTTTAATTCAGTTTATTTTGCTTCCCTTCTCTTCTGTTTTGCACTTACAAAGGAGATAACGTGGCCTCTGACATAAACTTTTGCACAGTCCCATTACTTAAAATGTGATATTTTAGGTGTAGCATTTATTATCCAAATAATTTTTCAGTGTAAGGAAATCTTCATCAATTGGAAATAAAGCGTTCAATCTCCACTGTTGAATGCAGTACAGTAGTGCAAAATGTGGGCTTGTGACCCAGATCCCATAAAAGTTCAACTGGTGCATGGTCAGACAGAGTAATAAGCCAAATCGGCATCGTCAGTGTACGTTCGTGAGTCCTTCTGGGTCCTTTAAGCTCGATTGAGGAATAGAACAGAAATATTCTATTGTTTTCTGATGGCACAATATGGCATCCCAGCTAAATTGATCATCATCAACATGAACACCCACCAAGGAATTGAAGTGCCGTGTCCTCCATGAAGGTTGCCTGGAGTACCCAGGTGCTGACAGGGGGTCGCAACAAGGATGCTTTCTGTTCATTCTATGCATAGACTAGACACAAACTACTAGTAATAGCTGAATCGGTATTTAGTGGAGCCAAATGGAACAGCTTGAGGACCAAGACTTCACTGATGATTGAGCACTTCTAGCACATACACAGCATCAGGAGAAATCACACAAACTGGAGACAACAGCTGCTCTGTTTAGGCCCAAGAGTTTCTGAAAATCAACAAGAACATGAGGTAGCCAGTTTTACTCACCTTGGAAGTGTAGTTGTTGTGGATGGCGGAATGGATAAGGAAGAATTGGAAAACATTCAACATGCTAAATAAAATGTGGAAAGCAAAAAACATATCACTCAAGACCAAACTGCGAATCTTCAATTCTAATGTCAAATCCATACAGCTACAGCTCAGGAACCTGGAAAATAACCACCAAAATATGCCAAAAACTACAGACATTCTGCTGCTTCTGTCACCTCCTAGGAGTTTACTGGCTCAACATCATCACTAAAGCAAATTTATGGCATATCACAAAACAAGAATCAATAGACAATCAAATAAAGAAGAGGAACTGGATAGTAGCCTAACTGAGCTAGACGTCTAATAGCGGCAGCAAATATAATTTGCTACCGTAGACGGTCTAATTAGGCTCAATGTAACTTTTGGCTAGATTTCACTGAACCTGGCTGACGAATCACAGTGAAATATAGTCAAAAGCCAGGCATAACAAAGTGACACTGCAACTATTCAGAGAGAAACTACCAGAATGAAATGAAATGAAATACATGAAATGAATAGGGATAGCGTAGCTAGGCTAACTGGATGGGCCACACCAATAACCAAGCATGCCTTAACATGGAATCCACAAGGGAGGAGGAAGAGAAGGAGGCCCAGAGCTACGTGTAGAAGAATCAGAGCAGGGGATGAAGGCACAGGGGCTGTCATGGCAACAACTGGCATGGAGGTCAAAAGATCAAAGAGATGGAGGAGTGGCCTATATTCCACAGGGAATTTAAAGGCCTAAGGAGAAGAAGTGACATCAGCAGCATTTGGCATATAAGTAAAACAAACAGTGGGTGTGCAAAACGGTGAGGTGCAGTGTTATTAAAGTGCCCATAGTAATGTAGTAAAGTATAGTCGTACAAAACGCAGATTACAGTATTCTTTGCTATTTACAGAAAGTGCATAGTGAGTCGCAGCAATGTGATGTAATTATGATCTATTGAACAGAGCGATGGCTTGTGGAAAAAAGGATTTCCTGAATCTTTCCTTTTGACAGTGGAGCTGTGACAGTCTGTTGGAGAAAGTCCTCCACTGTCTGTCCGGTGTGTGGTGCAGAGGGTACTTGGCCACTGTCCGTGATCGCCATCCTCCTCTCGACCACGTCTGAAATGTGTCAAGCTTCAGACCAATAACCTTTGACCCATTAGCTTTTCTGAGGATTTTGTCCAGTCTGTTGGTGTCACTGGCTCTGATGTTGAATTGCATACAATGCATTGCATTGTTCGTGAGTCCTTCTGGGTCAGAGAAGGACCTTCTGGACAATTGGACAACTGCCCTAAGACAAACTGAAAACATAGCAACTCAATTCATGGGTCAGCCATAGATTTGACATAAATATGAACTGAAAACAAACAACAACAAACAAACAAACACAATTTGCAGACTGGGAACAAATACATTTACAGTAGAGGTCTTCAACCCTGGTCCTCAGGGCCCACTGTACTGCATGTTTTAGGTGCAACCCTGCTCCAACACATCTCATTCAAATGATCAGCTCATTATCAACCCACTGCTTTAAATCAGATGACATGCAAACCATTCAGGACAGTGGGCCTCAAGAAGAAGTTGAAGACCTCTGATTTACAGTATTCTCTTATTTACAGTATTATCTCATTCACTTATTATCTACAATATTGTCTCATTTACTGATAATCTACAGTATTTTATCATGAACTCAATTCACTGAAAGTTGCACTACTCACAAGTGAGCAGTAAATTACTGGAAGTTAAACTAAAGTTGAAGTAAAAGTAAACAACCATTGTCAAAGCACAATGTGCATTTTGTGACCAAATACATTAATTTGTTAATTCACTCAGTAGAAAATCAAATGAAAGTAAATCATATTTACGGTTACAAGAACTTTCACCTGGCAGCATTTCACTGCCAGGTGAAATGCTAAAGTAACACCAGTCCATGGCGGAGAAAGCTGGGAAAGAATTGCTATGGATTTGCCAGGGTCTAATGCTACTTGGTCTCTGGTTCTCATTGCAAAAAATTTATCAATCTCTTGCAATCTCTCTTTTCACACCAAAAGCAACGAAATCACCTGTGGTCGTTCAGTTCACGTTGCCTTTGGCAGTTCTTCATGAGCGTTGGAAGCGACGAGGGGGCGGGGATTTGACCTGCGGCGCAGATGTTGTCAGCCCAAGTGACACATGACAGTAACTATTCCTGTAATAATTTATTGAAACTATATAATTCATGACTAAATGAGTGATTATGATAAATGAACAACTACTCATAAACACAACATGTGATCAAGTCATAAGATCGTCATATTTAATCATTATTACCAATTACTATTTTGTATTTTCGGACAAATAAGCAGGAGTTTATTTTGGAGGGAAAGAGTTGTAGTCTATGTATAGGTGCAGTATGCATGACTTGGTTTCGCCCTGAACCATGAATCAATGGTTGCCTCTTATGAGCATAGAGCCCAGAGCCCAGATGATGAAAACATTGGATAAAAGTCAGTCTGATGACCTCTTCAACAAACCGGAGACCGCAATTATCACGCTCTTCTCCATGATTGGCTCTCTTCTCCTCATATTTTTTTTTCCACCTTGAGAATCCAGATCGGGTTGCAATTTGGCTGTCATGAAGTAGAAATTTCTCAACTTTTCCTCGTCGCTCAATTGGCATCGTTTGCCATAGCTGTCGCCTGAATCGTCCATCGTCACCAGCAAACATAGACAACATAGGCGTCGCTCAGATCGTCACTGTCAGTGTGAATGCACCTTTGGTCAAAGATACAGTAAGGAATGAGACACTGCATAAGATCTTTAATAGGAAGAATGTCTGCGAAAGTCAAATGTGAAGTCTCTGCCTTTGGGATATTTACTTCTCCAACCATCTACTAGGCCTATACTATGAATAAGCATCTTGCTAGATGCCTTGAAGGGAGGTTGTCTGTCCATGAATTTAGACATTACACAGTTTTTGTCACCCTTCATTTACTATGCTATATTTTAAGACTTCCGTGGGTTATTTCATATATGGTTGTTGTATACTTGTGAAATTAATTAAGATGCTGCAGGAGCGCTCGCAGGTGCGGCTTTTATTATTAATTTGTGTCCCATCTGTAATTTATTCACTTTCCAAGAAGAAGCTCTTGTTACTGTAATTATTTGGATGTGGTTAATTATTGTATCATCATCTGTAGAAAATAACAAATTCATCTGGGTCAGCCTTGTCTTCTACATTTACTTACATAAAGTACAATTCAGACAGACTGCTCAAATGTTCATGGACCTCCGGCCAATAGTTTCTCCCACACCTGAAATGTACCCAGAGCATCGCCAAACTTTCCAAAATAATGATAAAAAAAAGTCTCCTTTTGTTTGCTTCACCTGACCCCACATTGCTTTGTCTCTCAGGTGTGTACAGTTACATCTGGAACTGTTCAACCCAGTCTCATCTCTTAGTGTTTCAACACGAGGTGAAAGTTATAATCCACTCCACATTTCAATCCATCAATTTCTCTGGCTCCATGCCTCTGTCGAAAAACACTGTTCCCTGAGGCTAGAAATTCAGAAAAAACCCAAAAACATGAAATAAAAGAGAAACAGTTGTGTTGGCTGTCTTGCACATTATCATTCTTTTCCTGTTAGACAGTGAGTGATTTTCTAAAGGAATAAAATAACGTAATAAATTTAATCTTTACATAAGAATGATGTAACAACAAGCTGGACATTTAAAGAAGACTGTGCCAACAACCAAAGAAGTTTATAATATCAGGTCTGTACTATGTAAAATGACAGAAATATACACAGGAGAATTATTATTATTATTATAATTCACTCCCAGCAGGAACATGTGTTGGATTATATCAGTGATACAAGGTTCAACTTTGTTTACATATGAATGTAGGTTGAGGATGAGGGAGGATATTGTAATATAAAGCCAAGCATGACATTGGTTTTCCTTTATCCAAGTATTTCTTTTGTTATTGTGGTTTGTTGACAAAGCGGGCAGTAGCAGACAAATAATAAAAAATATTTTTTATCTAATATATGTGAATATATTACCGGACGGTTAACATCAAAGGTAGAGAGGCTATAATCAACTAAAATAAACTGCACATGAGCCTACCATGCGCAAATACGCTTTATTGCAGAGCTTGTATTGTCCATTTTGTCCATCCTCTATTTCGGCCTTCGCGAAGGCCTAGTGTTTGGTGAGGTGCTTTAAAAAAAGGATATCATCCACAGTAATGGCTTCAGCTGACTTCTTCACTCCTGAATGACATATGAGAAATCTCGCTCACTTGCGGCGCTCGATCTCCGCAATATGAGCAATGTTAGGAAACAAACCTCTCTCCACCATGCTCTCTCCACCAGGACAAGACATCAAAAGAGTCATCTTTTGGAGTTTTGTACTCAACGTAGGCAGCCACTTCATCCTGATACTGCGGGGCCTCATCACTGGAATCTTCCACGCCTGACAATGTGTCTGCTGTCACCCGCGCTTGTTTATCTGGTGGTGGGCGCTGGCACTGCTCAGAACTTCCACGCTTATCCTTGAGATCTGAAATGAATGTAAAATGAAATAAAATAATTGTGTTTTTTTAAGTTTACCTGTATCTGTCATATAGCCTTGAGGAAACGGGTTATTGATTGGGCTGTATTTGTGCAACACAAGGTGCCGTGTCTCAATGTGCACGTTTGCCACCTCGGTTCTATCAGCAAGCAACTTCATGTTCTTCAGTTTGGGATGAGTAAACGAGTAAAGGATGGATGTCAAATATCTCCAGCAGAATACTGAGAAATTCTGCTGATGAGTACCTCTGTGACGATGTCAGAGAGGTACTCATCGTCCAAGTTAGTCAGACGGCCGGGCCTCTCCTCGCTCTTCCAGAATGGATGTCATCATATTGGCTGCTGATTGACTCGAGCATTGTATAGTGCCCACTGAGAGGACTTTCATTCCAAACCCTTGGTAAATCAGAGGCTATTTGTAAGAACATTTATAACCCCCTCCCCATTTATATCACTCTTCTTATCGTTTCTTTTCAGATATGCCCTATAACAGTGTTAGTAGTCATAAGATCCTAGAGAATAGAGGCTCTCTGACATCATCATTGGCATTACTTTGAGCCTCCCCAGGCACCTGGATACTTGCGCCCCTGGACCACATGTCCATAATATGGCCCTGAATACAAAATATGATGATAAAGACACCATACAAAACCCAGTGCCCCTGTGTGGCTAAAATGAATCACTAAAAATATAAAAATACAGTAATTTTTATAAAAACTATAGAAAAACCCCCAGTAGAAAACAATAAAAACGATAATAAATAGACACAAGTACCCTCCCTATTGCAAATACCCAGGAGGAGGGGAGGTTATGTATTTAGGAGCTGGACAGCCAATGGATAAAAGATGTTCTTCAATCTGTTTTGTCTGGTTCCAAATGAAGGATGAAGTAAAAAAAAAAACTGCACTTTTCAGATAATGTTGCAAATATCAGTCCAGGGACAGAAGTTTTGAGTCTTGCCATCAGGAGGCAAGACTCAAAACTAGAGGAGGAGACTAAACTAGAGGAGGAGACTAAACTAGAGGAGGAAATTCTAAATTCCAACATGGCCTGCTTTGTTTCATACATGTCAAACATATACAGCTGACAAACCCAGTAGAAAAACATGCTACACCTGGATGCTGGCCCTGACGCTGACTTGGTACATTTTTTTTCTTCAGTTCACAGAAGTTTACATCTATGTTGGTGTAAGACACGTTTTTACACGTGTCCACACATAATGCGTCTAAAGACTTGAAGGTTTGTCAATTAAGTACGTATTGTATAATACTGGAAACTTACTGACATTGTCCATGCTAATTTATTTATGTAGCATTGTTGACCATTAAAGACACAGATTCATCATAGTCTGACAGCTCATAATTCTGGTCTACGGACAGCACCATGAGTCCTGGCTGCACGCACATCCTAGCAGCATTCTGTTTGTCTACAAATATAGACAAGTTTTATGCAACAAATCCTGGGCAGCGCTCAGATATGCTGGAAGTGTCATAAAGGGAGAGAGGAGAGAGGACTCAGATGATGTTGAAGCGAAAAATAATTTAATTACCAACAGAACAAAACTCAGACTTAACTCAACAAAAACAGAAAATAAACAGGAACAAAACCAAACAAAAGTGTGTGTATGGTAACAAGGGAAATAGGCAGAGTGTCCAGGTTATGGGGTAGACAAAGCTGAATTGCAAGCTTCACTGCTTAAGTATTACAGATCAGCAATGACTTGCAGCTGCACGGTGCGGGGAATCAGGTGAGCACTGGAGGAAAGGAGGATAAAGGGCGGTTCCCGACTCCCCTAAAAAGGTACAAAAATCTCCAGGTGGAGTGGTGTGGAAAACCTTCAGGTGGAGTACCATCTGGATGGAGTTGTCTCTGCTCTGTGGATCAATTGGAACCGGGCTGCCGGCACACTGAAGACACAGAAGAAGAACCTCCAACTTCCAAGAAAAGCTTTTAACAGACAATACCAGGAGTTGTACGTGAAATATGGATTTATCGTGTGATTCCCACAGATCAAGCCTGTTCTGTATAATTTGCGGGGACCAATATAAACAATGTATGTAACCCCCCTATACAGAAGACACTACACAGAAAAAACACACTATACTATACAGAACCCCCCCCCCACACACACTATACTAGACAGAAGACCAGACAGCTAAACACTACATGAAAAGACAGAAAATGCAACCACACAAAGGGAAAGCAGTTCTTTGCTTTGTTTATGTTTTTGAGGGTGTTTTGAGGGCGTGTACATGCACGTGCACTGCCATCTACGTAATTTGCGCAGACAGGTAGACAGACAGGCAGATGGGGAGCAAGAGAAAGGAGAAATAGGACTCGCATGAATGAGACAGAAAGTAAGACTGTATTATCAACCACTCCATTAATGCATTAACACAGCAAAACAGTGAAACAGTGAAAGAAAAAAAATTGTCCCCACTAGTCCTCCTGCAAGTAGCACCAGAGTGACCTCATTAAATTTTAACTAGCGCCTTAATAAAAAGTCGTGCTCTGCCTAAGGAGGATATTGTTTTGGGGGTCCCTCATTTCCCTACAAGAAAGAGATTCCTAAACCCATTAGATGTTCAAATGAGACGACACGATCTATTTGACTTCATGAGCAAATGAGGCTACAGTTAAATCTACAAAAAACCCTTTCACCAAAATAAAACAGGAAATGGACCAACATGAACAAAACAAGTATTCAGAGAATGCCCTATTTGTGCCAATCTCTAGTCCTGATCTTCAGAGTACTGATTAAGTTATAGTGTGATGTCTATGCTTGATACACCCAAACAAGTTAATTTTGTCACCTTTGACCTCCAGAGATCTCAAAAACTATTGGTCGTAGCACCAACTATGAGAATTATAGAAATCTTCATTTCACATCGTTTGGTACCATGCAGTCATGCATCACATCTGTTTTTTGACGTTCAATATATATTTTGGCATTCTTCTAAACAACTTCCAAAATGATCCAAACCAGAGCGTAGAAAACCAACAGAAAGGGTTGAATCCTATACCCCCAGAGCAGACTGCTCTGGGGATATAGGATTCAAAACCATATGTTTCTCAAGAACTTTATGTAACAAAAATGGCCTTGTTTACATTGTTCTATCCATTGACATAAACAGTTCACATTCTAAAGGGACAGTTTGGATCAATATATACACTGATGTACTCATAACAATATACAAATACCACGATGTACACCAGAGGGTCGCCTGCAGTTTCAGTTCCAGATGTTTGACGGGTTTACTTTTGCTTGTTTAATGTACAGGGACAATATCGTCATCATTACAGACGTTTTTATGTCCCTACTGTGTTTTTAATCCATGTCCATGTCATGTTTGAACTGTGCACAACAAATCACCCCTCAGGGACTGTTACTGATACCTTTAAGCAACATGACTTGAGAGACCTGTACCACATAAGGAGACTCATGTTTCAACTCCTGTTGAAGTTTTGGACACAATGGACTCTTTGACTGGACCGCTGATGAAGGTTGCAAAACATGTTTGTTTTATTAATCATAAAACAAAAGCAGGTGAAAACCAACTCAAACAACCTAAGGGACTGTAGGTGCCGGCCAAAGAGAATTAAAGGTGGGACAAAGGACAAGGCCAACCCACATACTAAACTAATGTAACCTAAAGGGATAGAAAAAAATTACCTACAACACAATGTAACCCTGAGTGACTCATAAGTCAGTGGTCCCCAATCCCCGGGCCGCGGACGAGTAATGGTCCGCAGATCAATTGGTACCGGGCCGCAGCCCAAGCTATTTAATTAATTAATTATTATATAATTATAATAATAATTAATTAATTAAATAGCTTGTATTTATTATCCGAGTCTGAAGAATCTTTTATTTTGAAAAATTACCTTTGTCACTTGAATGCCAAAAATGTAACCCACATGTTAGCAAAATAAGTAAAAAACTGATGTCTTTGGAAAGTTTCTTTTTGAAGAGGAAAAGGCCACTGAAGAGACAGAAGAAGAACCAGGAGTTGTAGTTGAAATAGGGATTTATCATGACAGGTGATTCCCACAGACAAGCCCACCCTGTAATAATTTGCGATGACCAATATAAACAATCTATGTAACCGTAACCGCCCGTACCCGTCATGTTCAAACCTGTGCCCGACCACACCCGAACCGACCCGCTATAAATGAACCCGATATCCGACCCGAACCCAAAAGAAAATGTCAGATAGCCAAACTTAAATACAAACATTTATTGCCACGACATAGCCAGTTTCCTTTCATGAATGGAAATTTCTTTTCGTAGTCAGAGATGAAAAATTGAGGTAAAGGTTTTTCGTTACTTGGATTATTGGTTAGCTGGGTCTTTTGTAAGTAGAAGTTCCACTGTATTTAAATTAAAGTGTTAAGGGGTGAAAGCTTCTACCCTGTCTCCCGAATGGGAGACAGGGTAGAAGACCAGACACTCACTCAGTGAGTGAGTGAGTGAGTGAGTGAGTGAGTGAGTGAGTGAGTGAGTGAGTGAGTGAGTGAGTGAGTGAGTGAATGAGTTAGCAGTAGCAGACAAAAACTACTGGACCAATATCTATGAAATTTCCAGTAAAGGTGTGCGGTGGTCCAGAATAAATCCCATTATAATTTGGTGAGTGTAGGTTAAAGGTCACAGTCACCAAAAATTCGTTTTCACAATGATAGGAGGTAGGGTAAATCAGGTAAAATGTGTACAAGGGGGGTTATGGTTATGGGATGTTATTATTTTTGCTAAGTTACTGTTTGCTGATGCACAGACTAAACTGTCCTGAACTTGTTTGTTTGATTCCAAACAGTTGTTGACAACACCAACAGTGGCTCAGGCTAAAAACAGAGCTAAGATAACAAAACTATAATAGAAACCAGAATCCTGCACCTATAAAAGAATTTTCATGGGTACAACCACAGGTAATATTTAATCAAATGCAGGCGGGCAGCACGCAAGGAAGTGGGTGGAAAAATAAGATTCATTGATGGAAATGATTTGGAGGACATGGATGATGCCAATCATTTAATTTCTTGGTGGTTTATCCACAGCTGGTTTGTTTTATTGTGAAATGAGCTTCACCTCTGCTTAAATATGACCACAGATATCATTGAGCAACATGCACAGTCCCCATTAGACCATCAAAAGTAATCAAAAACAATGGCTATATAATCCAGTACTAACTCCTGTGTGTATCATGTGACTCAAACAGAAAGAAAGAGAAAAAAAGAAAACATGGATTGAATAAAAGCACGATATATGTCAGTGCAATGACATAGATATTGATGTTAGAACTGAAGAGATTTTGATGATTATTAAAAAAAACCCTGGAAAATAAATCAATATCAGCATTGAAATGAAACGACTACGAGCTATTTTTGTTTTGCAGTACCCTGGTTTGTTTTTTTGTCAACTTTACACAAAAACTGCTGGATTACTTTCCATGAAATGTTCAGGAAAGTTATGAGGTGGTCCTAGTGACCCCTAACATGTTATGAAATTCATACAGGTTAGCTCGGTGTATGTGTCCTCAAACAAACATGGAGTTAGTGAAAACTTTCTGAAACCGTTTCTCATCTTTCAGTCTGGTTTCAGGTTCCAAAAACAAAGACACACAGATATGTTTGATTTAACCAATGCCATTTGCAAGTTGTAAATGGCACTTGGAGGGGATCAAGCCGTCCATAGCAAATGAAGCAAATGAAACTTTAAGAATTAAACACTGGATCAGATAGAATTGAAAAGAATTGATTCTTAATCTTCAGAATCAGATTGATTCTTGAAATTTGAATCGATACCCAACCCTAGTTTGTAGATGTACTAATGTGGAAATGTCTATTTTTGTTCATAAAATGTATGTCTAAATTCATAAAAATGTATTAATTTATGTATAAGTTCATAAAAATTTATGTATAAATATGTTTATAAAAATGTATGTACATATTTATGGGTTGTTTGGGTCAAACAATGGTATTATATCTGCCCTTTGTGATACCAGGCAGAGTGATACAAGGTATTTCTCTGAAATGTGGAATCACTGGCATCAATGTCTGCACATACGTACCTTAAGACATTGGACGTATCTATGTGATATGCCTGTCCTTTTTTTATGTGTTTCCTTTTCTTTGTACATGAGTATGTAATAAAGTATTCAATTCAATTCTACCTCCTCCTTTGCAGTGGAGTTTAGTTTATTTAACTGTGTTTATTTATTATTTATTATTGTATTTATTGTCTCCTGGGTTTTTAAACACTTCTTGTGGTGTTCTTATGTACGTTTTTATGCACTTTTATACATATGGCCTCGTGCAAATAAAGAGCTAGTCACAACTGTAACGTACTGGTATATCTTTTCCATGAAGATGTGTTGAATTTTATTTTATTACCTCCGCCAAGGAGGTTATGTTTTTACCAGAGTTTGTCTGTCTGTTAGTTAGCGAGATAACGCAAAAAGTTATGGACGGATCTTGATGAAAATTCCATGACGTGTTGGGGGTGTGACATGGAACAAATGATTAGATTTTGGTGATGATCTGGAAGAGATCCTAGATTGTTGGTCACTTTGAAATTTTGCATTGCAGTAAATGGAGAATATAGTGATCAATGGGATTCTATGTACGTCATGTACATAGAATCCCATTGGCTTTTTGACCCTCATTCATCATAGTTCTAACCATACAGGTGTAAAGGACAGAGCTACTGCTCTACACTCTATTTACAAACAATCCACGGCACAAAAACACTTCTGGAAAAAATTCATTTCGTTAGTAGAGACTGTATATTATATTTTTTAGAATTTCATTAATATTTTTCAGTAGTTTTATAGCAGTAATTCATTTTGCCATGTGACATTGATTGTTTTTGTTGTTTATGCTTCCAGAATAAAATTAATGAAATGTTTCCACATGGTGTTACTGATAAATAAACTCAAGCCTTAAAATAAAAAGCCTTAAACACTGAGGTCAGAAAATGTTAATGTGAAATTCTTAGAATTAATAAGGGGATAGGTTTTAGTCTAAAGGAATAGTGGTGTCAGATCTACTTTAAAACACTGTCTGCACATTATGATCCTTTTCTTTCTAGTAGAATATACATGTACATAAACCAGCATATATGTGGAATAACACACCATTATATATATTTAAAGTTGCACTATTTCTAAAATAATTTCTGGATTATTTCTGTATTATCCACAGTAAAAAAATCTATATAAATAAGATAAAATAAGCAACAAAATTAACAAAAACTGCCAAAGTGATCAGTAAAATGAACAAAAATGTAATTTTTAAACTAACAAAATAATATGTAACATGAACAAATAACGAGTGTTGTAATTTGGTTCCAGTAGTTTTAATTTGGCCTTTTTCTTTTTTCTAAATCAGCACCTGTACATCAGTTCCATCAACAAAATTATCAATAAATTAACACAAAAAAACATTTTAATTATTCAGAATTTTTAAACTAAACCATCCTTTCAGAACGTGTCAAGAGTTAAAGGTAAAAAAAACATGAGCTTAACCAGCACTAAAGTAATTTGTTTTATGATTCATCTGATACATGTGTACATTGTAAGATTTAGTACATTTATTGTCTGAAGAAAATCATTTCTAAAAAATTATAGAGCAGTGAAATTAAGTCACATAGTTCCAGAGTCACGCCAAGTGGATGGAAAATATTTGCCATCATCCAGTTCCAGTCAAGTCTCTTTCCAAACCTGCTGCTGTCTGATGTCTGTACTCAACTAGACTTACTGAGATATTTACATAATACCAGGGAGATGAGAGAAAGAACAGGGTTGCTAATCTTAAAAAAATGTCTATGAGGCAGCAAGATTTATCCCAGAAAGCAAACAAAGAGAAGGAAGCAGTGACATAACGATTGAAATGATTAATATATGCAGAAAAAGAGTAAAATAAAGAAATCCTTTTTCTGTGGAATAATTTACACGGTGCAGCCTGACCCAAACTCAGCTGAGTTTAAGAGCTCTGCTTTAGATGCTTGACTAAGACGCCACAGTGGCTGATGGTGATGGTTATTCAGAATTATTTATTAATCGGATCCAAAGATGTCAGCTCTGAAGGCAAGCACACAACATTTAGGATCCTGTTGGAGACGATGCTCAACCAACTTTCATGTTTTTTGGGCGTGTTCAAAAAAATTCAGTCCTTTTGGAAACAGGTGAATGATAAATGTTCTACACTTTTATAGTTCTTTTCCACCATGATGGTGCTCAAAGCACTTTACATTCACCTCACATTCACCCATTCACACACCAGTAGGTTTCTAAGGTTCTGCCAGTCCTACTGGGAGACTAAGTTAGGGTTTGACATGTGGACAGCCAGAGGCGGGACACAAACCACCGACCCTTTGGTCATTGGCCGCCCCTAATTCAAACAAGTAAATTCTGAAATAAATAAAATAATAGGGGTGGGGTTGGATTTTTCTTTTGTTACTTTATACCGAGGTAAAACACCAGAAACTATTCGACATAAAGATAAATATATAGTGAAAATGTTGTTGGTAAGTAGCAGGAAGGTCATAACCAGAAAATGGTTCTATTGGAATAATTAAAGACATTAACTTTGTTAAACAAAAATATTTCAGATATTTTCTCAGGAATGTACTTTTTCTCTCTTTTTTTCCCACAAAAAAGAAGTAAATATATATTAAAAAACCATTCTCAAACCCGTCAACACACCACAGGACAGGTGCACCTGTCATAATAATGTAGTTAGTTAATTAATAGTAGTGAAAATTGAAGACACTCTGAATGTCCAACGGTTTATGGTTAAATCACTGAAAATGTCCATCAGTTTATAGTGTAGTTAACTCCTCAGAAAGTCCATCAGTTTAGTTGAACATGGACTGTGAACTGGAACACAACAACTATTAGAATTTTGGCCCAACTATTTGAATTTTGGCCCAACAGGTTCTGTTTTTGGCCCTTAAAAAAGCCATCACAAGTTTATAAAGATAAAGTGAAGAAAAAAATTTAAAATCACAACAAACCATAGCAAAAGCCATTTATTTCTGGTCTCACTCACCACTTTGCTTTGCCCCATTGTACATTCAGAACCATGTACACCCAGAATAATTCACATATACAACACAACTCAGTTAGTAGAGTGGGTCATTTCCACTGGCGATGTCGAAGTGTCCTTGGAAAGGCACTGAACCCTGACTTAGGACTGACCTTAGACTGACCAACTGGTGTATGCGAATGGGTGAGTGAAGTTAGCCTTCAGTCAGACACTGTGGACAGGGGTCAGGAGTTCTCAGTTGGAGCCAATATTTAAGAATCCTAATATTTGAGGGCCAGTAATGGAATCTGAAATTGGGAAGTGCAAGGCGTCCATGAGATTTTGGTCTTTGTAAATAGTCCTTACGTATCCTATGGGTCCTTTTGTTCCAAACAAATTGTAAAACCAGACTATGGAAGACTGAAAAAGCAGTGAAAAAGATAAGAAAAGTACATTCATTTTGACCGAGTTAACACAGTTACTGACAGATTAAGATTAACCAGTGCTCAAAATCTTGCTGAATATGAAACAATAAAGGGACAAAGTATTAGCCAAATTTACGTGTGACCTGAATGGCAAGGTATGAAAATTTGTTATGGGAAACTTTGAAGGGCAGACTGTGTAAAGGATATATTTTGGCAGCAGCATTTATGGGAACAATCTCACTCTCACTCTCTCACTCAAGTTCAGTGTGTATCCAGATATCTGGCCAAAGTTTTTTAAGAGTATCAAGAGCGGCAGGGACAGAAGCAGGAAGGTCAGAGACGATCATCAGCATATATTTTGGCTGAACACCATTTCTTAATATTCCGGTAATATGTGAGTGAGACCTGAGTGCTATTGCGAGAAATAATAATGGACTTAAGGGACAGCCGTGTCTAGTCGAACGAAAGAGGCGAAAATACTCTGACTGGATATTATTTGTTCTTACTGCACTTGAGGAGCGGAATATAACAACCTGAAGCCATTCCCTAAAGCCATGTCAAAGGCTTTACGCGCATCTAAGGAAATAAACCACCACAGTATGAGAAGCAGGTGCATTGTAGAGGATATTAAAAGCTAAGTTAAAGACATTAACTTACATTTACTTTGGGACTTAAGCTGCAGGAATGAAGTGAACGCTGGGAAAAGTGGATTGTGTTTGCACCTGTGTTGTATGTAAATGTAATGTGTAATGTGATGTAAATGTAATGTGATGTAAATGTAATATGTATGTGATGTAAATGTAAGTATAATATTCTTTCAAATGTGACACTCATGATGATTCTGTGATTTGTTCTGTGTTTTTTTTGTTTCACCTTGTTTCTTTTCCCCGATTGTTCTTTTTTTGTCTTTGTTTATTGCTTTTTGCCTTCTTTTTTCATGTTCTTTATTAGAAAAAAAAAAAAATATATATATATATATATAAAAAATATATATAGTATATATATATTTTATATATATATTTATTGATCCACCAAGGAACAGCAGAGTTATGTTTCTGCTGGAGTTTATTAGCCCAGGATCTAGACCGGGCCCGGATCTAGACATAGGCAGGGGGGGGGGCAATGCCCCCCTAAATTTTGCGCCTGCCCCCCCAAACTCGATGCCGCGCCTGCCCCTATCAAACCTACCAAATGCGATGACAAGGAAAAAATCCCACATGTTTACATACAGCAGCCAAAGATATTCGCGCTGTTCTCTCCTGAATCTCTTCTGATTGTTAGACGCAAAGGGAGGGCGTGGCCTCTCTCAGACTCGCTTGGCTTCAGTTCTGTCACTTTCTCACACCAGTTTGACCTGACCATCATAGAGACAGTCACACTGTACTCATTCACTGCAGTGATTTGGCTTTATTTCTTCCACTTATCTCTCCTACCGATCACGATGCGCAGATTTCTGGTTGCTAAAGCTAAAGCTAACACTAGTACTTGTGACAATGCTACGGTATTAGCAACGGAAGCTCCGACCTTCCGTTACCGTCGCACAGCCCGCTCCTCCTGCAGCAGTAGTGACACATTCACTCACTACCCAGCAGCAACTCGTCACCGTCGGGTGATGGCATTCCTTCCTCACTCGCTACAGGCTGTAACCCCTGTGCCCCACAGTCCCAGTCTAGTTGCACAAGCACCATAGCCGCCGCCATTTGCCAATATCTTTACTTTACTTGAGTATTTATTTTTCAGGCAACTTTTTACATTTACTCCCTACATTTTTGCATAAATATCTGTACTTTATACTCTTTACATTCTCAGAATAGACTTGTTACTTTTTTAAACAAAACAAACGTGACAGTATGAAAAATAAGTGGCTTCAGATGGAAAATCAGTGGAGGAGGGAAACTGTGGTTAGTAGTTATATGACTATTATCTCACAATTTGGAATTTTTATCTCGTAATTTTTTTTACTTTTAATTTCACAACTTCAATTTCACAACATTTTATCTAAAATTTAGACTTTTTCTCTTAAAATAATGCATTTTTTGTTTAAATGTCATATTTCTATAACTTTTTAAAAATTTCATGATGACTTTTTATCTCAATTGTGCCCCCCCCCCCCCCCCCCCCCCCCCAATTTTCTGCCCATATCCACAAAACACATTCTCTAACTCACTTTTAAAATATTAATTTTAAGTACTTTTGGGGTATTTTTACTGTTTAAATAAGTATTGTTGTGTTCATGACAAGAAAATTAATTTTACTTTTTACAATTCAAATTTACCTTATTACAATTCAAAAGTTGTACTTTTTTTTACTTTTACTTAAGTAGAGGAGTTGAATTAGTACTTCTACTTTTATCAGAGTATTTTTTCACACAAGGTAGCTATACTTCTACTTAAGTACAGAATGTGAGTACTTTGACCACCTCTGGTTCTTACCCTCTTTCACCACACTCTATGCTTCACAAGAGAAAAAGAGATTTAGTTATTCTGGCTCACGAGAAGGCTATAACAAAAGGCCTAAACATGGATACATTTGTTAGGGTGTTTGCACAAAAAAACAGATGGCTGATCCTAAAGTGATACAAACAGACTGTAACTAAAGAAAATGACAAAGAAATACATGAAAGGATAAAAAGTAAAAACAATTAGACAAAAATAATAACAAAATTCCTAAAAGTTGCTATACGGTATATGAAAATGACATAAAAGACCAAAAGAAAATACACAGACATTTAAAAGATATGTTGTTCCAAATAAATAAATGATAAAGGGATGCACAAAAGGATAAAAAGAACACAAAATGAAAAGAAAAAATACCAAAAAATTAAATTAAAAATACAAAAAATTAAAAACATCCTAAAAGTTGCTATAAGCTGTGAAAACAACAAAAAAGACAAAAAATATACAGAAAATGTTGAAATAGAATATGTTCTGTCAATAAATGACAAAGGAATACACAAAATAGGAAAAAAGAAAAAAAAACTACAAAAACATACACAAAAATAAAATAAACCAAACAAAAAACAAAACAAAACCAAAAAAAAGAGTAATGCAGCCACAAATGGGACACAAGCCAGTGTCATATTTGTACCAGTCCCAAGCCCAGGTCAATGCAGTAAATGCAATATAAAACCTATAATACAAATCAAATTGATATAGATATGGACTGATGACGACATAGTTAGCATTGTTTTCTGTACTTTTAAGGGTTTGGGTGGGATTTGACACCCCCCAGTTCATGCCCCTCCAAGTGGGCAGCGCTAGATCCGGCCTTGATCTAGACTGTCCCCAGTGGCCGCAAACTGCATTTGCGACGGGGGCAGTCTAGAAAGTCTAGGCGAATTTGTGGGCGGGATAACCGCTGTCTGTCAAGTTTTCTCTTTACACAACGCCACGCTATTGGATGGGTAACCAGTCAGAGCCAACTAGTCCAGATGAACATGGATTTCGTAGACAGCGTCACCGGAAGAACAGACCAGAATGTAGTTTCAAAACGAGTGCAGCAGCTTAGCTAGCTAGTCGGCGTTTGGCTACCAGGCTAGTAGTAGGATTGTAGCACAGAGTTAAGTAGGCTATTTGGTGAGTGTAGAACGGTAGAAAACAGAATGGCACTAAACGACTGTTGCCGATCACCAGTGGGTTGTGCAGACCCATGCGTCGTCCCACTAGCAGAGCCAGCTGATAAATCAAACTTTTGCCATACCCGGTGGGCAAAACTCCGACAACGTCCCTTTTTTCCAAAAACAGCTTAAGTGCCGTTTTCTGCTTCTCTCGCAGGAAAAACTGTAATTTTAAATCACCTAGCGTTGCTGCCTAAGCCAGCTCGAATGGTTGTTCCTGGTGAATGAGCCATGTTGTCTAGCAGCTAGCAACTGGTGTTAGGGCAATGTGTGCTAGCTAGCAGCTACGCCTTCTTCTTCTCTTTGGTGTGCTAGCTGCTACGTCTCTGTGACTACAACATTACTCCAATCCCGCCCCTCGCGATTTGATTGGTCCGACCCAGTTGGGATTTTCAGATCCTAGGCTGTCTAGTCTGTCTCCCCATAGCAAATACCATTTGCGGCCACTGGGGACAGACTAGATCCTAGGCTAGGAGTTTATTTGTTGATGTTGTGGTTTGTTGTTGATCGGTAGCGTTTGCTGGTTTGTCTGTTTTCACTCTATCGACCACATTTCTGGAGCAAATTGGCTGTAATTTAATGAAAAGTTTCGTCCACGTCACCCGTAGTATGGGATCTACTTTCGTGGATCTAGGTCAAAGGTCAATGTCAATAAAAATATAAAAAATAGGTCAGTGTCCACTACTTGAACATTTTTAATGTGTTTGATTTCAAACTTTTTGAGCAAATATAGATTTGATACAGGATTAATCACACTGAAAAAGACTTGACCTTCATGGTCAGCGCCCAAGGTCAAAGTTGACCAAATATTGACCATTTTTTCTTCGCAATGTAGCGTTGCCAATTCTTGACAAATTCTGAAATTTGGTGTGCACAAGCAGACTGTTAGAACGAAGCAACAGACTGAATGTCAGTTGATTCAACTCACTACGCCATATTGAATTGTCAGGACTTTTCATACTCTAGCATCGCTAATTCTTGATGTATGGTTCTGAAATGCAATGGGTACAAGGAGACATGTGAGAGGAAAAAACAGACCAAATTTCAGCTGATTTGGTAAAGTATTTTTTAAAGCATTTTTATTTGTCTGATTGTGTGCAACAGAACTCAACACGTTTTGGATGAATTTGGCTGAGATTTTCACTAAATGTTGATACTGGAAATAGGAACACATGATTCAATTTTGGTGGTGATTGGGTTGAGGGGGGCAACGTGTGTGTTTCATACCAAGATGACTTAAAAAATTAGGGATGGATTTGGCTGAAATTTTCAGGAAATGTTTATACTGGGACAAGGAACAAGTGATAAATGTTTCCAGATCAGTGTGTGTCAGAGATGGAAGCAAGTCTCAAGTCACAAGTCTTAGCCCTCAAGTCTCAAGTAAGTCCAAGTTGTCTCGATAGGAAGATCAATGAAGTCCAAGCAGAGGTTTAATCAAGCAAGTCACGAGTCAGTTTTTCAGAGTCAATATCTTTTTAATGTAAGCTGACAAGTTAATGAATCAGCTCAACCTGAATGAATATTTAGAAATCACATTAGTCGGTTTCATTTAAGCTCAGGGATGGAAATGCATTTTATGGTAAAAAAAAAGAAGAGAGAACTGGTTCAAATGTATGTACACAGTTTTCCCCCCTTCCAGTCTTGTTCTTATTTTATATTGTCTAATTTAATGCCTTTAATTAGCTCTTTTTTGACCATATGTGTTTGCATCAATGAGTTGACACCAGAGTTTTGAATATATATTAGCCTTATTCTAGGCATATACAGCTTTGGTGTTAAAACTCAGTAGAGCTGCGAATGAAAAAACTAATTGATACACAAAAGGGCTGTGAAAAACAACTGTTAACAGACAGGAAGGCAGAGACATTTAAGGATGGTCTGAATTAGACTTCATATGACATAAAGACAAGATGGGAAGAGAACAACTTTGTCTGACATCAATGTTGAACATGTGTCTTAACATAGACCATAGTCATAACGTGTAAAAAAAAATAAAAAAATACTGAGAATCAACCCGTTTTTTCCAGTTGTTAGGACTGCAATGAGGTTACACTATAACCTTGTTATTATAAGTTACTATAACCATAATTACATGTGCATCGATCAGGGGCGTCACAGCCATTACTCGGTTTGAGGGGGGATGAGGGTAGATGGCACCCCCCCTAAAATAAAAAAGATCAAAATCATCCCCCCTGTAAAACTGCCATCCCCTGTTTCCATCCCTTCACTTTTTACAGTCAATGTTGGAAATGTCACTTATAATTATTTCATCATTAGAAAGTAGTACACATGTTGAGTAAAAAAAATAAAATAAAAATCTGAGGCCACAGGGGCGCAAACATGCAATGAACATGATGGTTGTTTTTAAGTGGTTGATGTCTGATGCCAGAGGGAGCATGGCCAAACCGCCATGTCAGGGAATATTTTTAAATGGACGAAAACTACAGGTGAGCTATAAAACAAGACAAGACAAGGATATAAACATTTTATCACATAACTGTACTTTTTTCGCTCTAAAACTTCACATTGTTTCTCTATAAAAGTAGACTATAGACTCCTTCAAAGTCAACGTCATTCGAGGAGGTTGAGTGCGCAGACCGGACTAAAAAAACTGCATGGAAACGCTGTTGTTTATGTAGATGACAGACCTACAGCAGAACTAGAAATGTCTAGTTGTTGTTTTGTCAGTTGTCAGAATCGTTACAAGGACAGAGTTAAACTGGATCTCGCCCATTCAAAAAAAAAAATCGACAACATCTGTGGTTACAAAGACTGGGATGAGAGCACGATCAGGAATGTCTGTTTGTCTATCCTTCCTATTCTAACCACAATCTGGACATTGAATAAAACTGCTGCAGCATGACCCAAACCTACAATGAAATAGACTGAAAATAAAATGAAACATATGGGAGATATACAAATAGGTGGTTAAGTGAGGGATAATGGGATAATGTATAATGTATTGCCCACGAGTTATTGATAACATATTCCCCTGAAGGACCGAACAGCGAACAACGCCGAAGGCAGTAGGCAATACAATACAATGCAATGAACAATAAAAATTCTCAATAAAGAAACTTAAATAAGAAAAATAAGAATGAGAACACAAAAGGCACTTTCCTTAAGTAACTATGTTACACATTTTTTACAATTATCAGATGCCCTAGAGAGGTACACGCCTGCATTTCTTCGTTGCAAAATCAGCTATCAGGTCATCATATGACAGCTTCTGAGCCACGTCCCCATTGATGCTGATAACAGCCAGACCACTTAAACGTTCCTGGCCCATTGATGAACGCATGTACGTTTTAATGAGTTTGAGCTTTGAAAAGCTTCGCTCAGCAGAGGCAACCGTGACAGGTAGAGTCAGTGCAATACGCAGAGCAATCCACAGATTGGGATATACCTCTTGAAGCTGATTGTTGTGTAGAAATGTCAGCATCTCCAAGGCAGACGTCTGTGGTGGAAGCTGAGGAAGGTTGATGATTTCCTGCATCATCTCAGGTCCATCAATGTCAGCTACTCCCTTATCTGTCAGTGCCTTCTGTACTACAGTGCAGTGTTTATCCACTATTCAAATTGGGAATGTGTATCCTCTCGATAAAGAGAATGTATGCTTAAACGTTGAACCGGTAAATACGATGAACACGGAGTAAAACTGCGATAAATAACATTGTAATGATGTGTGTCCCGAAACGTCAGAATGATACGGAACCAGAGGAGGGAAATGCTAACGTGAGTGAGTGTATGAGTTGCTTTTAGTAGTCCATTCATATCCACAACGTAAAACAAACTACAATAATGAGCTTTTTTATTTTAACATTGCTTACCGGCAAGCGACGCATGAGCTTCATCTCGCTTCTTCTTTTTTTTCCTCTTCTCAGCTCCAGACTCTTGCTGCCGTTTCGAGGCCATATTCGCACAGCACAGGTGTTCACCAAATTGCAAATGAAGCATAATCGAACAGACCACTGGGAGGGGAGGGGGCACCATGGACTGGAGAGAGGGGTACGAAGCAGATTCACCCCTTTTCTCTGGAAAATTGGTTTATGTTGTTTTTGTATTGTTTAAACATATTAGCGCATATTATTAATATGGTTTACACTTTTTTTTCCCCACGACCCTGATTTCTTTTGGTGCCCTGCCGGCACCAAACTGCCCTACGCAGTGCGCATTATGTGCGTCTGCTGAGCTACGGCACTGCTGGGGACGTTAATTCAAAGTGAACGGGAGCTGTTGGAACATTCTAGAGGGACGTAGAATAAACCTGGTAAATTAAACCAGAGGAAGTTATAAACCTGCTAACAGATTAGCCTGCTTGCTTTCTCTAGTTAAGAGAACAATGACTCCAGCCTCTTCTGTTATTAACACCATCTCTAGGTTATGTCACACATAACAGTCGTATGTGTTTAAACACTTGTAGGCGCGAAGTTTTTCATCAGTGTACATAGAAGGCTTGTTAATTAAGTACATGTGTCAGGCTATTGTATATTACGAAACTTACCGATATCGTCCGTCCACTCTTTTATCAAGTAAGAATCCGGTAGGTGATGCTCACTTTTAAGTGCTAATTTATTTATGTAGCATTCTAGATCTGGAAAAGACACAGATTTAGCATAGTCTGGGGCATTTTTTTTATAGGGGGAAAATTCGGAAAATTCCTGTCCCAGCTAATTTAATGAAACTTGAGAAGTAATAGATCTGGGTTAGGTTGTTAAAATGGAGGATTGGTCTTGTGTGTATTATGTAATAATGTGAAAGTGGGACTGGCCTATCATTTTCATTGCCCTGAGACTGCCGGAAATACCAGAAAACCTCTATTTCACGCTGTCCCACCTTAAATACTCACCCAGACTACTACATCCTGCATGTTGTTGCCAATATCTTGATGACATGTCTAGGCCTATATGTTATATAATTGCTGAAGAATGAAAACATCCTGGCATTCAGTTTTTTTCCAGGGGTCTATCTGTTGTTGTCCCACAGTTTTCTCTACACTCCATAACCATGGAAGCGCGCCCCCTGGGGAATATATTGGGGTGCCGTCAGCGTGAGGTCCCATGTCAATGTAAAGTGTGCAAGGTCACATCATGGTGCTGTACTGAACTCTGTGTGTGTGTTGGGCCCAAAGTTTCTTTTCGGGGTGAGTATGCTTATTAAACTAGACTCTGTTACTGTATCTTGAAGCGTAAGTAAACAGGCAGTAAATTCTGCAATCATCCTGTTTGGAAGTCTCCCTGATGCAGTGCCCTGATTCCTAAGGACAACCTATTATTGCTCACAGCTGATGTTTCTGCAAGCGTTTTTCGTGAAAAACTCTACTCCGTTGACCTCCACTCCATAACCTATTTTTAGCAAATCATGTTTCAGATTGGTTCTATCTTTTTTGCTTGAGTGAACGTTGTCCAGTAATGTAATACAGTACTACAGCAAATGCACTAGACTAGTTTGTGTCAGTAAATCATAATTTGGACAGACCTGCGTCTCTAAGGCTATCACAGAAGATTTGAATAACATGTACAAAGCAGGACACCAGTGCACGCCTGACTCTGTGGAAATCATGCCCCCCCCCACCCCACCCCCCAGGACGCTCCACTAGTGGAAGGAACAGATTTGATATTAAACCTTTTGGGTTAAAACCCCCGATGATGTAAACGGGGAACTCCCAGTAATTCACAGTTTTTTCTACACAATAATTGAAAAATATGAAGACTGTCACTCATCTTTTAATGTAATGAAGTAGAAACTGATTAGAATACATTTTTCATGACTATAAAAATGACTGATCACAAAAAGGTCCACTGCAACCTCCAGTTTAAACACCTATCATACATAGGCCTGCCACATACTGTAGCTCATTATGTCAGTGGAAAGAAGACAAATTAATCTAAGCTTGATTTAGTTGTTTTTGTAGTGGAAAGAAAAAGGAGGTAGCAGCTTAGAGTATATGTCATACACATAGTTTAGTTAACTTGGCTTCACAATGACAACATTTATCATTACTTACTGGTTGATGACTGTTTGCTAACACCCCAAAGCAGAATACACATCTATGTTTCATTTGGTTGGGTGGAGCAGACCACAAAAGTGAACGTGGGGGGCTAATCTGCCATGGCGGAGTCTGTGTTCTCAGCGTTTTTCTAGTTCTGAATAAAAACAAGTGGTACTCGGTACAGCAAACTCTGTCCCCCTCACACACACTGTGAAAACACATATTTGGTGACTGTGACCTTTGACCTACATTCACCAAAATTAAATTGGATCTAATTTGATCCATGTCACACCTTTACTGAAAACAAACACACAAATGAAATGTTTTGCATGGCACGATACTTCACCAAATCGGCTGAAATTCAATCGGTTTCTTCATTGTACCTGTGTACACACTAAATTTCAGAACGGTCCGACTTGGCGACACTCGAGTGCGAACAGTGGAAATGTGCATCCACGCACAAATTCAAAATGGCATCTGACCAGAAGTAGTTAGTCGATTTGGCTAAAATTTGGTCCAGTTCACTCTGTAATCCGTCTCCTTGTCCATGCCAAATTTCAGAATAATCAGTCAAGAATTGGTGACACTAGAGTGCAAACAGTCAAACAAACAAATGTTACCGATCAACATACTTGACCAAATCTCAATTTAGCCAAGTAACAAACCAACAAAGGACAACGCCACACAGACAGTAGTAACTTTGTGAATCATATGAAATCACAAATACATCATTATCAGTCATTATCATGTTAAATCACCAATACATGTTGGAAACGGCAAATGTCTGCTGTTACCTTAATGCGATAATTTATTATGGCTGAAACTTTGTCTGTTTCATTCTTATATGTGTCTCCTTCTACATCCCAATTTTCAGAAGGATCCGTCAAGAATTGGCGACGTGAGAGTGCGAACAGTGGAAATGTGCGCGCACACACACACACACACACACAAACTGTTACAGCAACATAACTTCACCAATCAGTGATTTGCAAATGTTTTATTTCACAGGATTAAGTGGGATTATTTTGTTTTGCTGCAAATTCAAAATAAATGAAACCATTCTGAACAAAACCAAACTCCACATGGATTCAACACATCATTACATGTTTAATTGTGAATTCATTCAGCCATAGTGTGTTTTACAGTATTTACTCATTTCAGTCCCGATTATGAAGTGAACTCTCCCTTTAAACACAAAATATTCATTTAATGATGCTGTTGATGTGCATTTAATGAGTTTTTTTTCTTTTATATATATATATATATATATATATATATATATATATATATATATATACATATATATGCGTGTATAATCTTTTATAGTGCAACTATAGTGTATATGTGAGTTCACTCCATAATAACCCATACTATTAAAAAACAATATATATATATATATATATATATATATATATATATATATATATATATATATATATATATATATATATATATATATATATATATACATAACATAAATGCAGGAGTGTCTTTTCAAACAATATGTCCATCTGAGGAGCAGTGAAAGATTCATATCCTATGTCTATAAAGCTATCTGAAACACATCTGAAATTAAATGTAACTTGACAGTCTTCCAAAGACTGTAAAGTTAGATTCTTTTGAACAGACAGCCGCAGTAGTTGTTCTAGTTGTTGGACTAGTTTCAGCTACTTCCTCTTGAAGTATCTGATACTACTCCAGCAGGTGAACAAACACTGCACCTGTCTGTTCAAATGAATCTAACTTAACAGAAATTTAACTTGACAGATATTCAAGGCACTTAGAGAAAGAATCAACTAAACTCCACCCACCACATATTGACACATTAGTTCCAGTCGAAAACACAGACAGTTTCAGTGATTGAAAAGGCACGTTTCTGTCTGAGATCCGAGCAATCTATCCATAAAGTGCGCCGCCAGAACCTTTAGTGATTCTGGTTGGAGACGAGTCCACGTCAGTCTCACACACAGAGCAGCAGTCGGTCTTATTCACATGGGTGTGATGTGAGGCCGAGGCTGTGGAGGATCCTCTGGGTGCAGAAGTATGGCTTAGGTGAAGGCCTGGCGACCAGCGAGGCCCAACAGTGTCCGTCAGCTGATTGTGTGAGTTCTACAAATACGACTCTAAATTTGTTTAGACTTCAAAAAGATGTGATGAGACCTGTTGGGGAATATGGTTCGCTTTCATTTCACTCCCTAACCCCCCCCCCCGTTCAGTTCAGTTAAGTGGTGCTCTGTTAAAGCTGCAGTAGGTAGACATCTACAGATGTGGCTTAAGCCCGACAGGTCGACTGATGGAGGATTTAACCCTGAAAGACCCAAACATTCAACCATCTATCATCTAAACTGGCTCCATATTACATTACATTATTGTCATTTTGGTTTATTATCTCCACCAAGGAGGTTATGTTTTTGACAGAGTTTGTCTGTCTGTCACTTAGCAAGATAACTTTTTGATGAAATTTTCAGGGGAGATTGGTAATTGGGAGATAGGCTAATTTTTGTGTGAAAATGATGTCTGATGGTCCCTGAAGTATTCTGTCACAAGCCTGTTGACCCTGATCAATCCTGGTGGTGTCCAAACTATTAAACATTACAGACATGAGAGGACACTTACTGCATCAGTTACATTAAATAACTTGTTACAGCTTAAAGATTATTAACCACTTTTTACCAATGGAAGAATCTGAACTATTAGTTTAGTTACATTCAGTGTCAGTCTGATTGAATCAAAAACAAAGGTAATGCAGTGAAATGCTGCATTTGCAACTTTTGTTTTGGAGAGAGAGAGAGACTTAAAGGAGTCATTCCATGGTTATTTCATTAATATTACTGTGTTCATTGTTCATAGTTATTAAATGTGTTGATTGTATTGATTAAAGATAGTGCCAATGTCCCTGTGCTCATCAGGACCTTAGCAGTGACATCTTGCTATCAACAGATGGGAGTCATTCAATTGATCATGAAATCAGAATTGAAATCTGATGAGAATTGAAGGAGGAGAAGCGATTTTAGTGACAGACTGGCAAAACCTACTAAGTTGTAAATAAATTGTTTACAATTTTAAATTTCGACAAAGTGGTAAGTTTTGTGCCTAATGCTTAGATCTATCTAATGAATCGATCAGAATTTAAATTTGTTGAGAATTAAAGGAGTGATTTTTGTGAATTGTGGCCGACGCATGACGGACAGGCAACGGACGAAGCGCGATGGCAATAGGTCATCACGACTTTGTCCAGATGAGCTAAAAACATTCAGGTTGCTTCCAGCTGTTTTTGAAGGGTAGAAAATGACTTGAGGTGGAACAACAGAGTTTAATGGTACTTCCTCATACATGTCCATGATGCAGTCATGAGGCGTCTCTGATTGACTCAGAGAATGAATGCGTGAAGGAACACTCCCCGCTCCGCTCTCTCTCTCTATGTTTACCATCCCAGAGTAGCATCCAGCTAGGTTTGGTGCTGTCGCTTCTTTTGAAAACGTGCAGGAAAAAAAACTAAACGATGATTCATTTCCACAGAGAGCACATAAACCAGTTTGATCCGCCATTTTTTTCCAGTTTGTGCAGCAGCTACTGTGGTGCCGTCTTCTCTTGTAGATGCTAATGCTACTTCAGATTCACTACAATGTGGGACAGGTTTAACCCCACATGGCTGACGCCAATGTCCACATGACGTGTAGCAGACGGGCTTTTTCTGAGGGTCTTTCTATGAAAGTTAAATACAGCCAGTGGAGTTGTAATAAATTAGTTTTTCATTTTATTTTGTGATAAAGCCACATTTTGTAATAAACCATCACAATGCATTTTGTAATAAATTTGACCTAAAAAGTTATTACATTTTAAGATTCTTACAAAAATGCACTTACAACCTTTTGGTGATTCATGGTTCATTATGCAATAACAATTCTAAACTATAGTTTACTTATTTGTTAATTTTACTTTCACATTTTGGTAAACAGCTAAGCCTATTATTAGTATCACCGTCTTAGCCTCGTAGCAGTACTTAGCAATTATCAGTGTACTATTCAAGAGTTGTATTAACAGAAGATATTCTGTTAATTCTAGATTTGTGTTTTGTTTGATGGACATTTTCAATTCGTTGGGACAGTTTTATTACAAAATGTGGCTTGATTACAAAATGAAATAAGAAAATCATAAAATTTTGGATGCTTATTACAAAATGCAGCTCAACAAGGGGACACACCACGCAGCATGTGTTGGTAACTCGGGGTGACCCATCATCAGATTCCAGGAGCATGGAATAACACCTTTAACAAATGTAGTGTTCTTTTTCTTTTGGAGGAAGAAGATTTTCATTAGAAAAGTTGATACAGTAAGGAGGACTGGGATTTTATGAGTGTTAACTTTAGCCCACTCCTTCTCAACATGTTTTGTGTTGTGTTCTTACTGTATGTTTTATTTGTCTTTTTACATTTCTTAATGTTCAAATAAATCAAATCAAAACTGTTGAATCCAACTAATCTCAATGCGTGTAAATAATTGGTAGAAAATGTAGTTATTTGTCTTTTCGTGGATTTCCCATATGACCCATTTGGACTTTCAGAGGCTCCACAGTTACCATGGAAACTCTTTTCTCTCCTACACAACATTGATCCAACAGTGAAACTTACGGAGTGGGTTTATGTTCAGTTAATGAAAAGACTGAAGAAGAGAAATTTCCTTCAGTTTTCTCTGTTTTTGTAATAATTAGGGCTGCATGATTTTTTTACCTTGAAATATATATTCCGATATGAAAAACTACTCAGGAGTAAATAACAGCTGTGTGGTGCCGACACAAACGCTCAAACAGAATAGTAGTCGACACTGAACATACATTTCAGTGTCATCCTTCTTGTAGTTGAAATGAAATAAAATTACTAATTTAAAAAAAGAATAAAAAATAAATAAAAAGACAGATAAAAAAATGACTATAAATAAATACAATTCCAACAACTTAAATGAAATAAGTAAAACATAAAAAAATTAAATACAAATAATTGCAGGACCTGCCATATGACCATTGTGCACTCGTACATTGCGATGTCAATGCTCTGGTAATAATAACCTTCAATTTTAATTTAAGCTTTTATGAACATATATATCATAATTAAATAAAATATTGGAAATTCTTGGAAGCCCAGAAAGTAAAGAGGATAATATTACAATAAATAGTGAAAAACCATGTAATAAATGCTAATTATATAGAGAGGAAAAAAATAATGTGGTAACAGACATAAAAGTAGTGCTGGGCCTTTAAGGGTTAATGATGAATTGTCCCGCCTGGAAAAGTCTTGTATTTTCCCTAAGCTGCTTAACACAAAAATGAAAAATGTATTTTTATTTCATATACACCCCACTGCTCAGTGAAGCTTACGCCTGCAGATACGACTGAATATCAGCTTCAGGAAATGGAATATTAATCTTCCATCGGAGCTGCCACATTGAGCGCAGAATCTGACAGATTAATAACTACAATGATTTTCGCCTTTTTTATTTCTTTAAAAATAAGAAAATCTTCGGCTACTGGTTCGATTTTTTGCAATTAAGAGAATGTGCAGGGGTTATGTTTCCCCTCATGGCACTTTATTTCCAGTAAAAAGAGTAAAAACCTACCTAATGAAGCTTTAAACTAGGAGCACCACCATATTTTATTTTCTCGTCTCATCATCTGAACCCATTTATCCTCACTAGGGTCACTAGGGTCACTGGGGGCCTAATCCAGCTCCAATGGGTGAAGGCGGGGTACACCCTGTATGAGTCTGCAATTCATCTCAGGGCTGAACATATATAGACAAACTCACATTCACACTGATGGACAATTTCGATTATCCAATTAGCGCGGCCATAGCTCAGCTGGTTGAGCGGGTCGTCCAAAAATCAAAGGGTTAGTCCGAGCCCAAGTCCATGTGTCCTTGGGCAAGACACTTCACCCTCCTGCCCCCAGTGTCACTCACACTGGTGTATGAATGTTTGGTGGTGGTCAGAGGGGCCGTAGGCACAAAATGGCTGCCACGCTTCTGTCAGTCTGCCCCAGGACAACTGTGGATAAAAATGTAGTTTACCACCACCAAAGCGAGAATGTGAGAGTGAATGAATAACGGGTCACTAATGTGAACCGCTTTGAGTGGCCAAATAAAACTCTATATAAATTTGATCCATTATTTATTATTATTTTTATTATTAACCTATCAGTGCATGTGTTTGGATGGTGGGAGGAAACCGGAGTACCCGGAGAAAACCCACACAGACACGAGGAGAACATGTAAACTCCACACAGAAAGGTCTGGTGTGGGAATCGAACCAGACTTCTTGCTGTGAGGTACGAGTGCTAACCACTGCACCACCGTGCTGCCCCATTTTATTTTCCGTATTCAATAAATATTAATAATGTATTCCTTAATCATTGAGTTCATCTCAGTAACGATAAGGCCAAATACATTTTCTATATTTTCTTACACATGGGTGCTTGAACCAAGCACATAAAAAGTCTCAAAGTGAAGGGTTTTCCTGTGCTCCCACATTCACAAAGAAAACCCTTTTCACTGCGGGTTAAGATGTCGACAATAAGTTTAAAGAAACCCCCAAAGCACTTACATATTATAGCTGTGGAAGAACTGCAGATCATTGTTTAGGCCCGGTGCCAGATGACTTCTACTGCTGTGAATATGTCAGCACTGAAATTCTGAAATTATGACCCCCCCCCACCCCCACCCAAAAAACCCCCACAAAAAACACAAAAATACACAGGTCTGTGTGATAAAGGAGAGTCTGGAATGTGATGGAAAAATTATGAAACATGAGTATAAACCATCTTTGTACATTCCTGGGAACGCGGTGGGCCACATTTCCTGGGCTCTCTTACAGATTGCATCATCTCCCACAGCTCATGGTTTTACCATAGATGACACATGGCACTAAAATTATGAAGGAATGTTGGCATCAAATGCACACACTGATTTACATCAGGTTTTTTCTTTTTCCTCCTTGAACAAACAGTGGTGAGTGTTTCTGACACTTGGATAACGCTGCTGAACCTGAGGCGGGTGTCCTACATCTCACCACCTCAAGGGGGCGGTGTGTCCACCACAGCAGATGGAGTCATCTATAACAGGATCTGTCAATTGTCTGGGTTGTAAAACACAGATATAGAAATGGGTAGATGTCACGTGTCATATTCCTGAATGTCGTGAGGCATCCCGGCCGCCATATTGGAGTGGTACTTGTCACCATGGTAACACATTTTTACAAAGTAACAGGGTTCTGTTATCTCACTTGATATCAATGATTTCTATATAAAAAGAATGCGTATGTCGAAAATAAACAGATTAGTTCTCTGCAGTATGAAACAAATATATAATTACTTATGACGGGGGCAGACTGCGATTTTAAACTGTGGGATAGTGAGCCTCTCCTAAAAGAACTCAGAAGCAGCCCCCACCCCCTACAATAATTTTTATAAACATATCTTCTTATTATTAATCTTTAAACTTTTTCTCTTTTTTTTTTTTTTTACATTTTAAACATCTTTATTTTCACCTCTAGATGTGTGCAGTATATAACATATTTTTTAAACAAAAGTTCACATCTGTGTGTGTTTTACCATCTCTTTTAACACATCTTAACATTTTTATGTATTTTTAACAGTTTTTAAACACGTTTTCACATATGCATATACTTTTAAAAATGTTTTCCTTACCATATTTTTACATCTATGTGTGTTTTTAATAGAATTTTTAAAGAACTTTTAACTCCGTGTATGTTTTTTAACATCTCTTAACACATCTTCTACATTTTTTGTGTATCTTTTAATACATTTTCATATCTGCGTATTTAATACCCCCCCCCCACTAGGGCATTAACGACTTCAGTTTTTGTCAATTCGAATTATCTGTCAAAGTCAAAGTCGAGTCGACGGGTCGTCATGACGTCATCACATTGTCAGCTGAGGAACAACATGTACACACGTCTGTCCAGCAATGAACAACTTGTATTAAAGTTCACTGCAACACAACAATGTCCACTGACAAGACAAGCATCAGCATTTTAACCCCAACAAAACAAAGGCTAACGTTAGCAAAGAGTTTTCTGTTAAATTTAACTGAACAACATCATTAGGGTGAATATTTTGTCTGGACCCACAGCTCTAAAACTGGACCGTCTACACGTCTATCATCTATCCTCGACTTTTACATTAAGTGCAGAAAGTCAGCGTCTGCCAAGATGCACACCACACTGTCCACATCATATTTGGGAGAAAAAAAAAAAAGAGCGTGTTGTCTGCATTGCTGCTCATATCACTCAGGTTAGCTAGCGGATGCCTCTTCAGATGGCCATCCTGGGTTTTTTGTCATCTAAGGTGAAGTAGTTCCACACATACGATGTGTGTCTGTCACTCGCTTTAGTTTAGTCAGACCCACCACCCCCTGGTTTACCTGCAGTAGCCATGTCTGCTCTGGTTTAGGTGTGACTGGTCTGTATTTACGCACCAAGGGGGAGAAAGAATAAAATGCGACTTGTCAACTCCTCAAAATTTAAAGTCGACTTGTGCCAGGGGAGTTGATGTTGATGTTTCTGTTAATTCCCTACCCTCCCACTGACCATTTTATGTTTTTATGTGTTTTAAAACATCTACAACTCATTAAGCATCCAATTTAAAAAAAAAATCTAAACCAAAAACATTTTCAATAACACTGTGGGGGCGGAGCTTCGTCAGGACCAATCCAAGAAAAGACAAACTTTAAATAATCAGGCTCAGGCTTCCTCCCTTTGTCCTAGACTCTTGGTCTTCTCTCACTTTCACTTGAGGTGCGATTTTGGGATGTTCTGTAATTAGCTAACCACGTTTACACGTTTTTAAAATGTTATATTCGGGTTTATTTTTTCTCCCCTGAAGTCATCTGGCACCCCCCTAGGGGAGGCTACACCTCACTATGAAAACTCCTGTTATGCACTACCTAGCACGAAAACAGCGGAAACACCTTGACAAGTGAACCGCTCCAATATGGCTGCCACTTTGACGTATCCGGCCACCGTAGGGTGCAGTGCCTACCCTTTCTATATCTACAGTAAAAACGGTCAAACTGCAGAACAGTCTTCTTGTTAACAAGCAATTAAACGTTAGGAAACCCAGCTTTGGTTTTGGCCGACAGGTGAAGCTGATCTGATCTGGGAACAGAAGAACCGAGCATCTCCACAAAAAAACAAATTTTCCTACTCAAGTTCTTAGAGGAGGATGAACAGTCTTCAGAACAAAGTCTGCGGTGGATGATGGATAAAGCATCTCACCCTGAAGCCATGGAGTGAAACAGATTATTATGTAAAACTGTCTGAGCAAACATTTCCAACTTTGATCCCTGTCTGAGAACCAGGGGGTGAACCAGTGGTTACGATCCGTTAAATAGGCAGAAAAGAGTGAAATATATGGCGGCATTTTACAGCCACACTGAGGAGCTGTAAACCTGACATTTACAGAAAAACATACTCGCATTTGGAGAAAAAGTCACAATGTCATGACCCTAACATTGTGTAAAAAGTCAAAATATCACAAAAATGAAGATATTTACAGAAGATAACCCCAATGCCATACAAAAATAAATTGGATTATAAGTAACAGTCAAGGAGAGTCATAATAAATATAGTTTTACAAGAACAGAGGTATAATATAATAACAATACAAAAGAAAAGAAAATACTATTAATTCATAAAATGTAGAGAAAGGAATCTTAGAATGAATGTAGTCACAAAATCATGAGAAAAAAGGTTGAATATCTAAAAAACTAAAGAAAAAAGGTTAGGATTACATGATTTTAGTGATAATTTTAGTGTTATCTTGAGGGGGAAAAGGATTTCACAATATTTAGAAAAAAATGATTTAGTGGAAAAAAAAAACAATATGCGAAACAAGTTATAATAATAATTGAACAAAACAAATAGTCACAATATCATGAGCATAGAATAATATTGGGGGAAAAGTCCTAAGATTAAAAAAAAATAAGTGTTAATATTTTGATCTCAATAATTATATCCAATAAAAAAAAAAATCAATACTTTATCTTATTATATGAATTAACTGAGAAAATTTTGTCCACATATAATAAGCCCAAATACTTTATTTTCTTATTTTAATTATTGCAAAGAACAAAAAAACAAAACAAGGCAAAATAAGACAAAAACAACATAAATTTTAATTGAAATATTTTGAGGAAAAACGGATAATTTCAAAGCACTAATATTCCAAATAGAGAAATGCTTTATATCCTCACAGATTGCTGAATTCCCAGCCAACCTGAATGCAGCAGCTATTTGTTTTTACTTAAACTAAACCATAACCATAAAATCAAATTGAAAAAAAGTTCTAAGATTAAGAAAAATAAGTGGTAATATTTTTTATGTCAATAATCAAGTCAAATTAAAAAACTCGATTCTTTATCTTATTATATGAATGAACTTAGAATAGTTTAAGAAATAACTCAAAATCAAGAGATTTTATTCCAGATATAATAGGTCAAAATATTTTATGTATTTAAAAAAACAAAAACAAAAACAAAAAAAAAAAACAAGAAAATTAGGGAAAATAAGATTTTAAAAAAATGACATTTAAATGAAATATTTTGAGGAAAAACGTAATATTTATGAGAATAAAGCGCCAGTATTCCGAATAGGGAAATGCTTTATATTCATACGGTTGTCTGAATTCCCAGCCAACCTGAATGCATCAGCTTGTACTTAAAGAAAGTAAATCATGAGAATAAAATAAAGTTAGAAAAAATACAAGTATTAAGATTAAGAAAATTAAGTGGTAATATTTTTTGTCAAATTTCAAGAAAAAAAGTCAATACTTTATCTTATTAAAAGAATTAACTTAGAATATTTTGAGAAATAACTCAAAATTGGGAGAATGCAGTCCAGATATAAGTAAAAAAAAAAGTTTTTAAATGTTATTTCTTTAAAAACAAAACAAATACTAACTCTAACCCCAATATAAGACAAAAACTAAATAAAAATGTAAATGAAATATTCTGAAGAAAAACTATTTCAATAAACTCAAGCGCTAATATTCCTAATAGGGAAATGCTTTATATCCTCACGGTTCCTTAAATTCCCTGCCAACCTAAATGCAGCAGCTATGTGTCGTACTTAAAAGATCTGATGTGATAACGGATTGTTTTATAATTTTTTTCCATTCTTTAAACCTTGTGACTTTTTCTCCAAGATTCCGAGCCTTTTTCCTTTAGTTACAGGTTTGTCCTTAGCATGGCCTTGGTCACAGTGATGAGATGAAGAGGTAAAGATGAGGGAGATGTGATAGTAGAAGAGCAGAACATGTGAGACCAGGAGGAACGGCTCTTATGGATCCAGGTTGTGGTGGTAGAGCTGTGTGACCTGAATGACCGGCGGAGACGTACTGAGGGAGGGTCCGCACCAACAGGCCGAGGAGCGAAGCGGCTGGACCTGGCATCTGCCGCTGAAGACACAGAAGAAGAGAAGCTTTAATGCATGGAACCCAAAACAGACGAGCAGATCCCAGAGCACATGAAAGAAAATCCACTGAGAGATGGATACGACAGGTTATTGAAGACACAGAAGCAGAAGTCACATGGACAGAGGTCTGTGAACACAACACGACTGCAGGGTTTCCTTCTTTCTCATTTCAGCCCCATAACCAGATTAGAACAGAGAAACTGATTAATAAAAGGTTAGAAATTAACCTGTTTATTTAATGATAACCATTATATTAACGGACAACTATGTTGATCATTAGTTATAGAGCTGCACAATATGTTATTTCACCACTGACATTGTAATACACCTATTTTGAAGTTTAATGTATGAATTTATTTTTATTCATTTATTTTTATGTCTTAGTTATTCATTGATTTGTTACATTTTTAAATTTTATTTATTTTTCATTTATTCAACTAGCCAAGGAGGTTATGTTTTTGCCAGAGTTTGTCTGTAAGTCTGACTTTTAGCAAGATAACTCAAAAAGTTATGGATGGATTTTGGTGAAAATGTCCTGACATGTTGGGGGTGTCACAAGGAACAGATGATTAGATTTTGGTGATGATGCAGAAGAGATCCTGGATTCTGGATCACTTAGAAATTTATTCTCCATTTAACGCAATGTAATTGTAATTGTGTTAATTCCATTTAATGCAATTACTTTAAAATTAATGTTTAAAAAAGCAATGAGTCTATTCTTAGAATGTAAAAAGCTTAAAGTACATATATTTATATAAATGTAAAGAGTATAAAGTCTGACATTTATACAAAAATGTAGGGAGTAAAAGTAAAAAGTTTCCAGAATAATAAATACTCAAGTAAAGTACAGATACCTAAAAAAATATACTGAAGTACAGTGATGAAGTACTTTTACTTAATTACTTTCCAAATCTGATTTTGTTGCACATCTCCTATTGTGTTCACAACTTGGATGGAGAGCAAGAGGAGGAGAGAAAGAAGGAAGACCTGAAATCCAAAACCATGGACAGTTTACAGAACAAAGAACACGCTGTACGTTGTCATGTGAAGAGATGCATCGACGGCATATGTTAGTCACACATGATGCAGGAAAGATGGGAAGAAAACCAAGAACACAGACAGAGCTGGGGTTCAAGTTACTTCAGTTCAATGTGTTCTACCTGAAACTAAAATGAGTAGAAAACTGGAGCAGGGTGTCCATTTAAGACTGTTTCATGATCATTAGAAGGACATTTAAGACTGTTTCATGATCATTGTAAAAGACTGTGTTTTATCATTTTCTTACTCAACATGTGCAGGTGATAATAAATAAATCTGACCCGTAGGATGAATAACAATGAAAATATTAACAGTGTAAAAATTATGGCAATTCAGGTTCTACATACAGAAAAATTAGATCTCAATTGATTCAGAGCAATAAAATATGATCATAATTAGCTAGAAATAATGATAACTGCAGATTTTAATGTAAGGAATTCAAATTACATGAAAATCTTTATATTAACAAACCATCCTTTTCCAAAAAGCTAATTTAGGTTTTTGTAAAAGGAAAAAAAACAGGTATACAATGGGATTTTCATTTCATTATAATTTGATTGGATGGTCAAAGACCTACAATCAACATCTGTAGCAATTAATGAGATTTATTTATTTATTTCTATATGGGTTTAGATTTAATAGCTGTTCTAAGCCTATAATGGTTGACAAAGGAAATAAATGGATTTAAGAAAAGACAAAAACATAAGAAGAATCTGACACATAAGAAGTGTGAGATATAAGGATTGATTATCAATTTTAAAGATACTCAAGAACAATTTAAGGACTTATAAATGACCGGGTTATTTATAAGTCCTTAAATTGTTCTTAAGTATTCTTTAACCCTTGATGCGTCAGCGATGACACGTTCTGAAAGGATGATTGTGTTTCATTATTCAGAAAACTACTTTAATTACCATTTTTTTACTGTGATTTTTCCTAAGTTTTGTTCATGGATCTGATTTATAAAAATAAACAGGTGTCAAAAAGCAATTGATTTAGAAAAAAAAAACTACTGGAACCAAATTACAATATTATGTATTTATTTATTTATATTTCATTTTAGTTTATTTTAACTAAGTTATTATTTTGTAAATATTTATTAGTTTTTGTTCATTTTATTCCTTATTTTTGTTTTATATTTCTACATTTAATAATGCATTTAATTATTTTTCTTCCCTTTAGTGCCATTCGTGTTACTTATTATTTTATTGGTTTATTATACATTTTTGGCTGTTATGTTCCATTTAGTTGCTTATTTCATTACTTTTTAGGTGGAAATGTTAAAGTCTCAGGAGTTAAAAGGGTTAAAATTGATAATTAATTTTAATTAAATCTCACACTCTTTTCCCAAATCCATTCACCCCCCCTCACACACACACAGGTTTATGTTGTTGATTTCAGTCTATAAAATATTTTAATTACAACTACAGTGGAACTAAAATTAAATTTAAGGTCCAGTAGTGACAGTCCAGTTTCCATGTGTGTGACTGTTTAGACACTAGTTCTCAATAATGACATGAACTAAGAGTACCCTAACCCCCAGCCTCGGTCAACATCCTCACTGCAGAGACCTAATGGATGGACTCAGATTTTTTCAGGCCTCACATGCGATTATAACAGCATGGACATGTTGCATGTGAACACGGCATTGGCAGCCTTGAAAAAACTCAGAGCGAATCCTCTTCCACCCCGACACGACGAAACAACACCTGGGATACAGCGGCTAGCAGAGGGATGCTGGGTATTGAGAGGAAAAACATGAAAACAGCCGTAAGTCATTATAGCGTCTGCACAGCTGGTATCGGAGGTACCTCACGTTACAGGGTGCTTTATTCAGACGGGGGGGCGGCACTGCTGTAAAACATGAGAGCAAAAACAGAGGAGGGGATGTAAAACATAAGGCATTAAACTGTCATCTCACAGAGGGGTTGTGATTTATTTCTTTCACTGAAGGTGGTCACTGTAGACCTTTAACCAGAGTCTGTGATTTGGCTTCAAACCAGATGTAGATTAATGTTATGAAACAAGTTTGGAAACAAAATACAAAAAAAAAGAAAGAAAAAAAAAAAAGAAACCATTTCTCAAATAAAACATTCTTTTTTTATTCATTCTTTTTTATTCTTTATTCTTTTTTTTTGGTAACACTTTACATTACGGGTCACTAATAAGGTGGTAATTCTATGGTAATTTTTCAGTGAAGCTCCAAAAAGGTAAGGAGGAAAAGTTTCTACAAAGGATAGATGTTATGAATAGAATAGAAGACAAGTTTATTTTCCATTTGTGCAGGACACAGGGGAACTTTTGTGCGGTTACTACCAGAGTTAATTCACATCAAAACAAGAACACAAGACTATATAAAAATGGCAAAAAAAAAAGCCTACACAAACTCGTAAAATAACTACATGTATAAAAGTGCATAAAAACGTATCTACGACCCCTCCAAGAACTGTTTAAAAACCCAGGAGATGAGAATTACAATAATAAATAATAAAATCCACTGTAAGGAGGAGGAGGTCGACATTTCCACATTCGTACATCTACAAACACATTTCTGATTGGGCTGAATAATTGTGTTTGTATTCTGCTTTTAGAACACTGAAGCACCAATAAAGTATAAATGTAGCCTTTTTACTTCCTCGCTTTCTATTAAATAAATCAAAATCAAGCCTCAATATGACAAATTGACATTCCATTTATTCCATTTGTGGATTCTGTCATTGACATGTATTTATAAAACCTTTCTGTGTGGAGTCTGCATGTTCTCCCCGTGTCTGCGTGGGTTTTCTCCAGGTACTACGGTGACATGCACTGATAAGTTAATTGGTTAATCTAAATTGTCTACAAGTGTGAATGTGAGAGTGATTGATTGTCTATATATGTTCAGCCCTGAGATGAAGTGGTGACTCATACTGGGTGTACCCCACCTTCACCCATTGTAGCTGGATTAGACCCCCACAGACCCTAGTGACGATAAAGAGGGTTCAGATGACAAAACTAAAAGCCTGGTGTATTTAAAATGTAATATCAGAACACTATGAAAAAAAAGCTTCTTTTTTTGTTTCAGAAGACTGTTAATTAGAGTCTAATAAGTAATTGTTTACATGTTAAAATGTTTGTGCAGATCAGGTATTAAGAACAGATGAGTTACAGTAATAATATGAACTGACTGATATGAATTAAAACAGCTAAATCCATGAATATACAAGCGAACAACCGTAGAAGAACTGTCCACTGGAGTGACCAGTATACATCCAAGGGTTAATAATCATAGCTAGCCAATGGTTTTACTTTATATTTTTGTTTATGCCATTCTTAAACCCTAATATTCCCTCGGTCTTGATGCAGAGCTAAAATGACAGACAGCATTTACACATTTTTATAGCAGATAAGGTGGGTTTGGTGTTTACATTTTCAGATCACTTTGCTATGAAGCCAAATGCCAATGTTCGAAATCTTACCCCTCCGTACTGCACTTAACTGATAACATGTTCCCAGGTGGAATGTAATAAACCTGTCGGAACCCGTGAATAAATTCTCAGTGACTAAATACATCAACTTAGTAGATTTAGAGGAAAAGATCATAAATAGGTACTAAATAAAACAATGACACAGGAAGTGAGGCATGATGCATCATTAAAATGAGATTAGTGCATTTTACAGGATGCTTTAACATCCAAGTCATTTGGTTTGGATTTTATGATGTGTTTTCAATCCAGTCAAACAGTTGGGCTCATTTGGATTAAACTGAAAGAGGATTTGATTCATATACAGAATGAAAACAGTTTTTAGATATGTTGGGCTTTTAGAGAAGTTACAGTAAGTCTATTGTATGTTTTTTTTTTTCATTTCTTCATCTTCCTTTGATATTTTTTCAATGAACACGTTATTTTTTACCTCCGCCAAGGAGGTTATGTTTTTGCCAGAGTTTGTTTGTCTGTCTGTTAGATAGCAAGATAAGTTTGATGAAATTTACAGGGTAGGTTGGTAATGGTGAGATCTGGAAACGATTCGACTTTGGTGGTGATTCGGAAGAGATCCTGGATTCTGGATCACTTTGAAATTTTACTTTGCAGTAAATGGAGAATACATTTCAAAGTGATCCGGAATCCAGGATCTCTTCTGGATCACCACCAAAATGTAACCATTTGTTCCTTGTGACACTCAACACATCCTGAAAATGTAATCAAGATCCGTCCATAACTTTCTGAGTTAACTAACAGACAGACAAACTCTGGCAAACCTCCTTGGCGGACTGCTCTTTATCTGAAGGGCGGAGGTTTGCACCCTTAGAGTGCTTTTTTTAGGTACCATCATGAAATATGTTCTGAAAGACCATGAGTGGGAAAGTGAGGGGGCGGAAAAAGTAAGACATGTCCAATGCCTCTGAAATTGAATATTCAAATGGCCAATGTTCAAATTTGCACCAAACAAAGGTTTGTTTTTTAAAAAAAGACAAGAGGAATTAAGGAAGAGCTTTAAAAAAAATAAGGCAAATTAAACCCAAATTCATATAAACTGCACTCATCTGCATTTGCCAACTGACAAAATTACAGTGCGTAGACAAAGCAAGGGAATGCAGTGAAGGAGAACGCTCACTGTTTTACTTGATGCCATTATGGTTGTATACCTGTTATTGTTCATTGGGTATCACGCATCTGATTTGCATTGTTTGCACCGCATATGGCTGCGACCTTGGCTAGGTCTCTTTACCATGTAAAAGACACTTCTAATCTTAACGAGACTTCCTAGGTAAATAAAGGTCAAATAAAAGAAAAAAATAAAACTACCCAAATTGTAAGGAGACTAAAAAAACAACCTTGTTTACAGAGTAATCTGAAGTTTGAGGTGTAAAAATGCCCTCTTATCAATTTATTCTCCACCTGTGTACCTGTTTTATATGAGTTTTATTGTACATAGATCGAACTGTGCATTGACAGCGGTGATTAGCATCTCCTCCATTTTTTTTTTTTTTTTTTTTTGTGGCTCTCCATCACAGTGCCTTCATCACGGACACACCTCCATGATCCACAGTTGCTGGATAACGTACGTACAGCCGCCGCAGTACTTTGCATAAAGTTCAGCTTGGCTCAACTTCTTGATGTTCCGCTGATCTCTGTCTTGCTGTGCCGCAATCCCAGAAGGCCTTGCGTGTACAACAACAGCATTTGGACAGCTTGTATAGACAATGAATGGATGCGTGTGATGCGGCATGACACGCTGCAATAAGGGACAACCGGCCTAACTCAAATACTTGAGATATCATCATGAAATTACATGGGCAATGATCCATTTGAGTAAAGGTCAAAGGTCATGGTTGTATTTAGCAGAAAGGTCAAAATCACATTATTGGCTCTAATTCAAGAACAGGTTGTCATAGAAACTTGAGATTGGCACAAAATAGGTGCAAGGTTAGGCATTCTCTGAATATTTGTTTGCCAGGTTATTTGAATGTTTACCTCAAACGACCCAACCGCAGCTCGAATAACATTAAAAATATTTTTCAATGACCCGCAACTGTGCATGACTGCGGGTGACTGCAGGCGCCTGCTCACATTGGGTCAGCCCGCACATCACTGATAGCCAGATATTTGGAACAATAACACCTGGAGCAGTTTTTGTCAATTAAGAGAACCAGAAAAATGTGAGGTGAAATATACAATAATAAAACACAACACAATTGTGTAAGAGTTTATATGTAAATGTAATGGCCAAAAATGTCTAAAAACCATTACACCCCTAGTTATTTCCTATATCACTGAATAGTGCATGTGTGTTTTCTACATCTTGTGTGTCCTTAGAGTTTCTTACCTGGTTTCATCAGGCATATCCTGGTCAGCCTCTGCAGCAGATGACGACTCCACATCAGCGCTGCTCTCACTTCCCTGAGCTGACAGACGACAAGGCGACTCTGGACTCACACTCTCACTGCTGTAAACACACACACACACACACACGCATACTCGTTTCCATGTCTTATGAGGACCAAGTTTGTAATCAAGTAGGTATTGGGTACTGAGTGTGTAACAGGTTTTGTTTTTTTAAATAAAATAAAATTTAAAATGATAAAAATTTAAAAATTAATACAAATAATTAAAAAATCTAAATACACAATAATAAAATAAATAAATCTAAAATAAATAAATAATGAAAACCATTTTTAATGAAGTAATATTTAAAATGATAGTTTGAAAATAAATAAATGAAAATGAATGAATAAATAAATATTAAAAAAATAATGGAAAAAATACACATATTTTTTTAAAGTACACAACAATAAATCCTTTTTTTCAAACATATCTTCAAACCTTTGAAAAATACATGTTTCACTTTACACCTGTTTCCCTCATGCTTATGTATTTATAAGGCCACATCATTTCTATTTTACTGGTGGGGACATTCATTTATATTTAACCCCCCTGGGGACCTGAATTTTGGTCCCCATAGTGTGAGTGTGTAAACATATTAACGTCGCCATAAAGATAGGAATATACACACACTCATTATATTCTGCAGACAGGATAACACAGAATAGAACGCCATGTATAATACATTGTGCAATCTGTATTCTCGTTTATTATGCTTGTGACTGGGCCTTTCACTGTTCATAAAGATGCATATAAAGAAACCAAATCATCTACATCTCCCCCTAGTGGCTGGCTGTGGTAGAACTCTTAAATCTTGAATATGAAGTAAAATAGTGAGGATATATAGCAGAGGTGTCAAAGTCATTTGAGTTCAGGGGCCACATTAAGCCAAATTTGATCTGCAGAGGGCCCAACCAGTGGAATAATCTAAAAATGACATCAACTCCAAACTTTCCTCTATGTTTTAGAGTGAAAAAAGGAAAGTTATGTAATGAAAATGTTCACATCCTTTAAACCAATTTGAATTTCTTCAGGAAAATAGGTGTAGTTTTAACAATATTATGTCTCAGTTTATCATTTCCACATGTCAATTCTAATTTTCATATCACAGTAGAACCAAACATACATAAAATAAGTTGCCCTTCATACATGTCAAAATGTTCATATTTGTTCAAGTTACTTGTATTTTTGTGAAATTATCATTTTAGTGTAAATACAAATTACATTAATATTTTTACATTTACAAAGAAACATTTGGAGTTGTATTTATATGTAATTATCACAGCATTTTACTGAACTGAGATTAAATTGATCTGTATGAACTAAAATGGTTTATATCTTCAGTGTCATTTTTGCATTTCACAAACTCATCCCAGGAGCCAGACTGAACCCTTTGGAGGGCCAGATTTGGCCACCGGGCTGCATGTTTGACACCTATGATATATAGCCTATGAGACAGAAGATTCATGATTGTTACCTGTATGATATACTTTGTAATAATCTATTTTGAATTCAGCAAATTTGCCTTGAGCTGGTGTTTCTCCCATGATCTTTTGTTTGTTACTTATTTGTCAAACACCCACTTGCATCCTCAAATTTCTCAATCAGGCTTGAGCTCATGTAATGTAATTAAAAGGTACATGTGCACTAAGTACCGCCTAAAGATTATCTCTATTTTATGCAGTAGACGTCATCTGCAGGTTTGTGCATCTTTCTGAGTTGTCATCTTTAAGATGGATTTTTAAGCTGGGAGGTATTGTACTGTAAATCCGGCCACCAGGAAAATGACCAAATATCGACCTTTGCTTATTGCTACTGAAATGCTGATTTATATGCATTGTCCCTGTCAAATAAATAAATAAAATTAAAAATTAAAAATAAATATTAAAGAGGACATATCATGCAAAATGGAATTTTTTATGTTTTTAACAACATAAATATATTAAATTATGAACAAAAACCATCCACTCTCCTTTTCTTCTGATCCATTTCTTGTTGTTTTGGATTTTCTATGCTTAGTACATCACATGCATAAGGAGCGTTTCCACTATTCCACCATTTTGCCAGAACTTCATGGTATGCACGCGTTTCCACTGAACTGGCCGCTCCGACAGGACCGCTTTCTGGAACTTCCGCCTTCCTAAAAAAGTTCCTGTCAAACGAGTCGCGCAGATTGTTTTTTTGCGAATGACATCAGATTGTGGACAAATGAGTCAAGTTTACCACACGACAAAGCAGAAACATTCTCACTTTTCCAGTTCCGTTGATCGGTAGCGTTTGCTTATTTGTCTGATAATACTCTGTCGACCACATTTCTGGAGTAAATTGGCTGTAATTTTATGAGAGGTTCCGTCCATGTCACCTGCATTATGGGATCTATTCTCGTGGATCTAGGTCAAAGGTCAATAAAAATAGAAAAAAATTGGTCAGTGCCCAATACTTGAACAGTTTTAATGTGATTGATTTCAAACTTCTTGGGAATGACCATACTCAGCTGATTTTTATTTCATTGGTGTCTTTGTCTCTTTCTCTGCTTCAACTTTTTCAGGGTCCATTTCTTTCTCCTCTTCCTCTTGGTAGCTTGGAAGAGAGGGGCGGAGTCAGCTGAGATGGGCGGAGTCAGTGGTCAGTCATTTGCATGAAAGCATGAGGCACTAAAACAAGAGTGTTTTAAAAAGGCTGTTTTTTCATGTCGAAGAGGCTGCTGTATCTGCATCAACGTGATAATTTGACCAAAGCATGTGACAGATAGGTCACTGAGACACCAGGGAACTGATTTAATTTGTGGAAAGTTGGCATGATATGTCCCCTTTAAAAAAAAAAGGTTACCCTCATATCGCCTCAGGTCTACTGCATTACATATGCTGAATGTAACTAATATTTTGACATCCCGGTGCATTGTCTACTAACTTGATATGCTTCTCTAAAAGCAAAATGGCCTGCTCTTTCTCCTCCAGCTTCTTCTTCAGGGATGTAATTTCCTTCTGTTTCTCCAGCAGTTCTTTCTGAAGACGGTAGTTGCTCTCCTCCAGAGTCTCACAGAAGGCCTGAGGGGAGAAACACAGAGGGTTTGTGTTGCGTCAAAACAAAAAGACAAAGACAAGAACATTTTAAAGAACAAAAGTAAAAGTGAATGAAAGAAAAGTCAAGATGGAAATGGCATGTGGGGAATAAGGTGAAGAGAAACAACATGTTAAAAGTTCAGCATAATTATTCAAGTTAGCTGTTTTACAAGGATCTATGTGCAACACTAGATGGTGTAATGGAACAAGTCTTTGCCCTCATATCAGCAAAATGTCACCAACCTACATCACACCTCTGTGAAATAACAGTTAAAATAGTAAAACAGGGCCTTGAGTCACAATTTCAGCTCTAATTTCAGCTGTAGTTTTATGTTTTGTTGATATTAAAAAGTGTGACTGTACCATATAAAACTCTGATTATGTCATAAAAACCTAATGCAGGCATAAAATCCACATAAACATCACAGCGTTTCCTTTGTAAAACACGTCAGTGTTATGAAGTTGCTGCAGGCGATTTCATAATGAAACAGGTCAGGAAAAGACCCGAATCACCTATGTCCATGTAGTCCTGTAGTCATTTTATATGCTTTGCCTGTTTGTTAACCAAAATATGAGTGCTTTCTTGTTTTTAGCCTCTGTCTGTTGCTTATAGCTCTGTAAAAGATTATTGCTTTTGTAGTTTTCCTGTTCACTTCATTAAACATGCTCACTATCATTTTAATTTCACTGTGTTTAGTAATTACTGAAAGAAAAAAAAAACTGAAAAAGAGGGATAGGAACATTACAAATCTGCGTTTTAGTTGTACATGTATTCACAGTGAATTGGGGGTAAAATATATAATCACAAAAATTTGGGAAATAGTCTAATAATTATGGTCAGTTAAAAACAATGTGTGATGTTACATTGTGGAAGCAGTACAGTGCATTTAAAATCTGATAATGTGTTATTGGTGCTACTTATAAACACTTCTGTTAACATCAATTAATTAGTCAAATGTGCATATTTGCCTGTAAGCAGAGGTGAGAAAAGTACAACAAACATAAAAATATCAAATGTAGAATGACTGAATTGACTTCTTCATAGGATTAAAGGTGAAAATATAGCAAGTAGAGTTGTTAGATCTGGTCCAAGGACTAAATCATTTTTGTACGGGATAAAATCACAATCCAAAAAAGATTTACACTCCCCTGGCCTTATTAGAAAAAGTTATTTCTGCTGATTTCTTGAGGTTGATGGCTTTCTAAAAAGTTTTAGCCTGTGTAAAAGGGTGGCTGTGGTTCAGTTGGTAGAGCGGGTCGTCCAATCCATATGTCGAAGTGTCCTTGGGCAAAGACACTGAACCCTGACTTAGTCTCCCAGTAGGTCTGGCAGAACCGTAGAAACCTACTTGTGTATGAGTGTGTGTGTGTGTGTGTGTGTGAATGGGTGAATGTGAAGAAAAGCAGTTTGAGCATCATGAAGGTGGAAAAGCACTTTATAAGTGCAGTCCATTTACCATTTAAAAGTTTGAGCTTCTCCCTGTAAAATGTAAAGACTTTTTCCTAGTTTGTATTGTGGGCATAGCCATGGGTGTGCTGATGCTACCCACAGACGCTGCTGACACACCCAAAAAAAGTTGCGTTACCTGCACCTAGCAACCCGACTGTACCCCTCACCCAGCAAGCATTGTGGGAGCGGTAATGAGAGATAACCATAACTGACACAAAGATCCCTGAAAAGTTATTTTAAAAAAGATAGTACCAATGTCCCTGTGGTCATCCATCTTGCTATCAACAAAAAGGGAGTCATTCAATAGATCATAAAATCAGAATTGAAATCTGTTGAGAATTGAGGAAGGAGAAGCAATTTTAGTGCCAGAATGGAAACGTATTCAAAGTTGTAAACAAGTTGTTTACAATTTACAATTTCAACCAAAAAAAGATAAGTTTTGTACCTAATGCTTTGATCTATCAAATGAATCAACCAGAATTAAAATCCATTGAGAATTGGAGGAGAAGTGAGTTTAGTGAATTCTGGACAAAGAGTACGACAGACGAAGAGCAATGGCAATAGTTCATCGCGACTTCGTCTGGATGTGTAATTCATGAATATGAAAAGCATATTCATGAGTAAAACTGCTAATCCATACAGTACATCCATATCATTTTATTTTGATGGGAGCTTTGTATCCACTCACAAATATCCAAAACACAGAATGAAAAGTAACCAGTCTCTTAATTGTGAACATGTACTGATAGTGTGTGTTTTAACAGAAAATAAAGCTAAACACTGAGCTACTGTAATCACATTTTAAAAAAATGTAACTATATACAAATAAAAATAAATAAAAAATAAATGCAGGACATGCGATGTGACATTGATGTCCAACAATATATTGTGCAGCTCTATTTCAAATACATTGACACAGTATATTCATAGACTTACTCTGCTTTCCTCCAGACTATCAAAGGGTCCTGGTGGATCATCCAAACATAAAAACTCCCTCACCGCCAGGCTGCCAGAAAAATAAAAACAATATGTGTTAAAGCATTTCAGTTTCAGAAACAAACCCACTTATTTATTCACCGATTCCCTGAAATTACCCACGAACCCACATCACATACCAGTTGGCTATGTCCTTGTGTGCGACCAGATTTTGCAAAAACGCTTGCAGACCGAGCTGTCGGTCCTCGAGGAAGTCACTGTTGTAGTTGTCTTTGAACCAACGCTTTGGAGGCAGTGAGAGCCGGAAGCCCGGAAACATCTCCTTCAACTAGAACAATTCCAAACACATTGGAATAAGCAGATGGTCTCTGACACAAGTCTTAAACACAACATGCAGTTACTGGCATACCTTCACAAACTAGAGTGAGGATATGGCCTTCCAATTCTTGCATCATAAATATGATTTTACGGTTGTCTAGATCTAGGTATTTTCATCATATAGCTGTGGAAATGTACATTTTAACATGGATATTTTGTGCTTTTGCTAATTTTCTGTCAAACGGTGCTGGGGACTATTTACCGTTTCCATTTTTATGTTGACATTTTTTTGGCTTAATTAACACCGTTCCGTGGAAGAACATTGTTTATAGTCATTTAACTTACTGGTACCTAGCAGCAATTTGAATGTTATTTACCTTTACCATTTGTATATTTAACTTATTTTATATATATATATATATATATATATACACTGTATATGGCAATGGAACTAAGTCTAAGCCACTCAAGTGTGAACAAATAATTAAAAAAATTGTTCTGCCTTTCTTCTTCCTCTGGAATTGGTAACACAGAACAAACTGTGGAGGATCTGGAATTGATATAAAATATAATGCCATGTTTCATGTTAATATGAGGAATCATTACTGATCTATTACTCTGTAATGCAAAGTTTGTTCACATTTAAGATTAAAACATCTTAAAAGTAAGATGACTCTTACTTTTGTGTTTTACAAGATCAGTCGAAAGGTAATATTTTGTGTTACACGTACAAATATGTAACACCAGCAGTTATAGGTAACTATCATGGCAAGATTGCCATGAGGACAGATTAGTTTAAGTCACTTCCTGTTAGCATGTTTTGTCTGGTAGTATATCTTTACATTACATTTTTATTTTGAGTTAAAGACACATTTGGTCATTGTGTTCTCATTGTTTTGTGTTATAAGTTTGCATCTTCGTTGTTAAATAAATAACTATTTTCTTTTGGTTGTGCTACTATTGTTATCATTGATTGCGCTCTGTGTTGCAGTGGAGGTGGACTCCAACAGGCCTTGTGGCTTTGTTACTGCCTCCAGCACATTGATTGTCTATTGGATATTTACTTTCTATATTCTTGTGTTTCATATTTGCTTTCTGTGTTCTGTTTTTATATGTGCAAGTGAACAGAATAAATAAATCAATGCATTGAATTCTTTAAACAAGACATCAGTCTCTGGACAAATTAGACAAACACATGCACCTTGATTTTCACCCTGATTGTAATTACCTTCTGTCCTAGAAGCAACGGCACTCATTGTAAATTTTCCTCTTTTTATTTATTTCCTTTTTTTTTAATTTACACCATTTGCTTCAGATCATATTTAGTTGAATGTGGCCCCTGAACTAAAATGAGTTTGACACCCCCAACATACCGTAATTTCCGGACTATAGAGCGCACCTGACCCGCACCCACCTCATTCTAAGAGGAAAACCGATTTTGTACATACACAAGCCGCACCTGTATATAAGCCGCATGTGCCCACATTAAAACATGTAACACAAACACAAAATTAACCCAAACCCGACTTCAAGTCCCGCGAATGAAACTAAATGTCCTTCATTAACCCTTGTGCGGTCCTTCGTAAAAGGCACACTGGCTGTGTCCTACAATCGGGTCTTAAAAACCCAGATTCCAAAGTTCAGTTCCATAGACTCATCACCCCACCCCCCAAGGATATATTACTGTTTTCAGTAGTAAGCAATGGCATCCTACAGTACGTATAAAAAGGTACATTTGTGAGCCACCGGGTCTCTTTGACCCGAAGGACCGCACAAGGGTTAAAGTCCACAGTCGAAAAATCACAGCCGGCAAAATGAACAGAAAATGATACTTAAGGTTTGATGCAGACCTGCAGAGTCCGGGTCCCGTTGAAAGTAATCCAAGGAAAAAAAAGTGTATATTTCCAAAGGTAAGGGAGGGAAAAATATATATCCACTATTGTCCGCCGCATCCACAAACAGGTGGCTGGTCGCCGCCTCGCCTCATCTATGGCAGAGTCAGTGATAACTTTAACCTTTCGCCGAGAGTTCAGGTCAAACTCCTCCGTGCCAACGTGCAAAAATAATCCACAGGGTCTGGTCGAGCCTCTGTCTTCTCTCACACACCGCCGCGGGTTTTTCTTTAAGCAACTTTTTACCCCTTGTACACCTGTCCGTCACCTTTACCGCTCCCACTTAAACCCGTCACCCCGCGTTTGTTCCGCCCCTCCTTTTTCATTCAGTCTTCCTCGACGCATATATTCCACCGGTCTAAATCTTACCTTTTCTACTCGAGCGCCTCTGGCGGCCGTTAGGAAAATTACATAAATTGGCCGCATCACTGAAAAAGCCGCAAGGTTGAAAGTTTGGGAAAAAAGTAGCGGCTTATAATCCGGAATTTACGGTAAATGGTTTCATTAAAATATGATTATGATGGAAAGAAGTGGAAAGTAACTAAGTAAAAGTATTTCGTACTAAAATAGATTTTTACTTGAGTGTATATTTTTCTGGCAACTTTTTACTTTTACTTCCTACATTTTTGCATAAATATCTGTACTTTATACTCTTTACATTATCAGAAAAGATGAGTTACTTTTTCAAACTAAACATATGTGACAGTACAAAAAATAAGCCATCAGAGGGAAAAAAAATCAGTGAAGGAGAGAAACTGACTTTATATGTTATAATTATATGACTATTATCTCACAATTTTGACTTTGTCTCAAAATGTTTACTTTTTATTTCACAATTTTAACATTTCATCTCGCAATCTTGACTTTTTCTCTTAAAATTATGCATTTTTAAAATCTCATTTGTAATTTTTTTCAAATATAATGATGACTTTTTCCTCAATTTCCTGCCTATACCCAGAAAGCTGAGTACAGTGACCTGATCAAACATTATCTACATAGTAACTCACCTTTAAAGGCTTTATTTTAGATACTTTTGAAACATTTCTGATTTTTCCTGGTGAAATAAGTACTATTATATTCATGGCAAAAAAAAAAAAGCAATTTTCCTTTTTATGTTTGTACTTCATTACAATTGTGAAATTGTACTTCTTTACTTATACTTACGCAAAGGAGTTGAATCAATACTTCCACTTTTACTAGAGTATTTTTTCATACCAGTAACTGTACTTCTACCCAAGTACAGAATGTGAGTACTTTGACCACCTCTAGTAACAGATCATCATTTTTAACAAGGGAAAGTACTGTATCCGTCAGCTTTGAATTATATTTTGTCAAACAAAAAATATATAGAAATACAGTATTGTGCAGATGTCTTGGTCCAAAATTAGGTTTATTACGTTAGTAAAGTTCTAATGTCCACACATATACATTTGTATCTTTATTTAGATCCAAACTGATATGTGTGAGGTATGAACAGCAGGAAAAATAAGTTTAAGTTTAAAACCAGCTTCTTTGAATATTTAGTTTGACCTCTCTTTGCCCTTAATATTTCTTTAAACCTTATATTCAGATAATGTGAGGTGTATTGCAATCCTTTTAGGTTTTACACCAGGTTTAACTTAACACGTGTCGGATGTTTCAAATTCATTGTGCTGCTCTTGTCATGGGGTCAGAGTTCACAATATATATACTATAATATATATCCTATCTTTTGAGTGCAGAGCAAAAACAGATTTCCGATAGGATTAGGTTTAAAAAGAGGCACAAAATTGTTTTCCAGAGGAAAATTGTTCAATAAACTCCATAAGGTATTTATTATTTGGGTGATTCTCATTAAACTGAAAAAAATTTAATAAATGACCCTGAGGTTTTAGTGGTTAAATAAATCCTATACATAGCATTATTTTACTGTAGAGGAAAATGTGTTTTTTCCTTAACACTCTGTCATTTTAAAATATTCTATTTTTATTTTCCAATTTTTATACATTTTCTGGGCAAAATCTCATTGACAAAATGTGGCGTGATCAAAATTTCTGGTGTTTAATTCAGAGAAAAAATAATAATCAGAGGTGGAAAAGTGCTGAAAAAATTTAATTGTGTAAAAGTATCTTTACTTTGTTTAAATTCTACTCAAAGTAAAAGTAAAAGTACACATGTAAAAATTGACTACAGTATAAGTAGAAAATTACTTCATTTAAAATGTAATGAGTACAAGTTACTTTGTTCCTTTAATTTATTTAATGCAAAAAAAAGGATGACTCATGAATAAAGTTCAGCACAAGTTGTTTTAATCAACTATGAGGCATATTAAAGTGCATATTCACACTCAGTTGAGTTCAGTAACATGGTCCTCAACACAAGTAAAACAAGGACAGTCGCAACCTGAACTGTTCAATGCAAACTTTTTTGAGAGCCATTGTCCAGCCGACAACATTATAAGAGTAAAGAAATTTAAACAAGTATTAAAGTATTCAAAAACACAAAATACACACAACATAAAGTGCCCAAAGGATCAAAACATTCAAATAAAAAATTCCACAAGGTCCAACTATTCCATATAAATACTTTTGAAGTATCACTATTCATCCCATTCATTCCCATTCATCCCATTCCCATTCATCCCATCCATTCATTCATCCCTACTTCGCTTTGATCAGGGTGAAAATAATATCACGGTGGCATGTTGTGCTTACATGTGGTGGTTGTTGTTATAGGGGATGTTTAAAACAAACAATAAATTAACCATTTACAAAATAAATGCCATTTGTGCCTTTCACAAATTTGACGTAGAATTTAAGGAGGCTGAAAGCTCCATTCTGGCGGGCAGACACATTTTACATTGCATTATTACATTGTTCCTGTGTGTGTGCTTGAACTAAGGATGTTAACTGATGACTGTTTGACCGATGGTTGAAAAAAAGCCATCCTGCATCAGTCATTCCACTGCACAATCTCTTTAGCATTGTAGTGTATGTTATAAAGAGGAAGCTTTGTGATCTCTGTGTAGTATATCTTTCAAAATTATGAATTTGAACATTAACAATACAAGACGGAATTCATTAAGAGCAAACTCAGAGCTCAGTTAATCTACACTCAACAAAAATATAAACGCAACACTTTTGTTTTTGCTCCCATTTTTCATGAGATGGACTCAAAGATCTAAAATTCATTGCAGATACACAATATTACCATTTCTCTCAAACATTGTTCACAAATCTGTCTAAATGTGTGATAGTGAGCACTTCTGCTTTGCTGAGACAATCCATCCCACCTCACAGGTGTGCCACATCAAGATGCTGATCTGACATCATGATTAGTGCACAGGTGTGCCTTATACTGCCCACAATAAAAGGCCACCCTGAAATGTGCATTTTTTTTTTGCTTTATTGGGGGTTTGGGGACTCAGAACCAGTCAGTATCTGGTGTGACCACCATTTGCCTCATGCAGTGCAACACATCTTCTTCGCATAGAGTTTATCAGATTGTCAATTGTGTCCTGTGGAATGTTGGTCCACTCCTCTTCAATGGCTGTGCGAAGTTGCTGGATATTAGTGGGAACTGGTACACGCTGTCGAATACACCGGTCAAGCACATCCCAAACATGCTCAATGGGTGACATGTCCAGTGAGTATGCTGGCCATGCAAGAACTGGGACATTTTCAGCTTCCAAGAATTGTGTACAGATCCTTGCAACATGGGGCTGTGCGTTATCTTGCTGAAACATGAGGTGATGTTCCTGGATGTATGGCACAACAATGTGCCTCAGGATCTCATCACGGTATCTCGATAAAATGCACCTGTGTTCTTCGTCCATAACAGATGCCTGCCCATACCATAACCCCACCACCACCATGGGCCACTCCAGCCACAACATTGACATCAGCAAAGCGCTCACCCACACGACGCCACAGACGCTGTCTGCCATCTGCCCTGAACAATGTAAACCCAGATTCATCCGTGAAGAGAACACCTCTCCAACGTGCCAGACGCCATCGAATGTGAGCATTTGCCCACTCAAGTCTGTTACGGCGACGATCTGGAGTCAGGTTAAGACCCCGATGAGGACGACGAGCATGCAGTTGAGCTTCCCTGAGATGGTTTCTGACAGTTTGTGCAGAAATTGTTTGGTTATGCAAACCAATTGTTTCAGCAGCTGTCTGAGTGGCTGGTCTCAGACGATCTTGAAGGTGAACCTGCTGGATGTGGAGGTCCTGGGCTGGTGTGGTCACATGTGGTCTGCGGTTGTGAGGACGGTTGGATGTACTGCCATATTCCCTGAAACGCCTTTGGAGACGGCTTATGGTGGAGAAATGAACATTCAATGCACGAGCAACAGATGTGGTTGACATTCCTGCTGTCAGCATGCCAATTGCACGCTCCCTCAATGCTTGTGACATCTGTGGCATTTTGCTGTGAGACAAAACTGCACATTTCAGAGTGGCCTTTTATTGTGGGCAGTATAAGGCACACCTGTGCACTAATCATGATGTCAGATCAGCACCTTGATGTGGCACACCTGTGAGGTGGGATGGATTATCTCAGCAAAGCACAAGTGCTCACTATCACACATTTAGACAGATTTGTGAACAATGTTTGAGAGAAATGGTAATATTGTGTATCTGGAATGAATTTTAGATCTTTGAGTCCATCTCGTGAAAAATGGGAGCAAAAACAAAAGTGTTGCGTTTATATTTTTGTTGAGTGTATGTTAATCACACCAGTTTTGAGCGTTTACTCAAAACAAACAAAACACAAAGCTGACGTGAGGTAATGGAACTTCTTGAGCTAGCAGCTAGAGACTGGGGCAGCAAGTTGTCACCACGGCAACCCAACAGCGCTGTGTGTTATCTATCTGACAGACCTACTTAAAATGACATGACGGGTGGACTATGACAAAAGGAGTTTGTGCAGAACTGGTGACATATGTTTAAAAAACTAAGTGAGCGCACCATGGTGTGTAAATGGCTTTGAGTGTGTGAGCCGACAAAGCAACCATTTTATTTTCTCGGTGACCGACTTCAACCGATTAATGAGGCTCAGTGATCACCCAAGATTTTTTAGAAATTTCGCCATCCCTAGTTTGAACGCAAATAGCTCTTCTGAATTGGGTCAAGGCTTTTCTAAGAATGTCCTCTCCCAAATTTGGGTCTTCCACCAGACTCTTCCTCCTCCATGATATCCACATCTTCAGCTACAACAGCCATGTTCCAACGCATAGAATCAGAAAGGGCATGTTCAAGGCAAGGTCACGCAATTGATGTTCACTTCCAAGGTCACAGTAGTGACATGAGGGGTGTCAAATGTACATGTCAAAATGTAATTGAGTAAAAGTAAAAAATTCCACATTTCAAAAAGTACTTTTTTGGTTTATATTGGTAACTAGGAAACGAGTTGATGTGCCAGCCAGCTGACGTGGTGATGTGGAGTATGCGTGTATGTGACAGTATCAGAACTTTTCTTTGTCAGCTAAATAAATGATATGGGTCCGAAGACGACAGACTGACGACCAAGGAAGTCAAGGATATTAAAAAAAAAAAAAATCACTTGATTTTTTAATAGAGGAAGTTTCTGCTGTTCGGCACTACCAGCAGAACATCATGGATCTGGTGAAGGCACTGAAGCTGCTGAATGCTCAAAAGGAGAAGCGCATTGCCTTCCTGGAAAGCAGAATCGCGGACCTGGAATAGTATACGCGAATCCATGATGTAATAATCACCGGCCTCCAAATTAAACCTTGGTCATACGCTCGAGCGGTGACCACGGACCCTGGTGGGATGGATGCTGACTCCATGGAGCATTAGGTGGCTGGATTTCTTCAATCTAAAGGGGTAAAGTTGGACTGTAATAACATCTAGGCCTGCGACCTGTTGCCAAATAGAAATACCAATGGCAAGCCTGCCGTAAATAATGCGATTTATGAACAGGAAACAGAAGATTGCGCTGCTAAAACAAGGAAAAAAGCTAAAAGCAATGGACATCTTTATAAACAAGCAGATAGCCAAACACAGCACTGATATAGCCAGAAGAGCACGCCAGCTAAGGAAACTAAGAAAAATACAAAACACCTGGACATTCAATTGCAAATTATTCATCAAATTAAACGGGACCCGGAGGAAGCGAAAGTCATCTGTATCAGAAATATCAGTGAACTGGACAAATACCAATGACTGTGAAGTGGATTACTGGAACAAAGCTGGTCAAGATCATCTGGGTGATCTGTACTGGATTTGAGGTAACGAACAGAACTCAACCATAACAAACAATGACACAAGTGACTCTACATCTGGAGAAAGTAAATTCATATCACAAAGAATAAGTGAATATCAACGACTGGAACTGGAAACACCTGGATACACTAATCACAACATCATGGATTTGGAACATGACATAGACCCGGACAATAACTTTTTTTCTTCCAAAAATAATATCTCTTGTTATGATACAGATGAACAATACAACCACAACATTCTACAATATCTGAAGGTAGATGACAACTGTGGTTGATAATTTGCTTGAATGTTTAACAATTGAAGTCTGCATGAAGTAAAAAAGAATATTACTGTTAGCTGCATTTACAGACCACCAGGTTCAAGTATTAGTACATTCAGTGAGTGGATGAAATCATCTCAAAAATAAGCAAGAAAGTTACTTTTGTTTGCGGGGATTTTAACATTGACATTTTGAAACCAAACAAACAGTATTCTACTGATGACTTTATCAATATGGTTTACAGTATGAGCCTACTCCAAGAACCACCAGATCCAGCAGAATTACATCCCCCTGTGCCACTCTCATTGATAACATTGTCTCCAATGAGATGGATAATAACACAATAAGCAGACTAATGACATCAGTGACCTTTTGCCAGTGTTCATAGTCTAGGATGTCAAATGCAGACATAGGTTAAACAAACAAACAGTATATAGAAGTGTAAAATCAGAAATAGCCATAAACACACTTAAACAGGAATTACTAGAGTATAACTGGGATAAGAGTTACATGAAAAAAGATTTTAACCTTGCATACAGTATAAGTTCCTAAGAATATTCTGCTCATATGATAAACATTGCCCAGTTAACAAATGTAACAGAAAGTTATCATATACTACTCATTGTCCATGGATAACAAAAGGCCTACAAACTGCTTGTAAAAAGAAAAATAAATTGTATAAAGATTTCATAACACAGAACTAAAGAGGCAGAACATAAATATAAAATATATAAAAATAAATTAACTAATATTATAAGGGTAAGTAAGAAAGATTACCAAGAAGATAATAGATGACAGTAAAAATAACACTAGAGGTATTTGGAATGTATTAAAATGTTATTAATGCGATGCGTTTGCCCCTGTAGGCCACCGTACTTTCCAACCCTGATAACAATGAAACTTTTGATATACAACAATGTAATGGTAGTTGTATTTATTGTATTTATTCATAAATTGTTATTCTCATTACCACAATATATTTGAGAAGTGCATTGAAAAGCTATAGGAATTTGAATATGACCTGAAACTACCCACAATGCATCTGTACTAACAGAAGATCCAAGATAACTACGAGATGAGTCACCTTTATTTTATGCTCCTCTAAAATGTTATGATTTGTCTCATAACTGCATGAATATGACAAGACTGATTCTCATTACCCAAATTAGTCAGCATTTCATAATGATTTTTTAAAAATTATTTTATTTGTTTGGTAATAGGGTATTATTTTTCAGAATGTGACAAGTCATTATTTAGCTCGGTCATAATAGCTATTGCTTGTGCCAAGTCATCGCATCACAGCACTGCATTTTCTCATTATAAAAAAGTTTCACCTTTCTTGAGAATCACCCATATGTAATTAACTTCATTATTTTTATTGGTTTTATTTATTATTATTATTGTAAGTTTGAGACCAACAGATGAAATGAAATGAAATAACCATTGCTTTGGATGACTTTGATGGTCTAATAATTTTCTGGGTGATTGTATTATGTGATCTCTAGTGAAAACCCTTCCTGATAGAACCCCACTGACACTGTACTTGACATGTTGAACCTCCACATCCTGTTCTCTACCATCATGTACCGGGCGTGTTGAGCTATACGTTCTCTGTTTGTATCTGACCTGATGGGTTGCTCTTATCAGATGACATAGAAACTCTCTGTGTTTAACTCATGCAGCTCATGCAGAATCCCATAAGGAGGCCCTAGGAGTCTTACAGTTTTCCACGTAACTGACTCTTTGACTATATGATCTGGCCTTACATTGAAAAACAGTAGATATAACCCTTTTTAGGATCTCTGCGGGTATGCGGAGGGTTTCTCACGGAATGTTGTTTGCAAATTCAGTATATAGACTCAGATCAGATTTTCACAAGGCTGTTTGAAGCATGCAGTCTTAACAGTATGCAGGTCTGAAAGGTGCTTATAAAGTATGACCATGAAACATTTCACCATACCATTATTAAAGACCTGATCCAGATGTTAAGTTTTATGAGACAAGTGTAGCATGAATGTATGTGTACTGTATTTCAGTGTGCAATGTCTTTAGGTCAGGTTGTACATAGTGGCATTATTCTGTTTTAAGATGAATTTTAGATGGGTATTTCACTTTGTCTTTTAATTACAGGGATGCAAACACAACCACACACAACCAACACAACCCCTGCCACACACACACATACACAAAATATCAGTCAGTCAATACTTTCAACAAAACAGCTTTCAGACTTTAGGTGCATAACCTGAACAGAAATAAATATGGAAATAATATTAATACTCAGTAATAAGTGGTAGCTCCCACCCACTCCTTTTGAACATGCTTGTATTGTTTTTTACTCTATATTTTCTTTTTCATTTCTTAATGTGCGAATAAATGAAATCAATCAAATCAGTTCATCTGAAGTTATTGGATAAGGTCCAGACTACTATGCAATGTCTGACTCCAGCCACAGGAAGGGCTTAAATACTTAAATACTGGTTCTGACATTAATTAATTCATAAAATTGGCATTTGCTCTCCAAGGTTCAAAGGTAGGAAAAAGGCACACAAACTTTACTCAAGAAGAAACATAAATAGTAAATGTAGTCGCAAAGATTCAACTTTTTTACAGGGTTAAAGCTCTAGTAAAGTTGTTAGCTGTGTTTGAGATAGAATCACAATCAACAATCTGATTTATTTCTTACAAAATGGCAGTTTTCTCTGGTTTCTGGGGGCTATGAGTTATTTTTGTTTTGCTTGTCTCAATAGAAGTTGTGCATTTTGCATACACTATTATAATAAAATTGCCAATATGATGATAAAGTAAACATTTCACATTTTTCTAGGTCCATCTGTGATGCTGTAGTGTTTTCATTATACACCTAGAGTGATGCTGTGTACCTCGTCCCCCCCCCACACACACACACACAAAAAGGTGAGAAGGGTATTGTTTCTGAGTTTCTTTGCTTGTAAGCAGCTTTAAGTGTGAGGTGGTCCAGAATAAATCCCATTAAAGGGCTCCTTCCACTGAAAACCACTTTATGTAACTCTTTTGGGATGGTGGTGTGTGGTAGTTCACAACCAGTCCTATACTCACTTCTTGGAGTATAGAACATGGAGCATAGCCTAGGATCTAGTCTGTCCCCAGTGGCCGCAAATGGTATTTGCTACGGGAGACAGACTAGACAGCCTCGGATCTGAAAATCCAAAATGTACCGGGCCAATCAAATCGCGAGGGGCGGGATTGGAGCCCGCCCTGCCTCATGACGACACAAATACGACACGTAATGTTGTAGTCGCAGAGATGTAGCAGCTAACACACATTGCCGTAACACCAGTTGCTAGCTGCTAGACAACATGGCTCATCACCAGGAACAACCTTTCGAGCTGGCTTTGGCAGCAACGCTAGGTGATTTAAAATTACAGTTTTCCCTGCGAGAGGAGCAGAAAATGGCACTTAAGCTGTTTTTAGAAAAAAGGGACGTTGTCAGATTTTTGCCCGCCGGGTATGGCAAAAGTTTGATTTATCAGCTGGTTCCGCTAGTGGGACGACACATGGGTCTGCACAACCCGCTGGTGATCGTTGTGTCACCCCTTTTAGCCCTAATGGATGACCAGTTGCAAGAGGCCGAAAAACTGGGAATACGAGCAGCACAACTCGGCAAAGGCGACCCGGAGGAGATCCGAAGCGGCCGGTGCCAAATAGTGTACGGGAGTCCGGAATCCTGGCTGAACCGGGAATGGTTAGACCTGCTCCATGTTCATCGCTCTGATTGGTTGGCTCTGACTGGTTACCCATCCAATAGCGTGGCGTTGTGTAAAGAGAAAATTTGACAGACAGCGGTTATCCCGCCCACAAATTCGCCTCGACTTTCTAGACTCTCCCCGTAGCAAATACCATTTGCGGCCACTGGGGAGAGTCTAGATCCTAGGCTACATGGAGCACACATGTGGGTCGAATACACAATTCGACCCACATGGGTTCACTGGTCAACCCACCATAGAGACGCAGACATACGAGCGACTGAGAGCAGGCAAAACCTAGCTATGTCACTAGGTCATAAGCCCCGCCTAGAGCCATGTAAGGCAACGCCCACGGGGCTCACCCCGCCCACAGGCTAGTTACACAAATGTCACGCACTTCTGTGTTAGATACATTGTATGTGTAAACATTAAAAGCCTCTGAATGCTCTTGCGGCAAAGTGTCGCAGTTTAATTCATCGCAGATATTTGTAATTTATGCACTCTCACCAAGGTGCATTTTCACAAACTCGCTAGGATTTCCCACCTGAATCCCCACTCCCCCCCATCTGCCGAACAAATTTGTCTTGCAGATTCTTCCACGTCCTCATGCACTCGGCCGAATCCATATTCACACAAGTTGTCTTCAACAATGATGTTTGTGTTCACAAAACAAGACAGAAAGGAGGGAAGCAGAAGTGCATGTAGTGTGGATATAGAACGGACCAATCAGAGGCCTCTTTTCTGGTCTTCTCGGTAACACTGTCTGTGGTGGGTTAGATTGTCTGGGAGATGCGCGCAACTCTCTGCGACAGGGGGCTAAAGAAACGACTTGGCTCTACAGCTTCCTTGTGATCAGCACACAAAACTACTTTTATACACTTTTATACACCCGAATGTTCAGAATAATTCAATATATTTAGTTGTGAATACTCACAGTTTCAGAAATAGTACTACTAACTGAAGTGTATTAAGTTACTAGAACATGTTCTTTTTTTAAGTTCTTCCAACTAATATTTTTTATTAAGGGGAACTATTGTGGATATAAGTTAACAAAGCATAACAACATAGATGAGGTTCAACTTATCAGGCGGCTGTGGCTCAGTTGGTAGAGTGGGTCGCCCAATGACCGAGAGGTTGGCGGTTCGCGTCCCGGCTCTGGCTGTCCACATGTCGAAGTGTCCTTGGGCAAGACACTGAACCCTGACTTAGGCCCCCAGTAGGACTTACTGTAGACCTTAGAAACCTACTGGTGTATGAGTGTGTGTGTGAATGGGTGAATGAGAGGCTAATGTAAAGCGCTTTGAGCACCATGAAGGTGGAAAAGCGCTATATAAGTGCAGTCCATTTACCATTTAACTTAGTGGAATTAAGTCATTAAATGCTGATAATGACATTGTACTGTTATTTCTATTGTTTAAAATAAGGATGACTGAAAAAAAATAAGGATGACTGAAAAACAATAAACTTAACTGATGTAGTAAATGCTGAAATACAATTTCAGAGCACTCCAAATCACGAGTGAAGTTAGATCAAGAGTGTTTCCAGGAGGTGTCATGGTGGCATGTATCTATATTTACAAAAGCACATGGTAGTACATGACCATGTGATAGTCACGTGATCGACAACTAAGAAGTCAAAATGGCGGGATGGTTGAAGTACTTCGATCAAGTTGACGAAGAAGCTGAAGGGTCTCCCTCTAATCATCTCTCTGGCATTATTATACACGAAGGGGATGAGTCCCCTATGAAGAAAGTGCACCAGCTAATTCGTGTATAGGAGATTTCGACAAAGTCAAACTTTGTGAGATACTGGCAAACTGTAACTGTAAAATATTGTATTCTTATACCAGTAGAAAGAAGTTTATTGTAATAAAATTCATATGTATTTTTACATGTGTGTGTGTGTGTATATATTCTTTTCCAATTTCAACTAAGAATTTTTATTATTCCTAATGAATGTAGTGTTTTCATAATTACAATGACTAGCTCTTATTCTGAAATATGATCTTGAAAATATGGAAATAAAATGAACCATATTAATATTTTATGAGCTCAGGATTTAGAAAAATTCCAGATTTCAAAATATCTGAGGGTTTTTAAGTATATTTTTTGTTAAAATCCTCTTCGAGCATGCCTATAGGGTAATAACATCTTAATTTGTTCAGAAATAGAAGTTCCTAGTATAGGACGACAGCACTAACATATAAACACGGCACATATTGAAACTAATGATGCAAACAACATGCCGCCATGACACCTCCAGGAAACACTCTTGATCAAGCCTCACCCATCTAACACACGGTGGTTGTTGACTGTGGTTGTCCCGCCTCCTCCTTGCTTCTGATTGGTCAGTAGCTTTTGATTGTGACATTGATGAGTGCAGCGCTGTTCTAAAAGTTGAAGTTGAACTGTGTCCAACTGTAGTGGAAAGAAAGGAGGGGGGGGGACCACTTGTATATATATATATATATATATATATATATATATATATATATATATATATATATATATGTACACACATATACACCAGTAGACGGCTGCTGCCAAGACACTGGCGCATGTATGAGTGTGTGTGTGTGTGTGTGAATGGGTGAATGAGAGGCTAATGTAAAGCGCTTTGAGCACCATGAAGGTGAAAAAAGGGCTATATAAATGCAGTCCATTTATGTGGAGGACAATAATGGCAAGTTAAACTGTAAACTTGTAGCTCTAAGTCTATATAGTCTTCACTCTAGAAAGTGTTTGAAATATTAATGCTTAAAATGAGAAATATCAAAACTATGAATACCGAAATTATGTTATTTTTCCTTTTTTTTATACTTTTATTAAAAAAAAATAAAAAATAAAATCCAACTCCAATAGATGTATCAGTGTTGGATAGTAGATATTTCCAATACTGCCACAAATACTCAAATATCGGCCAGCCAATGTATCGGTCGACCCTTAGTGTACTATGCTCATTCTTTAATCGGTGGCATTTTGATCACACAATGCCAGCTATCCTTCCCAAACCCATGAGAGCTTCATTGGCGTTTTGAGAACAGTACGGCTTTGTGTAGCTCTAAAATTTTCCACTGTGTGCTCATAAACAAAAGGAAACAGGCTGAAAGCATACGGCTTATAGTCAAAACAAGTGTCTGCATGACCTGAAAACCAAGACTCCACAATGGCCGTGGAGTTTAGAGTTACTAATTCCTACAAAAACGCATTATATATAGACACACCCATACACACCTTGTCATTGAGCCGGGAGAAGTCTGTGTACCTTCGGAAAACCACCCAGCTCTCATCAGGATTCTTCTTGACAAGGATCTTGTATACCTGCAGCACACAGGTGTGAAAAGATAGAATAAAGAAGGGGCCTGTGAAAACCAGAATGTGTTACACCTTTTTTTTTTTAGGGGTGCGACGAGACACTCCGCTCACAAGAGATACAAGATTGGGTTCACGAGATCAAGATGAGATTTTAAGAAAATTAAATTATAAATTATATGAATAGACAACTGAATTTTATTTAACTGAGTTGCACATGGATTTTATAACTCTGTAACCGTTACATTTTAATTAACTTCTTAATGAACTTCTTCCTCTACAAATTAAAACTAAAATAAAATGTTATAAAAGTTAAAATAAATAAAATCATATATTTGTCCTTTTTTCAAGTGCAGACAATATGTGAAAAACAAACAGTTCTTCTCTGTCAATACAGATTGAAAATAGCGCAACAGAGCATGACCAAGTATGTCACTGACGTGTCACTTCTTCCTTGACAAATTAAAACTAATAAGAAAATGTTATAAAAGTTTAAATAAAAAAAATACAATTATATATTTGTACTTTTTTCAAAATCAAATGCCGCTTGACTGTGGAAGTTGAGGTCCGAATATGTTGAGGTCCGAATAAGGAAATGCACCCCCACCAGGTGCATTTTCTCAACGGGGGCGTGCTGCAACCAGCTCTGGCCTTTACAGAACCCACCGCCTGGACTCGCCACTTCCCAGACTCGCTGCGCCTTCTCCCCCAGCGCATCAACCACATCGCCAGGGCAGGGACCAGCCCATGTATGACAGATGCCAGGGGTCAGCTGCGATGTGGGCAACCCACCGACCCATCTTGGAAACACAGGAGTCTAATGCACACACGAGTTAGGGGGTCTCCCAGAAACCCCACGGTAGCGGGTGCGCGCCGGCTAAGGTGGGATCCCAGCCCCGTGGGCCCAGGGACACACGCGGGCAGCAAAATCAGTGGACCCTTATGAACCTGATGTCCAAAACCAGAGAGAGCAATTCCCCAGCAAATTGCAGCCAGGTAATACCAGTATTTACAGATATCTTTTCTGGCTGCTTGCTGGATAACAAATCTCACAAGACGACGAGAAATATCGCCAAATTACATCTCGCGAGATGTTGTCACATGAGATCTCATCACACCTGTACCTGTCAGTGTAAAAAATAAGACCACAAATATGTACAGTAAAAAAAAAAAAAAAAGGAAAAAAGCACACTCTAGATTCAGTTCAAAGCATATGGTCTCTGCAGAACTCACAGTATTTCTGCCATTAGCATAGCGGTTGGGGCGAATGCAGCTAAAGCACTTGTGCTGGGACCCTGAGACTCTAAAGTCTCAGGGTCGTTCCACTTGCATTTGTGAGCGTTGATGTGAACATTGTCATGGGGACCGTTGTTACCTGAGAGCATAGTGTGTATTCTTTTCCCTTTTCACGTTTTCATTGTTAGGAACAATGGGCCTTTACAGCCCATTGTTCCTAACGTCATCTCTTTACCACATACTTTACATAGCGTTTCATATTCACACCTTGTTTTTGACAACCAACTATTGTATTTAGGCTCCCCAAATACAACACTGAACTTGCCCTTCCCCATCTGAGTTCATGTTCACATATGCCTGTTCCAACCACTTCTTTGTCTGTTCTACTCAATGACTGTTCTATTAGACACAATATGGTTCTATGATAGAGCTTCGAACTACTTTCTCAACATCTCTCCTCTGCTCACTCACTCATGTTGTACTTCGTCTTAGTGCCTTGCCTGCCACTGAAGCACATGACATGTAGGTCCATTCATGATTGGTTTAGGGAGAAAGTCTGATGCAACCCACAATCACATGATGTGCAGGTGCATTTTTGATTGGTTGAGTGGGGAAGCAACAACAGCGGACTTTACAGAAGCAGAAGTGAAGCAAACTCAAGTGTTACACGGTTACATGGTGGAAACAAACAAACACAGAAACACCGTCTGTCGTCAAAAAGCGAATCGTGTGTGTGTGTTTTTTTAAGACATTTATCATGCAGCTCTATTTCATACCGTGAACTTGGCCCTTTCTTCCATGACTTCGTAGCCCAGCACTATGGGGGTGATGGGTCTTTCTTCATCTTGCTGACTTTGTGCAGGATCAGACAGTGAGCGTGGGCAGGTGGAGTATTCTACAGTGGGTTCCAGAGTTCCGTTCACCCTGGCCCGTGTGGTGGGACTCTGGAGGGGCGGGGGCGTCCGGCTCCGCCCACCTCTGTCTTTGCATCGCGACTGTCGTCGTTGACTGCGGTCCGCCCCAGGCATCCCACTCAGACAGGACGATGACTCCGAGCTGCTGGAGACGCTGCCCAGAGATGATGCTCGCTGAGGCCGCCGCATCTTGTTGTTACCTCCCGATAAGACTCTTTCCAGTGGCACAGGGACAGGCACAAAGGGTGATGCCATTTTCCTGAGCTGCGTGATCCAGCCCCACCACTGCAGTAGTCAACGAAAGACCTCCACAAACAATAGCAGCTTGTGTCAGGGCAGCGGGGTGAAGATCGAAATAGAAGCAAGTTTAAAATGCCAAGTGACCTGTAGGAAAAAATTAAATAAAATCAAGGTAATCAAAATCCGTTCAGAACTTTTTGCATAATCCTGCCGACAGACAGATAAATAGACAGACAAACAAACAGACCCAGATGCAATACCTCCGAGGTTGAGTTAGTTAAATTTGGGTGGGTTGCAGTTGAAGCACTCAAATAAAAAGTCCTAACAGCTGAGGCATCTTCATTTCATCAAAAAACTAACCGGCAGATGGTGGGCGGGTTCGGTTCTGAAAACTGGTGGAAAAACGTTCATGTAAATGGATAGCAGGCGGATAGAGATTCTCAGAAGTGGTTGCGGATCAAAATATACACTATCACACATCTCTAATACCCCGGTATTTTTAAAAATGCACATTTTTTATGCTCCATTAAAAAAAAAAAAAACAAAAAACTGTGCACACAGCACAAAGTTTTATTTACGTTTTTATTGATCCGCATAAACAAGAGCTGTTAGATGAATGACACTGATACTCCTACTTCCTGTTCCATTCCACAGAAGAAAGCAAAGCATGGCCAAGTCATTTATTTGGACTGACAAAGAAGTTGAGCTACTTCTGAAAGTAGCTCCAGATGACAAGGCCAGGAATGAAGACTACAATTCTGACTGGGAGACCGTCAAAACGAAATCCGTGGAAATATTGATGTTGTATTTGGAAAAGTATCCAACGGCAGCTAATGATGCTTTCCCACATGCTAAGGCTTATGTTTAGGGGTGCAACGGTACACAAAAATGGCAGTTCGGTACGCACCTCTATTTTGAAGTCACAGTTCGGTTCATTTTTGATACAGTATGGAGACAAAAGGCAAAACTATTTTCTTCCTCAGCACAGAATTTACTAAACCAAAAAAATTTTCCATAAGAAAATGGAAATGGCAAATAATTCAAAATGCTGCTTGGTACCAGTAAGTTAAATGATATATTCTTAAATGATTAACCAAATGTTGAAATAAAAAATAATGAATTCCTTTTACATTCCTTAACAGTAAAAAAAACAAAAACTTCTTCCAACATCTTAAGTTGTCATTCCTTTTGGAGTCAGACGGGTCACCCCGAGTTACCAACACATGCTGCATCCGACGCCTTTAGCGTCAGGGTGCTGTTCGGCCCCGTCGGGAAATATTTTAGTAACGCGTGTGCAATACATTATCCCTTACTATTCCACACGGTTGTACTTGATGTAACATTTGTGCTGAACATGTGACCTACATCACATGACTGAATGTCTCTCCTTAAATACATCTTTGTGTCATTTGGTTTTAGTCAACTAAGCCCTGATAAAGGTCGTTGGAATGAAGGTGTTGGCTAGCCCATTTAGAATAAAGGACTTATCTACATCAGAGTGTCTCAGGACTACGGATGTTAACCCATGACCAATGGTTATCCGCATCAACGCTGTCTGGTCATAATTTTCTGTCATTGGTAAAAAAAAAAATTTGTTTACGTCGCCATGACTCCCAGGCGTACCTGCCCCCGCTGCAGAAAAAAATCCTAGAGGAAACAGTGTCTCTCCATAGCATATCTTTAAAAACAATGAATTTCAACATTAGCAGTAGGCTACAAGACAGAATTTATTAACAGCAAACGCAGAGCTCAGTTAATCTATGTGGTACGACCATTTCACACCAGTTTACAACGTTTACTCAGAACATAAACAAAAGACAAAGCAGAACTTCTAGAGCCAGCAGCTAGAGACTGGGACAGCAAGTTATCACCATGACAACCCCACAGCGTGGTGGATGAGTTGTGTTATCCATATGACAGACCTACTTATGACACGACTGATGCCGTAGGCCACTAAACAAACTAAAGCAGTTTGTGTAAAACCAACGCAGGCTGGTGGACATCGATAATGGGGTTTTTTCTCACAATATTTATAGCAGCAAAATTTTCTGTAACATCTAATGTTGTCTCTGTGTGACGCTCTAAAATCAGCTTTTAACATAACATTACTCAATCTCACAGTGTGACTTGTGTTTAAAGCTAAGTGAGGGCACCGTGGTGCGTAAATGCCTGTGTGTGTGTGAGCTGACAAAGCAAGTGTTTTCTTTTCTCAACGACCGACTTCAACCGGTTAATGAGGCTCAGTTATGGGCCAAGATTTTTTTAGAAATTTCACCATCCCTACTCAGGACAACCTTTTCTCTTGTTTTAATGCATTTATTAGATCCATAATGAGCACCTGATTTTTCGGGCACCCAAGAAGCCATCACCTTTCCTTTCCATTACTATGAAATATTTGAACAACAACCTTTTGTGTTTCAGAAGCCGTGGTTGCATCAGAAAGATTCACTTAGTTTGTTAACAAGAAAAATATAAAGAAAATTCTTGACATGTCCAACATGTCATGTCCTGGATCTGTTTTATTATCTGCTGAAACATCCAGTTTTGACCTTTGATAGAACAGTTCATGTGCAAAAATAAGCATGTTGGTTTCGAGAATGGAACAATACTTGGTAGGATTCAATGATTGAAGGTTTCTTAATGTAATACATTACAAATGCATGGGGTGTCCAATTTTTTTTTCCCCCACCTGTAAGGTGTACATCTAGGGTCCTCGAGGGCCACTATCCTTCATGTTTTAGATGTTCCCCTCTTGCAACACACCTAATTCAAATGATAAGCCTATCATTAAGCTCTGCAGAAGCCTGATAACGACCGTCAGATGTGCTGGAAGAGGGAAATATCTAAAACAGGGGTGTCCAAACACAGTCCTTTTGGGCCTGTATCCTGCATGTTTACGATATTTCCCTCTTTCAACACATCTGCTTCATTTAATGATCAGCTCATCATCATGCTCTGCAGAAGACTGATAATGATGTAATAGCTTTCAGGTGTGCTGCAACAGGGAACCATCTAAAACGGGGGGTGTCCTATCCTCATCTTTGAGAGCTACTATCCTGTATGTTTTAGATGTTTACCACTTTCAACACATCTGATTCAAATGATCCACCTATCATCAAGCTCAGCAGATGGCTGATAATGACCGTCTGGTGTGTTAGAAGAGGGAAACTCCTAAAACATACAGGATATTGGCCCTTGATGACAAGGTTTGGATATCCTTGATCTAAAAACATATAATATACTGGCCCTCAAGGACCAGATCTGAGCCCGAAGTATTCAATATATTACTATCTCAGTTCTGTTTTCATAACCTACAAAGTTCATGTAAGTGTATAAGCATAGAATATATGGAATGTAGGGGTGTAAAGAACCCTGAATCGGTAAAACTGACTACAAAGGGTCAAATGGCCCGGATTTACAGGAGTGAATCGGTTTCCTGAGGTCCAGCCACTGATCTGTAATTCTGTTCTGTTATATCTGTGGCTTAATGATGCCATACCATTTATTTTAAAGAAATGTGTAAATGCTAAAGGTTCCAAACAGAGGTTTATCTGCTGATGTTTGGAGGTACAGGCAGATGTAAAGTTAAAGGAAATGTGGGCAGGTATCGGACACGGAAGTGTGAAAATAAAAGCATTTATGGATGAAACCGTGGATCCAAATAGTTTTTTTTTTAAGGGAGCTTCATATCCAACTCAGTGTATTCTTACATTTGCAGGACTAATTAAACTTTATACCATTTTTATCTTTTATTTTTTACAGCTCAGGGCAAGTTAAATTCAAGACTTAAGACTTTTTTAATGCAGTTTGAAATTAAATGTAAGACCAAGGTGGCAATGAACCAAAATTGACAAGGGGAAAAAAACCCAGCAGATTTTACCCACTGTTTATTTTAAATAGATTTTTATGCCAATTTCAATTATTACATTTTAATGCCAATTAAGGCCTTATTTTTAGAACAATGAATTAAATGCCTTTTAAGACTTTTGAAGGATCTACGGGAACCCTGTGTATAAGAGCAGAGTTTTGCAAACCTTTTAAATTAGGCATACCATTGCCAGGTTTGCATTTCACTAATATTAGATATCTACAGGTATATTGTGCTTTATTTTATATATATATATATATATATATATATATATATATATATATATATATATATATATATATATATATATATAAAATAAAGTACAATATACCTTACCAATATACCTTACCAACAACAAATATATGGTGAGTTAAAAGAGACAATCCCAAGTCATAAGAGACACGACAAACTGAGTGTGAAACTGAAGCACTGTGGCACGGTTAATCTGTTACTGTTCATCACCATGGGTTTCAGATACTACAGCGCTTTCATAATTCATAGTTTGAGTTATTGTTTGTTTATTATGAATTACCAGCCTTGTAAATACTGACTGTACAGATCCTGAAAAAGATAAATCTAATTCTCACTTTGTGCATTATTAAGCTACACCTGGCTTGTCTGCCTCTGTCCATAATAATAATTATTACATAGACTTTCATCTAAAACTACTGTTAAATATTGCTAAACAGTAGTGCAAACATGATAAAAATATGTACACACACACACATTTTAGCAAAAAATTACAAATAAACAAAATCTCCATTTTGAATTTCTAGGGTCACCAGAAATTTGTCATGTAAAAATAGGGTCACAAGCCAAAGAAGATTAGGAAGCACTGGTATAATATAAAGATGTATTCCACTACATATTGGCAAAAATACTACTTCCTGTCTCACCTTAATGTAGGGATGGGGAGCTCCAGGCCTCAAGGCCTGGTATCCTGCAAGTTTTAAACCTGCAAGCCATTACATCATTATCAGACTCCTGTAGAGGTGGTCATTAACCCTTTAAACATCCAATCAACTTCACCTATATTTCTTAATAACGTACATTAAATGCTGCCATTTTGATAACATGCAGTTGGTGTTTTCTTATATTATAAATGAAAATATTAAGATGAAAACTGGGATATTGGAGGCAGGTCCTGTTAAATGATGTATTTGTACATACTTATTGATGTATGGAATTTTTTGGTTGTTTGTTTTGGTGTTTTTGTTGGACTATGAATGTGTTTGTTCCTCTGTGGATAATTATGAGACATAAAGGTTTGCCATTTGTATATTGAACAAATGAGTGATTGTGTGAGAATGTCCGTTGTGTGAGAATGTCCCTTATCAAACTACATTAGCTCATGTGACATTTGGGACAGGATTGGGTGGTTTTGCTTAACATTTTTAAGCGACTATTTCTGTCCTATATGTGGACCCTTGGAAGTTTAAAGGGTTAATTGAATCAGGTGTGTTAGAAGAGGGAAATATCAAAACATGCAGGATGCTGGCCCTTGAGGACCAGAGTTGCCTACCCCTGCCTTAATGTGGTGCCCCAATATTCACCCTCTTCCATAAAGCTCTTGTTAGTTTTTTTGTTTTAATTTCTTTAAATGAATAATGTTTCTTTAAATGCCTCCAAACCATTGCAAAAAAAAATTCTACCCATTATGTACATTATTTTTCCTTTTCCCAATGTGACTTTGTTCTTTAACTTGTGCACCTCCCCCTACAGTATTTAATGAATCTGTCAGTTATCATTAACTTGAAATAAAGGTACCAGACTGTGATGATAAATTATTGACAAGTTGCTGAGGTCATTCATAATTCACAGATTTGTGCAGTATGTGTCATCATATAGCTCATCTCTGTTCGTTCACAGTGACTCATTTTATTTACCTGTGTATTTTCTACAGCTTCCACCTGTCCTGAACCAACCCCTCAGCATCAGCTAGTAGAGCAGGTACAGACCTTCAGGTACCTGGGAACTGAGATAGATACTGTTTTGTCATTTAACCATCGTGTTGACTCTGTGTACAAAATGGTACAACAGCGCCTTCACCTGGTAAGGAAGGTCAGAAAAAAAGGACATTTTAACACTGGTTTACAAATCACTAACTGAGTCCATAATCACTTTCAGCATCACTTCATGGAGTAGTTTCCTGACAATTAAATCTAAAACTAGATTTTCATGCCTCTAAAATTACTAGTACAACCCAAACCCCTCCATCTGAACTCCATAGTCACTCAGTGCTGAGGAAGGCTACCCAGATACTGAGGACCCCTCACATCCACTCCACTGTGACTTTATGCTGCTCCCATCAGGCAGGCATTAGAAGGTGCCCCTGGCCCGCTAAAACACATTAAAAAAATTTCCAAAAGCAATTGCCATTTTAAACAGCTGATATTAAGGGTCCAGTTGTTCTTTTTATTGTGTTGATTTTTAATGTACTATGGTCTTTTTTATGAATATGTATTGCATGATTTCAACCTGACGAATTTCTGTCACCTTCTGTGACAGACGATTAGATAGATAGATAGATAGATAGATAGATAGATAGATAGATAGATAGATAGATAGATAGATAGATAGATAGATAGATAGATAGATAGATAGATAGATAGATAGATAGATAGATAGATAGATAGATAGATAGATAGATACTGCATCGGGAAATCAGCCTGGGTTTGCTTTGAAACGCGTTGAATTTCAGGGATTGCTTCGGGCTTACAGCTGTTTCAACACACTGCCAGATGACTGTATTTGCTTTAATTCCGCAACAATGGAGTTTAGAGAAGCCAACACACCAGGCTCGTTTTCGGATCTTAAGAGAAAAGCCTGGTAGCAGGTTGTTTAACACATTTAGATGGGATGTAAACTGCGTGATAACAAAGTGAAAGTGAGGACAGAATTGAGTAATATGTTACCCGCATGACAACGTAATTATTATAGCTCCATTTCCACACACATGAATGACTTGTGTTGCTATTTAGACCTCAAACACCAGAGTCAACAAACAGCACATGAGCTACATATACGGTTTGTGTGTAAATCACGTGGACTCATGAGGCAAGAGTTTGGTGTCTGAATATTATTAGTCACATATGTTAATGTAATCAGCGAATTCACTGTAGTTATGCTAACTCTGCTCAATGATACGTTATGTCACTTGACGCGTTCCAAGAGGAAAAGTAACTGCCGGTACGTCGTAAATGCCATTCATTGGGTTCACTTCATGACATATTTACAAAATAAATGAGGTGTTTTAACAGACACATCTTGGCATCCCAGTGAAGGACCCTATCTCGTTACCTTAGCTAACAAGCTAATACGAAAAGCTAGCTTATGTGGACAAACAAAGCCAAGTTAACAACGACTGTGACAATGACTCATACATACCGTAACAAGCTAACTGTCTTGATTCATACGAAGACAACCAGACGTCTAATCGTCCCGTTACTGTTTATCCACTGCATTATTTCTCTTCCTGCTCTGGTCATGTTAGCTTACGTGTATTCAGCGCATGACTGCAGTTCTAATACTCAGCCAGCAGAGAGCGCTAGAAGACATAAGACATAGATGACATGAGCTTCTTCTTCTCCTTCTCCTTCTCCTTCTTCTCCTCCTCCTCCTCCTTTTTATTTATTTTTTATTTATTTATTTTTGTGTAACATAAACAAATAACTAGAAAACTATAACCAGATAACAAAAACAATCTATAAAATTAATGGTTTATTAATAATAATAATAATAATAATAATAATAATAATAATAATAATAATAATAATAATAATAATAATAATAATAATAATAATAATAAATATCTTTAAGGACCATCTAGCATCGGGTGTGGTGGATAACTCCAGCAAGCCATCTCCTTGCTATCAATGCCATATCCTTTAAAGGCAAATGGGCTTGAATGTTTGAAGAGGAGCACACTGTTGATGCCCAATTTAAAATAAACAAGGTAATAATAAACTGCAACACAACTATTATCGCTTTTATCTTATGTAAAACTCAAATTCTTTTTAAGATTATTTAACTCATAGAATATTCTGGTATCACTGTACATTTACATACACTTAGAAATTCAAATTATTCCTGTTTGAGTGAGTGGGGTAAAGGAACTGAAATGTAGACTATTAGGTAAATTATGATGTGGGTGTGTCCTTGTTTTGGTCAGGACACAGGACAACGAGTTGATATGAACTGTGTTTTTTACTGGTGTTTTCTGAAATTACAGCAGGTACAGAAAAGCACAGGGTACACAACTGAAGTATTCTTTATATATTCATTTTACTGTAGTAATTAAATAACCAGGGGGTGAAAAAAGCTGTATGCTTGTGATCTAAAATTAAAAAAGGTACAAGAAAATTCATATTAATAAACACTGCAGCATTGCATAGACACACAGATACATGGAGCAACATTGCCCTCTAGAGGCCAGTAAATGATAATACTACAGTAAGTTAACCAGAGGTGATTAAAGTACTAGTAGTACTGGTGTGAAAACATACTCTGGTAAAAGTAAAAGTACAGATTCAACTCCTTTACTGAAGTAAAATTAAAAAAAACTTCTCAATTGTAATAAAGTAAAAAGTAAAACTGCATTTCTTTGTTAGATAAAAAAGTGTGAGATAAAAAGTCACATTTATGAGATAAAAAGTCAAGATTCTTAGAAAAAAGTCAAAATTATGACATTAAAAAGTCAAAATCCTGAGAAAAACAGTCAGAATTCTAATGTAGTATGTCACAATTTCTGATTTTTCATACTGTCACATTTGCCAAGTTTGAAAAAGTAATGAGTCTATTCTGAGAATGTAAAGAGTATAAAGTGCAGATATTTGTACAAAAATGTAGGAAGTAAAAGTAAAAGGTTTACAGAAAAATACATTTTCAAGTCAAGTACAGATACCTAAAAAATCTACTTAAGTACAGTAATGAAGTATTTTTATTTAGTAACGTTCCACCTCTGGGATTATGGGAACATCAATTGGAACATTTACCAACCAGGAAACATGTGTTTAATCCATAAAAACCCAAAGATCCAATGGCAACCAAAATCCTCTACTGATCAAAAACATTTAATAACTTCTAAACCACTAATTCTATTAATTTCTATAAATTTGGTGTAAAATGCAGTTTGTCATCTTTTCTACATCACAACCAGGCGCGCAGATAGCGGGGGTGTCAGGTGTGTCATGACACACCCAGTTTTGAATGCCCTTAGATCCATCCCACCCACTTTTATTTAAGAAAAAACCATGTTACTTCTTCTTTTTACTTTTTTTAAAAACTTTTACTACTTACTTCTTACTTAGTCAAGCATCACGAAGAAACCAAAATATGAATTAACTTACATAATAACGTGACTCGGTTATTGCGCTGTGCGGCGGCATCGTCGTTAACTTTGGTTGCCACAGTTACAGTCTGACAGGCATCACTTGGACAGCCAGGGTGCACGTTCAGGAGGACCCCAACACGGCATGGAATAATGAGGCGAGCTAAAAAGCAGAAAACGATCATGTGGTTTTTTTTTCAAAGAGCAACAGCTGTAAGTAAACTGCTACTTTACATTATCACCAGGGCTCTAAATTAACACCCACCAACCCGCCAAATGTGGGTGAAAATCCATTTTGGCGGGTAAAAAACAACTTACTAGCCACTTTGGCTGTTGGCGAGTGCAGACCCGGTTGTAGCAATCCTCTATGGGGCGCCAGAATATGACCGTCCTATTTTTTTTTATCCTTCCCCTGGCTTTTGTTTCCTGTCTTGCTTGCTTCGGCCCAGGCAGCGCCCCTATGGCAAAGCCAAAGTGTTCACATAGCCACGCGTTGTGTTTATTATATCACGTGTTACAGAACGCGTTCTGGCAGCGCACTGGTGCGCGCAATGGCACGCGTACTAGCACGCGTGCCATTGCGCGCGCCAGTGCGCCTACAGCCTACTTGTGTGTTTGACAGGAATGCTAATAAGCCCAAATGAATTGATCATAACGGGCTTATATGAGGATTTGGTGCTATCTTTGGTCAGTTGGTGAGTCCACAAATAGGCTAAGGAAATGAGATGGTTTAAGAAAGTTTATAACAACACCAAGATGTAATGTGAGTGTATGTTTACAGTGGGGACAGTGGAGATAAAAAGTAAAGAAGTTAGGAGTTAAATGTGAAAATGCAAAAAAAAAAAAATAAAAAAAAATGTGATCATATGTTTGAAGAAATGATATGGGGACCAATTGAGAAAATGTAAGAGCAACAAGATGTGAGTCTATGTATTGTATAAATTGTAATCTAGGTGAGAACAGTAAAGAAGTGTTAACAGTGAAAGGTGAGCAAATGTAAAAGCAAGAAGTTTTAAGAGTTAAATGTGAAAATGTAAAAAAAAAGAACATATGTTTAAAGAAATGAATTATTTCAAGAGGAAAAGGTTAAATAAAATAATTTAATGAAATTTGGTCAGGAGAAAAATGGCTAGTTGAATTTCTGATAGGGGAGTAAGATAAAAAATCTACTAGTCACATTGGCTGGTGATGAAAAAAGTTAATCACCTTGCAATTTCTGTTCAAAGCAATGTCGCCGTGAGAGTAGGAATCGTACAAAGCTGGCCAGAGCCAAACTGTCACCTTCTTCTGCCTCCACCTGTACATGCCCCAGACATATATTCAGGGCAAGGATCGGAGGAGAGAGGTTTTTGGATCCTTCACTTAATCAGTTTTGAGACCATTATTGAAAACTCTCATGGAGAGATCTTATTTACAATTTAATTTGTATATGGAGGCTGTGTCCTATTTTGTGTTTGTTGTTAGTGTGTTAGAAGTTTTAATTACATTACATGTTTTTTACACTCCTGTGACATTTCTGAAAGAATCAGTGTGCTGAAAGTCAGTGTTAAAATAAAACAGTTTTGCAAACAGCATATGGTATGTTTAGTGAGTGATTTGAATTAGTATCAGCATTAATAAACTTTATTAAATAATAATAATTTATCTAATACTTATACAATAAATAATTTCTTCCAATGATGGGTAATTAAGTTTGACAGTCCAAATATACACAAACAGTGAGCAGTCATGTAGCACACACACACACACACACACACACACACACACACACGCACACACACACACACACACACGCACACACACACACACACACACACACACACACACACACACACACACACACACACCATATTGATCATCCTGTCATGTCAGTGGTATATAGCACTTGAGAACATCAGACATCACAATTAGGTAAGATAATGCATTTTTCGTCTTTGAGGAGTAATAACCCCCCCCCAATCAGAATGGTGGGGCCGGGGGGTGTTAGCTGGCATCTTCGTCCCCCCCAGTTTCACAAACCTATCTGCGCCCCTGATCACAACTGTCAAACATGTGGCCTGGGGCCCAAATCTGGCCTGCCAAAGGGTCCAGTCTGGCCCATGGGATGAATTTGTGAAATACAAAAATTACAATAAGACATTAACATTCATTATAGCTCAGGTTCCACATGTATGTATGTGTGTGTGTGTGTGTGTGTGTGTGTGTGTGCGTGCGTGCGTGCGTGCGTGCGTGCGTGCGTGCGTATGTATCTATCTATCTATCTATCTATCTATCTATCTATCTATCTATCTATCTATCTATCTATCTATCTATCTATCTATCTATCTATCTATCTATCTATCTATCTATCTATCTATCTATCTATCTATCTATCTATCTATCTATCTATCTATCTATCTATCTATCTATCTATCTATCTATTGTGATACTTGTTTTTGTAAATTTTCTTGCTTTTTTTCACTTTTTAAGCAAACATTTAGTGTTTACTCATTTTGATGCTTATATTTAAATTTTTTTCCTGGTTATTTATTTATTTTTACATAAAAAATTGGATTTCATCATCTATCGATCTAATTGTGATAAATGGTGAAAAATCACTTAAGAAAAGTTAAATACAGAGACAAATAAATTCCCCAACTCTATAATTTCCTTCTTATCTGGCAGATCCTTGAACTGGTGTATACAGGGGAAGAACTGAGCATGATTATCTTTCTGCCCAGTGAGAATGAGACTACCGGATTGGAGAAGGTGAAACACAATACAGTATGTATCAAGAAAAAAATACTGTAGATCCAGAGTAAAATAGTTTTAAAAAAAAACACTTTGCACCATGGAAAGAAATCAGCATCCTTTATAGTGAGAAAGTGAGGTCTTCCATCTCAAACCCCTCATCCTGACATCTATGATTCACTGCTTCCAGGTTCTTATTAGTTGAGTGCTGAGTCATGGTTTTTGCTGTGTTCATATTTTAACAAACTCCGCCCAATGAGCGCAAAATCGGCGAACACTTTCTAGACAAGTGGGACATCAAAAGTTACATCATTTTTGTGCAACAACATTGCAAATTTTGCAAAGTTTTTGGTAAAAATTACCACTACATAAATTGCTTCGGCTCGGACATACAAATACCGCTTTGGCTGAAATTTGTCTCAGACATCTATTTCCTGGGTCTATGCCTGCTTATCAATAGAAATTGCAATTTTGTTCTATAGCGACCCCTAGAAATTTGCCTTTACTAAAATGGCTGTAGTTCCGACATGTCAACACAGGTTTGACTGAAATTTTACTCAGTTGTCAGTCTTGCAGGTCCACACCCATTCAATGCGCAACATTTCAAATAAGTCATTCTATATCACCCCTAGATATTTATACAAAAGCGTGCATTTTTGGCAGAATATTGCATCCTGCCCATGGTACGATGTCATCTCGCTGTCAGCTGTCATGAAGGGAGGTGGTTGCAAGGGACGGCGAAGGCCTTTAAAACTGCTTGCAGTTTTAATCTGGTTTTGATACTGACATTTTGCAATGTGTGGTTATTCATCACAGCTGGAGAAGGAGCTGACCTATGAGAAGTTCAAGCTGTGGGCTCAAATGCTTCATCCACTTGAGATTCAAGTGGCAATTACACGTTTCAAGATAGAGGTGACTTAAAGGATGTACTAAAAGGCATGGGCATGGTGGGTGCTTTTAATGTGGCACTGAGCAACTTCTCTGGTAAGACACAGGTCATATGATGAATACATGTTGACTATTTCTCCTGTGCAGGAGAAATATTACCAATTAAGGTGCTTTTTACATGAGGATGATTACGGCTAAAAACAACAAAATATAGTGACCCTTCCATTTTAAGGGCTATACATAGCTTTGTGGCGACGTCACTTCACCTAGTAACGCACGCCATCATTTTGAGAGGGGAAAACAACAGCATAGCAACCACTACGTGAACTGCACTGCACCATCCTGCATGGAACAAAATAATTCAGATTTTTTTTTCGTGAAATTGAGATGGAGGCATTTTAGTAGTTTTTTGTAGGATAGCTAGTAGCTATTATGTCTATTTCTTCTCACATCAGCTAAAAAGTTACCTGCTTGGCCTAACCTAAAATGAACGGCAAAGCTATTTTCTTAAAGTATTTTCATCTTTATTTAATTTTGTCCATTTTTGTCCAGTCCATTTACCATTTACCATTTTATGGCTGACAATGAGTTGGAGTCAAGACTGTCCGATTCAGGTGTTTGTGCATGTCCGTTAGTGATGCGCGGTTAGGGGGTTTTACAGAAACTCGCCCCGCCCAAGCCCAAGACGTGGCTCGGCCCGCCCTGCCCAACCCGCATGATGTCACGTATCGATAAACCCAACCCGCCCGCTATCAAGTATCGATAAACCCAACCCGCCCGCTATCAACCCGCAAGCCTAAATTTGGCTCTAAACTCACATAGTACATTCGCAGCATCTTTACCTTGTGCTTCTAATGTTAAAAGTCATGAAGCATCATTTTTGCCTCCTTTCTAACGTCTCAATATGCACTCCAGCACATAAAATAGACTCCACCCACATCATCACTCTATAAAGCGAACACATAGAACACATTCAAAGTAGACTAGCGGGGCTTCTTTCCGTTTCATTACACGGCTGTGGAGACTGCTCCATGCACGCACACACAGTCTCTCTCATCTTCCTCTCTATCCTCCCTCATCGGTCTTAACATGTTCTGTAAAGATATGAAGGCAACCCTTTCCTGTTGATGGCAATGGAAAGGATTTGTACGTGGCTGTTACCAATTCATTCTGACTGGAGCGTGCCGCCTCTCGTGGAATGAAACTGCCGATGTCAATTGAGTTGTCTTTCATCATATTTTTTATATGTCGTTGATTATTCTTACTGACGTTATTTTAAGTTGAAATATTGTATACCTTCAGTCTATCCATATTGTGCCATTTTTGGGAATGTCGTATGGAAAAATGCGGGTATTGATCGTCCCTGACCCGCCCCACCCGCATCCGCAATATATATTAAATACTGCGACCCAACCCGCCCGACCCGCGGGTCACCCGCGGGCCAGTGGGTAGCCCGCGCATCACTAATGTCCGTCCTCGGCGCCTGTGTCCTCCATGCCAGATGTGGCGGGTGCGCTCGACCCCGCTGGGGAGGGATAACTGCTGGTTCCGACCAGCACTTTGCGCATGACCAGGGAATGCCATATCGCCTAACAGAAGCGTGATCAGACTCTTGCGTTGTTGTTTGAGTCCACTAAGACAGAAGAAAAGTTAGCTGACACGTCTTCAGGCTATTTTGTCCAGGACGGCGTTCTACTCCATTTACGGAGTAGAACGTAGCTGATGACTGGAGCATTGTAACACAGGTGGTTGTTCCTACTCCATTTAGACATGAAGTTCTTTGTTTTGCACACGATAACCTGTTGGCTGGACATTTGGGTATAAAAAAGACATACAGCTGCATTTTGCGTCAGTTTTGCTGGCCTGGATTGAAGTCTGACGTGAAACTGCATTGTAAGGTGGGCTATGGGCGGCTGTGGCTCAGTTGGTAGACTGGGTCGCCCAATGACCGGGAGGTTGGCGGTTCGCGTCCCAGCTCTGGCTGTCCACGTGTCGAAGTGTCCTTGGGCAAGACAATGAACCCTCACTTAGGCCCCCAGTAGGACTGACCTTAGACCATAGAAACCTACTGGTGTAGTATGAGTGTGTGTGTGAATGGGTGAATGTGAGGCGCTTTGAGCACCATGAAGGTGGAAAAGCGCTATATAAATGCAGTCCATTTACCATTTAAGAAATGTCATGTGTGTCAGGTTGCAGGGAAATCAAATCCACCTATTCCCACATATCCGCTGCACCCAATTCCAGCTGTAGACATGCTGTTCGACCACGTTATTGTTGATTGTGTTGGTCCGTTGCCGCGAACTAAGTCAGGAAATCAATTTCTGTTTACTCTAATGTGTGCATTGTCACGTTTTCCTGAGGCCATTCCTATACGTAAAATTACAGCCCCTGCAGTTGTGGAGGCTCTGGTTAAGTTTTTCTCTCTTTTTGGTTTTGCTAAAGTACTTCAAACTGACTAAGGCACTAATTTCATGTCTCGTGTCACTAAAGAGCCTCGAGTTTGAGAAGGAGTGGGATGATGGTGTGCACCTGTTGCTGTTCGCATCGCGTGAGATGGTGCAAGAGTGTTACCGACTTCATCCCTGCGGATTTGGTCTTTGCGCATAGTGTTCGTGGCCCTTTAAAAATGCTTCAGGACAATTGGCTTTCTGACTCCAAAGCTCAAAACGTTCTTGACTATGTTAAGAAGTCAAGTCTGTTTGTAAGTCAATGTTACGACCTGGAGGTGAAACCTCTTTGGAAGGACACCAGAGTCAAAGGAGTATCATTGAAATACTTTTATTACATCTGTCAAGGAGGTTATGTTTTTGCTAGAGTTTGTCTTTCTGTCTGTTTGTCTGTCTGATAGTTAGCAAGATAACTCAAAAACTTATGGACAGATTTTGATGAAAATTTCAGGGTATGTTAGTAATGGGGAGATCTAGAAATGATTAGACTTTAGTGCTGATCGGGGGGGTGGGGGTCTACCTTAGCAGAGGGCTGTGCTCTAAGAGTGCTTTTCTAGTTTAATGTTATTGTCAGATCTTCTGAAGCTTATTCACCAAAAGATGCTTAATACACCCCCTTTAAACTCCTTTAGCCCAAAGTAACAAAGAAAAAGGCCAGAGTGGACCGGCTAAATAAACGAAAGGATGGTGCGCTGGACAGGCCAACCCTGTACAGACAATAATATTTTTGTTGATGAAAATACATTCGGATCATTTTTAATATAGAAACATCTCTATGGGAGCTTATTAAGAATTTAATGAGTCATAGATGTCCTCCTCAGTCTACTATGCTATTTTTGTTTTTTGTTTTATTTTATTTAAATTTTGTTTAATGCAAGAGTAGCCGAAACAATACTGGTTAAATGTTAAATTAAATATTTTTCTCAGGACCAGTGGTTGTGTCAATGAAAACACAAGCACATAAGATGTTATAAATCCCTCTGTCCACAGGCATGAGTGACTGTATTAACCTGATCCTGTCTGGCGTTGTCCACAAAGCCGTAGTGGTTGTAAATGAGGAAGGAACTGCTACATTAGTCGGCAATCCCTATTGATCCCGAGGACCTTCACCGCAGACTATCCCTTCCTCTTCTTCATTCGACACACCAACACCAACACCATTCTATTCAGTGGACGGTTCCGCTTCCCATAGAGATGACACGACCTCCAGAACACTGCAATTCAACCAGAAGGATCACCTGTACCATTAAGGCCCCGTCCCATTTCTCCCCCTTAAAACTTCCACTTGGTTTTAAGTGCCCTAAAAAGTAAATTCCACTCATCAAGGGGAAATAATTCCCCCTGAAAATGGGACACCACTCGCGAAGTGAACGTAACAAACGTGCTCACGTCACACGCTGACAAGTCTACCCCGCGAAATATGAAACCACCCCTCCACGAGACTGACAGCAGCTGACTACTATTTACACGGAGGACAAATGCCGGTCCCAGCTGTGTTGCCTGTTGTGTTGGCTCTGTTTATTTACCTTCGGGATGCGCAGAGAAGAAATGCGGCAAACAGAAGACGCATTCGCCGTCTACTTTGCTTTTCAGTCTTGTCTCAGGTATGTTGATTTATTTAAATATTTTGGTGTATTTTTTCTTCAATAGTTGGCAATTTATAACATTAACGTTAGCATTACCGCTAGCTTGACAAGGTAACATGGGTAATTTCATCTTCCACTCAAAACGAAGTCCGCAACCAACCTCACTACATTTTGAGGGTTGATTTTAAGGGCAAAATCGCCCTCCCACTTGCTCCCCTAGGTAATGGGACACCCTACCCCTACACATGAACGCGCAAAATCTAAGGTTAGGGGAAATTTTAGGGTTAGGGGGAGAAATGGGACAGGGCCAAAGTCTATAAAGGCCTACAAAATGTCTATCACATTGAAGTTTTCATGGTTAAAGAAGAAAAAAAAAAACTTGACTAAGGTTCTCATGCTTCTTGCACAAAAGGGTTATAATATGTCTTGTCTCATCATTTGAACCCGCTTTATGCTCATTGGGGGCTAATCCAACTACAATGGGTGAAGGCGGGGTACACCCTATATGAGTCTCCAGTTCATCTCAGGGCTGAACATATATAGACAAACAATCACTCTCACATTCACACCTATGGAAAATTTAGATTAACCAATTAACCTATCAGTGCATGTGTTTGGATGGTGGGAGGAAACTGGAGAAAACCCACTCTGAAATGTCTGGTGTGGGAATTGAACCAGGGACCTTCTGTCTTTAAGGGTTAAATGTGGGTCTCTAAGAGTTAATGTGGGTCTTTAAGGGTTAATGTGGGTCTTTAAGGGTTAATGTGGATCTTTAAGGGTTAAATGTGGGTCTTTAAGGGTTAAAGTGGGTCTATATCCAGAATTCATCTCCATCCCAGATTATAAAAAAAGAATCAATCACTTCGTGTCCACATGATGAAATGAGTCGAGAGGAAAAAGAAGATTAGAACAAAATCAAAGAGGAGAGAAATGATGAAGAGGAGAAGAATCCCAGTGGTTTTGGGCTAGTGTCCAGGACCAGCCCAGGACTGTTGGACACATGGACAGTTTGGAAGAGGTGAACTTTTGTAGTTAAATCAATTTATCACATAAGAGTCACATGACCAGAAGAAGAAGAAGACCTTTTTGGTCTCAATACATTAATAAGGTAGTATGAAAACAAAGTATGCATAAGAATAAAGGGGATAGGGATGCAGTCTGTAAATTTGCTCCATGCCTTCAAAATAAGAGCAGGGTCAGTGCAGATGAAAACAGTCTCTAGATTACAGAATCAACAGTTCTTAGCAGAGGCTTTCCCTCTGGAAAACGGCCGATTGAATCTATAGAGACAACTTCAGATAGTTATAAATATTGAATATAAATATTCTGAATATGGTGTGACCATATCTTCCTTGCCACATGCTGCCACACAATTTTGGTCGCTTCCTCCATTATTCACTCCAGAAAAAGACAAAAGGTGTGCAATTGAAATCACAAACACAGACATACGTATTCACATGGGATTTGACTTTTCACTGGACATCTGTCTTTCACCAAAACACAGTAGGTAATTTGGGGCAGAATTATTACTGAGCAAATCGCGGACATTGGGCATTTGCATGGGACTAAGAACTCAGACATTCTACACAATTATTAAGGATTATTGGTGGTCCATAGGTGATACTGATCATGTGTGAATAGGGCAGAAGAAGAAGATGAAAAAGCCTCAGAGGGTTCAAGAACATTCTAGACTCAAAACCACATATATTTCTGTAATAGCTGTTTGTAAGGTTAGGGTTAGTTAATGACTTCTACCAACATGAACCAGAAGAAACAACTCATCACATTTATATTAAACAAACACTAATGGTTGTAATGAATGTGGGACAGTTTAGAGCAGATGGACCATAGAAACTATTTGGGGACCAAGGTGGGGGGGGGGGGGTACAGGATGTCCACATCAGGAGTTGTATTAAACATATATTTAAACATATCAGTTGACACTAGGTTTGAAAGTGTAATAAATCAGTTCAATCATTCATCTGGTGTTTTAGCTGTTCACCCCCTGTTAGAGTAGAGAAAAAGGTGTGTGTGTGTGTGTGTGTGTGTGTGTGGGAGGGGGGGGTGAACTGTACAGCTGATTACAGTGAGTAATGAGGCCTTCTACAGGGGGGATGCAGCTCCATGGTTGTTTCCTGAGCTGCAGGGCAACCATCTATCCACCATGTCCTTCTCCTCTCCTCATTTACTCCCCCCACCCCCCAACTACCCCCCCCTCACACACTTGATGACCTGCCCTGTTTGTCCACTTTCTCCACCTTTTTCTTGTACTCGATCCTGTTGTACCTGTGACCATGGAACATCCCCACTGCAGAATGTGCCAACTGCGAAATACCCCAACTGTGGAATAGCTCAACTGTGGAATGTCCCCACTGCGGAACGTCCCCACTGTGGTACGTCTACAGTGTGGAATGTCCCAACTGTGGAATGTCCCAACTGTGGAACATTTCCACTGCAGAATGTCCCCACTGCGGTATGTCCCAAATGCGGAATGTCCCAAATGCGGAATGTCCCCACTGCGGAACGTCCCCACTGTGGTACGTCTACAGTGTGGAATGTCCCAACTGTGGAATGTCCCAACTGTGGAACATTTCCACTGCAGAATGTCCCCACTGCGGTATGTCCCAAATGCGGAATGTCCCAAATGCGGAATGTCCCCACTGCGAAACGTTCCAACTGTGGAATGTCCCAACTGCAGAATGTCCCCATTGCGGAACGTTCCAACTGTGGAATGTCCCTATTGCAGAACATCCCGACTGTGGAATGTCGCCACTGCACTATGTCCCCACTGTGGAATGTCCCAACTGTCAAACGTCCCAAGTGCAGAATGTCCCAACTGCAGAACGTCCCAACTGCAGAATGTCCCCACTGCGGTATGTGCCCACTGTGGAACATTCCAACTGTGGAATGTCCCCACTGCGGAATGTTCCAACTGTGGAATGTCCCCAATGTGGAACGTTCCAGCTGTGGAATGTTCCCACTGCGGAACATCCCAACTGTGGAATGCCCCCTCTGTGGAATCTAAAAGTCTAATTGTCTCATTTTTACAGATATTGTCCAAATGTTCATTGATTTAAGACCATGAGAGGAAGTAAACAATTGAGATCATCTGCATCTGAAGAAACGAAGGAAGAAAAGAAGAATGTAAGGAACAAAGGCTGGATGTGTGATGATCCAGGATCAGGTGTTGTGTGCTGTCTATGGTTCCAGATGGTTCCACAGCTTAATTTTTTGAAAAATGTATTTTCCTATTTTTTGAAATATGGCATTAAATTTCACATAGGAAGTATTACATTATATCTGCGGTTAATGAAAAACATGGCTGGATTTTTTCCCTCACTAGTTTTTTATTTAGCTAGCATCGTTTGTTATCAAGATGCTAAAAAAGTAGATGTTTGCTCTATCATAGAGCCATTGTGTGTCTAATAGAACAGAAATCACACAGCAGGGGGCAGTGTGTCCTTTTAGCAGCATTTACATCATTGAGTAGAACAGACGAAGAAGAAGTGTTTGGAACAGGCATACGTGAATGAACACAGACGGGGAAGTGTGTTTGAGCAGGGCTCTACAGTGCGCCCATTTCACTCGCATTTGCAAGCAAATATTTCATCATGTGAACAAGGAAAACAAAACAGTCGCACATGTGCGAGTGCTTCTTGCAGCACACAATAAGGCACACTAGGGTTGTCAAAAAAATCGATTTTAGATACTAAATCGATATTGACCCTTGGTATCTAATTAGATACTAAATTGCTGGAAAATCGATTTTTGTTTTTATGGCGCGTCGCCGCTTTTTTGTAGTGGGTAACGTTAAGAATTGTAAACAGGCATCAACGCGGTCAGCTCTGGCACAGCCGAAATGCCGACGTGTAAGTTAAAGTCTCTTTTTTTCTCCAGCTGCCTCTGACAGCACACGGGATGACGCCAGTGCGACCACAGACCTATACACTATTTCTATAGGTCTGTGATTGGACCATCCGATGCAACTTTGCTTTTAAAGGCCTCGATATAGTCGAACGTCTATGCCAGGCGGTAGCGCATAGTATCACGTTACCACCACGGAGGCCACCGTGAGCTATGGCAAGCCAAAGTGTTCACATAGCCGCGCGTTGTGTTTATCATATCACGCGTGCCAGAATATGGCAAGCCAAAGTGTTCACATAGCCGCGCGTTGTGTTTATCATATCACGCGTTACATTACGCGTTCTAGCACGCGTTCTGACATGCGTTCTGACACGCCACCACGCGTTCGGCAACGCGGTCTAGCACGCGCAATGGCACACGTTCTAGCACGCGTTCCGTAACGCGTGCTAGAACGCGCTCTGTAACGCGTTCTAGCACGCGTAATGGCGCGCGCAATGGCACGCGTTTTCGCATGCGTCATGGAACGCGTGCTATATGGTAATGATCTCCTCCCACTGATTTTATCCGCCAATTAATTTGTAGTGCTTCCAGCCAATCACTGTTCAACACGAGTCCAGAATAGCTGAGCACTGATCTTACCTTTCACAAACGAAGTGCATTCACTCAATGTTTAATTTTTGCTAAATATTTTGACTTTTCCTTCATCAATCTACGTTATTTAATTTGTTCAACTTTAGTGTGTCTATTCTTAAGGGTTTGTTTATTGTATTTTCAGGTTTCATGCAAAAGGGATAAAATAAAGTGCGATGCCGTTTCATACTATATTAATAAATAAAGCAAAATGTGAATTGATTTGTCATATTTTGATTATATGTCAATCGAGGTTGCATTGGCTGAGATGACACACTTGGTGAAGGATGAAATTATGGGAAAAAATATATAAGAAGATATACATGGTTGCTCATGGCTCAATGACATAATTTCGTCTGTATCATGTGACCCTGTTGTGATAGTTTTCTGAAGCAGTGCTGTGGACATGTCCATCATTACTATTATGTAAAATATGTTGTTGTTTAACCTTATTATTATGGTTATATTTGTCATCAAGAAAGTGAAACAAGAGAAACATATATGCAATAGAGATCTATTTACAATAATATTTGCACACATACACTTAGTTACAGTTTTTCTCAGGACAAGTATAATTCACAGACGTACATTCAGGATTTAAAGTTTTTAATTTAACATGTAATAGGTGTGATTGGCAGGACCATTGACACCTGTGGTCTCCCTTGCTCTCTGTTGTACTCTTGAAATTGACACTTGATGTTTAACCATGCATATAGTAATATGCATAACTATGTTCATATTTATATTACCTCCGGGGTATATTTTATCCATATCTTTCTCTATATTCTTATTAATACTTTACACTTTACTTATTCTTATTATAGTCTTTCTTATCTTGTATATTATTATATTTGTAAGTTGTATAGTTGTATATTTGTTTTGTTATATTTTGCATCTTTGCACGGTCTTAAGGGAGTGTCGCATCCATTTCACGTGTGGATGGACAAATAAAGAATTATGATTCTGACATATTTCATCTTCTATTGTTTTGCACCTTTCACTTGCATTGAAGATTAAACTGCATTACTATCATCTATCGTCTTACTTCGCCATCTAGTGGCAAAACATGCAACCTACAGCCAGCTCATGTGTTAGATTAGCACAACAGAATAAGAATTAAAATACAATAAACAAACCCGTAAGAATAGACACACTGAAGTTGAACAAGTTAAATAAAGTAGATTGATGAAGGAAAAGTCAAAATATTTAGCAAAAATTAAACATTGAGTGAATGCACTTCGTTTGTGAAGGTAAGATCAGTGCTCAGCTATTCTGGACTCGTTGTGTTGAACAGTGATTGGCTGGAAGCACTACAAACTAATTGGCGGATAAAATCAGTGGGAGGAGATCATTACCATATAGCACGCGTTCTAGCACGCGTTCCATGACGCATGCTAAAACGCGTGCCATTGCGCGCGCCATTACGCGTGCTCGAACGCGTTACAGAGCGCGTTCCAGCACGCGTTACGGAACGCGTGCTAGAACGCGTGCCATTGCGCGTGCTAGACCGCGTTGCCGAACGCGTGGTGGCGTGTCAGAACGCGTGCTAGAACGCGTAATGTAACGCGTGATAGCGTGCTAGAACGCGTAATGTAACGCGTGATAGCGTGCCAGAACGCGTTCTGGCACGCGTGATATGATAAACACAACGCGCGGCTATGTGAACACTTTGGCTTGCCATACACTTTGGCTTGCCATACAAGCCAAAGTGTTCACATAGCCACGCGTTGTCTTTATTATATCACGCGTTACAGAACGCGTGCCATTGCGCGCACTGGCGCGCTATCACGCGTTACAGGACGCGTTCTGGTACACGCGCTTGTGCGCGCAATGGCACGCGTTCTAGCACGCGTTCCATAACGAGCGAACCATTATTGAAATTTGGTCCCAGCAGTTTTAATTTGAACTTTTTTTTTTAATTAGTTGCATTTTGACTCAGTAAAAACACTGTTAAAAAAGGAAAACAAATGATTTTAGGAATATTTAAACTAAACCATTAATTCAGAATACATCAGTTCTGACCCTTAAGAGTTAATAATCAGCTCATCATTCTCTGCAGAACCTGTTAATGATGCAATGACTTAAGGTGTAATGGAAGAAGGAATTATCTAATAATTCCTGTTTTTGGTAAAATTTTCCATGTGTCCATTATGTGGAACTGCTAAAGTCTCAGGATTTAAAGGGTTAAACTGGTTCATATGAAAGAGGGAAATATCTAAAACATGCAGGACACCGGCCCTCGAGGACCTGAGTTTGAGACCCCTGCAATAGACAGAGATAGTCAATGCAATGTGTTCTCTATTTTTGACCCCATGACATGAAAATAAGCATTTTAAATGAAGAGATTGAGAGGTTTCCTTCCCACAAGGAAACTCTGTTTAATGGAAAGAAAATGTATTGTACATATTTAACACTGAGTGAATTTTAACACAACATAATACATACAATAGCAGAATGTAAAAATGTAAACTAAGGATCAGGGTTATAATAGTTTTGTATTTTTCATTATAGTTTTGTTTTAGTTAGTTTTGACTTGTTTCCCTCTAATTCAGTTAGTTTGAATGTGTTTTGAAGAGGTTTCCTAGTATTTATTAGTTATCTTTTTTATGAATGCTTAGTTTTAGTTTTGTTTTTTCCCATATCTTTTATCTTTCTCACCATTCTATTCAAAGAAAAGTGAGGTGTGGATCAGCTGGGTCAGGTTGAGGTGGGTTATTGACTGAGCAGAGACACAAACATATGGACAGTATGATGATAAACTCCCTATAGCAGGTTCAGCAGCAGTACATTATAAACCCAAATATTGCAAATAATGTAAACAACTGTAAAAAGGCAAATACTATTTCAAATTCAAATCATATTTCCATATTCATATTCTAATGATGTGAATATGTTTTTCTTCCCTCATATCTGAACTTTATATTAGCTGCTGCAATTGTAGAATGTCTCCCATGGTGACATTTATTCTATTCTAAAATATATAGAAATAAATATAAACCAGTTTATCAGCAGTAAACCTGATGTTTTCACAGATGTCACAGTTTAATTAACTACAGTAGCATAATTAGCTAACTTTGCTTCATTTCATTTTTTCAGCTTCTGTTGCTAGTAACATCAAACTTTTTTTAACATTATAAAAGGCTACATACCTCTATAATTGGATTATTCTTCTGCCTCCTCTTTTCTTTGCTGTGAAACTGTCCATGTTAGGGCTTGCGAGATTGTTTAATCCTGATAAATTCTGGTCCCTTACCTGGCTAACACCAGGCTAAGCTAACAGGCTACATCTATCTGACGCTGCGCTTTGCCGTTTACTTGAAAATGACCCGACTTGAGGAAAAAAACAGTAAAATTCACTAAAGTAAATCCCAGAGCTGACTGTACTATGTCCCAGCTTTAGTCTGTTTATTTCAGGTAGAGTTTAGAACAGAAGACTGTAAACCACAGACATGACGGACTGATGCGACCAAGTAAAACAGCTGGAGTGAAATAAATTAATATTAGTCCAACATCAACATAAACGAAAACAAAGTTAAATTTACCCATAATTTTTTAAAATACGTTTTAGGTATTTTTGTAGGCACAATACACTTTTACTTAGTTATATTTCCTTTTAATTGTAGTTTTTATTTATTTCAGTTAATGAAAATGATTTAATAATTTCCTTCGTTTTAGCTAACTTTGATTGTCACTAATAATGTGTTTGTTTTTTCCAATGCTTGAGGACTTCTGACAAATGAGAAGACTCTATGATACATTACTGTTTAGAATTAGAACACAGACTGGATCTGTTGGTGGGATGATATTTTTTTCTAGTTACAGGTCAAATTAAGAACGAGGGAAATTTGGGTTTTAATGTATGATTTCTGCCCATATATCAGTTTTAATATGTGTTGCATGGAGTATAGTAGCAACAAGGGTGACTTTATTTTTACGAGATCGAAAAAAAGATCCGGGGCTTTTGCCGTGAGGTCCGGGGTTTAAGTCCCCTCCCTCCGCTGATGGTGAGGAACCAGGGGGTGCTGAGCAGAATTTTAGGGGTGCTGAAGCACCCCTAAAAATAGCCTAAACTCGCCCCCGACTATGACCTTGACCTTTGACCTTAGCTCAAATGGTAATGGTAATGGTTTCTATCAATCATCTCTGAATGTTTCATCACAGTCTGTCCTTAACTTTTTGAGTTTTCTTGCTGACAAACAAACTAACTAACTGACAGACAGACAAACGCGAGGTAAAACATAACTGTAATAAACATCTTTTCAGTTTCTAACCAACAAATCCAAGTCCTGGTTCCGCAGTCCAACCCCCCAATACAACAGAACCAGGACCAGAACTTCAGTCCCAGGTCCAATCCATCCAGTCCACAGGAAGACTCTGACCACACCATAAATACTTCCACATTTGGCTGTTCTTTCACCTTCTGCACTAAAGCACAGTTTTGCATCAGCCACCAGTCACATGAAAACAACTATGACCGACAGCTGACAGCTCATTGGGCCAAACACATGAGGACTACACCTCTCCACAACTTCCACAACCAATGAGAGCAGTCAGTGGGAAAACTCCTCTCTCTTGTCCAGTCCAGGTCAACTCTAGCCAATGGGAGTCCAGGGTTTGGATGATTGACAGGTTCAACAGCCAAAAAAAATATAAAATGCTGACCATGTGTTGCAGTGGGAGGGGTTTGTGCATCAGGTCCTGCCTCCTCTTTGTTGCCTTTCATGCGTGCACAAAAAGTAAATCCTATCCTGTGTAACTGGAGGAAACTGCAAAACTTTATAAAACAGTCTCATCATCATCATGTTCTGGGCTGACATTAGTGTTGGCATTAGAGTTAGTCTTAGCATTAGTGTTAGCATAATGACTGACACGGGACATGGGCTACATCCATCCATCTGTCCGTCCATCCATCCGTCTGCCTGTCAATCCATCAACCCATCCATCCATCCATCCATCAACCCATCTGTCCATCCATCCATTCGTCCATCAACCCATCCATCCGCCTGTCCCTCCATCTGTCCATCAACCCATCCATCCCTCCATCTGTCCATCCACCCATCCATCCATCTATCCATCCATCCATCAACCCATCCATCCATCAGACATTCTCAGAATAGTTCCATCTCAGGTGGTTCAGTTCTAGTCTTCTTTTCTTTGGATTCGTCATCTCAGTTCTTTTCGTTTGTGCATTAGCAGGACAGTCTGTGTTAACATGTGTTCCAGTGTTAGTATATGTCCCTGTGTTAGCATATGTACCAGTGTTAACATGTGTTCCTTTGTTAGCATGTGTTCCCGTGTTAACATGACTCAAACTGTAGCTACTGTGTGTTTGATAGCAGAGTCTGAATGTGTTCCTTTCACAGAAGTGAATAAAGTCAGTCTGGAGGAGATGAGGACATTATGGAAGATCACACAAGCACTGGTTTGGAGCACATCTACTCCCCACCCCCACCCGAACACTTCATGGGCTTAATTTATTTCACAGCATCATTAAAATAGAATATCTTTGTTCTTCCACACACACACAACTCAGTTCAAAACCATTCTTTCCAGCGATCTGGGCTGAAGTGTTTGAAATCACAAATGAGTGTTGATGAAGAGACGATGCATTAAAGTTTGATCTGCACAGCTGTATTATTTAATACTAACACTCACCTTCAGCACAGCACACTCCTTTGATGTCTGCCGTTTAATATCCCAGGGGAAGAAAGAGATTTATTTCAAGTTATTTTGATGAGAATGAACGAGAAATTCACAGTATCATAAAACTGAGAGAAGTGAACACTTAGAACATGATGGGAAGCACAGGTCACAACCAGGAACATGTGGACTGAGCCGTTGACGGGGGGGGGGGGGTTGTCTTGGGCCCAGGCATGAGGGGGCCAGAACTGGTCCCATTAATCATTCTGTTTCATTTCATAATGTGTTGATTTGGGGGAGAAAATGTGCTACATTTGCGTTCAATAAATTATTTCTCATTCTTTTGCCTTCATTATCTTCAGAGTTGGGTAACCCCAGCTCCAAAGAGTAAAAGTCCTGCCATGTATTGGTTCTTCCTTTTCACTTCATACTAGGGCATTAACAGAAACGTCGACTAGTCGACATGTCGACATGTCGACTCCCATAGCATAAGTCGACTTAAATTTGAAGGAGTCGACAAGTCGCATGTTATTCTTTCTCTCTCTCTCTCTCTCTCTCTCTCTCTGCACATGAACACAAACCAGACCTAAACAATACATTGCTGTTGCAGGTAAGACAGTTGTGGTGGACTGACAAAACAAAAGAGAGTGACAGACGCACATCGCGTGTGTGGAAATGCTTCACCTCAGATGAAAAAAAAATAGCACGGCCACAGCTTTTTTTTTTGTCTGTGTTGTTCCTTCACCATGACGCGTCAACTCGACTTCAGATAAGTCGACTTGAAAAAAACTGAAGTCGTTAATGCCCTACTTTATACAGGTGATTCTACTAAAATTGGCCCCATTAGTGAGAGTCCATGGCTATGTTGGTAGAGCGGGTAGTCCAGTAACTGAAGGGTTGGTGGTTTGAATCCTGCTTTTTCTTAGTCGGTCCATTGATTCCTTGGGCAAGACACTGCACCCTCCTTGCCTCCAGTGTGACTCACACTGGTGAGTGGGGGGCGTAGGTCTATAATGGCTGCCACGCTTCTGTCAGTCTGCCCCAGGACAACTGTGGATGCATATGTAGTTTACCACCACCAAGAGCACACATGTGAGAGCAAATAAATAATGGGTCACTAATATGAAGCGCTTTGAGTGGCCAAAAAAGTGCTATATATATCCAATCCATTATTATTATTATTAGTAGTAGTAGTAGTAGTAGTAGTAGTAGTAGTATTCATCTACCTGGATGAGGAGTGGTTGGGCCAAATACATGACAGGACTTTTACTCTTTGGAGCTGGGATTACCCAACTCTGATTATCTTTGAAAATAGATTCAAGAACCCCCCTACAACCCTTAATGCTGAAATTGTTTGGTCTTTGAATAAGGCGCCAAATAACACAACACTGTTCCATCATAAGGCTTCGACAATAAGCGTGCAAGCCAATTTCCCAACATGCATGAGTCAGGAGCAAAGAAATAATAATAAAGAGTAAAACCTTGTTTAGTCCAGACGCAAACTGTGTTCAAGAGAAGACTGAAGAAAATAAAACATTTACCTTGCTATGCTTTATAGTTAAAACAATTATAACAGCATGTACCTTAGTGAACACAACCAGAGTGAGCTCTGATATTAACTGTATCAGATAAACTAGTGGTTAAGGAGTTGAACTATGGATCAGTTTTTTATGTTGTCAGGGGTTCGAATCCAGGGGCAAGGCATTCTGCTGGGATGGTCTTTTTAATCTCATCCAACATTGGTTGGGAGAGATTATTGTAATCAGTGTGTGTCTATGTCTGTGTGTGTCCCCGCAGAGACATATCATGCTATAACTCAATGAATACTTGATATTTCACCATGAAATTACATCGGCATCTACATATACCTAATGCGCATCAGATGCAATGATCCATTTGAGTAAAGGTCGAAGGTCAAGGTCACAATGAACTAAAAGGTCAAAATCCCATTATGGGTTATAACTCAAGAATGGAGGGTCACAGAACTTTCAGATTGGTACCAAACAATGTGGAAGGAAGTCTGACAGAGGTGACTGGGCTCCTGTCCACACTGTGGGTGAGGTTCAAGGGTTAGGATCAGATGAACCAGAGTTACACCCTTTGTGAATGTGTTGCCAGCACCACAATATCATCTTTAACTCAGACCTGTGACTCCACCTCTCTCCTCCTGTGACTCCACCTTAAACTGTATGTAAGTTATTTATCATAATTTATTCAAATATTATCATCTGTATTTTACTTTTCTCTGTATTTTACTTTTCTTTTGTGTAAACCCTGTATTTTTTCTGTTTAACCCTCTGGTTGTGTTCATGTCCTGCTCCCTACTTTAGTGTTCCAGGTCAAAATTGACCTGTCTGTATGAACTGCTCTTAAATTAGCAGAAAAAAAAATTTCACTACCAAATTTTTATTCAATATTCTTTAGCTGTGAACAATGCCTCAAAGTAGTGTTTAACATTAATTCATAGAATTAGACATAAAATAACTGGAGTGAGAATACAACTAGGCACTGAAAATGTATTAGAAAATGAACATGTAATGTAAAAAACATAAATGTAAATCCAAAGGCCAAACTCTACATGAAGTGGTGTGTGTGTGTGTGTATGTGTGTGTATGCCACTCATGCATATGAATGGCATGTTACACTCAGGTCAGAGTGGGCCTTGCAAACACAGACATTACATTTGCAGTAGTGTTGCAGTGATCGATCAGATGCAGATCATAATCGGCTGATATTGCCTAAAGATAGCGAAAAAACTTGCCAACCATTTTCAAACTGGCAAACACACTACCGAACAAGTGCATCTGTTTCTGTACTTTTTAAAATATAGTTAGTTAATAAATAGTTTTATTTCTACAAATGATGCACCCTGTGATGGATGAAAGGTTTGGACATTTAAAATTCCTTCCATGATTGGCAGTGATTGGCAGATCAAGTGTTTAGGTGATCGGTATCTGTGATCAGACAAAAAATATTTGATCATGCATCACTAATTTACAGAATATCATGCTCCCAGTGCTTCCCTTTTCGGCCCATGTCCTTGTTGGGCTGGGGCTCACACACTCTTAACCAGACTGGTAGAGGCTGGTGTGTGGGAATGTGCTGGTGCTGGTGAATAAGAGGAGTCACCAAAGCTTTCCATAGGTCTGCTTGGAAAAGTCTCCTCTGGAAACTCTTCCTCTAATATCAGGTTGGCACAAAATAAAGGGAAAGAGATGAGTTCACATAACAGACACCTGTATAGTCTGTAAAAATGATTAATTGATCAGACTGGAAGGTTTAGTTCAGTGGAAGGTGTAGTTCAGTGGAAGGATGGACACATAAGCACAGGAAAGAGGAGTGTACCCACAAAAGGCATTGTTCAGTCTGAAAATGAGTGAGTTTTTGCTTAATATTTTTGGTGAACTTTTGGTGTTCTAAAATTCTATGTGCACAATTTCAGGATCAAGTGAGAAACAACTACTGAATACTTTCTTTTATTGAATTCGCTAGGCGAGGGGGGGGTCTACTGAGTAAGAAAAGGCGCGTGCACGGTGGCCTTGTGCGTGTGTCAGTAGCAAAATAAAACAGACTCTGAATGAGACTGAGTAGCGTTTCCATCCTAGAATAAGTCTGGAGTTGGGATGTGAGATGTACAGTGTGTGTTCAAACCCGGCGGTGGAGGGGAACTGAGATCAACGAGACTGACGCAGACGGAGACGCACCAGAGCCGGTTGAACGGAACTGAGAACGAGACCGAGCAGCAGCAGCGGACAGGCGCGCGTGCTGCAGAAACACACAGACCACCGTGAAGGGAGCACGAGGAGACACGGAGGACGGCGGAAAGTTGAGCGTTGACTGGGCGGCACTTGTTGTCATTTATTTTTATCTTTTCTTTTCCCACCATGTTCCATCTTCCCTTTAAACACACTCGCCGTCCTGACTCTGTTTGATTTCTCTGGCGTCTGTGTATTTTTCTTGGTGGGGGGGCATCTTCTTCAGGCCCAGCCAATGTAAACCCAGACCCAGCCGAAGCAACGCGTGCAGACCGGAAGGATGTGGACCTCTCATGACTCTGTTGGATTAGTGTTATTGGCGGGCTTCTGTCTGCACCTGGGCATGTCGTTTGAAGGTAAGAAAGGCTGCGTGTTTTCCGTGTGTGTGTGTGTGTGTGTGTGGGGGGGGGGGGGTTTCCTGCGTGGCTTCAGTGTTAAAAGTGTTAAAAGTGCGCAGGAGCAGAATGTATCATGTCAGATGCGTGGGAACAAGGAGCCTTGGCGGAGACAGAACCCCGGGATGATGACAAATGCAACTGGTGATCGTTTGAAATCCACTAATTTCATACCGTGGCTAAAAGGAAAACGGTCAAAACAAAAGAAAAACGACCGGATGTTGGTGTTTCCCTGCGTTTGTGTCAGAGACAGACAGACAGACAGACAGACCCAGGCTGAACTCTATGGAAGATGCTTCCGGCGGTGGTTTCAGTGGATAGCTCCTCTTATGCAGAGCAAAAACTGTCCAGGGTGCTGAAACATCCACGATTTGGAGCCTCTGCACCCGCTCAGTGAAGATGGACGTGTGCACACGCGCGCGCGTGTATGTTCCAAATCACTTAGATTAAAGGCAAATACGTTCAAAGCCAAAAATAAGAATCTGGAGAAAAGTTTGGACAAAACTTGGGCTTTTACACCTCCTCTCCTCCTATGTGTGTGTGTGGGTGGTGTTAGTGTGTGTGTGTGTGTGTGTGTGTGGGTGGGGGGGGTATCAGTGTGTGTGTGAAGGGGGGGTGTTGTCAGTGTGTGTGTGTCAGTGTCTGTTGTGGTGTCAGTGTGTGTGTTGGGTGGTGTCAGCTTGTTTGTGGGGGAGGTGTCAGAGTGTGCGTGTGTAGGGGGGGGGTCAGTGTGTGTGTGTGTGTGTGTGTGTTTATTTAATTCATCAGGTCACAGTTAGTGTGGACTTTGAAACAAAAACAATCATTTGATTAATTCAAGGCATTTACAGAAAACTCGGACTCACTTCCTCCTCCTCTTCCTGCCCCCCTTCTCCTCCTGAAGGTCGCTTCACAGATCTCCCCTCTAACATGACGGTTCCAGAGGGGCAGAACATAGAGATGGCCTGTGCGTTTCACAGCGGAACCTCCTCAGTTTATCTGGAGATCCAGTGGTGGTTCATTAAAGCCTTGGAGACCAAGGACAGCAGGGAGGAGGAGCAGGAGGAGCATGACGAGGAGGTATGAGCTGCTCTGGTACCACTCTAGACAGGAAATGACAGCAGGAAGATTACATGTGAAGCAGTGGTTCTGAAGGTTCTAAATCTTCTGAATGTTCTAAGGGTTCTAAATATTCTGAATGTTCCAAGGGTTCTAAATGTTCTGAAGGTTCTTGAGGTTCTGAAGGTTATAAACGTTCTGAAGTTTCTGAACGTTCTTAAGGTTATTGATCATCGGACCACCCTGACCTCATGACCAGCAGATCACCAGACCACCTGAGCAGAAAACCACCTGGGCCAGTCTGTGCAGACCCTCAGCAGTAGAAAAATTAAAAGGATGGTCTTAGCTGTAGAATGGCTACATTTTCATGATGTTTTTTAATTCAGAATTATTCATCCTGAATCAAATACTTTGAAATTAAACCTATTTCCTTCATGTTTATATATATATATATATATATATATATATCCACTTCCTGTTTCTTCTTGTTTCAACTACCTGGAGCATGTGCAGAAAGACCAGAGTAACATGAAAGAGGAATAAACTGTTGGAGGAGATATTTAATTTGGAAACAACAGTGACAGTGACTTTATTCAGAATAAAAACTCGTGTAAACAGGTCAAATGTGGAATGAAGTGTGATCTGCAAACCCTAACCCTGGCCCTAACCTGAACCCTAAATAGACAGACCCGCTTCCCTATCATTAACATACAGACACAGACATGCCCCCTTCGCTAACGTTAATATAGAGAGGCCTGGGCCGGTCTGATGCGCTGGGGGTGTCTGTAGCTGCTCCCTCTTGTTCTCCAGGTTTGCGCTGTTCACGGTGGCTCCAGTGGCTCTCTGGGGGGCGGCGCCCTGTGCCTCCTACGGCCCGGGGTGAGGGGTGCCCTGTTGCCTTTGATCAGGTCTCGCCAGCTACTGTCGAGTCCCATTTCAGTGAATGATGGGACCCGCCAGAATGTGATGAGAATCTCTCCAGAATCTCTACCCTAAACTTATTCTCTTTTGCACTAGTATCCTCTTCTGGCCTATTCTACTCTATTCTATTGCATTCTATGTTATACTATCAAAACATACACAATTATGGTGCTCACTACCGTTTGTTTAATTATTTATTTATTGAATCTCTTTTTCTTTTGTGCTGGTTTGGTTTTCTTCTCTTTTTTTCAATGTATTATTTTTTGAAATTAATTTTTAATGATGGACAATTAGCAGTTGGGAATAAAACACCACCTTACAATCTTTAATTGCAATAGCACCGCCTGTTAATTTCTATCCCCGTTCATCCTGTCCGTCCTGTCCAGTCTTTGTTTCCCACCACACATCACTGAGGTGTAGCACTTATAATAGGGAGTTCTAATAAAGGATGTCTGCACAGCTTTCAGGGAGGACCGATGATGGCCACATGCAGGCACTAAGTATTAAAATATTTGGCTGCAAGACTAAAATATGTATTGATCTCAAACAATGTTGACTCCCCCTCTGTGGTGTTAAACAATAAAACATACAGACACGTTCCCTTCACCAACATTAATTTACACAGCCACGCCCCTTTCACTATCATTAACCCTACACATACATGCTTCCTTCACCAACATGAACCTACACAGACACGCCACTTCACTAACATTAACCTTACAAAGACACGCCCCCTTCAGTAACATTAACCTACACTGACACGCCCCTTCTCTAAAATTAACCTACAGACACACCCCCTTTACTATCATTAATCCTACACAGACATGCCCCTTTACTGTCCTTAACCCTACACAGACACACTGCCTTCTCTAACATCAACCTACAGACACGCCCCCTTCACTATCATTAACCCTCCCCAACACAGACACACCCCCTTCACTATCATTAATATACAGACATACCCCCGTCACTATCATTATACAGTGCGCTGTATATAGTTCTATACACATACAGTATATAATGTACATAGTGGATCTCTCACACCAGAGATCCACTATGTAAAACTACAGTATGCAATATATTAAGAATGTAAAATGGCATATACAGCATGCATACACACACACACACATATATATATATATATATATATATATATAAAATCTTATATGTGATACGTGATATAAATCTTATGATCCAGCACCAGAGACAAATGTGACCCACATGCATGACTCACAGACCGGAATTCAGTTTGAAGAGCTTTATTAAAATAATATGGGTGCTGGACTAGGAGATCTGCTTCAACAGCTGTTACTGGGCAGGGGTTAACTAAGGCAGCAACTAGGAAATAGGGCAAAGGTGAGGTCAAAAAGCAGATCAGGGTCAGAACCAGAAAACCAGTCAAGGCAGACAGGGAAAAACTCATAGACTTTACTGGTGTACATGTGAGGATCATAACACGATGGCAGAATCCAATATAGTGCCGACAGGGAGGAGGCAAACTCAGTGTCAGTGGAGGATTCCAGGTCCGGTGACAAAGCAGATTGAGACAAACAAAAACAGACAAGGGAGAGACAACAGACCAGAACCAAAGTACCAAAACAGATCGATGACCAGAGAGACCAAGACAAGAAGTAAACTGCTCATTTGCTGTGCTGGGACAAAACAAATTCACAATTTGACAGAGAAACAGGAGGACCCTAAATAGGGAGCTAAACAGGTGGGACACATCAGGCATAATCAATAAGGGGTGTGACAAACAACTGTACCAGGAAGCAAAACAAGACAGAGTGAGACATGAATCCACATAACAAAATAAATGTCCATACACTCACAATGGCAGAAATACTACTACTACTACTACTAACAATAATAATAATAATAATAATAATAATAATAATAATAATAATAATAATAAGACAAAAAAGAAAACCACAAAACAAGACAATAAAAGTCCAGATTGTTACATCTTAAAGAACTAATTTAGTAAATTAATTTTGGCCATTGCTTAGTGTCTGTAAAAATATGCTTAAGTACTGGATGCCAGCTAGTACAGAGGTTAAGTAAACCTTTCTCCCCAATGTTTTAAAAGTCATGCTACTCAGTGGACTGGCTAGTGCACATGACTCTCAGTGCAAAAGCAGTGTGGGGGTGAGGGTAAGGTTAACAGACTTTTGAGATGATAATCAGGGACAATGCCCTGAACATTACTATTTCTAATCTATTAGCTTAATGTATTATCTTAAAAAATCAGTGACTAGCATTTACTAGCTGAGAGTTGGGTGTGCTAGCCAGTGTTGTGAAAATATAGGTCTAGTTCACTGGTGAGCAGTGAGTACATGTCACAGCTCTTTAATGATTACAGTAAAATAGTTCCTCTGCTTAGCATATGTGTGCTGTGATCTTTTGGGGGCAATGTGATTGACTGAGTTAACAAGATAGCTCCACAAGTTAGCTTGACTTAGCTAATTGTGTCCCTCATAGGCCCCTGCGAAAGTAAAAATAAGGCTGACAATAGAGTTTATGCCTGCATAAACTCTTATGCATGACCACACCCCCAAGCATGGCTGGAACCCCACCCCCATGCCTTAAACTCATCCTATTATGTCAACAAACACACATATAAATACGATATATAGACTTTGGTGAACATAAAGTGAAAAATGTTAATGTCAGAATTTAGGCTATGACTGCAGCACATCCAACAATAAAAGCCCAATATCCAGAATTGCCCAAGGGATCTCACCGGGTACCCTCTCTTGTCTTAATGAGTAACTGCAAAAAAAAAACCTTAACCAACGAAGCCAGGTTCAGCCAAAGTTGGGTCTTTGGCTCCCACAGGAAAACCACAGATCAGGCAAATGATCAGGCTTAACACAGCAAGTCCAATACACAAGGCTTTGGTTTCATTGTTTCCTGAAGGAAAGCTGGAATCAAAGGTGTGCAAAACCAGGGGTTGAAACTGGGGCTCGGTCGGGGTCGGTCCAGGGTCATTCACTATGTATATGCAGGGGCTCTGTCAGGGGCAGTCAAACCACAGGAGGATTCAGACTGGACACATGGTCTTTTATGATTTTTTTTGGTTAAATATTATTTCATCCATGACAAAAAAATGCAGTCTTAGTTTTTACATTATTACAATTGAGAAGTTGTTTTTATGAAAGTAAACATCAGAATAGTGTTGTCACGATAACAATATTTTGGTACTGCTATCGGTACCAACATGTATTTCGATACTTTTTCATATTTTGATACAAATAAAAAGAGAATGCAGAAAATCACATCACTGACTTTATTAATCGAAAATTTTAACATAAACAGTCATTGTAACAACAGCCAAATAAAATTAATTAAACCAGAGTAGTGAAAGGTGTTTCCGTCAGTTACAACAGCTGTGTTGAAGGTGTATGAACTGGTGCCTGAGGTTTACTGTCAGCGTTTCCACACTTGGGAAAAACTCAGTACACACACCCACATGGAATTTGCGCGTGAGCTGATTACTCACTTCAACTGGTGGTGTTTGCCACTTGGAGTGGAAACGTATGAAGGGCTATGTGAGTTAAACATTTTGGAGCAATTTCAAAATACTGTTCCACCTCACAATGCTTTTCATATTGAAGACCGCAAAGTTAAACCAGTGACCAAAGCTGCACCGGAAGGCTCCCCCTTGTTTTGCTGTATTGTTACAACAAGCGTGCGCATGTATGGGTGTGTACAAATGTGCGGAAGTGCTTTGTTATTATTCATTAACCCATGATTGCAATGGAAACTAAAGGTTAGATTAGAAGAATGCTAAAGAACCCAAAATGTTCAAGGCAGACTACAAAAATAAGAAAGAAACCTGAATAGTGATGCCCTTTGTTTTTTTCGTTTATTGTTTTCATATACAGAACGTAATAGCTGTCAATCACAAAGGCAACTGGGGAAATAGCCTATTTAACTAACCATTTACACTAACATACATAACTAGTCATTATGTTTGAAAGGTGTTCATGTAGTTTTGTACAGTTGTGTACAGTTCACACACATTACATATATCCACCCACCAGTTTCAGACACCTTCCTCCATGCCTTATCCTTTAGATGTGTTTCTATAAGTACGGCCGCCGTGGTACTTTGCATCAAGTTCAGCTGAGCTCAACATTTTGACATGCCACAGGTCTCTGTCTCACCGTGCCAGAATCCCACAAAGGCTTTGCGAGTACAATAATGGTTGGCCGGATTGCATTGAAAATGAATTGAATACGTTTGATACGGCATTATGTCTTGATGTGCCGGAATAATGGGTGCGTACCCTTCATAGTGATGCAGAATACGAGGACAGCCAGTTCCATCCAGCTTGTGGGCGGTGGGAGGCTGAAGCTGGGTCTTGGAAGCAGGATGCATCACCACGTTTTACACCAAACTCCGATGACATCTGTAATTACTGCAAAGGCAGGGACCACTGGAAGGCTGAGTGTCCATGTAGATCTGAAAACATATTGCAGATTATGTCCTTGGCTCTGGCCGGTCCTGTATAACCCAAATCTGTACAGAATGTTGCAGGCAGTGTACCTCCTGATCAGTCCTGTGTACCCTGTAAAGAAGGCATCTCTATAGTTGACTGTGGTTCAGAGCATTCTAATTTTTCTGCATTTATTTCTGATGGTTGTGTGTCTTTGGTGGGTACTAATGTTTCAACCCCTGTAAAAAATATTACGTGACACTGGTGCGTTTCACTTATTTATTGTGAGTTCAGTGTTACCGTTTTCTAACAAGACTGCGAATGGAGATTGTGTTTTGGTACGAGGAATGGGATTGACAGTTTTCCCTGCTCCCATTCATAAACTCTTTCCTGTGGTTTAGTGACAGGGGAGGTGCTTATGGGGGTGTGTCCTGCTCTGCCTGTTCAAGGCGTGTATGTTGTCTCAGGCTGGCTGGTGATCGGGTGTGGGCTGATGCCCCTCTTTTCCCCATTGTTACATCTGGCAATCAGTGTGCTCCCATGGTTCAGGAGGCATCTGTTGTGTACCCTGCATGTGTTGTCACTGGCGCTGCGCTCAGGTTCCAGTTGCAGCTCAATAATTGGAACACTTCGTTGGCTGTATTGGTCCTTTGCAATGGTCCGAATCTGGTAGCAGTTCTTTACGGTCACCTCATAGATGCTGGAGAAAGAAAAAATGGTTTTGTCACATTACCTGGCAAGAGCTGTTCTATCCCCGTGGCTTCCACTTTTGAAGGGAGAAGGGATGTCCGCCACAGTGGTATCCAAAACCTGTATTTGCATATATACTTGTACTGACAGCATGGTGGCTGAGCAGTTAGCGCTCTTGCCTCTCAGCAAGAAGACTGGGGATCGATTCCTGGACCGTGTGGGCCGTTCTGTGTGGAGTTCACATGTTTCTTTCCCCATGTCTGGATGGGTTTCCTCCGGGTGCTCTGGTTTCCTCCATCACCCAAAAACATGTTTGTTATGGTCAAATCCTCCAGCCAGATGATTCTGTCCTTGATGCCCCAATGGCATCATGGATGGATTAAATGTAGAGGACACATTTCATTGTACAATGTATAATGACAAATAAAGTACTTTATCTTTACCATATGGTAGTGCATTGGTTAGCACTCGTGCCTCACAGCAAGAAGGACCCTGGTTCGAATCCCACACCAGACCTTTCTGTGTGGAGTTTGCATGTCCTCCCCGTGTCCGCGTGGGTTTTCGCCGGGCACTCTGGTTTCCTCCCACCATCCAAAGACATGCACTGATAGGTTAATTGGTTAATCTAAAATTGGCCATAGGTGTGAATGTGAGAATGATTGTTTGTCTATGTATGTTCAGCCCTGAGATGAACTGGCGTCTCATACAGGGTGTACCCCGCCTTCACCCATTGTAGCTGGATTAGGCCCCCAGTGACCCCCGCGACCCTAGTGAGGATAAAGCGGGTTCAGATAATTAATGAATGAATCTTTACCTTATGTCACATCATGAATGTATGTGTGGCAGGTTTCATAATGTTTCAGATTTTCTGTGTGTTGTTGGTTCCTGTGCATATATAGTTTGGACGTTTACTATGTAAAGGGTTCTGGTCACATGGTGGCGTCAATTATTCTATACCCTTACAAATCTTAAACCGTTTTCTCCCATCGTCTATATCAATCTTAAACTGCTTCTCCAGGTGTCAGAGTTGCTGTGTGATGAATTTGCATTGGTGAGTTAGCCTGGCTAAAGGGTTTGGGTGAGTATTAAAAAAACATATATTGAGTTAAAAAAAAAAATAAAAAAAAAAAAATATATATATATATATATATATATATATATATATATACATACATACATACATATGTTTTTCAGTGAGGTGACCAGAGACACCTCTGGCAGGTTCTAACAGATCTATTTAAGTGACTGGGAGCTGTTTTT
>CM035802.1:7389787-7469787 GCA_020466265.1 Siphamia tubifer | reverse complement strand
TCTCATATATGTGAAAATTAAAAGGCCTTTATTCCATTGGCTTGGTTAACAAACCCCAACGCATTTCGACATCCTAGCCTTCATCAGGGAGTCAAACAGCTTTCACAAAAAGGAAGATATTTTTAAAAAAGTGTCCACCAATCAGAAACCTCCACATTGCAGGTAAGGTGTGCTACTCAGTTAACAAGTGTCATACATAAAACCTCCACCAGGTGTCATCTTTACAAAACACAATGAGACATAAAATCAAACATTTCATAATTGTGACCCTCCGCACAAAATCAGTGGTTCAGTCTCACAGCAGTATTTCCAGTTATTGCCTCAATTATGTTATATGGGTCAAAATGATTGAATTCCAAGTAAAATGTCTCCTGAATACTTCTAACTATGAGTTTTTGTGAAATTTCTACCCTGAGTGCTTCAAATCATGCCTTTTAGGAAGGACAGCAGCTGACTAAAAATCAGCCCAAAACACAGCTTTCCTTCGTACTTGCGTTAGGTATTTCTCCATCATGTCTGATACCATTGGAAAGATCGGGATTCACTCCAGACCAGTGTTTCCCAACCAGTGTGAAGTGGCACATTAGTGTGCTGTGAGAAATCATCAGGTGTGCTGTGAAAAATTATGTAATTTCACCTTATTCGTAGTGTAAGTGAGCAGTGCGATTATAGATACCAGCACAACAGCACACACCACTGATCCACTCAGAGCTGTTGAGCTGTGGTTGTCTTTCTTGAATTCCTGGAAGTATCAGCCACGGCACATATTTTACATTAGAAACATCACAAGGCACACTACTAGGGGTGTGACAAGACACTCAGTTCACAAGACGAGACAAGACACGAGATTGGGTTCATGAGATCGAGACGAGATGAGATTTTGAGAAAACTAAATTATATGAATGGACAACAGACTTTTATTTAACTGAGTTGTACATGGATTTTATAACTCTGTAAATGTTAACTTTTAATTAACGTCTTCCTAATGAATATCTAATGAACTTCTTGTAATGAACTTCTTCTTTTAATAAACTTCTTATAATGAACTTCTTCCTCTACAAATTGAAACTAAAATAAAATGTTACAAAAGTTCAAATAAAAAAAAAAAAAATTGTATATTTCTCCTTTTTTCAAAATCAAATTTGGCTCTCAACATTTCTGCCGGGAATCCAAAATGCTGCCAAACAAAAAGTGAAAGTGGTGGTGGTGGGGGGGGGGGCATCTTCAGTAGTAAAACCTGTGTTTTCCGACATCATTCTGGCTACTGCTGGATAACAAATCTCACAAGACAGAATTTTAACATGACGAGCAATCTCGCCAAATTACATCTCATGAGATCTTGTCACACCCCGACACACTACCAAAGAAAAATATCACAAAAAGTATATTTATTGAAATATAATGCAAGTCTAGTCTTGATTTATTTATTTAGTGCAAAACCCAGGCCTCTTTACTTAAGCTGACACTTGCAGGAATTTAAGAAAGACAACCACAGCTCAACAGCTCTGAGTGGATCAGTGGTGTGTGTTGTGCTGGTATCTATAATCCTGCTGCTTACTTACACTACCAATAAGGTGAAATTACATAGTTTTTCATGGTACACCTGATGATTTCTCACGGCACACTAATGTGCTATGGCACACTGGTTGGGAACCACTACTCTAGACAACACTTAAATAGAAATCTACGTAGTTATATATTTGAACCAATGGGAGGCCTCACAACAAAGCCTTCTTGAGTGAAGAAAATCCCTTGTTGCTAGGGTGATGTTGAAGAACAGCATCTGATTGGTTGAATTAGTGTTACACAAGCATTTTTAATAAGCTTGCGGATAAATAAACAGTAATTAACAATAACATTCATTTCTGAAATTTGACCCAAGTGACTGGTTTTGTGCTGGAGGGTCACAATTCAGGATCTCATATCACCAAACAAAACAGACAAGTTAAAAACAAGAAAAGGATTGTGTATGGAGTAACATAAAAAAAACACAAGAATGGAAACTGAGGAAGAATAAATAACTTATGTTGAACTTTGAATAATCCAAATAAATCCACCCAGACAGATGTAATATTTATACTAATATAAATACTGTCTTTATCTCTGACAGAACACTTCCCGTTTTTAGTTCAACAAACAGTATCAGTGGCTCCATTAGTCTGTTTCCACTGCACATCTGATTACATTCAAGTCGAGTCTAGTCCAGACCTGGTCTTGTTTCCAAACCTAAACTCTGTGTCTAGTTAGGTGAAAGATCATCATGGCGACAGATTGGTTTGATGGATGTCCCTAAATTCGTGCAGTTGCTCCAACCAGAAAATAGGAGTTCCACCTGATACATGTTCCAGAGACATCTTCCTGAAGAAAGAACATGGCCCCCCTAAGCCCGCCCCAACCTTTGACCCTTAACCTTTGGCTCATTCTACTTGAACTGAACAGACTGATGCAGGTTTTCAGTCCTGCTTTGAACCTCTGTTTTGTTTTTTCTTGGATTCATTATTGTTTTTCATTCCTCAACAACTCTGATGATATATTTATAAAACCGTTGCCGTGGTGACATGTTCGTTCATTCATTTTTAACAGTAGAACAGCAGCGTTCATCCTGGAAACTGGGTATAGATGTGTGAATTAATGTTTTATTTAAATGAGTGGGAAAAGCCTGCAGTCTTGTCCCAGCTAGTCCCTGTTGTTCCCAGCTGGTTCCAACAGCTCTACCTGCAGGGCCATCACCAGGATCTCTTTGGGCTCCAAGCTACTGTAGAACCCCACCCCCCCACCCCCAAAACACACACACACACACACACACACCACCACCACCTCTGCATGTGACAAAAAAATTATTTTGCACAATTACCAGGATGTGAAAACTGACAAAAATAATTAGTTTAACCCTCTGGTATCTGGGTTTGTCTTTTATCAACACTGGTTTAATGGTCCAAACTGGTTCAAATTGGTCCAAGCTGGTTCAAACTGGTTCACACTGTTTCAAACTGTCCAAACTGGTTCAAATTGGTTCACACTGGTTCAAACTGTCCAAACCGGTTCAAACTGTCCAAACTGGTCCAAACTCTTCAAACTGGTCCAAACTGATTCAAACTGGTCCAAATTCTTCAAACTGGTCCAAACTGGTTCAAACTGTCCAAACTGATTCAAACTGGTTCACACTGGTTCAAACTGGTCCAAATTCTTCAAACTGGTCCAAACTGGTTCAAACTGTCCAAACTGATTCAAACTGGTTCACACTGGTTCAAACTGTCCAAACTGGTTCACACTGGTTCAAACTGTCCAAACTGGTTCAAACTGGTTCACACTGGTTCAAACTGTCCAAACTGGTTCAAACTGTCCAAACTGGTCCAAACTCTTCAAACTGGTCCAAACTGGTTCAAACTGCTCAAACTGGTCCAAACTGTTCAAACGGTTCCAACTGTTCCAACTGTCAAAACTGGTCCAAACTAGGCCAAAGTGATTCAAACAGCTTCAAACTGGTCCATACTGGTTCAAACTGGTCCAAACACTCTTATTCTGCTAAATCAAACTTTAAAAAAGTCAAATTTATTAGATAAAAAGTTCAAATCATTTGATAAACAGTAAATGTTCTCCACTTATATAGTTATTTTCCACCTTCATGGTGCTCAAAACGTTTTACATTAGCCTCACATTCACCCATTCAAACACACTCAGCAAAATGTTTCTAAGGTTCTGCCAGACCTCCTGGGGACATTTAAGGTTCTGTCAGTCCTACTGGGAGACTACATCAGGGTTTAGTGTCTTGCCCAAGGACATGTGGACAGCCAGAGTCGGGACGAGAACCACCGACCCTTCAGTCATTGGACGACCCGCTCTACCAACTGAGCCACAGCTGCCAGTCAAAATTATAAGACAAAAAGTCAAAATTATCAGATAAAAAGTCAATATCACTAAACACAACCAGAATTAATCCATATTTAACTATTACTATATTTTCACTGTGGTTTTGGGAGAAAATTACCCTAACCCTAACCCTAACCCTAACCCTAACCTTCTAGTCTTTGAACCTTCTAGTCCAGAAAATACGGTACTAAAACCAAATGTGGCTCAGTGAGAAGCAGATGAAACAGATAAAAGATTCCGAGTCAACCTTCTTCAAGATTGTTTCCTGTTTTCCTTTGTTGTTGCTGAACATTTTGGCGATGCCTCCTAGTGGGTGGGGCTCCAAACAGCTGACTGTCTTACCTGTCCTCAAGCCCTGCCCCCTCTACCTAACACCTGCAGTCATGTCCCAGCTCCTCCTGTTTTGGTGGAAATGCTGTAAAAAGTGTTAATCTTCCAGAAGTGGGATGTGGTTTGACCTTTGACCTCTGCCGTCCAAACTCCAATTAGCCTATGTGTCAAGGTGTTCGTATCCAGGTGTTGACTGTTGTCATGTTTGTATAGAAACACAAACAACTTCCTACAGGTCTACTTTGATGATAGTTTCCTTTAAGGTCATTTAAGCCCCGCCCACACTGTGATGTCATTCTGAGCTTCTGACCTTTATGCTTGTTTCCAGATGGAGATGATTCCAGAACCTGATCCTGAAGATGAAGGGACGAAAATTAGTGTAAGTTTGTTCATATCATTATGGTTTGCACTGCATGTGTCTTTTTCTGCACATTAGACTATTTTGGTCCATTTAACTCCATTTTTAGTTAATTTAACTCTAATTTGATCAAATTCACAATTTTTTTTACTGCATTTAAGTATATTGTTCCTGCATTTGTCCATTTAACCCTATGTTTAGTCCATTCATTTATATTTGTAGTCCATTTCAGTGTCTTTTTTCCCAACAACTAAGACCCCATCTGCACGGAAATGAGTTTGCGTGAAACAGACGTACTTCCTTAATGGATTGGTCTTTTGTCAAAATGGGACCGGACTTGCAGATACCCCAAAACATGCCCCTGTCCTCCTATTTTCCTCCTCCTGTCCAGTCAGCTGACTTCTGTGCCTCCTCCTATCCAGTCAGCTGACTCCTGTACCTCCTCCTGTGTCTCCCACAGACAGTTAAAGTCCAGGGGAACGACATTTCTCATAAACTTCAGATCTCCAGAGTGTCTCCAGATGATGAAGGTCTTTATGAGTGCAGAGTGACGTGTGCTGACTACGGACAGATCGTCCAGTACAAAGTCCAGGCGTGGCTGAAGGTCAAAGCCATGGCCAGAGCTCGCAGACCGCCGCCACCACCGCCACAGAAGAAGAGCTCCCCGCTGCACCTAACGGACAAGAAGCCCAGGAAGTCCAGCACCTATGTGGGTCCGGACGCTGCAGGTTCAGACCACAGGAAGTCCACGTCCAACACATCCTCCAACACAGACAAACACAACCATGGCTCAGGTAAGGCACGCCCTCTGGCCCCAGACTCCGCCCCACAGAGCCCAGACCAAACAAGTGTACGTTAATGAATTAGGAAGGACAACTGAACTCACATGTTCTGCTCCTGGTTCTGCCCAGGGATGAGGTTCTCCTTATTTCCTTCTTTTCTCCAGGTGGACCCAGTGGTGGGTTTCCAAGTGATGGTTACCATCGAAACAGAGGTCTTTGTCATCAGGCGCTAACTCATTCAGTCCTCCACACTCTCTAGAACCTGCCAGAATCTCAGACCAGGGTCAGAGTTTAGTTCTGGTGGACATGCGTACATGTGACGCCAAGAATGCATCTGATCTGTTTATGTTCGAGGTTTAAAAGACATTTGAAAGAATGTCAATTTAACAATAAAACAATAAAAGTAGAAGAAAAAACACTTGTTTTAGTTTGTGTGTGTATGTGTGTGTCCGTCCATGGATGACAGATCTGTGGTCATGTGTCATCTATACTGGTAACCTTGGTAACAAGTGATTCTGTTTAATTCGAATGGTTCACCATTTGGAAGTCTGAATATAATATAATAATGATGATAATAATAATAATAATAAGAAGAAGAAGAAGAAGAACAACAACAACAACAACAACAATAATAATATGGAATTAAATTTGATAATTTTTTATCCACATTTATTCATTTCTTTCTTCATTTGTTTCTTGATCCACTGTGATTGTGGTTTAATCCACTTCCTTTGGTTCTGCTGTTTGTTGATTGATTGATTGATTGATTGATTGATCATGTGTCTTTTTGCAGGTACAAGGACATGGTCTGGCTGTGGACTGCTGGTTCTGGTTCTGGTGTGTGCTTTGGTCACAGATGGACTGTTTTAATTTATGAACTGAAATGGGTTGAACCCAAACCCTCCTCCTCTTCCTTCTCCTCTTCCTCCTCCTCCTACTCATTTTCCTCTTCCTCTCCCTCCTCCTCCTCTTCTTCTTCCTCCTCCTCCTCCTCCTCCTTCAGCGTCACCTTTAAACCAGTGGAATTGTGTTTTGTACCGACATGGACTCAACAGCGTCTGAGGATCATCAACGCTCTGATTCCCCTGTGGTTCTGACATGGTTTGGACCCAGTTTGGACCTGGTTTAGACCTGGTTTTGGACCCGATTTGAACCTCATTTGGACCTGGTTTGGACCCAATTTTGGACCCAATTTGGACCTGGTTTAGACCTGGTTTGGACCAGGTTTTAAACTGGCTTCAGTGTAGTTTGGACCTGGTTTGAACCTTGTTTTGACCCAATTTAGCCCTGGTTTGGACCCAGTTTGGAGCCAGTTTAGCCCTGGTTTAGACCCAGTTTGGAGCCAGTTTAGACCTGGTTTTGACCCAGTTTTCACCTGGTTTTGCAGTGGTTCTGATGTCCAGCAGAGTTTGACCTGTATCTGTGTTCCACCATATATAAATCTGTTCCTTTAACCCGTTTATGTTGTAACCACAGAAGACACTCATGCTGTAGGTTTGTCTTAAGACACATGGGCCAATCAGAGGCTCCGTTTGTTTAGAGTCCTGGAGAGAGAGAGTGGCAAAAGCGGTCCATGTAGGCTCAGAAAGTTCCCGGAAGTGTTTGGCAAGCAATACAAAAATAAGAGGAAAACCACTATAATCTGTAAATAATGTCTAATGAATGCTTTGATTTGTATTTTTTTTTCTATTTATACTAATTGTTTTGCAGCGTGGGTGGCACGGTGGTACAGTGGTTAGCACTTGTACCTCACAGACAGAAGGACCCTGGTTCAATTCTTACATTTACATACGTTTCTGTGTGGAGTTCAGATGTTCTCCCTGTGTCTGTGTGGGTTTACTCCAGTTTGTCTATTTTTACTCCATTTAACACTATTTTCACTGCATTTAACTATATTGTTCCTGCATTTTTTGTTCATTTAAACCTATTTTTAGTCAATTTCAGTGGCTTTTTTTTCAATTACTAAAAATATTAATTTAATTTAGACACAAGTTTTTTAATTGGCGGCACGGTAGTGCATTGGTTAGCACTCGTGCTTCACAGACAGAAGTTCTCTGGTTTGTTTTTTAGTCCATTTAACTATTTTTAGTCTATTTAACTCTAATTTAGTCTATTTAACTATATTTTACTACATTTAACTCTATTTTTCTTACATTTAACTCTATTTTTACTGCCATTAACTCTATTTTTAGTCCAGTGTTGTCATCTGAACCCGCTTTATCCTCACTAGGGTCAGCTACAATGGGTGAAGGCGGGGCACACCCTGTATGAGTCTCCAGTTCATTTCAGGGCTGAACATATATAGACAAACAATCACTCTCACATGCACACCTATGGACAATTAAAATTAACCAATTTAACCTATTGTCATGACCTCCGCTCCGGTGACCTTTCCCCCAGTCATCTCCACACTCACCTGGTCCCGCACTGAGCAGCTGCAAGCCGTTCCTCATCTGTGGCTATAAAAGCAGTAAGGCTCCTCCTTCACCTCACCCCGATCCATGACACCTATCAGTGCATGTGCTTGGATGGTGGGAGGAAACTGGAGTACCTGGAGAAAACCCACACAGACACAGGAAGAACATTCAAACTCCACACAGAAAGGTCTGGTGTGAGAACCAGGATCCTTCTTCCTGTGAGGCATGCATGGTCACCACTGCCACCGTGCTGAAACTCATGTTTTTAAAAACATTTGAAATGAACACAAAGATTCTAAATAAAATTTGTACCCACAGATGTTGCACGGCATACAGAGTAAATTTTGCAGTGTTAAATATATTTTATTGTGGTCGGAGCCACGAGTGGGTTAGTTAAAAAAGCAGTCGGTTGCGGGTTGTTTATACATCGACCCGCGCATCATGCTGGGTTCTAATATCTGAATTCATTACAGATAAATGGAATTATATCACTGTTTCTGAGCTCTGCTTCCTTATAAATTATACTAATTGCTTTGACTTGTTCTTTCTTGACTAAATCTATATACTTGTTGGCAGCAATAAACTGATATTTCCTCTTTTTTTTTCTAAACTAACCCTAACACTAGAGCAGGGTCATATCAGGTGTCACTTTCACAGTAAAGTCTAGTTTAAATAATAATTAGTATACACACACTATTGGATTAATGTCAAGAATAGACCTGGTCACATGACACACAATAGATATGTATGAATAATTAAACTATGCAGATAAACTTAGTTAGAGGTTTTGTTCTCTTCCACTCCATAAAACAGCTGACAACTGCTACATCACAACAACTGCACATTTATCTGACACTAGTATAAATCAACAGGGTTGGATTATGTTATAGTTCCAGAACAGAATTTAAAATTATTGTGTAAAATGTGTGCTAGCCTAAACTTTTACCTATTAACATTTTCTAAATCTTATAATCTAGATGGAGAAAATGTGTTAACGTAACTAGTGTTGCACCGATTGATCGTCTTCCAATCATAATTGAAAAATTGCCTGATCGGTGATCAGAAAAATATGCCAATCAATAAGCCGATCATGTAAGGTAAATTACTAGCGACCATTTTCAGACTTGCAAAAATGTTTGACTGTTTCAGTGCTTTTTAAAATATAGTTAATTAATAGTAGAAGTTTAGGACCATTTTACTCTGCGTAAGGCAGACAACAGTGTGCCCACGGCTAAATAGCATTCGCCTCGCACTGCCTCATTTACTACAACACCTGAATGCATCCACACTTCAATGGCATTTTATCAAAGCGGACTGGAAGCTTGTTTTGCTAACCAGTGAGTACTAGCATCATGTAGCTTCAGTGTTATAATTATTTTTAGCAAAAGTACTAAGGTAGTGTAATTATTAAGCTACAACTACTTCACACATCCAGGCACATGCGCCTGTGCATGGATGCATGCGCACACAACTCAAAATGCTTCAGTCTTCTCCCATCCTCGTTTATTGATTACTATCCATACCTAGATGTAAGGTATGGACATTTAAAATTCCTTCCATGATTGGCAGTGATCGGCAATTAGCAGCAGTTTGTTGGTGTTCGGTATCGGTGATCAGGCCAAAAAATGCTGATCGGTGCACCACTAAACGTAACTAATTATTCATATCAATTTAATTTCAATGTCCTACTGATATAAAAATGTCATTTTTGAATATTTTACGTGGAACAAGTGTTGTGCCATACATGCTCTCCATTGAAACACATTAAGTGGCAGTTAGCTTTTGCTCTTTCTCTCTGTCTCTCTCTCTCACCAGGACTCTAACATTTGTCTAAAGACATGGGGCCAATCAGAGGTGGTGCTTTGGTTCCATGTGTTGTAAAGTTTGTTCTGTCCTTGTTTTCATTTGCATCAGTTCACATGTAGTTGGTGAAACATAAACAGATGTGCATGATTATTGGTCTGAAGACTCAAAACACTGGCACACGTCAGTGTAACAGGACGTAGAATTCAATGATTATATGATGATTATTTTTTTAATGTTGTAGCTTTGGTATAAAAGAAAATAACAGAAGGAATTGTCCCTTCTTTGTCGATTTATTTTGTTTTTCATCCTCACCAGGAATAAAAAGGATGTCACTATTTCATTATTGGATGATTCATTTGGACTGAACTGGACTGTCATAAGCCCCGCCCCTTAAGCCCACCCTCTGCTCTTAGGGACTGACCTGGACTGTCATAAGCCTTGCCTCCTAAGCCAGGGACTTTTCAGAACAGTTATCTGCGTTCTGATCCTCACAGATCATTTAGAGAAGGAAACGGTTTTATTTTTTACTTTACTGTGAAAGGTAGATTCCAGAATAAATGATTGAATGTGATTGTTTTGGAAAGAAAGTGATTTCAAAACAGGCGTCAGATATTTGATCTTTTCATCTGATCTAAATTCCATCCTGGACCAGGAGGGGGCGGGGCCAAATCTGAGTTCCATCCTGGACTGAACCATGTGAGAGAGACAGAGAGAGAGTAGGGGGAGAGAAAGGGAGTGAGGGGGGGTGACAGAGATGGAGGGCGAGAGAGAGAGCGTCGTTAACCACAAGCCGGGGGAAACGGGTTCCCAACCCTCCTGAGGCCTTGTGTCCAGGGGAGAGAAGGTGCAGCATGTCCTGGAAATGGCGCTGTAAAGCTTTCTCCTGGAGGTGTGAGCCACCTTCTCCCCGGCTGACCCAAAGTCAGTCGTGGCGCACCACCACGGAGACAATGCATCCAGTGGGAGCACAAGCCAGACCCGCGAGGGGATCCTCCCAGACCTGCTGAGATTGAATAGCTGCGGCCGACTACGCGGACACCAACTGTTTACCTCTCAATGGTTTCATGGCCTCTTGAACTCTGTTCAAAATTCTTTTCAACTTTCCCTTCAGGTATTTGTTGACTATCGGTCGAGTGTCAGCATTTAGCCTCAGATGGAGTTTACCACCCGCTGCTGCATAACAGCCAGACTCCGAGAAGACCGGACCCGATGACAACCAGGCAAGCGGTCTTCCGTATGCCACATTTTCCATGCCCGCCCGTGGATGCGGATCCAGTGCTGGGCTCTTCCCTCTTCTCTCACCACTACTGAAGGAATCCTGGTTTAGTTTCTTTTCTCCGGTTAGTAATATGATTACAATCGGGAATGACGGTCATAACATCCACTGCAAGCTTTTTTCTGTGGGAAAAAAACATGGCCCTCTGTTTTTTTGATAAATCACACCTTGTATACACACACACACACACACACACCTATATATATATATATATATATATATATATATATATATATATACTTCTATCTTATTACATAAAAGTCTAACTGAAAGACAATTGTTTATCAGACATTGAACATACATTTTTTATAACCAAATACTTTCACACACAAAATAAAATTGATCATTTCACACTTTACTCTGTGTTTCTGTTTGTATTTAAACCTAAGATAAAATAACTTCTTCAAACAGATGAAAGATGTTCTGGAAAAACAAATACTGTTTCCAGTCTTTGACAGTCCAGGAAACAGTGAAACACAGTCTTTCACAGTTCATAGTTCAGACACAACACACACCCCTCAGTTACTGTTGGATTTAAAACACAGATAAAAGCATTGACCACATGTAGCATCCTCCACTGTAGGTCACCAAACCTTTTTAGTTAATGGTGGTTTGTACAAAGATCTCCACTCAGGACTAACTTCAGAGCCCAGACCCAGACATTCTCTCCCCAGTGTTCACTCATTCACTCAGTTTGTTTCTGTTTTAAACCTTTACTAAAAACCGGTACATGTTTTGACCCCAGGAGTCCTGCAGTGTAATTAGCTCAGCTGTCATAAAGGTACCAGGACTGTTTTTAAAATCACAGGATAAAACATTTAAAGGAAAATCTAAAAACTGGCCAGTGTGGATCCTCCACTGATGATGTTCTGCTCGTTCTATGTCAGCTGCTTTTTCCATCTCCGCAGCAGAAGACTGATGGTTCCTCACTGAGGAGAGGCCCAGAGCAGAGGCCAGAGCAAGGCAACGTCCATGTGTGGACCACACAAGTTCACCACACGTTTCACCAAAGTGATCTTTGCTCTTAAAAAATTTCATAAAACTGAGTTTCCTAAAATATTGCCCACATTAAAACAAGCTCCAAACACAACTGGTTCTTTTAAAATCCAGAGAGGCGAGGCCATTCTCTGGATGTGGTCTTTTTAAAAACTTCTCCAAATCTTAAAAACAGATTGATAAAACCGTGGCAGATCCCACAGCCAATGCTCCCACAGGTCCATTAGGAAAAAGGACTCCCTCAGTCCCAGACTGGACCTGGATGGCATCAGCGACAGGCCTCCACACCAGCTCCACCGGGCTGCTCAGCAGTCTTTGGATGAACTGTAGTCTGAACGATGCTCCTCTGCTCAACAGGTGGATCAGACCTTGTCCTCCCTCAAACCGGACACTCTGTGGGACCCAGTGCAGACGGTCCCAGAAGAAGTCCACCATGAGCACCTGGATTTTTGATAAGATATCAACTGGTATTTTATCCCTCCCTTCTTTCACTCCATGTCTCCAACACTAACCTCTGCACCCCCTCCCCTACCATCAGATTGCTCTTGACCCAATTAATTCTCGCTGATGAGGCTCAGCCAAACCAGTGGAAACTGTCTTTTAAAAAAACCATCTTTTCGAGTTTTAATTAAAACAATGACATAATCAGCGTAGGCAGACAGCTTAAAGAGTAAATCACAGTGTGAAATTCAGAGTGGACACCCTTCTCTCACACCCCTCTCTACTTTAAGGGGTGCACTCAAACTACCATTAACTTTTAATTCACTCTCAATGTCTCTATACAAGGCCTGGATCTTGGCGATGAGACCTGAGCTGAACCCAAACTCTGCCAGCATCTGCCACAGGCAAGAGTGTTGAATCTGGTCAAACGCCTTCTCCTGGTTTATGGAACCTACTGTGTACCACAGTGCCCCTAGTGGACATGCCCAGTAAAGCAACCTTTTTGGTCTTGAGGACCTCAATGTGTCCTTCTCCTGTGGTGTCTGCTAAACCCTGCAGTTCCACTATCTCTTTCTCCAGGTCTCTGATAGACCTAGGCCAAGGCCTGTGAGGCATTATGAGTGTACTGAAGGCAGAGATTCTTGATCTGACTTTTCCCTATGTGTCACCACTGTTGCAAAGAATTAAAATCAGATTAAGTTGTTTTAAAATTCCCCCAGAAACATTTAAAAGCTGAAATAAACATATGGTTTGTTAAAAGAGCTGTGTTAAAATGTCAATAGGTGCTGTTACATTTAATATCTTTAGTAAAAACTGATGTTTAAAACTAGAAAACCTATCTAATCTATCTGAAGACAAAATATTGTCTTTGTTGTGGCTCCATGTATATTGTCTGGTTCTGGTGTGTAAAACTCTTCAGCCAAGTTCATAGGTTTCTGTTATACTTTCTGGAGGCAGCATGTGGTTCTGGTCTAAAAGAGGATCAACAGTGCAGTTAACCCCCCCCCCTTTTTTTCTGCAGAATGAAACCACTTCAGTGGGCGGTGCCATTAGAGCTTTCTTGAATCCAGTGCAAAAATTATATCTGGACATGGGCTAAGACAAACCTGATCCAGAGTCATGAGAAGATGAAGGCTACTGCTGATTGCCACAGGACACTGAACCCACGTTACAAGGTTGATCAAAACCTCTGGCTCTCCACTAAGCACTTCCCTTTAAAAGTGGGTGGATTGTGTAAAAATGTCATGGGTGGGTGGAGTAAAAATGGTAGGACTGGCTTCATCAAGTCCTTGGTCTACAGTTGGACTGGCTTCATCAGGCCTAGGTCTATAGTGGGCCTGGCTTCATCAGGTCTAGATCTACAGTGGGACTGGCTTTATCAGGTCTAGGTATAGGTCTACAGTGGGACTGGCTTTATCAGGTCTAGGTCTACAGTGGGTCTCGCTTCATCAGGTCTAGATATAAAGTGGTACTGGCTTCATCAGGTCTTGGTCTACCGTGGGACTGGCTGCATCAGGCCTAGATCTACAGTGGTACTGGCTTCATCAGGTCTTGGTCTACAGTGGGACTGGCTGCATCAGACCTAGATCTACAGTGGGACTGGCTTCATCAGGTCTCAATCTAGTCCCACACAACAGAGAAAGAGTGTGTTTTTAATGACTACATCTCCTGAGGGACTGACAGAGATAAAACACAAATAAACAAATGCATCCATTTAAAATAATGAACAGACATGAAACCTGAGAAATGAAAGTGAAGATGAAAAGACCAGATCTAAACAGGAGCCCAGGGGACATACCTGGCATCACACTGCTCACTTATATATGCAGTTTATTTATAGAAAATAAGACCATCTAAACTTTTATCACAGAAACCCACCAGTTTAAATAGTTTATGTTTAGAAAACTGGTCTGTCTGAGGTAGAACCTCTTCACTGATCTTTCCAAACTTAAAACTTTCATGTCCAGGGTCCAGTCCAGGGTTCAGCAAAAGCATCAGCAGAAACAGAACACAGTGTTTCGTTGAAGCTTAGATCTTTGGTATTTAGGTGCAACCTAAACCTCCTTGATAAGTTCTTTGGACCTTGACCTTTAAATTTTATTTTCAATGTAAGAGTGGTGTTGACACTTCAAGTTTGGCCTTTGACCCCGGAGTCAATGGAATTACTGTGCACCACATTAGTCCACTTCATTATCTGAGATCTCAAATTTGATGTTTTGGTTGCCTGGTTGTCAACTTTCCAATGCTCACAGCTAATACTCTGTGAGCTAATGCTCTGCCAGCTAATGCTCTATGAGCTAATGTTCTGCCAGCTAATGCTCTGTGAGCTAATTAGCTTGCAGAGCATTAGCTAGCAGAGCATTAATGTTTTGCTAGCTAATGCTCTGCGAGTGAATGCTCTGTGAGATATTGGGTCTGGTCAATCGTTTCCCTCAAATGCTTCAGTTTGCTACTGGCTGAAGCCAGATGAAGTGGTCTTGAACCTTAAACCAATCACAGCACTCTTTCCTCTGATGTATCTAGCAGGGCTAACCTGGCAAAAACATCTTTCCTTTTAATAAATGCCTTCAGTGTTAGGGTTAGCATTAGCAGTAGCTCTCTGCTCTGTTTTCAACCATCTATGCCTGAGTCAAAGGCTTGCAATGAATGAAGTGCTTCTGCCACAGTTCGTCACTGCCTTTAAAACCTTTACCCAGAGCCAGTGGAGATGCTCAATGTTGATTGGCTCCTGACAAAGAGAGTGGCGTTCCCGATTTCTCCAGAGTTTCAAAGGTTGTAGATAGCCTGCCTGGTCAGCAGTACCATCCAGTGTTGCGTCAAACTATGGTGGGCAGGGCCAGGCTAACATTTTGGTGCATTTTGGGAAGTTCTTGTATGAGTTTGTTGGATGTCAGATTGGGTTTGATGCTTTAAATGTGTCTGGTAATGATGAACATTTAGCAGGTCCTTCAGGGTCAGATATGAGCAGCTAATGATTTAACAGGTTTATTAAGGTTTAGGTTTGAAATGTACGAGTTTACTGATGAAGGAAAGGAACACAACTGTCTCTGCAGTGACATCACTCACAAATGTGACCCACCACCAGGCATAAGTGTCTGGAAATCAAAACTGAGTTATCTGTGTAGCTTGGTAGAGTGGAAACTAAGGTTTAAGATGGTGAAAAAAATATGTTTCTATCACAAGTAGAACCAAAGTTATGGTGATTTTAATATCCACATTTGGACATATTTTGCAATTTGCATATTTTTAGATATTGTCCGTCAAAGTTTTGGACTGTTTTGGGGTAGGAAGTCCTTAGCAACGCATAATAATTCGTATCAGATTGACACAAATTATTCACAGATGTTAAAGGACACTGATGGACATGTCACAGAAGTTTTATATATTATAATAATAGGACAGAAGTGTGACGTATTACAATCATTTGGCTTACACCATTGGACAGAACATTCAATATAGGCTTTTACCTTGTACCAAACACTTGGGTGTTTACCCACGGAAGGGAGATCGGTTTGTTCGGTGAAAAGAGGTGGAAGTCGTCTTTGTCTTTGCTCAGCAATCCCTGAACTTTTGTCCCCGCTTAAATAATTGACTCAATAAACACCTTTATTGATTGAATTTCAATGTAATGACCACAGGAACTGAACATAGAGGTGTTATAGAGGTGTTAAGGTACCGTTTTTTGATAAAACACAAAGTAAACACAAATAAGAAATCGCCTTCCAGCATAAATTTGGCTGTAGCTCTGAACAGCTCAGCGCGACTTATGCCTGATTTCATGGTGGCGTGTCACAAATATGTTTTGGAGAAGGACAAGTGAAATTCATGTGACCTTCAACTGCTGGGGACTTCACAGGGTTGGATAAAAACGATCTGAGGAACAGACGGTCTTTAAGTCATGTGATCCCAGGCAGTAAATCAGAAAATCAACCTCCCTCTGGGTTGACACTGGGTGGGCTCCAAACACCAACCTGTCAGAGAACAGTTGACGCTATTGGCTGATTGAACACAGAGATGAGTGTGTGCGTGTGTTGGGGGGCAGTCATTATGCTGAAACTGAAATACGCTCATCTGTTCTTCACATATTTGAGGGAGGGTCTGAATGACTTTGTGTCAAAGACAAAAGATTCATCATGGAGCGTCGAATAACCACAACAGCACAACCGCCAAGTTTGTACTTGGGCATAAATGGTGACGAAGGTGAAAATCATCAGTTTTATGTAATTGTGGACTTACCTACTGACATCAGTGGTGACCCCCCCTCCCCCCATTGTATGTCACACCAGTTGTTATTGGGTCATTCCATGTAAAAGGACCCAGACCCTCCCAGATGACCCCATCAGAAAACAAACAAATTATATAAGTTCCTCTTATAGACCAGGTTTTAGACCCATATCTCTGATAGTTTTGAAGTAAATGTGGATTGTTTTTGTTATTATTTTATTGTTATCATTTTTATTTATTTTTCTGCAATTATTTTGGGCCATTTTTGAGCTTCCATTGCTCCTCTATCATTTGACCTACATATTAGATTTTTGGTCTCCATGGATAAGTTTTCTTTTAGAATGACATCCTATGCTCACATCACAAATATCTACCTCAGTTGATGCACAATCTGGCTCCAAATTTGGCTGAAAAGCTAAAAATCACAAAAATGGTGATAGTTTTTGAATGCTGTAGATCATACAGTTTAAGAAATTGAAGCTTTAACCTTTTTTGTGACTATTCCTGATCCCTCTGTTTGACATTCCACTGTCATTTTATTTGTCTCTTGGTAAGAATGAGAAATAAAACACATTTTCTTTTGTTCAGTTTTACATTTAAAAAAAAAATTTTTTTCAAGGCTTTCATCATGACTGAAGTCACAGTTCACTTTAACTTTAGAAGCTGGAATGCTGGGGGAAGTACAGGTGCTGAGGCCTATCACCTCTCTCTCTGTATTTGTAATTACTTAAACCTTTTTTACAGACCAAATCTGTTTATGACGATTCACCGGTGTCCCCTTTCCCCACTCTCCCCTCTGGGGGATTGATGGGGTTTTGAGCTCCCAACCAAGCCTCCAAGGCAGCTCTGCCTGGAAGGCACTCCCCGTCCCCCAGTGGCTCTAGCCAATTACAGCAGATTTTTGTATTTTTCCCGGAGGAGGACACAGCAATTGTGCAGTTCATCCAAGGTGAGTCGCCTGTACCTTGATAAAGTTATTTAGCTCTAACCTGTGTGATGTTGTGAAATGTTGTAAACTGTGTGTAACTGTGAATACTGCAATTTTCATATTGTTAACTGAATTTAACTATATTTAAATGTTCAGTTAACTATATTTCACATAGTTAACTGAACAGGCAGGTATACTAATGAGCAGAGGCGTGAGTTTGATTTTTTAAGTGCTGAGGACAATAAACATAAACTTGAATACTCAAGTTTAAAAAAAGTGAAAAGTGAAAAGTGCTGGGTACGACTATGTATGTATATGTATGACGTAAGGGATAACAGTTCGACGGAAATAATAGCGAGGTGGAGGCTAGAATACCAGCGACAAGTTGTTCTATTATGTAGCCTATGGACCCATTCATCATGTAAAACAAATATTTAAGAATCTTTGGTTAAAAAGGGAAGTCCTTTGGGGCCAGCAATGGAACTAGAAGCTGAACTGGTCCATAATAAATAAATAGTCCATAAGAATTTCTGTACAGTATCGATGATTTCGAACGCTCCACATAGTGCATTCTATTATTCAAGCTGACATATCATTCTTGCATTAGCCTTTGCTAATCCCCCAAGTGCACTGTTATTCTGTACGCCTTGTGTGTACACCAGGGGTCCCCAAACTATTTCCAGTGAGGGCCACATAACTTTTCCCTTCTCAGATAAGGGGCCGGGGTCAATTTGTAACAGAAAAAGTGTGACGAGTGCCTAAATGTAAAAAAATATTGTTTTCCAGAAAGCCACGACCCTTTCTGGATTCTTCACAGAACAAAAGTCAGAAAATTATCATTAATAATAATAACAACAGCAACAACAACAATAACAATAATAATAACTATAATAATAATTGTTTATGAAATAAATACCTGTGGGTTCTTCACAGAAAAAAGTTCTTCACAGAAAAAAGGTCCATGGAACATAAACTTCTTCATCTTAACAGGTCCAAGTTCAGCTTAGTTGTTCTCTGACTTAAATGACTCATATGAGCAGTCTCTCAAAATTATTGTGTCAAACTAGTTAATAATAGTTAATTGTTAGAAAGCCCACACAGTTTAATTGTTTATTTGATTGTTTGGTTATATTTGTTCAGGAATAACTCCTTTTCTGTAAGTTTTCAAATGTCCCACGCTGTTGAACGCACCACTGATGTTACGACGGTTATGAACGTAGTCCGTGTTTTATTAGCCGCTTTGTTTTAGGTAACCGTGCCAAGTTCGCCATCTCGGCTTCTTTTTCTCTTTTTTATTCATCTATTCCTGGTTTATTACTGTGTGTAGATGCCACAAGGTGAGATGAATAACACAGTACAGTTTGGGTAGATGTTAGCATGTTGTATTATATAAGCTAATGCTGTTTAGCGCCGGTGTGCTGTTGAAGCTAATACGATAATATGCTAGCTGTTATCTGTGATTTCCGTGAGGTGATTTGTGTGTTCCATGACCCATGTAATACATCTGAGTGACTCATATAGTCGATCTTAGTTAATTTATTATTGTATGTATATATTGTTATACTGAGTGTTACTGTGTATTATTACAGACCGCAGTGAATAAAACTTCAATGAGGACATCTGTATCTGTGTTCTTTAATCAGAACCACAACCCACACCTTGCCACTCTGAACCAAATCCTGGAGACAACCCCACGCTCTCCGCTTCATTAATTATGAAAATAGTTCATAACTAAGGAACATTTTATTGCAAAAGTCCAACTTTGTTATCAAATACAAATACACACATATAAAAATTCTAAATGGTCTCTGGTGTTGTTCAGGGGGCCAGACCAAATGTGGAGGTGGGCCTTATCCGGCCCGTGGGCCGTAGTTTGGGGACCACTGGTGTACACTGTCCGCCATTTTTGTACAGTGGCCCGTTGTGAAAAATTAAACCATACCTATTTGCGTTTTCACATTTTGAATGTTTGCAACCTGCAGACTCAACACTAGATGTCCCCATATAATCAGTGTTGTACCTGAACAAGTTCATTGAACGATCGTTCACGAACGATATCATATTTTTGCCGAACGTGAACAACTCGTTCACTTTTGCCAAATGAACGGGAAGTTGTGAACGCGGTTATTCTGGCATTTATTGAACTGCGCTCGTTCTTATAACGTTGCAATTATTGAGTCCTATAAGGCATAAAATGGGATCAAGGCATTATCATAGATGTCATTTTTATATTATTCTGAACAAATTTTGGCAACATAATGTTGTGGAATAGCCAATGAGAAGCATTTTGGGTGGGGGCAGAGAGAGAGAGAGAGGGGTGCAGAGAGATTTTGGGAGCGGAGAAAAAGAGTTAAATGTACAGAGTGTGACCGGCGACCGGAGCAGGTGTTGTCCCGTTCTTGGAAATAAACATTGAAAACGAAGCTCACTGAAACCGCTCCTTGTGTTCTAAGAACCTGCAGAGGGAAGTTAACCCTGGGAGGAGGATGGCATTTTCCCCTGATTTCCTGACTACGGTCAGGATCACGTTAGGAACGGTCCGTAATAAGTTTACAATAATAACACAAAAAAAGAACTAAAAAGTTCATTTTGGGATCCATGAACTTCTAGTTCATAATTTGGAAGAATGAACGATGAACTGAACTAATTCATATTGAGTAACTTGAACTGAACTTTGAACTAGTTCCTAATCAAGGTGAACTTTCCCAACACTGCATATAACCATTAGTTCATTATGAGTAGGCTGGACAATGCTTGACGCATTGTCACAGGTTTTCCCCTTACTACCATTTTTCCCGAGAAGTAATGAATTGATAAACATTTTAAAAGTGGGGGGGGACAAAATTGTTCATCATATAAAGTGGTGGGGACATGTCCCTGGCGTCCCCGGTGAAAATGACGCCTGTGCTAATGAGATAATTAGCTTTTTACTGTTGAGGAGGTTTAGCATAGGAATCAGACTGCTTTCGTATTTGCTTTAAAAAATACCAATCTTACCCAAATAAACACGATTGATATCAAAGTATTTCCTGCCAACTTAATGTAAATTCACACAACTGCCAGCTAACAGACTGACTATCATAGCTAATACATACTTAACATTTGGTTTAGCTAAAGGTACCTTCCACATTAAATGATAACTAGCTCGCTAGCTAGCCCTTTCAAGTAAATATAGCTTCATTCAAACAGCATGCAGCTTAAACAGTTGTTTTCCCGAGTCCTCCTCAGGGAAAAATACAAAAATGTACCTCACCTGTCTGACGGATGCTAACAGTGCTAATGCTAACTACTGAGCTGCCAGTAACATTAGTCTCCTCCAGAAACAGCAAGAAACCAATGATGAAAGCGCAAACCTCTGCCAAGGCAGACCTCCGCCCTCCAAATGAAGAGATGTCCGCCAAGGAGGTTATGTCTGTATGGTTTGTCTGTATGTCAGGTACTTACTGCAGCAAAATAACTCAAAAAGTTATGGATGGATGCTAATGCTAGTGCTGCTGCTAGTGCTAATGCTAGTATTAGAGCAGGGGTGCTCATTTCTGGTCTAAGCTACTATCCTGCATGTTTTAGATGTATTCCTCTTCAAACACACCTGATTTAAAGGATAAACCTCTCATGAAGTTCTGCATAAGCCTGATAATGACGGTCAGGTGTGTTGGAAGAGGCAAACATCTAAAACACGCAGGATAGTAGCTCTCAAGGCCCAGGATTGAGCACACCTGTGTTAGAGCCAAATTATGGAAAGTAATTATGATTAATATTTTTGCGTTTCAATGAGTCTGAAGAATGTTTGGTGATGTTTTGTACTATTTATAATTTGGATGTGCAGATTTAGAATATTGTTGGTGCTGAGTTTTGATTGGTTAGTGGGTTTCTATGGCATACATGTAGTTTGGAGTGAAGGACACGCTCTTCATGATATGAGCGCATTTGAAGGCAATGAAGGCACACATCTTTTTGACCGTGACTGTGTCCTGTACTTTATGACAGAATGATGATTATGTTGATCAGCTGATATTGTTTGTTATTTTTTTTACCTTTTGCTTTTTTGTACTAAGATGATATAGTTTGTGTTACGAAGATGTGCAAGAATAATAGACAAAAAAAGTAATGAATTAAAAAGTAATGTGATAGACAGATAACGATCGATAAAGTGACATGACACAGGATTAATATATAGACATTCATATGACAATAGATGGAATTTGGGGAATTTAAACATGGCGACTTATATTGTGGTGCAGGCAAGAAGTCCTCCCGGTAGCAATTCTCCTGCCCCACCAACTACCTGATCCTAAATCCAGGGCTGAAGTGACTGATGACCGCCATCCCTCTTTCGAGCACAGTGCTCGACCTCACGGCTGCGGTATACGGTTCAGGCAGATGAGGTGAACACCCATAATCCCCGGCGGCTGGATGTTTGATGAGGGGAATGAAATGAAGGGATTAGAGCGTTTATCAGAAGAGTCGTCTGCACCTCCTTATCTGCACCTCCAACTGCCTAATCCAATTCCAGGCCATTAGCCCCCCCCCCCCCCCCCCCCGCTTGGGAACAACCCCATGGAGAAGAATTACACATGATACTGACCACACTTTTGGATCTTATATTTGTGTCTACGTCTGGATATTAATTATATGATACTGATAATAATCATCATTATCATCGATAATTATCATCAATAGTCATCAATATCATCATTGTGATCAATATCATCAATAATCATCATTATCATCTATATAATCATCAATTATCATAATTACTATCAATAATCATTATCATAATCATCATAATTAGTAGCTACTGTCAACAGATTAAAAAATAGACATTAATTAATTATCTGTAATTAATTGATCTCTTTTTTAAATCTCACCCAAAACTGCTAATTGTTAACTTTAAGGTATTTTAATATAAATTCATGGCATTGTTGTGAGAAATCAAAACATTATTATATAAAAAAGTATTTCTAAAATAAATTCTTGATTATTATTATCTCCTCCTACTCCTCTTTGCCCTATCCTCTTCCTCTGTCTTCATCCTCTTCCCACTCATCTCCTCCTCTTCCTCTTCCTCATCTCCTCCTGGGTCATAGATGCCACCACTCACCACCACCTCCTTCTCCTCCTCCTCTTCCTCTCCTCCGGGGTCAAAGATGTACCCACTCACCTCCTCATGGGGACGTTGTACTATATAAGTGTGTGTCATATTTTGTCTCCTAAACTTTCAGAATACCACAGTATTTTTCCGATAGGAAGGAAAATGGAATCTTGTGGATAATTCATGTTCCTGCTTTTTAAACTTAACGTGTGCAGCACAGAGGTCAAGTGTCCCCGCTGGTGGAACAGCTGCAAACACCAGTGCTGCCTGTTTACCTGAGCGCTAACGTCCTGGATGGAGCAAGGGCGGATGGGTAAACAGACCCCAGGCTATGGCTGCTAAAGCTGCTGCTAATGTTTACACTTCCATGGCTTTTATCAACCCTGCCTCCTGTTATGTAAGGGTATGAGTGGATGAGCAAGGCATCATAGGTAAATATAAACACTGCTAAGTATTATTATTATTATTATTATTATTATTAGTTATTGCCAACAACACATGCTAGTTGTGGATTGAAACACAAAGACCTACTGATAAACCTCAACTCCCGAAAGACGTTATGACTGATTTACTGATTAAATGTCATATGTTTTCATATTGTCTTTCTACTGTAGACCTTCATTTTTCTGTTGAATCGGCTCTATTTAGGTTATTGTGATTTATTATTTAGAATGTAGTATGCATTTATTATGCATAGTATATATGTTTTCACACTACTTTTCTACTGACAGCAGTTACTTTTTTTTGAATGGGTCCACTAGTTTTTGTGATGTATTATTATCCAGAAGGTTTTATCTGTACAGTATTTGATATACTGTGATATTCAAGGTTTATTTACCTTTGCCAGGACCGACCGACCTACGGCGGGACCGACCGATGCCAGGACCGACTGACACCAGGACCGACCTATGACAGGACCAACTAACACGTCTCTATCATCCGAAAGGACAGAAAGAACTGGCCGTGAGCCTGGGATCTGTTACGCAACGCTGCTGACAATAATCAATGTGACACCATCTGCACAAGTACTGTAACCATCTGCATGTGAATCAGCCCCTTCTACCCCGTCTTGGACTTCCTTCCTCCTTCAGACTTCCCCTCCCGCAATCTCTCAATATTGTGTTTGTAATATCAACTGTGGCACTAATTAATGGAATAGTAACAGATAGAATGGAAGGCAGATGGCTTCATTACACAAACAAATACAATGACATCCAAAACACTGGCACATTCTGCAGCATCATAAAGCATCCTGCTAAACATAGACCACCGTTAAACACACACACACTGCTAAACATAGACCACCGTTAAACACACACACTGCTAAACATAGACCACCGTTAAACACACACACTGCTAAACATAGACCACCATTAAACACACACACACACTGCTAAACATAGACCAACATTAAACACACACACTGCTAAACATAGACCACCATTAAACACACACACTGCTAAACATAGACCACCATTAAACACACACACACTGTTAAACATAGACCACCATTAAACACACACACACACTGCTAAACATAGACCACCGTTAAACACACACACTGCTAAACATAGACAACCGTTAAACACACACACACTGCTAAACATAGACCACCGTTAAACACACACACTGCTAAACATAGACCACCATTAAACACACACACACTGCTAAACATAGACCAACATTAAACACACACACACTGCTAAACATAGACCACCATTAAACACACACACTGCTAAACATAGACCACCATTAAACACACACACACTGTTAAACATAGACCACCATTAAACACACACACACCGCTAAACATAGACCATCATTAAACACACACACACTGCTAAACATAGACCACCGTTAAACACACACACACCGCTAAACATAGACCACCGTTAAACACACACACTGCTAAACATAGACCACCATTAAACACACACACTGCTAAACATAGACCACCATTAAACACACACACTGCTAAACATAGACCACCATTAAACACACACACACCGCTAAACATAGACCACCGTTAAACACACACACTGCTAAACATAGACACCATTAAACACACACACACTGCTAAACATAGACCACTATTAAACACACACACACTGCTAAACATAGACCACCATTAAACACACACACTGCTAAACATAGACCACCATTAAACACACACACACTGCTAAACATTGACCACCGTTAAACACACACACACCGCTAAACATAGACCACCGTTAAACACACACACTGCTAAACATAGACCACCATTAAACACACACACTGCTAAACATAGACCACCGTTAAACACACACACACTGCTAAACGTAGACCACCATTAAACACACACACTGCTAAACATAGACCACCATTAAACACACACACACTGCTAAACATAGACCACCATTAAACACACACACACTGCTAAACATAGACCACCATTAAACACACACACTGCTAAACATAGACCACCATTAAACACACACACTGCTAAACATAGACCACCATTAAACACACACACACTGCTAAACATAGACCATTAAACACACACACTGCTAAACATAGACCACCATTAAACACACACACACTGCTAAACATAGACCACCATTAAACACACACACTGCTAAACATAGACCACCATTAAACACACACACTGCTAAACATAGACCACCATTAAACACACAGACACTGCTAAACATAGACCACCGTTAAACACACACACTGCTAAACATAGACACCATTAAACACACACACACTGCTAAACATAGACCACTATTAAACACACACACACTGCTAAACATAGACCACCATTAAACACACACACTGCTAAACATAGACCACCATTAAACACACACTGCTAAACATAGACCACCGTTAAACACACACACACCGCTAAACATAGACCACCGTTAAACACACACACTGCTAAACATAGACCACCATTAAACACACACACACTGCTAAACATAGACCACCGTTAAACACACACACTGCTAAACATAGACCACCATTAAACACACACACTGCTAAACATAGACCACCGTTAAACACACACACTGCTAAACATAGACCACCATTAAACACACACACTGCTAAAGATAGACCACCGTTAAACACACACACACTGCTAAACATAGACCATTAAACACACACACTGCTAAACATAGACCACCATTAAACACACACACACTGCTAAACATAGACCACCATTAAACACACACACTGCTAAACATAGACCACCATTAAACACACACACACTGCTAAACATAGACCACCATTAAACACACACACTGCTAAACATAGACCACCATTAAACACACACACACTGTTAAACATAGACCACCATTAAACACACACACACCGCTAAACATAGACCATCATTAAACACACACACACTGCTAAACATAGACCACCGTTAAACACACACACACCGCTAAACATAGACCACCGTTAAACACACACACTGCTAAACATAGACCACCATTAAACACACACACTGCTAAACATAAACCACCATTAAACACACACACTGCTAAACATAGACCACCATTAAACACACACACACCGCTAAACATAGACCACCGTTAAACACACACACTGCTAAACATAGACACCATTAAACACACACACACTGCTAAACATAGACCACTATTAAACACACACACACTGCTAAACATAGACCACCATTAAACACACACACTGCTAAACATAGACCACCATTAAACACACACACACTGCTAAACATTGACCACCGTTAAACACACACACACCGCTAAACATAGACCACCGTTAAACACACACACTGCTAAACATAGACCACCATTAAACACACACACTGCTAAACATAGACCACCGTTAAACACACACACTGCTAAACGTAGACCACCATTAAACACACACACTGCTAAACATAGACCACCATTAAACACACACACACTGCTAAACATAGACCACCATTAAACACACACACACTGCTAAACATAGACCACCATTAAACACACACACTGCTAAACATAGACCACCATTAAACACACACACTGCTAAACATAGACCACCATTAAACACACACACACTGCTAAACATAGACCATTAAACACACACACTGCTAAACATAGACCACCATTAAACACACACACACTGCTAAACATAGACCACCATTAAACACACACACTGCTAAACATAGACCACCATTAAACACACACACTGCTAAACATAGACCACCATTAAACACACAGACACTGCTAAACATAGACCACCGTTAAACACACACACTGCTAAACATAGACACCATTAAACACACACACACTGCTAAACATAGACCACTATTAAACACACACACACTGCTAAACATAGACCACCATTAAACACACACACTGCTAAACATAGACCACCATTAAACACACACTGCTAAACATAGACCACCGTTAAACACACACACACCGCTAAACATAGACCACCGTTAAACACACACACTGCTAAACATAGACCACCATTAAACACACACACACTGCTAAACATAGACCACCGTTAAACACACACACTGCTAAACATAGACCACCATTAAACACACACACTGCTAAACATAGACCACCGTTAAACACACACACTGCTAAACATAGACCACCATTAAACACACACACTGCTAAACATAGACCACCGTTAAACACACACACACTGCTAAACATAGACCATTAAACACACACACTGCTAAACATAGACCACCATTAAACACACACACACTGCTAAACATAGACCACCATTAAACACACACACTGCTAAACATAGACCACCATTAAACACACACACACTGCTAAACATAGACCACCGTTAAACACACACACTGCTAAACATAGACACCATTAAACACACACACACTGCTAAACATAGACCACTGTTAAACACACACACTGCTAAACATAGACACCATTAAACACACACACACTGCTAAACATAGACCACCATTAAACACACACACACTGCTAAACATAGACCACCATTAAACACACACACACTGCTAAACATAGACCACCTTAAACACACACACTGCAAAACATAGACCACCTTAAACACACACACTGCTAAACATAGACCACCATTAAACACACACACACTGCTAAACATAGACCACCATTAAACACACACACTGCTAAACATAGACCACCATTAAACACACACACACACTGCTAAACAAAGACCACCATTAAACACACACACACTGCTAAACATAGACCACCATTAAACACACACACACACACACACACTGCTAAACATAGACCAACATTAAACACACACACACACTGCTAAACATAGACCACCATTAAACACACACACACACTGCTAAACAAAGACCACCATTAAACACACACACTGCTAAACATAGACCAACATTAAACACACACACACACTGCTAAACATAGACCACCGTTAAACACACACACACACACACTGCTAAACATAGACCACCATTAAACACTCACACTGCTAAACATAGACCACCATTAAACACTCACACTGCTAAACAAAGACCACCATTAGACACAAGACACACCCACACACACATTGGCTTTTTACAGGAACGTCTTTTCAGTGGATAAATGTGGAGGGAAATGATGGCAGAGGGTGGTTTGATGCACAAAAGGAAGCCAGGTGTCGGAAACATCTGCAGATTCCATATCCCAGGTCCGACCGTCGCCACGGTGATGGAGCAAAGAGGTGGATACAAGTACAGAAAGTGTTCAGGATGGCAGAAGAAAGGCAGAGATCTGCATGGGATGGAGGGAGACAGTGGGGATTTGATCAGCTGCCGCCACACTAGTGCTGAACAATTTGTTTTAGACCAAAAATCGATTTTGGACAACACGATTTTGGGATCGTCAAAGTTGCATTTTTTTTGTAGTGCTCCAAACTTTGTTTGGTCAATTATTTTAGGGCTGATACTGGGATAAAAAAAAAATCATTACTCTAACACCTTTAGCCAAGGACTGATCCAGGCCTAAGACAATATTTTTCCTTTATATTTTAAAAATATATAATTTAGTAATTTATTGACCAAAATTCATTTACTTTCATTCCTGGATATTTATGACTACATTTAAAAAACAAAAACAAAAAACGTCCTGCCCTACCGAGTGAGTTATTTTTCATCTATAAACTGCCCCCTCACTCTGGACTTATTACCCCACCTCTGCCACTCCAGGGAAAAATCTCTTGAACCACCCCTGCTCCACCTGTCATGTCTACATTCTTTATTGAAAGCCAGTGTTCCTAACAGGGTTTCTATGTTGTTCTATGTCAAGACCGACTATGATCTGAATTCATAGTCTGGAGACGATCCATAGACTAAGCTTAGCATATGGGTGGGACTAGCCTACTAACCCAACCCTAATACAACTAGCCTACTAACCCTAATATAACTAGCCTACTAACCCAACCCTAATACAACTAGCTTATTAACCCTATATAACTAGCCTACTAACCTTAATATAACTAGCCTACTAACCCTAACCCTAATACAACCAGCCTACTAACCCTAATATAACTAGCATACTAATCCAAACCTAATACAACTAGCCTACTAACCTTAATATAACTAGCCTACTAACCTTAATATAACTAGCCTACTAACCCTAATATAACTAGCCTACTAACCCAACCCTAATACAACTAGCCTACTAACCCTAATATAACTAGCCTACTAACCCAACCCTAATACAACTAGCTTATTAACCCTATATAACTAGCCTACTAACCTTAATATAACTAGCCTACTAACCCTAACCCTAATACAACTAGCCAACTAACCTTAATATAACTAGCCTACTAACCCTAACTCTAATACAACCATCCTAGCTCTAGCTTCATTTCCTGTACTAGAGAAAAAAAATCTCAACCCCCCCCCAAAAAAAAAAACCTAAGTCAAATTTTTGGTGAATTTAAAAAAAATTGTTATTATTTTTGGGTCATATGGACCAGGTTTTAGTTCAGGGGCAACAGTCAGCTAAATTCGATGTGAAGTGCAACCACAAAAAAAACCAAAAACATACCATAATATAGAAATAATGTCAAATCCAAACTTTTCTCGAAAATTACATGATGAAAAAAAATATTAGGCTTTATTTACACATAAACATTTTAAGTTACAGATCACACTGGATCTACAGATAAACTAATTATTTAATAGCAGATGGAATATTATTAACATTTTACTTACTCCCAATTTTTCATATTTGTTCTGATTATTTAGATTTTTTGTGAAATTCTACTATGTTATGTTTCCAAAGAGAATCATGTTTTTTAACTTGTGAATATTTATAGGTTCTTATGGGACTGAACTGGTCTGAATGTGGAACCAGGAACTAAAATAATTTATGTCTAAGGGTCATATTTGCATGTCAGATGTACTTGCACTTGGTTACTTTCAGCTCTGAGAAAAACTAAAAAGAGTCACAAGTTTAGTGTTTTTTGGATTACTTCCAAGCATTATATTTAAAGTGTTAAAGATGTCACATTATGAAGTTCTTAATATTTTTGTTTATGGCTTAAGTCTATGAGACATAAAAAAAAATCTACCCTTAACCCCTTTAGATGTTGGCGTTATTACCACACTGTGTACCCCCTCTTTTGTTGTGAACTGGTGTATCTCCATGGTGACACACATCCTCTGCACTGATGAACCCTGGGTAAATAAATGTGTGCAGACTGAAGTCCAAATGCATCAAACTCACCAGACATGTCCTTTGGGAAATGTGTGTGTGTGTGTGTGTGTGTTAAACTGAAATGTTGTGTTTTGAAAGAATTAGCAGATGGTTGTGTTCGTAGAGGGAGATATCCAAGGTTAATGATAATGAAGAATTAACAGGATTGATGAGTAATTAGACTGATGGATGGAGTCACAGATGAGCATGCACACACACACACACACACACACACACAGACTCGTTTCCATGTCTCTTGAGGACAAAGTTTGAAATCAGTGACCAATTGGGTAGTGAGTGTAAATACATCTTTCATTTCATTCATCATTTTTTAATAAAATGAAAATACAAATTTGAAAATGAAACAAAATTAAAACAGTTAATAAAAATGAATGAATACAAATACACAAAATAAAATAATAATAATAATAAAAAGAAGAAGAAGAATAAGAATACATGAAAAAATCTAATGAATAACTAATGAATTAAAAAATGAAACAGAAAACATAAGTACAAAAACAAAGTAAACACATCTTCAAACCTTTGAAAAAGACATATTTCACTTTATACCTGTTTCCCTTGTCCCTTTATTTATATTTAACCCTCGTGGGGACCTGAATTTTGGTCCCCATAGTGTCAAAGGTCCCCATGGTGTGACTGTGTAAACATATCAATGTCCTCATTAAGATAGGAATACACACACACACACACACACACACACACGTTGTTAATGAATGCCTGCTGCTCAGTCCCTGTTAATGGATTAGTCCATTATGATTAGTCCATGATCGCCATGGTAACCCCCCCACCCCTCCTGTCCCACATTTGTCATTTGACATGCATCATTGAGCCCCCCTCATTAATTCACATTAATCTATTGACTATGAAGCACAGTGTAATTGGAGACTAATTGATTGATGAACAGCATAATTCAGAAGTGACTTGCACCCCTCCAGTATAATAATAATAATAATAATAATAATAATAATAATAATAATAATAATAATAATAATAATAATAATAATAATAATAATAATAATAATAATAATAAACACAGCCTCAAGTGGTCAGGGGGGTTTCCGCAGCCTCAGGTGGTCACAGGGTATTACACAGCCTCAGGTGGTGGTGGTGTGTGTGTGTGGGGGGGGGGGGGGTTCCACTGCTTTGTGGGACACATGAGGACAGTCAATATCATAGTTTTGGATCAGATCTGAAAACAGTTAAAGAACTTTTGTTTTAATGAAAATCCTGAATTTAGGAGTCATTTTATGTGATAATTAGACTGTGAATTTAAACAAACAAACAAACCTGTTGTTAATACATTTGGAAGCAAAAAGAATATGAGGATAAAATGGTTAAAACGTGAAGAACATTTACGTTCGGGACAAGTTTATTTTGAAAGGTATTTTGTCAGTAGTTGTTCCAAATGGTCAAACTCTATGGAGTCACATGACTGTGGAAAACATAAGAGCTCAAATACAATTATAACGAACACAGGATCAGGAACTGAAGACGTAGAAACATAAAACTGAGTGGTCAAACATAATCTAGTTGTGAATAAAGTTTGAATATTGATCATGTATGTGAGGACAGAGAGCAGATGTTGTAACAATCTGGACTTTTATTCTCTTGTTTTGTGGTTTTCTGTCTGTTTCCCTGTTTTTTCTTTTATTGTAAGTGTCTGGGCTTTTATTTTAATATGTGAGTCCATGTCTCACCCTGTCTCGTTTTACTTACTGGCATGTGTGTTGGTCATGCCTCCTTTTTGATTGCACCTGATGTGTCTCACCTCTTTAGCTCCCTATTTAAGCCCCTCATGAATTTGTTTGTCCTGGCATATCAAATGAGCGCTTTCCTTCACGTCATGATCTGTTCTGGTCTGTTGTCTGCTCCCTGCCTCTCGTTACCAAACCTGGAATCCTCACCTATCACTGAGTCTGTGCCGCATAGGGTACAGGACTCATGGTATGACCTTTGCATGTAACATCTCTTGTTTTTCCCTTTCTGTCTGTCTTGGCAGGTTTACTGGTTCTCACCCTTATCTGTTTTTGACCTTGTCTCTGCCCTGTTCCTTAGTTTCTGCCTTCATTAACCTTTTCCTGGTGACTCTTTGTTGAAGCAGCTTTACCAGTGCAGCATCCACATTATTTTAATAAAGCTGTTCAAACTTTATTCTGGATTGTGAGTCTGGTATGTGGGTCCCATTTGTCTCTGGTTCTGTATCAGATGTGGAAGCTGGAGCTGTATTAAGCGATTAATTGATTAATTTGCGATTAATTGCGATTAACTATGATCATCATGCGATTAATCAGGATTAAATATTTTAATTGATTCACAGCCCTAACATATATATATATATATATATATATATATATATATATATATATATATATATATATATATATATATATATATATATATATATATATATATATTGGGGTGTGAAGATACACCCCAATGGATCTGTGCAGGTCTAAGTCAGTCCACCTGTACAGGATTCCCGGTGAGTTTCTCACTACTATCATGTCTTAAAAAGTACCCCTGTAAACCAGACACCAGTATCAGAAAAAGTTCAGTGGATATAGTTTCAGTGACATTAGTGTTCTTAGACAAGATTATGTAGATCAGTTGATTTTTCTCCAAGAGTAAAAAACTGCATTTTAGGCCTAACCGCAGTGTTATGCTCAGTGTATTCTCACATTTGCAGGAATAATTTATGACATTTTTATCTTTTATTTTGTCTTTCTTGAGGGAAAGTAAGTGTTGTATTTTAAATATAAACAGAGTTTTGCAAACCTTTTAAATTAGTTACACCAGATTATCAGTTTTACATTTCACTAATATCACTTATCTATAGGTACAGTATATTGTAAAGACTTCAGTTATGTTGTGTGAATTAACTAATTAAACAAAAGGATATGGTTTTTAAATTATATTTGTGTTTCTTTTACTTTTCAGTAACATAAAATAAAATAAGTCCTTGCTCTTAAATTGCCAATCTGTATTGAATCAAACTGTTCAAATTGAATTGTATCGAATCGTACCGAATTGTATTGAATAGAACCTAATCGTTTACTACTTTTTTTTATGAATCTCCCTGAATCGGATCGTAGTCTGTGACTCGAGACTCAAATCACTGTGTGAGTGAAAGATTCACAGCCCTAAAATATGTATGTGTGTATATATATATATATATATATATATATATATATATATATATATATATATATATATATATTTTCCCCCTTTCTTTTTTGCTGTGTCTGTCAAACACTTGAACCTCAAAAGTAGAGCAGTAAGTTAGTGGAAAAGGTCATATTGTTATGACTGCTTATCAGTTGTGTTTTGTTAGAATTTGTATGATTTGAATTTGTGATAAATATCTGATCAAAGATTAAAACTATAGAAATTAAACCAAAACAGTGAAGGCCACAGTTCTGCAGATGTAGAACTCCAGTTTTCTTTAAAAACACAGCAGGTCCATAAATATAAATGTCACATATGCATCATGTTTCTATAAATAGAAACAAGAAGTGGAACCTGGAACATGAACTGACTCACACACGGTTCAGAAACTCCATCAAACTCCACTCTCGTCCTGTCGTCAAGGAAACAGTGTGAGTCAAATGGACGAGATGAAGCATCCACATGTTTCCTGTCAAATACTGACGAACTGCCTCGTTTCGTAACATTCTTCACTCAGCTCATTAAGGTGCACGCAGGACAGCTGGCCTTTATTCCTACTGATGTTCCCAAAGTTGGCCTTTACATGGTCGGAACTGACCACAGAAATCTAAAGTGGAACCACAGGAAACTAAAAAAGAACCACAGAAAACTAAAGTGGAACCACAAAAAACTACAGGGGACCCACAGAAAACTAAAATGGAACCACAGGAAAATTAAAACAAAACCACAGAAAACTAAAGCAGACCCACAGAAAACTAAAATGGAACCACAGAAAACTAAAGTGGACCCACAGAAAACAAAAGCAGAACCAGGATAAACTAAAATAGAACCCATAGAAAACTAAAGCGTCACCACAGAAAAGTAAAGTGGACCCACAGAAAACTAAAATGGAACCACAGCAAACTAAAACAGAACCACAGAAAACTAAAGCAGGCCCACAGAACACTAAAATGGAACCACAGAAAAATAAAGTGGACCCACAGAAAACAAAAGCGGAACCAGGATAAACTAAAGGCGAACCCATAGAAAACTAAAATGGAACCATAGCAAACTAAAACAGAACCACCGAAAACTAAAGTGGACCCACTGAAAACTAAAGTGGACCCACAGAAAACTAAAATGGACCCACAGAAAACTAAAATGGAACCACAGAAAACTAAAATGGAACCACAGAAAACTAAGATAGAACCCACAGAAAACTAAAGCGGTACCACAGAAAAGTAAAGTGGACGCACAGAAAACTAAAAATGAACCACACAAAAGTAAAACAGGACCACAAACCAAAAACTCCAAAGCAGAACTGAACCCCTCACCCTAAAAAAGAGAAATAGACAAGAGTCCCAGTTTCATAAAAAACAAAATAAATAAAGACATGGATCTATTGAGCCCAGGTAGAGCTATTATCTGCAGAACCAGGGAACATGTGTACCAGGGAAAATGTGTACCAGGGAACATGTGTACTAGGGGATGTGTGTACCAGGGAACATGTGTACTAGGGAACATGTGTACCAGGGAACATGTGTATGAGGGGGCATGTGTACCAGGGAACATGTGAACTTGGGAACATGTGTACTAAGGAACACGTATACCAGGGAACATGTGTACTAGGGAATATGTGTACTCTGGAAAATGTGTACTAGGGAACATGTGTACTAGGGACCATGTGTACTAGGGGACATGTGTAGCAGGGAACATGTGAACTTGGGAACATGTGTACTAGGGAACATGTGTATGAGGAGCCATGTGTACTAGGGAACATGTGTATGAGGGGGCATGTGTACCAGGGAACATGTGAACTTGGGAACATGTGTACTAAGGAACACGTGTACCAGGGAACATGTGTACTAGGGAATATGTGTACTCTGGAAAATGTGTACTAGGGAACATGTGTACTAGGGACCATGTGTACTAGGGGACATGTGTAGCAGGGAACATATGAACTTGGGAACATGTGTTCTAGGGAACATGTGTATGCGGGGACATGTGTACCAGGGAACACTAGGGAACATGTGTACAAGGAAACATGTGTACTAGGGGACGTCTGTACCAGGGAACATGTGTACTAGGGAACATGTACTAGGGAACATGCATACCAGGGAACATGTGTATGAGGGGGCATGTGTACCAGGGAACATGTGAACTTGGGACCATTGTGTACTAGGGAACATATGTACCAGGGAACATGTGTACTAGGGAATATGTGTACTCGGGAAAATGTGTACTAGGGACCATGTGTACTAGGAAACATGTGTACCAGGGATCATGTGTACCAGGGACCATGTGTACTAGGGAACATGTGTATGAGGGGACATGTGTACTAGGGAACATGTGTATGAGGGGTAATGTGTACCAGGGAACATGTGAACTTGGGAACATGTGTACTAAGGAACACGTGTACCAGGGAACATGTGTACTAGGGAATATGTGTACTCTGGAAAATGTGTACTAGGGACCATGTGTACTAGGGGACATGTGTTCTAGGGAACATGTGTATGAGGGGACATGTGTACTCGGGAACATGTGTACTCGGGGACATGTGTACCAGGGAACACTAGGGAACATGTGTACAAGGAAACATGTGTACTAGGGGACGTCTGTACCAGGGAACATGTGTACTAGGGAACATGCGTACCAGGGAACATGTGTGTGAGGGGGCATGTGTACCAGGGAACATGTGAACTTGGGAACATGTGTACTAGGGAACACATGTACCAGGGAACATGTGTACTAGGGAATATGTGTACTCGGGAAAATGTGTACTAGGGACCATGTGTACTAGGAAACATATGTACCAGGGATCATGTGTACCAGGGACCATGTGTACTAGGGAACACGTTTGCATTCCCAGTTTTAGTTTGGCCTGTGTTGATTAATTTAGGCAGACGCTTCGTTGACAAGAGCGTGTATTGCTCTTCAACATTCACACAGTTCATACATAATTGATTAACAGTAAGTGTCTGTTAAACCATTTTCAAGGAGACTTAGAGCTGTGTTGCCATGGAGACAGTGCAATTCCTTCCAGGGTACTGAGGCTCTGGCTGTACATTGAAGTGGATGACAAGTCTGCAGCAACAGCAGCAGCATTAGCAACAGCAGCACCTTTAGCAGCAGCAGGATTACCATTAGCAGCAGCATTAGCATGAACAGGATTTGCATTAGCAGCACCAGGATTAGCATTATCATCAGCAGAAACAGGATTAGCATTAGCAGCACCAGCAGCAGCACCAGCATTTGCCCACCTCGCACACATTGGCTCTCTCTCTGATCAGTGACAAAACACATTTTTGGTTACTGTGACCTTTGACTTACATTCACTAAACTTTAATAGGATCTATTCTGGACCACCTCACACCTTTACTGAACATTTACTGGAAACTGATCCAGTAGTTTTTGTGTAAAGCTGCTGACAAACAAACAAACCAAAAACAATACATTATTCCATTTTGGGTTAGGGCTAATGGGGTAAAAATTGTTTTATAGTCCAGTATTATCCTCAGTTCTCAGTTGAGCATGCAGAGCGATTTTTAAGGAAACGTAGTTAAAGGGATAGTTTAATATTTTTCACATGAATGTGATTGTCATCAGCGTCTTTACTCTGGTGCACCCACAGTGACTTGCCCCCGACACTTACCCCCCCAGTTCTGGTCTGGTTTTTGTCAAAGCAAAAAGTAGTCCCAGCAGGTTTCCTGGGCTCAACTAAATAAAACGTGTTTCTTCTCAAAACACTATGTGTTTGAATGACAGATTTATTTACATAACAAAACCGTCACAGAACAAAAACTCACACCTCTTACTTGCTTGGAGCTACTTTCTCTCAATAGCAATCAATGCTTGTTGTCACTGCTAATAGCTGTGCACCTTAGCAAACTACTTTCATCAGTTCGGCAGTGTTTGCGCCTGCTACATGCAGGCACACAGCTGTTAGCAGTGACAACCGTATTGATTGCTATTGAGAGAAAGTAGCTCCAAGCAATTACAAGGTGTGAGATTCTGTTCTGTGACAGTTTTGTTATGCAAATAAATCACTAATTCAAATACACCACACATTCGAACACTGTTTTGAGAAGAAACACATTTTATTTTTCTTGACCCCAGGAAACCTGCCAGAACTACTTTCACTTTGACCAAAACTGGACCAGGACTAGACTCACAGGACACTGTCAGGGGTAAGTCTCTGTGGGTGCATCAGAGTAAAGATGGTGAACCCATACAAATTCATGTAAAAAATAAGGAATTATCCTTTTAATAAAGGTTTAGTGTCCACAAGTCAGGATCTAATGAACACAAACATCAGAAAATGGGTTCTACTCAGGTTTTCTGGGTTTATTTTTCTGGTGACGTCCACATGGTGCCGGTCAGGAACCAAACTTTAGTTCAATTCAATTTAATAACATTTTATTTATAAATGCTATGACTTTGGGTGTGAACATGTGTGTGTGGATTTAAAGCTTTGAGGAGACTACGCTGGGTGATGCCTTCACTGTCACACTTAAACATTCTAATCTGTGCATGACAAATGGAGTTGACCACTAAAGCTGTTAGTGTTTGTTTTCTGCTTCCCCTCGGAGCGTCACATGCATTAAGAGATTATTTGAAGATCGTCTGGAAAGTCTACTCAGCTCCCATGAGCCTTTGTGTTGGTCACTAAGGACAACAGGAAGTACTGAAACACCCCTGAAAGTCATAGCAGCAGCCTTCACCATTAAAGTTGACTGAACCTGAATGCACCATCTAATCTGTTTTCACTGTGTCTAAGTGAACCTGAATAAACCATCCTAACTGCTTTGACTAAGTGAACCTGAACGCACCACCCAAACTGCTTTGACTGTCTAAGGGCGCTTTCACACTAGTTCGATTATTTGGTCCGCACTAGCCAGTGAAATTGTTACTATAAAGATTCCAATGTGGTCCGCTTTCACACCAAAGTTGGTTCGATTGACGTTTCATTTATCTTCCGGTAGAAATAAGTGCCAATTTTGACCCAAAATGGAATGACACATTCACACATTGGTACTTGCTCTGATAGTTGCTTATTATATTCTCTGTATTGGACATTTCTGGCAAAATATCCAATTTGCGAGTGAATCAAGGCTGTGTCTGGAGAACAACATGCTTATGCATTGGAGTAGCCGAAGATGCATAGCGCGTCATTTCAGGCTGAGGAGACTCACTATTTATAGGAATGTGGTCATGCTGATTATGCGAAGAAGACCAGGTAGTTTTGACCAAAGTTCTATGGTTTGGACCCGAGTTCGCATTCACACCAAAGGGACCAAAGCTTGGCATTTAGTGCGCACCTGAGTGTGATTGATGCTTTCACACCAACGAAAACGAACCCATTCGAACCAAGGGCTTTTGGTTTGAATGGGTCGTTTGGTGCGCACCAACTCATGTTGGTGTGAAAGCACCCTATGTGAGCCTGAGTCCACCATCCAATCTGCTATGACTTTCTAAGTCAGGGGTCCCCAAACATTTTCTTGTGAGGGCCACATAACTTTTCCCTTCTCTGCTGAGGGGCTGGGGTCATTTTGTAACAGAAAAAGTGTGCCTAAATGTAAAAATGTATTGTTTTCTAGAAAGCCACATTCAAATAACACTCTCTGGGTTCTTCACAGAAAAAAAGTCCATTGAACATAAACTTCTTCGTCTTAACAGGTCCAACTTCAGCTGAGTTGTCAGACCAGAATTTGTGACTTAAATGACTCACATGAGCAGTCTCTCAAAGTTCTTGTGTTAAACTAGTCATTAACTAATAGTTAATAATGAAAATAGTTCAAAACTGAAGAGTATTTTATCGCAAAAGTACAACTTTATTATCAAATACAAATACACATATATGAAAAAAAAAAATCTAAATGCTCTCTGGTATTGTTGAGGGGGCCAGACATCGCATCGGGCCCGCAGGCCGCAGTTTGGAGACCAGGCCGCAGTTTGTAGACCACTGGTCTAAGTGAATCTGAACGCACCACCCAGTCTGCGTAGACTGTGTCTGAGTCAACCTGAACGCACCATACATTCTGCTATGACTGTGGCTAAGTGAACCTAAATGCACCATTCAATCTGCTTTAAATGTGTTTGACTGAACCTGAACGCCCCACCCAATCTGATATTACTGTTTGACTGAACCAAAATGCACCATACAATCTGCTATGACTGTGTCTGAGTGAACCTGAAAGCACCATCCAACCTGCTATGACTACTCATTATGCTCAATGTACCTTTTGGCTAGATTTCCCTGAAACTGGTCGACCAATCACGGTGAAGTATAGAGTTAGAGGGCGGGTGTAACAAAGTGACGCTGTGACGATTGGGAGGCAAACTGTCAGGATCCAGGTGAGGTGAAGGAGGACTCCAATGCACAGTGCTGAAGGGAAAAATAATTTAATAACAAACTAAAACATAAAGACAAGACAGAGACAAAATCAAACCAAAACCTGGGAACGAACGGCCAGTGTCCGTGGTGACGATGAATGTCCGGGTTATGGTGACTGAGGAGATGGGGAAAGTGTCCGGGTTATGGAGGTGACAATGTCAAATGGTCCCGCACCGGCAACTGCAAGCCTCACTGCTTTTATAGCCACAGATGAGGAACGGCTTGCAGCTGCGCAGTGCGGGGCCAGGTGAGTGTGGAGAGCACTGGGGTAAAGGTCAAACGAGCAGAGGTCATGACAGAAACAAGCCAAGTGGAGATTTCATTTTATCAAAGTTGAGTGAAGAATGTGACAAAACGTCAGCAATCTTTAAATTCTTTTATAGAAGCGACAACAGTCATTAAGCTCCATTTGTTTTGTCCTTCCTAACTTTCTCCAGACTCCTCTGTCAACTTTCCGGTGCTCTAACTATGTTGTCCTAACGATTATGCTGATTGGTTGTAGCGCCGTCTTATTGCATACAGAGGGATTTGAGAGACAACCTTTTAGCTCCACCTCCCCTGCCTCTGAAGCACCACATGGAATGAATAGGGATAGTGTGGTGAGGCTACTAAACTACACAAAACATAGGCATTTTTGTTAACCATAACTAAGCACTTTTTTTGACAATAACAACCTTATTTTAACTGTACCTAACTGTTTTTAACCATAACTAACTTAGTTTAACAATAACTGTTTTTAACCACAACTAACTTATTTTAACCATAACTAACTGATTTTAACCATAACTAACGTATTTTAACCATAACTGTTTGTAACTATAACTACTGTAAGTGCATCTGTCAAACCATAGAAAATAATACATTCAATAATCCGTACATATGTACAATAGTTGGATTAAAAATTAATTAACAAACCAACCTGCTGATGTTGTGGTTCAACCTTAGACAATCTGTTTTGCCTTTGTCTAGGATGTCTGGACGTTGTCCCTTATAATGTCCCCATGAAGCACACTGACACTAACAACCCTTATAATGTTCCCATGAAGCATGCTGACACTAACAATCCTTATAATGTCCCCATGAAGCAGGCTGACACTAACAACCCTCATGATGTCCCCATGAAGCACACTGACACTAGCAACCCTTATAATGTTCCCATGAAGCATGCTGACACTAACAACCCTTTTAATGTCCCCATGAAGCACACTTACACTTACAACCCTCATAATGTCCCCATGAAGCACACTGACACTGGCAACCCTTATAATGTCCCCATGAAGCACACTGACACTAACAACCCTCATAATGTTCCCATGAAGCACACTGACACTAACAACCCTCATAATGTCCCCATGAAGCACGCTGTCACTAACAGGCTGTGTGTTGGAGGAATTCACACCCCATCCTACTGCTGTTGGTACCTCATTAAAAACACATGTTTACCCTCTCTGTCAGTTTCAGCCAATGTTTGGTCATGTGTGGCGTCAGTCTAACAAGCTGAATACCCTTCAGCTCCAAGCAGCTGTGTCGTCATGGCAACGCCAGCTAAAGAGATGTGAACATGTAGTTTCTGTGGCAGGAGACATCTATGAAACATGTTCAGAAGGAGGTCACAACCCACCATAGCAGGAAAGGACGTCTACAGTGGTGATGTGCTGTCCTGGACCAGTAGACCTGTAGATTTTTGGACCTGAAGATCTGTAGGACTGTAGACCTGTAGACGTGTAGGACTGTATACCTGTAGTTCTGTAGATCTGAAGAACTGTAGGACTGTAGACCTATAGAACTGAAGATCTGTATGACTGTAGACCTGTAGATCTGAAGAACTGTAGGACTGTAGACCTATAGAACTGAAGATCTGTAGGATTGTACACCTGTAGCACTGTAGACGTGTAGCACTGTAGACCTACAGGCCCCCCCCCACACACACACACACACAAACCCCACAAAGGAGAGAGGGCTGTTATTTTTTAGTCTTGTTTGTTTGATTTTCAGCAGCTTTACACAAGAACTAGTGGAGGACTGATAGACACTGACATGACAAGACCCCCCATAGCGCCCCCCCCCCCCCCCCCCACACACACACACACACAGAGCCACATGTTGGAACAGTGATGAAGGTCAGTGTGAAACATGATGTAGCCCACTGTCACAACCACACCCACCCACCCCCCAATAATCAGCTCCAGTCAATATAACTGGGGGGCGGGGCTTGAAGTGTCTGATTCATCTTTAAAGGGTCCGAGTTCAGTTCAATTCAGTTATATTTTATTTATATCCCTAAATATATATCCCCAAATCACAACAATGTATCACATAGCTTTACAATCAATCACAGAAACAGATAAAGTCCCAAGTATCCCCTGTCCTTAGACCCTCCTTTTCGGCAAGAAAAAACTCCAAAACCCAGTGGGAAAGAAGAAACATTGAGGAGAACCACAGTGAAGAACAGATCCACTCCCATGGACAGAAAGGCTATAGATGAATGTCCATTTGTAGATGAAAGGAAGTGGGCGACAGGTCCATCCATCAGACGGGTGAGGTTGAGGGAGGAGGTCTGGTCAGCACACGACACAAGAGAGTCACTGCAGATCCTGCTGTCTATGGCTACTTATACAGATACTACTGAGAGATACCAAAGTGTCACATTTGGACTGAACACAAACATGTGGAAACATGTCAAAGCACCACTTATCCCTTTAAATGTACAGTCCAGCTGATAGAAGACTAGCTCCGCCCCTTTTCAATGGGGATAAAATGAGCAGTGAACAGTGAACAACAACTCACTGTAGAAATAGACTGTCTGTGTCACTACTGTCATCATTCAACTCCTCCAACGTCTGCTGAAATTTGTTGCATCACACCCCCTTCCCGTTCCCACTGATGTGCAACATGAGTGGGAAAAGGATTTTACTCATCATCGGTGCAATTTTATTTGACTCAGACTTTAGGATGAATTGGAGACAAACCATTTACCAAAATATTATGTCATTGATACTTTTTTTTTAAGATGATGGGAAATTCTGAAGGTCGTCTGCCATTTCAACAGATTAAAATACTGAGGATAATCCACACTGTTCACAATTACACTGATCAGACCAGGCAATTAGATAAAAACTAAGTACCTGTGTCCGAGACATAAAGAAATTATCTCCTACTGAACCCTGAAAAACTGAAGTCATAATAGGCCCTAAAAATGTGAGAGGCTCCCTAACTGACCAGATAGTTACCCTAAGCCTAACTGACCAGATAGTTACTTTAGACAACTTAAGTGTAACATCCAGTGCCACAGTTAAAAACGCACATTAACCAAACTTACAGAACAGCCATTTTTCACTTGTCCAAAATTAGGAACATTCTGTCTAAAAATAATGCAGAAAAATTAATTATTATATATATTATATATAATATATATAATATATATAGCAATTATTCCATCTAGATTTGATTATATACACCCCTTACTTGTAGCGTGTCCTAAATATTCATTAAACAGCTTTCAATTTGTTCAAAATGCAGCAGCAAGATTATTAACAGGATCAAATAGAAGAGAGCTCATCACCCCTGTGCTCCAAACCCTTCATTGGCTTCCAGTTGAGTTTAGAATGAAATTTAAAATCCTCTTCCTTACATATAAAACCATTAATGGTATGGGTTAAGGTTAAGAGTCAGGGGTCAGGGGTTAATGGTATGGTCCCCTCTTATCTTAAAGATGATCTCTTCGAACCCTTCATTCTCAGAATTAAAGATATATAGTCATTAATTGTATCTTATTTTCACTGTCAAGTTTCATTGATTGTTTAATGAATCATTAATTTCTTTGTATAACCATTAAATGAAGTATAATATGCTGTCTACCTCAAATAACTTCCCACACATGCAAAACTGACAATGTGCTACATGACTAACCTTGCATTCCTCTTTACCTCTAAATCATTTTGTTATCTATCACACCACCGGTTTAAACCAGTGTGAAGTTCCGTTCTGGTTTTGAACAAAGTTTCCAGTATATAGGTTGAAGGACAACTCCCCCCATCCTGAGTGCAGCTGTGTTCCTATGGCAACGAGGGCATGCATCATCAACTCCAGCCTGCAGAAGACGACGTCACAACACAACTATAAAATATTACTTCTGTGTTCATTGTGTGTTCTCTTCTCTCTGTAGTGCCCCGGCTCTTAAGTCCGGACCAGAACAGAGAACCCAGATATTTGTCGCACATTTTTCTAGATTTCTTTGTTAGGGTTAATGATAATAAAACTTTTGAAACTTAATTTTTGGATCCTGGTGGTTTCTGCCCGATAAAAACAAACACAAGTAAGAGGAAACTAAAAGCATAAGTTTTCCTACAGAATGCAGGTCTATTGAAAGTTCCCAGGGTCTGTAAAAATAAAGTAGAGGTGTGGAGTGGACAACCCTGGTCGTCGGGAGCCACAATTCAGCATGTTTTACATATATCCTTCATCCAGAACACCTGACAGTGATTATCTTTCTTCTGCAGAACTTCATAATAGGCTGATCATTTAAATCAGGTGTGTTGGAAGAAGGATACATCTAAAACATGCTGAATTGTGGCTCTCAAGGACCACGGTTGGCCACTCCTGAGTTAGAACCTTTAGTTACCATGGTTACTGTCTTATGGAATCAGCTTCCATTCAATATTAAAGAGGTCGACACAGGCTCTACATTTAAAATTAATGTTGAAAACATTCTTGTTTGAGAAAGCCTATGGTCAGGTTAGTTAAAAACAGACTGAAGTCACAGTTCAGTCTAAGCCTAAGAGATAGAATGCTGGCGGAAGTAAATGCACTGAGTCCTCCTCCTCTCTCTCTCTCTCTCTCTCTCTCTCTCTGCATTTGTAATTTCCGAAACCTATCTTGCATACCAAGTCTGTTCATGACTATTCACCTAGTGTCCCTGGTGTTCCCCACTCAGCTGACCCGAGAGGGTCAGCTCTCTCAGCAATATCTGCATAAGGAGCCATAAGGAACAGGATCTGCAGTGACTCACCTGTGTCCTGTGCTGACCTGTGACCCCAGATCTTCTCCCTCACTCTTACCTGTCTAATGGTTGGACCTGCCCCCCCACTGTCCTTTAATCTACAAATGGACGTTCAAAATGCACAATCCACAAATGCATGACGGCCCAACCAGACAGCGTTGCCATTGTGGCAGGGGATTTTAACCACGCTAATTTTAACACTGTCATGCCAAAGATTTTTAAAAATGTGAACATTTCCACAAGAGACAAAAACACCTTGTACCATGTCTACACTAACAATCAACATGCCTACAAAGTCACCCCCCTTTCACATCTTGGCCGCTCAGACCACTTAGTCCTGTCCCTCATTCCAACGTACGGACCCTGGGTCAATAGAAAGAAACCGTATACCAAAACAGTCCAAGTGTGGAATGAAAAAGCAACCTCAGCTCTGCAGGACTGTTTTGATCTGACTGACGGGGATGTCTTTGCAGAGGGGACAGACCTGGAGGAATATGCAGCCACTGTCCTCTCTGATATAAACTTTTGTACAGAGACTGTGGTGGAGAATAAAACTGTCAAGGTCTTCCCTAATCAGAAGCCATGGTTTAATAAGAACATGCGAACCCTGATTATGGAGCGTGACTGTGCTTTTAAAACGGGGACCCACCTGGAGTACAGGGAGGTGCAGCAGAGGCTGAGGAAGGGCATCAGGGAAGCCAAGCACAAGTACCATCGGCGCATAGAGGAGCATTTCAACACCAACAGCTCCAGGACCATGTGACAGGGGATAAAAAAACCTCAATGGATTTAATCCTAGTAAAGCAACCCTGAACTTCAAGGACAACTCACTCCCGAACACCCTGTACCAGTTCTTTGCTCGCTTTGAACAGCAGAACACAGAGACCAACCAACACCCAGCTCTACCAGAGGAAGACCACCATCTACAGCTCCACAAACACCAGGTCCAAGCCGCCTTGAACAGGATCAACATCAGGAAGGCAGCGGGGCCAAATGGGGTCTCTGAACGCATCCTGAAGGCCTGTGCTGAGCTACTGGCAGGAGTGTTCACCACCATTTTTAACCTCTCGCTGCTGCAGTGTGTGGTCCCCACATGCTTCAAATCCACCACAGTATCCCAGTACCCAAGAAAAGCACGGTGAGCTACCTGAATGACTATTGCTCAGTTGCACTCACACCCATAATCACCAAATGCTTTGAGAGACTAGTTCTCACTCACATCAAAGCTATCATACCTATCACGTTTGACCACTACCAGTTTGCATATAGATCAAACAGATCCATGTACAATGCTGTTATAACAGCTATACACACTGCACTCTCACAGCTGGAACACAATAACTCACTGTGCACTTGGGTACTGGACTTATTAAAAAACAGACCACAAAGGGTCAAGATGGGACTCCACACCTTGTCCACTCTTACCCTCAGCACTGGAACACCACAGGGGTGGGTTCTCAGCCCCTTCCTCTACTCTCTCTTCACCCATCCATCCCACAAACACCATTGTTAAGTTTGCTGATGACACAGCGATTGTAGGACTGATCCACAACAATGGACTACAGAGACGAGGTCCAGCCCTTGACACATTGGTGTGACAATAACAATCTGGCCTTAAACACTTCAAAAACCAAAGAAACCATAATAGACTTCAGAAAATCCAAACGGACTGAGCACTCTAACCTGTATATCAATGGGGAGAGAGTAGAGGAGGTGGACTGTTTTAGGTACCTGGGAGTCCACATCACAGCGGACCTCACCTGGTTGGCACACATCAGCCGTCAGGTGGGGAAAGCCCATCAAAGACGATACTACCTCAGGAAACTGAGACAGTCCCAGCTACCCCAGAACCTGCCGGTCAGTTTCTACAGTGCTGCGGTGGAACCCCTCCTACTGCTGCACTGTGTGGTTCGGGAACTGCACAGCAGAGGACAGGAGGGTTCTGCAGAGGGTGGTGAGAACAGCAGAGAGGGTGATAGGAAACGGGTTGCACTCTCTTTCTGACATCTATGCTGGCAGGCTTCACAAGAAAGCCAGCTCCATATTCAGAGACTCCACACACCCTGGACATGAACTGTTTATCCCCTTCCCCTCTGGAAGGAGATATAGAGCGCTGGGGGCTGCTACATAGCTTTTACCCACAGGCGGTTAAAAGCACAACACCTCCTTTTAATGTATTTTAATGCACTTTGGCACTATAGCACCTTTTAAGTACAGTGGTAAATGGTCTGCACATATATAGCACTTTTCCACCTTCGTGGTGCTCAAAGCGCTTTATATTAGCTTCACATTCACCCATTCACACACACACTCATACACCAGTAGGTTTCTAAGGTCTAAGGTCAGTCCTACTGGGGGCCGAAGTCAGGGTTCAGTTTCTTGCCCAAGGACATGTGGACCGCCGACCCTTCAGTCATTGGATGACCCGCTCCTCTAACTGAGCCACAGCCGCCCCATGTGCCTTTTCTCTGTGTCCTGGTGTGAGTCGATACATGTTCTCAGTCAAAGAAACTATGAAACTATGAAGTACAGAATGAATGGATGAATGCCAGACTCCACCCCTGTGGTGGGATATAAAGCTGCTTCAGAATAAAACAAAATGGCTGTGGATCAACCAAGGATCCACAGCTTCATCCATGAATGCACCTTTATTTTGTCACTTCCTGTCCCACTACCCACCCACACTTTCTTTTACTTTACCTGTGCCTGTACCCCTGAAGTTATTATTATTTTGTTTATTTTCATTTAACAATGTCCCTGTTGGGGGATGCTTGGGACTTTATCTATTTCTGTGGTTGGCTGATCTCTCCAGTCAACCCTGTAAAGCCTTGTGATACGACATTGCAGTAATTTGGGATCTATAAATACAATTTAATTGAATCTGCTATTACACTGAATACAACACTGTTCACTATTACACTGAATGCAATGCCACACAGTCCTGGACCAGGTCTGGTTCCAATCAGGTTAAACCAAAAGAAAACAGGGACGTGGGGCGGCTGTGACTCAGTTGGAAGAGTGGGTCGTCCAATGACTGAAGGGTCGGCGGTCCACATGTCGAAGGGTCCTTGGGCAAGACAGTGAACCCTGACTTAGTCTCCCAGTAAGACTGACAGAATCTTAGAAACGTACTGGTGTATGAGTGTGTGTGTGAATGGGTGAATGCGAGGCTAATGTAATGCTCTTTGAGCACCATGAAGGTGGAAAAGAACTATATAAGAACATTTACATTTATTCATATGAGTATATAGTATTTATAGTATGTACAGTATATGTAGTATATATATATATATATATATATATATATATATATATATATATATATATATAATATTATATATTACCCCTGGGTGCGATTTGCTGGGGAGGATGGGGGGGTTCACCATTTGTTGATCCCACCTCAACCGGTGTGTGCCAGCCACGATGCAGTTTCTGGGAGACCCTCTGACTCGTGTGTGCATTAGACTCCTGTGTTTCCTGTGAATCAGGTGGGTTGTCGACATTGCGGCTGACGCCTGACACCTGTTGTACACGGGTCGGTCCCCCACCTTCACCCCTGGGACCCATCTGGCCGACCTGGAGCCAGGCCACCATTGTCGAGGAAATGTGCCTGGCAGAGCCACACTGTTGGATCTCAACCACAACAGAATGTCTTTTCCATGTCAATTGAATAAAGAGCACATCAGACAACAAAACAGACTGAAAAATGTGCAAATATTGACCCAATATGTGGGTCTGTCATTAGTGTCAGTATGAGCCCCAAAGTTTCCATCTGGGTTGATCATTAGTATGGGCTAATCAATTATTAGTAGAAGTCGGTTAATCTTCCTTCTTGTCTCTCAATTTATGTCTCTAAATCTTCAGGACATTTACTGAAACCAGTATGAGATGTGAATATATCAGTTTAAATTGAAGGTTTGTCTCAGGGAGTTAATGATTTCCTGTTCTGATGGTGGGTACAGGTCTGATGCTGATGCGGGTTAGGGTTTGGGTTAGGGGGTTAGGGTTAGAGGGTTAGAGAATGGGGTTAGACAGGTAAAAGGGTTACGGTTAGAGGATTAGGGTTAGAGTGTTAGGGGGTTAGAAGGTTAGGGTTAAAGGGTTAGGGTTAGAGGATTAGGGTTGAGGGAGTTAGGGGCTTAGGGTTAGGGTTTAAAGGCAGTGCCATTTCCAGTCTGTAGGTGAGTTGGCTTGTATGTGTTTTCTCCTGTTGACTCTAAATGTTTAATACAAGTAGAAGAAAGAAAAAGATTTTTTTTAAAGCCTAAAGACACACAAGTTCCAGTGGTTTAAATAAAGACATGATTCATTAGAAAATGTGAAATAACCACCACGGAAAATGACTCATGGTTCTGCAAAAAATGGACCCCAACATGAATAGCTGATTATAGTAGTATAGATACAGACAGTGAAAATGAACCCCATTTATAATTTTTTTTTATTGAACTTTGTAAAGTGGACCATACAGGACTATCACTGGTACTTCTGTCACATGACTCAGTCAGTCCACCTATAGTAGACCTACTGTTGATGATAAGTCTGAACATTTGTCAGTGTCAACTCTTGTTTTGTTGACTTTAGCTGAAATCAGATGCTGCTTTGCTAATGCTAAATGTCAAAACAGCAGTCTCATTAGTTTCCTTTCAGAAGTCCAGTAAATGTGATGCACTGATAAAAGATGAGGATTATATGGGGGCAAATGGACGAAACGCTGCAAACGCAAGAAATATGCACAACCAAAAACACAAACACCACAAAACAAATGTAACAGAAGTGTCCTGCAAGACAAAAATGCTACAATAACAGAAACCAGACATCCCAAGTCTCCCGGGAATTCCGGCAGTCTCCCTGATATTGATAGTGGCTCACTGATGCCCGTGAGTCAGATAAAATATTCTGGATTTTGCACATTGCGAGGGAGTTTTTTTTAACACTGCAAGTGAGAGCGTGCAGGCAAGACAACACCCCATGCATCATGCTTAGATTTTACAATTACATTGCACAGGCATGAGAGAGAGGTTTGGGTGGGGGGTTGGGGGCTGTAGGCTAATGGTGGAACCAGTGCATTCATTCAAAGACTGAGGTCACATCAGCCACTCCAACATTTTATGTCTACTTTTATTACAGACTTTGTGGCAAAGGCACCTCTCCACTGACTCTCTGATGAAATGTACGCCCGGTGAGCTGCTTTAGTCTGATATTTGACAGATGTGCACCTTCTCCACAAGCATCAGTGGATGTCCAATCAGCCTTACCCTACTGGAGAGGCTTCAGGAGCGGACACAGACTTCCTTGCTGTTGGGGGAGTTTAGGGACCGTCACAAAATAAATCGACCGGCAAGACTAAAAAAACAAAACAAAACTTTTCTCCCTTAAATCAAACGTATATTCATCTCAAATGTATAAATAAATACACAAATGAATGAAACAATACATTAATAAATTACTAATCAATAAGTATTAATTTAATTTAACTAGCAAATGCTTACTCAAATGACACGTTTTTGTTCAATAGTGTGTGGGACCTCTGGACTCCAATAGGCCTTTAATTTATAGCCTTGATCTGGGCACACAAAACACACCATATTTAATTTATATCAATTCATTGATTTTCTAGCAATTTTTTACTCACGAATTACACGTTTTCATTCAATAATTCGGAAAGGGGTTGAGGGGGTTGGAAGGGTCGATAAGCATCTTCCTGAAATTAGTTTTTGGAACTTGGGATGTCTGAGAAATGAAGCAGAAGCAAAAACGTACAAACCCCCAAAACAAATGCGAAAAAAAAATACTGCAAATGCCAAAACATGCAAACTCCCAAAACAACTGCAAGAGACAAATTCACTCCACAACAAAATGGAAGTTCACCAAAATAAAATGGAAGAAGAATAAGATGGTGGATGAAGATGAAGTTCATTAATTTAAGAGATTAGTGTGAAACTGACATGTTTTTAATATCAAATACCAATAAATATGATGAAATGATGGACAATAATGTGTTATGACAGAAGTTTTATGAACCTGTCCTTCAAAATGACGGACAATAAAAATGTCTGGCACAAACTGCTACAAACACAGAGCAGATGTGAAAACATGAGTCTGGCATTCATCCATTCATTCTGTACTTCATAGTTTCTTTGACTGAGAACATGTAGACTCACACCAGGACACAGAGCAAAGGCACATTTATGAGTATATAGTATGTTCAGTATATATATATATATATATATATATATATATATATATATATATATATGAGTATATATGTATATATATATATATATATATATATATGAGTATATATGTATATATATATATATATATATATATATATATTACATATACTGAACATACTATATACTCATAAATATATATGGTATTTGTGGTATACACAGTTGATTGACAGGTTTTGTTCTGAGGCCCAGTTCACACCACCATGCTGTAGGATCCCAACCAATTTTTTTTTTTTATCTTTATTTCTTTAATTGGTTATTATTATTTGTTTTCTTATTTTAGTTTAGCTTTTTAAATTTAATTTAATGTTGATTTTCATTTTCTTGTTTAATTTAAAATAATTTGATTTAATTTCATTTTAGTTGAATTAATTTAATTTTATCGTTGTTTTATTTTTTCCTTGATTTTGTTAATGGTATGTTTGTAAAAAACCCAATGCTGTGACAGAAAGTAAAGTTAATGTATTTACAGGATGTGATAACCCTTTATAGCATTAAACACATATGGCTTCAATGTTATGCTAAACTATAACGCTAATGAGCCATGATAGCCTTAAAAAGAGTTGGCTTCAATGCTATGCTAAGCTACGAGACTATCAGCATCATGAGCGCTTTTGTAAGTCACATGTTTCGATGGTAGGAGCCTAACGAGTTACTAGCCGTTAAATGGGTTACAGGGGTTCTGGTTGAAGGTTCTGCGGGGGTGCTTCTTGTAGACATATTGTTTCCGGTAACACGATGTACAGAAATATACCTCTTTAGTCTGGGAAAACGTTTTACTAGTAATACTTTGAAATAGTTCTGAAACTTTTTACCGACAAATGTATAAAAGATGGGACTGATGCAACAGTAGATGTAGGCGAAGCAGCGGGTGACGTCCAGAATGTGTTCCCACTCCTTCCTTTCCATGACGGTGGAGGCTTTATCGTGCAAGAGGATCGCAACGTTAAACGGGATCCAGCACAAAAGAAACAACAGGACGATGATGAAGATCAAGCGGATGGTCTTGAACTTGGCGGCAATCCTGGACGAAACAACAGTGACCGTGATTCTAACATAGCAGTAGATGATGACGACCAGAGGCAGCAGCAGGAACAAGACCAGCTGGATGTAGAATCCTGCCGTTTTCAGCAGCTCCACATCCACATCACTCCTGCTGGTAGGGTACTCTTGGCAGTAGGCCCTTCCCGTGGGCTGGTATTCGAAGTACATATTCATGATGATGGGTTTGACGCATGCTAAGGCACTGAGTAGCCACACCGCGACGCATGACACCACGGCGTACCTTTGATTCCTCAGCCGAGATGCGCTGAGAGAGTAGACCACGGCGAGGTGACGGTCAAAGGTCAACAAGGTCAGAAAGAGGATGGAGCTGTAGAGGCCCAGGTAGTAGGCGCTCACAACCACCTTACACATGACCCGCCCCAGGAGCCAGGAGCCCAGCTGCAGGTACGAACCCCAGAAGGGAAGGGTGCTCATGAAGACCAACGACGACAGCACCAGGTTGACCAGCAGGATATTGGTGACTGTGGTCAGTCGCTCAAACCTGGGGTGGACGAAGACGAAGACACAGTCAGAGAACAGAGATGTCCCGAGGACATAGATTTTCAGAGGACAGAAAAGATGTTCAGAGGACAGAGGAGAGGTTTAGAGGACACAGGAGACTTTTAGAGGACATATCAGATATTTAGAGGACAGATGAGATGCTTAGAGAATAGAGGAGATGTTTAGAGGACAGATAATGTTTAGAAGATAGAGGAAGACCAGCGACGAAAGCACCAGGTTGACCAGCAGGATGTTGATGACTGTGGTCAGTCGCTCAAACCTAGGGTCGAAGACAAAGTCAGAGGACAGAGATGTTCAGAGGACAGATGAGATGTTTAGAGGACAGAGGAGATGTTCAGTTGACATAGGAGATGTTTAGAGGACAGATGAGAGGTTTAGAGGACAGTAATAAAATATTGCCTTTAGACCTACTGTAAATCAATGGTTAGCCAGTTATGCTAGGTAGCCAATGCTATGCATATGCTGGTGGACCACTGACCGTATGATGATGATCAGGACCAGAGCGTTAGCGATACCGCCGAACACAAACATGCAGTAGTAGAGGATGGACAGCTGTGCTTCCACGCTGTCAGAACCACTGTCACCGTAATCAGATGAGACATTTTCATCATACATGTAAGTGGTTGAACTGTCGCCTTCACTGAACGCAGTCACATGGAAAGGGATGGGTACTGTCGTCATGGCTACCACCTGTAGAACAGGAAGATCAGACATTTTTTTTTACATATACTGCATGTTCTCCGTTTCTCCTGGTTTATGTCATTCAGTGTTGTAAGTCCATGAATTCTTTCAACTTTGTTGTTTATTTTTATCACAGGGGGACTGACACTGCAAAGAACATGAAACGCTTGAGAAATACCAAGGGCTGAAAGAGGAGTTAGAGAACATGTGGACTGTGAAGGCAACATTGGTACCAGTAGTGACTGGGGCAGTGACCTCCAAGCTAGGAGAATAGCTCCAGCAGATACCAGGAACAACATCAGAGATCTCTGTACAAAAGAGCGCATTGCTAGAAACAGCTAAGATCTTGTGCTGCCAGGCCTCTGGAGTCTGAAGGAGACACCGCCCAGGTGGGGTGAAAGAAACATTTTATTTATATATATATATATATATATATATATATATATATATATATATATATATATATATACATACACACAGACATCCTCAAAATTATTCATAGCATTTTTTTCCCTTTTTTTTGGTAAAAAGAATGAGTTTCATCCATTTTCTTTCTGACCTGTATGTGAAACACAAGTGAAGGAAAAACAAAAAAATATATATTGGGTCGGGGTGTGACGAGATGTAACTTGGCAAAATTTCTCGCCACCTGAAAATTCTGTCTTGCGCAATTTGTTGTCCAGCAAGCAGCCAGAAAAGACACAGTTAAATACTCGTATTACTGTGATACGATTTGCCTGTATGCATCCAGGACCCAAAGGGCCGGGATTCCACCTTAGCCGGCATGTACCGTCCACCGTGGGGTTTCTGGGAGACCCTCAACACATTAGACTCCTGTGTTTTCAAGAAGGGTGGGTTGCCTACATCACAGTTGACCCCTGGCCCCTGTTATACGTGGGCCGATCTCTGCCCTGGCCATGCAGTTGGCATGCCGGGGGAGAAGGCACAGCGTGTCCAGGAAGTGGCGAATTAAGGGTGGAGGGTTGCGGCACACCGCCGTGGAGGAAATTCACCTGGTGGAAATGTACTTGGCAGGGGTGCATTTCCTCATTCGGACCTCAACTTCCACAGTCAAGCACCAGAGTTGATTTTGAAAAAAGGAGAAATATATAATTTATTTATTTTATTTTAATTTTTCTAACATTTTATTTTAGTTTCAATTTGTAGAGGAAGAAGTGACATGTGACATACTTGATCAGGAACTATTTTCAGTCTGTATGGACAGAGAAGAACGTTTTGTTTTTCACATATTGTCTGCACTTGAAAAAAGGAAAAATATATAAAAATATAAAACTATATAAATTTTATTATATATTTAGTATCTGTTGTCCATTCATATAAATTGTAATCATATAATTGTAAATCTCATGTCTTGTCTCGTGAGCTGAGTGTCTCGTCACACCCCTAATATTTGGAGAAAAATTTCAGGAGTAATTTATGGATTTTCCAAAAAACACCATATTCAAAATGGTTCCATCCCTACATTTATTCAGTCCAATGTTTTTTTAAGTCAATAGTGTAGTTTTTGTTAAAAGAGTGCATTTCTATAAATATTTAATACATGTAATTAAAAAAAAATAAAACCAGAGCAGTGGATTTTTGCAGATCAAGTGTGAAGGGTGAGTCAAAGATAACAGAAGAAAAGAGTGAAATAGTGAAGCATTGAAAAGCAAACGTTCGTGGATGATGACACTCACCATGTGTTCATATCAGCAGCATCTGGACCAGGGACAGGCAGCACCCTGAACACACGGAGGGAAGGAGGAAGTGTGGGCGGGGTTAAACCCCGCCCCTTTAACCCATTAACTGTCCAAACACATGTACATGACGAAGACATAGACACATGACAGTAACTGTTGATCTGGAACAGGGTGCAATTTATCAAAAAATAGGGTCAATGCCCCTGTGCTCATCAGGACCTCACAGCTGTATGGTCTTGTTATCAACAAAAGGGAGTCACATCCGGATCACCACCAAAATCTAATCATTTCCAATTTCCAGTATATTTTCAGCAAAGGTGTGAGGTGGTCCAGAATAGATCCTGTTAAATTTTGGTGAATGTAGGTTAAAGGTCACAAAGGTCAAAATCAAATTTTGGATATAACTTTTGAACTCTTCATCTTACAGACCAGCATCAAACTGCTGGTCTTTCAATTCTGTATCTTGTGACCTATTGTTGAATCAAGAGGCCAGAAGTCTCTGTGTCAATACATAAAAAACTGAAATGGACTACAACAGAAAAAACAGTGCAGATAGAGTCTAGGGGCTCTAATTTTGCATTTCACAAGTGTAGCGCAGCTGGTGTGCGCTGCGCCAATGGGTTGTGTCCAGACAAGTTTTGCAAATTTCACCCACTGCACACCCTGGTGCAAGTCCTCCCCCTTTCCTCGCACTGGCGTAAGTGGGAATGAGGGAGGAGAAAAGGTGTGTAATGGATTTAACACAGCTGATTCATATATCCACCAATCACATTAGCACCTCTCCTTACCCTTAAATGCACTGTGGTGGCGGAAAACTAGGGACCACAGGGACCACCAACCTGCTAAAATAGTGATAATAGTCAGCAGGCATGTGCAGAGAAGGGGTGCTACAGGGGGGATGGCACCTGCCCTTGGCTGATTGACACCCAAAATGCCCTTTTTACAGAGACAGTTTGTTTGGGCTTTTTTGTATATTTAAAAAAAATAAATAAATGTGTTCCAACAGCAAAGTTCTCCACAATGTGGCCTTGATCTATGTGAAATTATACTTTTGGAAAATAAAATTTTACTCGTAAGTACTAGGGGTAGGAGAAAAAAAACGACTCACATATGTATCAGGATTCTTTGTTTTATGATTTTTAAATAATTTTTTTTTGTTCAAAAATTTATTTTTTCCCCCATATTTAAATGATTCAGTTTAAGGTGGAAACAAATTCCTGCTTGTAAAGACTGTAGACGACTGTATGAGTCACTCAGATGTATATGTGTCATGAAATACACACAAATCACCTCAGTGAAGGCACACAGACCACAGCTATCTTATCTTCAGCAAGCGTTAAACAGCATTAACTTATGCGCAGATAAACAATACACTATGTTAATATCTATTCCAACTGTATTGTGTTATTAATCTGACCTTGTGTCATTTACACACAGTAATAAACCAGGAGTATATGAATTACAGTTAAAAGAGGGTGCTAAGCAACAACACAACGGCTAATTCTAAACACGGAGGTGGTGCATTCAGGGCCGCTGTAATATCCCTAGTGTGTTCAACAGCGCGGGATATCTGAAAAATGAGTTGATCATGAATAAATATAGTTAAACATTCAACAACAATTCAACTTTCTAACAAAAGGGAAGAGCAGAGCTGACATGTACATATTAAAGTTCACTATATTATGAAGTATGTTCATTTAAAGGCTCCTATTTGTGTTGTGTGCAGATAAATGTAGCAGTTTACTTCCCAAAATCTGGTTGAAATATATTCCTGCTGAATAAATCTGAAGTGACTCACATATGATGTGCATTTTTTGGGAGAAACATGGCTCCTGATATGATCTGTAGGCATCATCATTCAGTTTTTTCACCTGGTCTGATGTTAAAAAGGCAAGTGAAAAATCTGAAAAATCAGGAATATTGAAGAATCACAATTTAAATCGAATCAGCACGTAAAAAAATCAAAAATTAATCGAAATGGCATAAAAGCATATCGTCCCAGCCCTAGTAAAGACCTTGCAGCCACGATTCATGAGTCACATGTTTGGTGAACCCTTCAAAAGTGTGTGCATAGACATTTTTAAGAATATGGCAAGACGAAAACTGCTGCTTTGAAGACCAATATGCAACATCAAAAGAGGGACATCACACACACACACATTATTGAGTTGTTATTGAAATTTAGTTTTAAATAACATTCACTTGTTTGAAAATTTGGTTTCACATGCCCATTTAAAAAACATTTGAGCCCCTGCCCCACCAAAGGTGGGGCAGGGGCTCAAATGCACAGCCCTGATAGTCAGTTTGTAAGATGGCAGTTAAGTCAATTTACATTAAGTTGGCAAGGAATAGTTTTAATATCAGTGGTATTTAAGATGAATCTACTCATAAAGAGTATGCTAATGTTATGTTACATTGTAATCTACAGGCTGCCTCAGAGGTAGCTTGTATTGTAGTTGGAAGTTATTCAAGGTCCCTCACAGTTATCTAGTAAGAAATTAATTAGCTGTAAGTTATAGGCTGCCGAAGAGGTAGGTTCTATTACAGTGACTATTATAGCTAATATATGCTTAACATTTGGTTTAGCTAAAGGTACCTTCGACATTAAATGATAACTAGCTCATTAGCTAGCCCTTTCAAGTAAACATAGCTTTACTCAAACAGCATGCAGCTCAAACAGCTACTTTTAAAAGCAAATACACAAGTCCAGAACAGGTCCACTCCACTCCACTCCAGTTCAAGTCAAGTCCAGGATCTAGTCCAAGCCAGGTGTTGTATTCCTCTGTTCTTTATCTGTTCAAAGCTTTTTTTCCAGGTCAATTAAAAACCACATTAACACATGAAGTTTATTTTAATACAAAATTAAGACATAACCAAAACCATCCAAGGCTGTAGAATCTACAAACATCAAATAATACATCTGTTCCCGTTCTGGAACATTCTATCAGATATGAAGTGAATAAATGTGAACGAAGGCTTAATAATATGGTTCAAACGCAGACAGAGGAAATGATATGAATAATTCTAATAATAAAAGTTTAAAGGTGTGAAGTGAGGATGTGAAGAGCACACACCTCCACATTGAGTTCACGGAAACCACACACACACACACACTTGGACGTAATCACACTTCAGTGGAAACAGCAGATGGTATCTGCAGCCACAGCAGACATATGGGCAGGAACAAACCAGAGGGTCGGAGCCAAGCAGAGGGGGCGGAGTCTGCAAACACAGCACTGCTGCTCACAGAATGGAAAGGGGTGGGGTGGAGTGGTGGGACCTGATCAGTCTTGGTGAAGTTTGCGCTTTCTAGTTTTTAGCTGTTACCTGCTTTACACTTTAGACCGTGACTTCTTCACAGAACTCTTGACATGCTCTGATTGGGCTGCCCAGCCAAGCACCAAAAACATTAAATCCACAAAACTGCCCTCAGGAATACAAATACAAATATAAATATAAATACAAATGTCAGAATTAAAGGAATGTAAGTGAATTAAAATGTGTTCATAAAAATATGGGTAATGGAAAAAGTATCATTTCACCCAAAGTCTTGTTTTTTTGTTAAATAGTTTCAGTTTTTAGGCGTTTTTCCATAGTTTATTCAGTTTATGGCAAAAACTGTGATGTAAAGACCAAAACAAACAGCTGATGGATGTTAGAAAAAAAGAAGAGTGGAACCCAAACATGTGTCTGTGTGTGTGTGTGTGTGTGTGTGGACAGCTGAAGAACACAAGAACTTTGGGCAGGGAAGAGTTAATGTTCTCAAACTCAACTCAAGATGTTCCTGTTCTGCTATTCATATTCCTGTTCTATTATTCTGTTATTCATATTCCTGTTCTATTATTCTGTTATTTATGTTGCTTTTCTGTTATTCATTTTCCTGTTCTATTATTCACTTATTCATCATATTCATGTTCTATTATTCTGTTATTCATGTATTCCTGTTCTACCATTCCCTTATAGGGAGCCTAAGTCTCCGCCCTTCCCGGTCGGTCCACTGGGCCTAAGTTCAGAAAAATTTAACATGAGAGTGAATGAGGAGAAAATACTTATTTCCTGCTCCACTTTACTTTATGCCCTGAATCACACATTTGCTGTACTTCAATTAAAATCATAACCAATGATGTGCGTTTGGAGTTTCTTTGATACGTGTTTTGTGATTTATTAGTGTGTAAAAATATGTAATTATTTGGACTCTGTTTGGACTACATATCAGACGTCGCATAGCTGACATCACAGCAGAATCTTTCGCTGCAAACTTTTCAAAACCGTATACTGCCTTTTCTTTTTTAATTTGAAAATGCCTGTGTGCTTTGTGCCCAGGTGTAATCACAACACCATTTCCACATGTTCCCTCTACCGCTTCCCGGCTGACGAGAGCTTGTCCCGCATGCTGGCTCTCACTCGACCAACTATCTCTCCCCCGGAGTAGCTGCCACTTTCCACATGCCCCGATTTAAAGTGGTTTTCTCCATGTTTGATGCTCTTGCCTTCGTCCTGAAAGAAGGAGGTGAAGATCGCCAAAGTCACAGCCATTTTCAAAGAGTTTGATGGTGAAGCTTGGTGGTGACGTAATATTTGTGAGACGAAAGTTGTAGTCCATTACTTACTCTGACATAAAACCTAACGTAACTTTGGATGCCTGTCCAAAGTGAGTGCTTTCTCAATGTGAAAATGTATCTTTAAAATTCACAGACATCATATGTGAAAACCGTAGCACATTTCAAACAGGACCAGAAAATAACTTTTATCCCTCCATTGACTCGCGTTTTTATGGCACTTAGGCACAATGGCCCGGAAATCGACCGGAAATAGAATCGCGTCACTTAGGCTCCCTATTCATATTCTATTATTCTGTTATTCATGTTCCTGTTCTTTTAATCTGTTATTCATGTTCATATTCCTGTTCTTTTATTCTGTTATTCATATTCCTGTTCTATTATTCTGTTATTCATATTCATATTCCTGTTCTATTATTCTGTTATTTATGTTGCTTTTCTGTTATTCATGTTCCTGTTCTATTATTGTTGTTCCTGTTCTATTATTCTGTTATTCATGTTCCAGTTGTGTTTCTGTGGAATCTTCCACTTCTCCACTCTGTCATGTTCACATAAAGCATAGATGTCATCATTTCTCTTCAGCATGTCTGAGGGCAGAAGGCAAAAAACTACGGTGTTTTTTTTCAGGAAACTAACTATGAAATGGTGTAAAAAAAAAAAAAGGAATAAAGAAATAAAAGCTGACGTGAACAGAAGTCACTTCCTGTGGTTGCATTCTGTCTAAAATTAGTCAGTGTTAGTTTAACACCAACTGTTTTTATACTTAATGATAAATACATTTCCATTAATATCAAATAAATGTGTTTAATCACAAATGTTTAATTTAATAAGAAACATCATTTACACATTTAAACTTTTCACCCGTTAATACAGCCCATAATAATAAAACTGTTCATCTGTTAATACAGCCCATAATAATACATGTAAATGACTTAGCTTTGGTGCACAGGAACAGTATGCGGTGCACATTGTTGCCATGGTAATGGCCATCAAACACTGAGCAGAAGCAGAACATAGGTATTGATCAGTTTAAAGAGTTCCATGTATTGATTACAGGAAGTGATTGGTTATTAAATGAACCTTCTGAAAGCTCTGTAGTTTAAATATGTTAAAGCAAAAAAAGTCTAAAAGAAAATGAAGTAACGATAATAAAATGTAGATGTTTCAGTTTATAACATTAACTTGAACCTTCACTAATGTGACAAATGTAAAAACAAACAAAGATAAAAATAAGAACAAATCACAGCTCAGGTTTGATCCTAAAGGAACAAAAATGCTTCATTCAACAAGAAAGAGGTTTTTAGGGTCAAAGGTCAGAGTTTAACAGCTGATACTAGAACACACTGAAGGGGTGGGGTTAGATACTTTAGGGGTGGGATTAGATTTTATAGGGGGTGTGGTTAGATCATTAAAGGGGTGGGATTAGATCCTGTAAAGGGTGGGATTAGATCCCTTAGGGGTAGGATTACATCCTGTAGAGCGTGGGATTAGATCCTTTAGGGGGTGGGATTAGATCATATAGGGCTGGGATTAGATCCTTTAGGGGTGTGATTAGATCCATTAGGGGGTGGGATTCTATCCAATAGGGGGTGGGATTAGATCCTATATGGGGTGTGATTAGATCCTTTAGGGGGTGAGATTAGATCCTTTGGGGGGTGGGTGTAGATCCTATAGGGGGTGGGATTAGATCCTGTAGGGTGTGGGGTTAGAACTGTTGGTGGGACCATTTCGGCCCCTGCTCCACGTGTTGGACACCTCTGGATTATTAGATTCCAAAAATAGCTGCTGCTCAAACTGCAGTAGTAAAGTGTGATCCTCCTACATCTGCTGCTTTCATCAAGAACCAGGACCGCCATGAGTGTCAGTCAATGACTATCCAGACCGAAATTCAGGTCCAGATCCAGGTCTAGGTCCAGGTCCAGGGGTATCTGCTTCCAGTGCAGCTGTGTATCAACAGTGTCGTAAAACAGTGATAGAGTGAACGTCCTGGCCCTGGTTCTGGTCCAGTCCAGTCCTGGTTCTGATCCAGTGAGGTCCTCAGACATGGGGCCCTTTACTGTAGTGCTCCCTCAGATCGTAGTTCTGGTAGCACATGGACATGTCACAGACCCCTGGAAGACCAGGCTGGCCCCGTTTGCCAGGATCTCCTGGAGGTCCCGGTTTCCCAGGGTCACCTTGGTTACCTGGATGACCAGTTCCATCGAACCCACGAGGACCCTGAACCCCTGAATGGAGAACACAGAACCCACGTAAAGATGCAAGGTTCAAAACATTTAAAGGGACCCCTGAGGTCAAATTAAGTGTGTCCCCACAGTCACTAGAGTTGAATAAAGCCACTATGCAGTACGGTACGGGTCAGGTCTGGTCAGGTACAGTACGGTAAGGTACAGTATGGGTCTCTTTCTGGAGAGCTTGCATCTCCATTGTCTAGGACAGGTATGGGCAAACTATTCCACAAACATCATTAACAAGCCCATCAATAATGGCAAGCCCTGTCCACCAACAAAAATTTCTGCAAGTGGTCATTCCTCCATCAGGGAATTTTGACAAACAATTTGCAACAGGTTTCAAGTGGTAAATTTTTGGGTGCCAATTTAACCCCTTACTGCCACACCCACCAGTTCCTCTACCTGGGAACATAGTACCCATAATCATCATCATCATCATAGTACCCATAAATATAGGTAACCTTCCAAACTGGTGTAAAAAGGTTAAATTAAACTTAGTAAAAACTAAAGTCTTTCTTCACAGTATCTTCCCCAGGGGGAGATGGGTAAGTGCTCAGTTGACATACCTGGCTGTCCGGGCAGACCTTGGAGCCCTCGGTGGCCTTCCCCTTTACTGCCTTTAAACCCTGGTGGTCCCAGGTCACCTGAGGACAGGAACACGAGGAGCATGAGGAACATTATCCTTCAACCCTTAACCCCAAAAACACCAGACACTCAAAGGTTAAAAATGCATCCATCCATGGGCGTGACCCAAAGCAGTGTGGGCGTGACCCAGAACATCAAGGGTGTGACCCCAAACATCAAGGGTGTGACCCAGAGCGTTGAGGGCGTAAACCAGCATGGGCGTCTTTCATAGTTGATCAGACGCCTTCATCTTTAAATGAGTGGTTCTTAGTCACAGCTCTTGACTAAGCTGCACCTTGGCCATCAGAGGCTTTGTGTTTGTTAACCCTTCAGTGTCCTTTGTATCATATATGTTACAAGGCCATTAGGCAGTAGTTTCGGCATTAGACCAACGTTTTGCTTTTTCCATGCTTTTTCCTTTTTTGCTTTTATCAAATTAATCCATACATTTTATAGATTTGATTAATTTAGTTTTTTTAATCATTAATCAGTTTTTATTATGTACAAAAAATGTCAATAATGTTTTACAGATTTTTTTTGCTTTGTTTTGTTCCTCAAAACAGTGATGGAACCAACCCAGAGGAGACACTTGTATGACTGTACCTTTCAGACCTGGAGCTCCCTGCATGCCTGGGGGTCCTGGATATCCTGGCTCTCCACTTCTGCCAGGGTAACCTGGAGTTCCCATGGAGCCTTTAGGTCCCGGTGATCCCGGCTGGCCTGGGGGTCCCTTCACACTGTGGCAGGGTTCACATCTGGATGGGGGGGTGAGGGTCTGGAGTAGCGCTGGGAGCTGGTCTACAGTAAAAAGCCAGGATGCGGTCAAGATGTGTGAGAATCTGTGCAATGTTACGTCGTATTAGCTTCATCACAAAGTTGAAGAAGTCATGTTTTTATCTGCATAAAATGAATCTGCAGTGAGAGTGAAGTTAAACTAATACTGACCATTTGTAGACACGTGACTTGATGATGCCACGGATGGTGGAAGTAAACATGTAGTGAACTAATATTCATAGAAAAGTACTGGGAATTTAAAGTAAACATTGATATTCTGAGACTAACATTAGCATATATTTAATTTATTTAGTTTGCTTGAATTGCTGGTCAGACTCTGTCTGATGAGGTGGGACGTCATGTTGGTACCCACAAAGAGCGGTATTTTGAAAAATTGACCTTAACCAGATTGCAGACCAATCCTGGACCTACTCATCGAATTATCAAAAGCAACTGGTCGCCTAGATTTCACTCATCACGACCTCTACAATCATGTCATAAATGGTATTTCATCATATACAGGCACTGATGTCAAAGGCATAGAAGTCTGGATGATACCAGTATTTTGTAGCCGGCTGGGTAACCAATGTTGGCGCTGGAGGCTAGCTTGCTAGCAAAGGTAAGATATTAGCTCCTATCATTGAAGCAGATGTATTTAACTTGCACACACTGACAGCTGGCTAAACTCTTTTATTAGGCCAGCAGGCAAAGCTAAACTGGCGGGGTTGTGGTCTCTTTCTCAGTAGTGCTATTTTTAGTGACAGAGAATGTTGCTCTAGTATGTAGCCGAGTTAAAAATTAATTTCGAAAGTTTTCAAACTCCCCTTGTATAAAATGTTCACTGCAAAGTGTCACAACCTGCCACAACCTTTCCCCCAGATCCTCACCTCTCCTGTCATCTCTCCCCTAGTTACACTCCAGTTACACCTGGCCCACACAGTGCAGCTGCAAGTCATCGCTGATCTGCAGCTATTTAAGCAGTGAGGCGTGCAGTTTCCGGTGTGGGACCTTTCAGCTTTGGCATCTCCATAACCAAGACACTTCCCATTTCCCTTGTCTCCATAACCTGGACATTTTTCATCACCTGGCTCTGGCTGATCTACCCCCAGGTTTTGTTTGGTCTTGTTTCGGTTTTATCTCTGTCTTTGTCTGCTTTTTGTTCTGTCTGTTATTAAATTATTTTTCCCTTCAACACTGAGCATCGGAGTCCTCTCTTCACCTCACCCCATCATGACACAAAGTCCTGAATATTTGGAGGTTTGCCAGTCATTGCGGTTAATTTCGGTTATCCACAGCTGCCTCCTCTCCGCCTTAACAGGAATGCAGTAAAACGCAACATTTGGGTTTATGTCCTTTTCTGTTGGTACAACCCACAGCACAGCAAGAGAGCACCATCTGGAAAAACTAAACTGAATTAAATTAAATAACTTAGCCTATGAACTTAGAACTTATAAAGTAGCTTGAAGACAGCAACTGTTTTCTCATACTTCCACCATCCATCATGGCTGAACGAATCAGTGACGACACACACAAAGGGTCAATAATCATGTGGCTATAAATATGACTTATTCAATGATGCTCTATGTTCAAGGTTACTTTATTTGTACCCATAGGTGGATTTGTTTTGCAGTCAAGATGATCATTTGGTACTTGCATACAACACACACAACATATAATTAAGGTACATTTGGTCGAGTTTATAGAAAAGGTGAAAAACAGGACAAAGAGCTCAGTGTTCCACCACACATCAGTAAAATGGCATGGTTTGATGAAAGAATAAAATAATTAAGATCAAATGAATAAAAGACATAATAAAACAATGCAAACCCAGAAAAGATAAAAGTCAATAATAAAAATGCATAAATAGAATTTAAGAGGGAGAGACACAATAATAACAATAATAATAAATAGATAAAGCCAGGCCATGGAAAAAATACTTAAAATAAGTGAACAAAGTGCAAAAGTGCAATGTCACAGTTCCTTATTGAGCTCAGTGACAGCAGCAGGAAGAAAGCTGTTTTTGTATCGCTATGTCCTGCACCTTGGGACGAAGAATGCTATGGGGCTAACAATGCAAAATACATTAAGTCACTTTAGTATTCTACAGATGCTAGTATAATTAGCCAACCTATGATATCTACTTAACTTTAGCCTCCTAATGATACTGTTTCTTTTTGCTACTACCTGAAAAAACAAGACTTGTGCAATGATGCTAATCTTTAAGTCTAATTATATAATTAGCCTCGTAGCATAACTTTTGGTGCTATGGCGCTACCTATATTGTTAGTCTCATAACAACATTTTTAGCCTCAGCCTAAAAATATGACTGTTCAATGTTATGGTATGTTATGGTATGTTATACTATAAGGCTAAAATTCCTCTCTCGTACGTTGTTTGTTATAATTACATGTATATTTTCAAATATGCAAATGAGGTGATTAATTTTGGAACATACTGTTGCTGCTGAGCCTCAAAAATGCTGTTGCATCTTTACATATTTTATATTGCACCATGTTTAGACAAACTACAGTCAGAGGAAATTATTGTTGCCATGACAACGGACAGACACTTACTACGCAGAACATCAGTGCAGAGCTTTAGCAGATATTCATCTGATGGAGATTTACCCTGGAACACACAAACACACAGTGTCAGCTGGGTCTGTTCTGGTCTTGTCATGGACTCTGCTGGAGCTGCATGCTGCTCCTAGCCCCACCCTCCAGCTCCTTCCCTGCTCACACCCCTCCCCCTCCTCTGCTTGGACACTCACCTGTTTTCTGTTAGGTAATCACCCACAGTATTTAAGCCAGTCATTTGCCTTTGTTTGTTGCCAGATCTTAGTTTGTGTTCCTGCCTGCTTTGCTGCCAGCCTTCAGTGAGTTATTTCTTGATTTTTGACTTTTTGCTTGATTATCTAATTTCTGATTTTTGCCTGTTGGAGCTGTTACTTTTTGTTAAGAGGACTGGTATCCTGTTTTTGGATTTTTGGAAAAGGCTGTTCTTTTGTTTTGGAAGTTTTTCATTAAAATCTGTCTTTTTGCCTGATTTCTGCCTTTGGCCTTTTATTCTGCATTTGGGTCTCCTTTGAACTGTGACAGTAAGATCTGGCCAAAATGGACCCAGCAGAATATCAACAGCTTTGTGCTATGGTGGACAAACAAGGCTCCACCCTTGTCACTCAACAGCAGGAAATGGCTTCTGTGACACAACATCTCCAAGCACTAACCAACAGTGTTGGTCATCTCTCAGCTCAACTGCAACAGCTTCAGACCGGAGCTACGACTGAACCTGCTACCTCTTCTCCTACACTACAGCCTGCTCTTCCTACATCGCATCCCAACTCTGAACCACGACTACCTCCTCCTAGTCGCTACAGCGGTGAGCCCGGCTTATGCCGTTCCTTTTTGTCACAATGCTCACTGGTTTTTGAACTGCAGCCTTCCACATTCCCCTCAGATCGCTCACGTGTTGCATACATTATAACTCTTCTTGATGGGAGGGCTAGAGAATGGGGAACTTCCATGTGGGAGGCCAGCTCCCCTGTCTGTACCTCACTGCTAACTTTCACTCAAGAAATGAGGAAGGTTTTCGATAGGTCTGTCAGTGGCAGAGAAGCAGCACGAGTCATGCTACACACACGTCAAGGGAGGAGGTCTGTCTCGGATTATGCTATTGACTTTCGCACATTAGCTGCTAACTGTTCATGGAATGTGGATGCCCAGTTCGACACTTTTCTTAATGGACTTTCTGAGACTATTAAGGATGAACTAGCAACCAAAGAATTACCTGCTACATTAGATTCTCTGATTGACCTAGCCATCCGCATTGACACCAGGCTAACTCAGAGGCAGAAGGAGATACAAGCAAGGCGGCCTCAGTTTTCTCCCCACAGATCACCAGCACATGAGTCAACCCTAAGTCCCTCAGAGCCTGAGCCCATGCAGCTGGACCGGACACGATTAACCCCAGCTGAGAGACAACGCAGAATCACCGCAGGTTCCTGCCTGTACTGTGGCCAGCCAGGACACTACATTGCCTCCTGCCCTTTAAAAGGCAATGCTCGCCAGTAGAACGGGAGTTACTGGTGAGTGTACTACCTTTCTCTCAATCTCCCACCAAACGTTCTTTGTTTTCTGCCACCTTACAATGGAGAGACCAGCTACTGGAGGTTGCTGTGCTTCTTGACTCAGGTGCTGATGAAAGTATGATTGATGTTGCATTAGTTAACCAGATGAACATCCCTACTAAGGAGCTTCCTCAAGCCCTGCTGGCTAGTGCTCTTAATGGCAAACCACTAGCTAAGGTAAAACATATCACTGAACCGGTTTCTCTCCTGATATCTGGCAATCACTGTGAAAAGATCAGCCTGCATCTTATTGATTCACCTCAAATTCCTATAATACTAGGACATCCTTGGCTAGTTAAACATAACCCCACTATTGACTGGACCAGCAACACTATTCTGGGTTGGAGCACTCATTGTATGTCACAGTGTCTTTCCTCAGCCATGCCACCTGGAGGTGTTACTGATCAACTGGAGGAGTTTCCTGACCTGTCTGCAGTGCCAGAGGAATATCTGGACCTCAAACCAGTGTTCAGCAAGTCACGGGCCACATCTCTTCCTCCACACAGACCTTATGATTGTGCTATCAATCTTCTACCTGGAACTTCACCACCTAAGGGTAGGCTCTACTCTCTGACAATCCCTGAAACGGAAGCCATGAACAGATACATTAATGATTCCTTGGCTGCAGGCATTATCAGGCCATCCTCATCCCCAGCAGGCGCGGGTTTTTTCTTTGTAGAGAAAAAAGACCTTACACTTCGGCCCTGTATTGACTTCAGGGGACTTAATGATATCACGGTTAAGAATCGTTATCCTCTGCCATTAATGTCCTCTGCCTTTGAGAACCTACAGGGAGCCACTGTCTTCTCCAAATTGGATCTCCGAAATGCATATCATCTTGTACGCATCCAAGAAGGAGATGAGTGGAAAACGGCTTTTAACACACCCAGCGGACACTACGAATACTTGGTAATGCCTTTCGGTCTTACCAATGCTCCTGCTGTTTTCTAAGCCCTTGTTAATGATGTGTTACGAGACATGGTTAACAAGTTTGTCTATGTGTACCTGGACGACATTCTAATTTTCTCGAAGTCTCTTGAGGAGCATGTTCAGCATGTAAGGCAGGTCCTGCAACGTCTACTGGAGAATCAACTATTTGTTAAGGCTGAAAAGTGTGAATTTCACCAGGACACTGTGTCTTTTCTAGGATTTCTGGTGTCTGCTGGGAGGTTGGAGATGGACTCTGTTAAGGTCAAGGCAGTACTTGAATGGCCTCAGCCCACTACTCGGAAGGAGCTTCAAAGATTCTTGGGGTTTGCAAATTTTTATAGAAGGTTCATCCGCAGTTACAGTTCTTTAGCTGCTCCTTTAACTACTCTGACTTCCTCCAAGATCCCTTTTTTTTGGTCAGTTGCTGCAGGGGAGGCATTCACTAAGCTCAAGAAAGCCTTTACTTCTGCCCCTATCCTGGTCACAGTTGATCCTCAGCTCCAATTTGTTGTTGAAGTGGATGCCTCTGATGTGGGAGTGGGTGCTGTGCTCTCTCAGCGTTCCCCTAAGGATAACAAGTTGCATCCTTGTGCCTTCTTTTCTCATCGTCTGTCTCCCACAGAGAGAAATTATGACATCGGTAACCGGGAACTGTTGGCAGTCAAGATGGCATTGGAGGAGTGGCGACACTGGTTAGAGGGGGCAGAGAAACCATTTATAGTTTGGACTGACCATAAAAACCTCGAATACATAAGGACTGCTAAGCGTCTCAACTCAAGACAAGCAAGGTGGGCCCTTTTTTTTTCCCGTTTTAACTTCACCCTCTCTTTTCGCCCTGGTTCCAGAAACTTGAAGCCGGATGCTTTATCTAGGCAATTTGTCAAGGAAACTGAGTCCCCTGGATCAGATACTATCCTGCCCAGCCATTATGTCGTCGCCACAACCCAATTTAATGTCGAGCAAACCGTTCTGGAGGCCCTTCGTCAACACCCATCCGCAGGTAATGAACCTATCGGAAAACTCTTTGTCCCTTTGTCTGCCCGTTCCCAGGTTCTCCAGTGGGCTCATGCCTCCAAACTTGCCTGCCACCCAGGAGTCCACCGCACTTTGGCTAGTCTCAGCCAGAGGTTTTGGTGGCCTCACATGCGAAAGGATGTTGCAGAGTATGTAGCTGCCTGTCCCAATTGCGCCCAAGGGAAGTCTTCAAACCGTCCTCCAGCAGGATTACTTCATCCACTGCCCATCCCACGACGCCCTTGGTCTCACATCGCCCTTGATTTCATCACTGGTCTTCCAGCTTCAGATGGTAACACAGTGATTCTTACGGTTGTTGATCGATTCTCCAAGTCAGTGCATTATATCCCACTACCCAAACTGCCCTCTGCCAAAGAAATGGCTCAGCTCCTCATTCAAAATGTTTTCAGGATACATGGCCTGCCTACCTCTGTGGTGTCTGACAGAGGACCCCAATTTACCTCTAACTTCTGGAAGGCTTTTTGTACCCTCATAGGAGCTTCTGTTGAGCTGTCTTCAGGCTTTCACCCACAAACCAATGGGCAAACAGAAAGAGCCAATCAGCACCTCGAGACCACCCTCCGCTGCATGATCAGCCAGAACCCATCCTCCTGGAGCCAGCTCATCCCTTGGGTTGAGTATGCTCATAATTCCTTGCCTGTCACTTCTACGGGGCTTTCCCCATTTCAAGTATGTTTTGGCTATCAACCTCCATTATTTCCCTCGCAAGAGGAGGAGACACTCGTGCCCTCTGCCCAGGCTTTTGTACGCAGATGTCACCGTGTTTGGCGACGAGCCCGAGCCCAACTCCTGCGATCTTCTGCTCGGCAAAAGAAGCAAGCTGATCGCAAACGCTCTGTTGCCCCCCGCTACCACATTGGACAAAGGGTGTGGCTTTCATCCAGGAACCTGCCACTTCGGACCATTTCCAGGAAGCTGACACCAAGGTTTGTTGGCCCCTTTCCTGTGTCAAAGATTATTAATCCCTCTGCTGTCTGTCTACAGTTACCCCGGACCCTTCGCAGAATCCACCCGACATTCCATGTCTCTTGTGTGAAGCCAGTACGGGCCAGCACTTTCCTCCCGCCCGCCAACCCTCCTCCTCCTCCCCGGCTCATCGATGGAGAGGTGGTCTACACTGTCAAAAGACTTCTAAAATCTCGACGCCAGGGAAGGGGTATACAATATCTGGTCGACTGGGAAGGCTACGGTCCTGAGGAGAGGACATGGGTTCCTGCCAGGGACATTTGTGATCCCTCACTCATCAGAGACTTCCACCAGCTGCACCCTGACCAGCCATGTAGGATGCCTGGAGGCATCCATAGAGGAAGGGGTACTGTCATGGACTCTGCTGGAGCTGCATGCTGCTCCTAGCCCCACCCTCCAGCTCCTTCCCTACTCACACCCCTCCCCCTCCTCTGCTTGGACACTCACCTGTTTTCTGTTAGGTAATCACCCACAGTATTTAAGCCAGTCATTTGCCTTTGTTTGTTGCCAGATCTTAGTTTGTGTTCCTGCCTGCTTTGCTGCCAGCCTTCAGTGAGTTATTTCTTGATTTTTGACTTTTTGCTTGATTATCTAATTTCTGATTTTTGCCTGTTGGAGCTGTTACTTTTTGTTAAGAGGACTGGTATCCTGTTTTTGGATTTTTGGAAAAGGCTGTTCTTTTGTTTTGGAAGTTTTTCATTAAAATCTGTCTTTTTGCCTGATTTCTGCCTTTGGCCTTTTATTCTGCATTTGGGTCTCCTTTGAACTGTGACAGGTCTGGTCTGGTCAGGACTGGACTGGACTGTTTGGTCTGAACAGGTCTGGTCTGGTCTGGTCTGGACTGAACTGGACTGGTTTGGTCTGAACAGGACTGGGCTGGTCTGGATTGGACTGGTCTGATCTGGACTGGGGCTGGTCTGGTTTGTCTGAACAGGTCTGGTCTGGTCTGAACAGGTCTGGTTTGGTCTGAACGGGTATAGTCTGGTCTGGTTTGGTCTGAACAGTTCTGGACTGGTCTAGTGGTCTAGTCTGGTTTGGTCTGAACAGGCCTGGACGGGTCTGGTCTGGTCTGGACTGAATAGGTCTGACCAGGTCTAGACTGGTCTGATTTGGACTGTTTTGGAATGGTCTGAACACTGAAGGTGTTCCTAGTCAAAGTGGTTTGAGTTCAGGTTCCACATTCAGACCAAAATGATCTAAAGTTAAATAAGAACAAAGAACCGAGAAATAATGATGTGACATTAAAACTAATGACAAGTTCTGTTTATATTTACTGACAATCCTTTAAAATATAAACAACTGAACTAAGAACAAAAATTCAGTGGAATGTTTCTAATGTTTGTAGATCTGAACTGTATCTGATATAGATCTGTAACCATGGAGACGGCTGTAGTGCAGTAATGTGTGGATGGTTGTGTGTAATACCTTCATGTATTTGTTCTAGTGGAGGAAACTGAATCTGATAATCCTATAATCCTAAAAAACTTCTCTGCTAGTGGAACCAGACACTTGGGCTTTGACTTCGAATTTTGACATTTGAATTATTAAAAAAAAAGACATTCGAACTAATATTAAGCAGCTCCTAGTATTCTAACATGTATATGGTATCATTAGGACTATTTATTTTACTTTTATGAATGTGGTTGTAAACGTTTTCAGTTAAGGTCGCAGGATTTTTTTTATTTACCGTAAATTCCGGATTACAAGCCGCTACTTTTTTCCTAATCTTTCAACCTTGCGGCTTTTTCAGTGATGCGGCCAATTTATGTAATTTTCCTAACGGCCGCCAGAGGCGCTCGAGTAGAAAAGGTAAGATTTAGACCGGTGGAATATATGCGTAGAGGAAGACTGAATGAAAAAGGAGGGGCGGAACAAACGCGGGGTGATGGGTTTAAGTGGGGAACGGTAAAGTTGACAGACAGGTGTACAGGAGGTAAAAAGTTGCTTAAAGAAAAACCCGCGGCGGTGTGTGAGAGAAGACAGAGGGTCGACCAGACCCTGTGGATTATTTTTGCACGTTGGCACGGAGGAGTTTGACCTGAACTCTCTGCGAAAGATTAAAGTTATCGCTGACTCTGCGATAGATGAGGCGAGGCGGCGACCAGCCACCTGTTTGTGGATGCTGCGACCAGCCACCTGTTTGTGGATGCGGCGGACATTTTTCCCTCCCTTACCTTTGGAAATATACACTTTTTTTTCCTTGGATTACTTTCAACGGGACCCGGACTCTGCAGGTCTGCATCAAACCTTAAGTATCATTTTCCGTTCATTTTGCCGGCTGTGATTTTTGGACTGTGGACTTTAACCCTTGTGCGGTCCTTCGGGTCAAAGAGAGCCGGTGGTTCACAAATGTACCTTTTTATACGTACTGTAGGATGCCATTGCTTACTACTGAAAACAGTAATATATCCTTGGGGGGTGGGGTGATGAGTCTATGGAACTGAACTTTGGAATCTGGGTTTTTAAGACCCGATTGTAGGACACAGCCAGTGTGCCTTTTACGAAGGACCGCACAAGGGTTAATGAAGGACATTTAGTTTCATTCGCGGGACTTGAAGTCGGGTTTGGGTTAATTTTGTGTTTGTGTTACATGTTTTAATGTGGGCACATGCGGCTTATATACAGGTGCGGCTTGTGTATGTACAAAATCGGTTTTCCTCTTAGAATGAGGTGGGTGCGGCTAATAATCAGGTGCGCTCTATAGTCCGGAAATTACGGTAATTTTTTTTTTTACGTTTGGGGAAATATGTGAATTGTGAATGTGAAGGTCATTATCTCTGGGTTTAGGAACAAGGAACAGCATTTCACACAAAACAAGACAACGGGGATTATGTCATGTTAAAAGTGTCAGCCGGTAATAATACTCTATTATTAAGAGTCAGTATACCACACTGCATGTTTCATCAGTAATACATAGCTTCGCACTTCCCCTAGTAAAAGGGGAAAACAACAGCGTAGCAACAACTGTGTGATCTGCACTGCACCGTCCTGCATGCTTAAAACTTTGTGTAAAATGCACAAATCTTGTGCAGCCTTCGGGTGCAATAACCATGCTTAGATGGAAGAGAAGCTGGCTTTTTTCCACGTACCGACAGAAAAGGGTAAAAAACAAGCAGCATGGCTTCAAGGGCTGAGAAAGTTTTTTTCCAGCAAGCTCTGGAGTCTGAAATCAAAGTGGAAGTAAAACTAAAATAATTGAGTGCTCTGGAGGCTGGGTGAGTGAGGGGCAGAGAAGTATTTCAAATACATTTATGTAACCTACCTCAAACAAAACATATGCTTTCAGGCCCTGATAAGTTCATATTTTTTCTCGTATCTATCTATCTATCTATCTATCTATCTATCTATCTATCTATCTATCTATCTATCTATCTATCTATCTATCTATCTATCTATCTATCTATCTATCTATCTATCTATCTATAATTTCAACGAGATACTTGTAGATGTATGGCCACGTCGTGGTGTCATTTCACCAAGAACCTGCCGGTAATTTATACGGACAGCTCTTCAGTCTGACCCCTGCTAATTTCCATTCATACTGGCTATTTGCCGAGAGCAGAAGTTTATCAAAATAGTCATAGGGGATCATCACAGAGCTATCCGTCTAGTGTTGCTATGCTGCTGTATTCTCCTTTTTAAAATGGGAGCGCGTGTTACTATGTGATGCGGTGATGCCACGCAAAGCTATGTATGGTTATAAACATGCCAGAATATTTGAGATATTTGACGGAATACTGCCCCCTGGTGGACTGATTATAATATTTAATATTGATGCTGAGGTTAGTGAGACATTTTCAAACTAATATAATTAATAAATATTTGAATATTATTTGAATATCTACATTAATTTCCAAATGAAATTCAAATATGATTTTTGGGCAATGGTCAAAGATCTACCAGAAACCTTAGAAAGTTACAAGACATCAGACATTTAAAAGAATTTTATCAACATCCTGGATGACAATGTGAAAGTATCTGCAGAGAAACTCGAGTTTTGAACACTAACCCAAGTAGACCACCAAGGTAGTGCAGTAGTGGTTCAAGGACATGACCCAGTTCAAGACCTGAGCAAAACCATCTAGAGAACCTGCAGAGGAGCATTCAGACCAGAGTGATGGTAAGAGATCATCACCTCCAGATATCTAAAAAACAATTGGTCATAGGTGATAACACCAATTATGAGAATTGTAGAAATCTTCATTTTGCATCCTTTGGTACCAATGTGAAAGTTCTGTGACCCTCTGTTCTTGAGTTATAATCCATAATGTGATTTTGACATTTTAGATAATTTTTATCTTGGCCTTCGACCTTTACTCAAATGGATAATTGCATCTGATGCACATTGGCTATATGTATATGACCTTGTAATTTCATGATAATATCTCAAGTATTCATTGAGTTCTAGGATGATATGTCTCTGGTCACACACACACAGACACACAGTGATTACAATAATCTCAATCTTAAAAAATGTCAGGGGTATGAATATCATTTTGAGGACGTATACACACTTTTCTTAATTTATTTTTCTTGGGATTGTTATCTTATGTGATTTTGTAAAATTCTACATTTATTTCTGTCAATTTTCTTACTTTATTAAAAAAAAAATTTTTATATTCAATCTATTTATTTCTGTAGAACTGGTGTTTTATTACTGGAGGATGATATGATATTCTATTCTGTTCTGTTCTGTTCTGTTCTAGAATCTTCTCTGTTGCTGGGGTCAAACACTGTAGATCAGACTGTTGTGGATGTGGATCCTGAACTGAATTGAATTCAGACAATCCTGGTCTGGCTCAGTCCTGGTCTGGATCAGGTCTTCTTCACTCTTGTGGTCTTGCAGTCCCTTCTCAAAGTTCACTCACCGGTTTTCCTGGGTATCCCGGTTGTCCCGGTTGACCCGGGAGTCCATCTTGTCCAGGGAACCCTCTGGGGCCCACCACACCCAGATGTCCCAGGTCCCCCTTCTTTCCTTCTGCACCTTTAGGGCCCACATCTCCGGTCTGTCCAGTCTGAAGAAGAGGGAGGGACATGGTTTAGCTCAGAAAGTTAAGCATGGGAGCAGGACGAGTGTCTGAGGATGAGTGTCTGAAGACGAGTGTCTGAGGACGAGGGACTGAGGACAGGGGTCTGAGGAGGGGTGTCTGAGGATGAGGGTCTGAGGAGTGTCTGAGGAGGAGTGTCTGAGGATGACTCAGGACGAGGGTCTGAGGAGGAGGGTCTGAGGACGAATGTCTGAGGACGAATGTCTGAGGACAAATGTCTGAGGATGACTGTCTGAGAACAACTGTCTGAGGACGAGGGTCTGAGGAGGAGGGTCTGAGGACAAATGTCTGAGGACGAGTGACTGAGGACAAGGGTCTGAGGAGGAGGGTCTGATGACGAATGTCTGAGGAGGAGGGTCTAAGGACGAATGTCTGAGGATGACTGTCTGAGGAGGAGGGTCTGAGGATGAATGTCAGAGGACAACTGTCTGAGGAGGAGGGTCTAAGGACGAATGTCTGAGGATGACTGTCTGAGGAGGAGGGTCTGAGGACAAGTGACTGAGGGCGAGGGTCTGAGGAGTGTCTGAGGACGAGTAACTGAGGACAAGTGTCTGAGGACAAGTGACTGAGGGCGAGGGTCTGAGGGCGAGGGTCTGAGGACGAGTGTCTGAGGACGAGGGTCTGAGGACGAGTGTCTGAGGACGAGTGTCTGAGGACGAGTGTCTGAGGACGAGTGTCTGAGGACGAATGTCTGAGGACGAATGTCTGAGGACGAATGTCTGAGGACGAGTGTCTGAGGACGAGTGTCTGAGGACGAGTGTCTGAGGACGAGTGTCTGAGGACGAGTGTCTGAGGACGAGTGTCTGAGGACGAGTGTCTGAGGACGAGTGTCTGAGGACGAGTGTCTGAGGACGAGTGTCTGAATACGAGTGACTGAGGGCGAGGGTCTCAGGACGACTGTCTGAGGACGAGGATCTGAGGACGAATGTCTGAGGACAAATGTCTGGGGACAAATGTCTGGGGACAAGTGTTTGACGAAGGGTGTCTGAGTACAGGTGAGTTCAGAGTCTTCAGTGTTCAGCGTTAGGGGCTCTGACTCATTTACTGCAGTAAAATATAAGTGAACACATTCAATCCAGAACCATCAAATGAAATTAAACAAACCTCTCCTTTACGTCCCATTGGTCCAACTGCACCCTGAGAGAGAAAGAAGAAAAGTATGAGGGAGGGAGGGACAAGTGAGGAGAGGAAGATAGAGCAAGAAAGAGAGAGGGAGATAGATGAGTGAGGAGTGAGGGAGAGAGAAAGAGAGAGAGACGAGAGAGGGAGAGAGAAAGAGAGAGAGAGAGAGAGAGAGAGAGAGAGACGAGTGAGGAGAGAGACCAGAACTGTGCTTCAACATCAGGGGTTAAACATCACTGAAGAAACGCTGGCGGCAGCTTCGACTCAACACTGGAATGATGAGTCGGGCTGTCCAAACTATGGGCCGCAGGCCAAAACTAGCCCTCCAAATACCAGAACCAGTCCTCCCAGAACCAAAACCAATCCTCCAGGAACCTAAACTAGTCCTCCAAGAACCAAAACCAGTCCTCCAGGAACCAAAACCAGTCCTCCCTGAACCAAGACCAGTCCTCCAAGAACCAAGACCAGTCCTCCAAGAACCAAAACTAGTCATCCAGAAACCAAAATGGGTCCTCCCTGAACCAAAACCAGTCCTCCCAAAACCAAAATTCGTCCTCCGGAAACCAAAACCAGTCCTCCCAGAACCAGAACTGGTTTAATTATGTACTGACAGTTTTCACATAAAGGCTTAATTTGGATGGAAACGCCTTTTCTTTTCTTTTCTTTTCTTTTCTACATGTGGCTAAAACATGAATGATATTGGTCCAGTTCAGAGGTGAACCCAGACCAGTGGAACTGGTTCAGATAAGACCCCAGAATCCCAGAAGGAATGAGGAAGTGTCTGAAGAAGATCCACATCAGATCCAGACACACAACTTTTTTGTAAGGAACAGATCCCACATGGACCTGAACAGCCTGAAGTCAGACCAGGGTCCAGAACATAGACCAGGGTTCAAGGTTCAGACCAGGGTCAAGGACTCAGAACAGGGTTCAGACCAGGGTCCAGGGTTTTGTCCAGGGTCCAGCACTCAGACGATAGTCCAGGGTCCAGGAGTCAGACCAGAGTCCAGGGTTCTTCTGTGTGTTATTACTAGAAACACAAACTCTCCAAACATTGTTACAAAATTCACACTTGATTGAATGATTTTCTTCCTTTGAGCCTTTCCTGCTGATGACACTTCTTTTACCAGCAGGTGGCACATGTTTTACTGAGGCTGAACCCCTTCCTTTTATCACCTCCTACTGCTCAGAACCAGAACCATCTGCAGTGACACCAAAGAATACAACAGTCTACAGCTGCTGTTTCATTCCTAAATACTTTTCCTCCAGTCTACTCACAGGCTGAAATCTGAAATACCCACAATCCATTCTGCTTTTAAAGGAATAAAACATCAACCTGCCCCCACAGGTGTCTGAGCAGTTACCGGCGTCTGAGCGATTAGTGGGGGCTGAGCGGTTAGCGGGGGCTGAGTGGTTAGGCCTGTCCCGACCATACATGCCTTTCTATGTGGACTTTACATGTTTCTCTTCCCGTGTGACATAGGACAGATGTGGTACATGTACAGGTTGGTAGTTAGTTTCCAGAGGTTGGTAGTTAGCTTCCAACACTTTTATCCCAACAGCTTCCGTCCAAGAATCAAGCTCAAAGACAAGTATTTACATTCAATCCTGTTTCTGCTACACCTGGATCTGGGTCCTGCTTCTGTACCCGAGTCTTGGTCCTGCTTCTGTTAGAATCTGAGTCTGGATCCTGGTTCTGTTAGACCTGAGTCTGGATCCTGGTTCTGTTAGACCTTAGTTTAGAAATGAGAATGGGTCATAGGTGTTACAGGTGCAGTCCTCTGCTACACAAATAAAATTGAATTGAATTGAACACTGTCCCAACCCTCAACCATGGTGGTGCTAGGGTAATACTGTTAACATAATGCTGTTAGTATAATGCTAAGGGCTTGTTTTTCTGCTATTGGTGCTGAGAACCTCATGCATCAACAAAAAGGAGAATTATATCAACGTCCTGGATAAGAATGTGAAAGTTCAGAGAAACTCCAGACTGGTCCTGATTGGACGTCCCAGAAGGACACTAACCCCAAGTAGACAACCAAGCAGACCACCTGGTTCACTGCCAAGTAGACCACCGAGTACACCGAGACTACCAAGAAAACCAAGTAGAATGCCAGGTAGACCATTGTGGTTGGTCCGTAGTGGTTTGTGGACATGAACTAAAGCACGGAGAGAATGTGTTTCACACGATTAGGGGTCAAAGGTTAGGGTTACCCCACAGAAGCCCACAGGAGACAAAAGACAGAATGTGAACACTTAGAGCCCGCCTCCACATTTGGTCCGGCCCCTTGAACAATACCAGAGACCACCTTTTTTTTAATATGTGTGTATTTGTATTTGATAATAAAGTTGGACTTTTGCAATAAAATGTTCCTTTGTTCTGAACTATTTTCATTATTAATGAAGCAGAGAGCGTGGGGTTGTCTCCAGGATTTGGTTTAGAGTGGCAAGGTGTGGGTTATGGTTACGATTAAAGAACACAGATACAGACGTCCTCATTGAAGGTTTATTCACTGCGGTCTGTAATGATACAGAGTAACACTCAGTATAACAATATATACATACAATAATAAATGAACTAAGACCGACTATATGAGTCACTCAGATGTATTACATAGGTCATGGAACACACAAATCACCTCACGGAAATCACAGATGACAGCTAGCATATTATCGTATTAGCTTCAACAGCACACCGGCGCTAAACAGCATTAGCTTATACAGTACAACATGCTAACATGTACCCGAACTGTACTGTGTTATTTATCTCACCTTGTGGCATCTACACACAGTAATAAACCAGGAATAGATGAATAAAAAAGAGAAAAAGAAGCCGAGATGGCGAACTTGGCACAGTTACCTACAACACAGCGGCTAATAAAACACGGACTACGTTCATAACCGTCGTAACATCAGTGGTGCGTTCATCAGCGTGGGACATTTGAAAACTTACAGATACGGAGTTATTCCTGAACAAATATAACCAAACAAGCAAATAAACAATTAAACTGTGGGCTTTCTAACAATTAACAATTATTAACTAGTTTGACACAATAATTTTGAGAGACTGCTCATATGAGTCATTTAACTCCTTTAGCCCGATCGGCCCACCTGTGGGCCGAGAAAATTGTGTAAATTTTCATTAATTATTAACATATAATAAATCTGGACAATGGAAATTTGTTTCAACTTTTACTCAAAGTTAAGACCCTAATGTTCATAAAAATACATATAAAGTGTACTTTAGTGATAAAAGTCACCTTTAAACATGATGTTTAATGTGTGTGTGGTGAAATATAAGTTATTTTTAATCGCCGATACGCGCTATTAATTCATCAATATCTTGATCTGGCGAGGGATAAGGCGGCCATGTTTGTAGGCGTTTGAAAGAGGAGATTCTCTTGAATCCAGTGACACCTCACATTCCATGAACTACATTTCCCTCTGGACAGGAAATGCATGCGTAAAAGGTGAAAGGTTGGCATCTTTGCGCACGTCGGGCGCATGCACATACTGGCCTGGGACACACACGCTACCTGGGGCACACACGCTACGGCAGAGACATCTGTGTGCCGGTTATAGTTATATTTCCCGACTTTACTCGTAGTTTTAAGTCATTTTAGAGAGTTTTAGTGAGTAACA
>CM035802.1:7319787-7384787 GCA_020466265.1 Siphamia tubifer | reverse complement strand
TCCTGTAATGTCCAGAAGCAGTCTTATATTTCGTTCCACTCCTTCTCTGTTAACGGCGAAGCTAGACGAAAATAGCTCCCGGCTATTCAGCATTATGAAGGGCCGAGTTTTATAGCATTTTTCTTGGAATGATTATATTCCTACAGGACAAAGGGAGCCAGTACATGAACGGTGTCAAAAACGGGATCTGTTAACGTCGATATGAGTTGATATAAAACAAATCGCCGTGGTTTTGAATGTTATGGTGAACACAAATAAGTAATGTTCGACTTAAACTGAAGTTAGGATCTTTAGCCTTTAGATGCCAGTACATCAGTGTCAGCAGTAAACAACAGTAGCATTGGAAGGAAAGAGTTGAAATAGGCATAGAACTGCAATTGAAGCCAGTGAACAGTAGTTACTGCAACAGCAGTAAATGCTGTTACTACTATTACTACTACACAGTAAATGTATGAACACTGATCAAACCTGTAGTTCGTGAAGCTCCTCTTTTTTACTTTGCGCTCTAATCACTTGTCTACTACATTAGACAAACAAACACCAACATAAACACACACTGCCAGAGAAAAATGTGAACGTATTATGATAGCATTCGGCTAACATTAACATTATGCGAATGAGACGTTGACTTGAACCATAGACAGAACAAATTGAAAATAGTGAAATAGTCCATGTCCTCTATACTATCTATACATAACCCTATAACCCCAGTCCTAGGTATGAAGGGATATAGTAATGATTTGTGGACGTAGTTATCAGTTCAGTAGCACTTAGCCGCAGGGCTTTCTCTCCTTACATTTATACTTTTTCCTCACTGAAAAAAATTGTAGCCTTTATCAAGTTTCTTTTTCGTTAGTGAATTTTCTTCCATGATTCTCCCACTATCTGCAAATGTTAAAAGTGGCAAATTTATTCAGGAACTTGAAAAGACTCTTTCAATATTACCGGCTTTCTACTGTCTTGAAATTTAACAGGAAGTTTGCTAACGCTCCTCTGACGTATGTCCACTTTTTGTGAAAATGGTCCATTCCAAACACGACTTTTATAGAACATATGATGTTTTTCAAACTTTTGTTCATTAAATATAAAACAAGTAAAAAAAAAACCATATATAGAAAACATTTGTAAATGGTCTGCACCATTTATATTATTATAATTATTATATTATATAGCGCTTTTCCACCTTCATGGTGCTCAAAGCGCTTTACATTAGCTTCACATTCATCCATTCACACACACTCATACACCAGTAGGATTCTAAGGTTCTGTCAGTCCTACTGGGAGCCTAAGCCAGCGTTCATTGTCTTGCCCAAGGACATTTCGATACTTCAACACAGCCAGAGCCAGGACACGAACCGCCAACCCCATGGTCATTGGGCGACTCACTCTACTAACTGAGCTACAGACACACACACCCATTTGTACGTTTGATTAAAACTGCACAGATGAAAGCGGTTTAAAATTAGGGTGAAGTTTAGGTTTAGACCAGGGTCTAGGGTTAGACCAGGCTCTACGTTTAAACCAGGGTCTAGGGTTAGAATAGGATCTAGGGTTAGACCAGGGAATAGGTTTAGTCCAGGGCCTAGGGTTAGACCTGAGTTTAGGTTTAGACCAGGGTTGAGGGTTTAGACCAGGGTCTAAAAGAGTTAATTATTTTAATGTAATTTAATGGAATGGTTGTTTGCAGTTGTTTTGTTGAAGCTGTTGAATAAACTTGTCCCCCCATTGTTGTTCTTCTTCTATTTCCGCTTGTTTCTCTCCCAATCATCACAGTGTCACTTTGTTACACCCGCCCTCTGACTCTATACTTCACTGTGATTAGTGGGCCGGTGTCAGGGAAATCTAGCCAAAAGTTATATTGTGCCTGAATTTACCTAGATTTGCTGCCACTAGGAGGGTCTAGTACGATTTGGCTAAGCTAAAGTGAGACAGAACAGTGTTTCATTATGACTCATTTAAATTCATCTAAATGAACTCTGATATATCTGATTACGGCACAAATATTACGTGTTTTTATCTAAAACCTTTCAGACAGTCTTAAGCTTCCCACCAGTGTCTCACATGTCCTGTGAAAGATCCACTTAACTCCTCCTCCAGAACCAACTCCGCCTCCACTTCCTGTTGTCGCTGCTGACGTGTCGTGTTTCCACATGGGACTCTTACTCACCTTATGACCTTTGAACCCTGGCAGACCCATGTGACCCGGCACTCCTGGAAAGCCTGGTCCCCCTGTGGAGCCCTGTAGTGGTGAAAAGTCATATGATGTTAGTGGGTCCTGATCCTGGATCTGGATCTAGATCTAGATCAGACCAAATCATCTGGTGTTTATTAGTGTGAAGTCAACATGAAAGTCAATGATCGGGCTCAGGTTTGGTCTTCAGTGGACCAGGCTGGTCTTAATCAAATGTTTCCTCACCTTTTCACCAGGTGGACCCAGACCTCCAGCAGATCCTCGTTCACCACACGGTCCCTTTAGATCAAACAGAGGATGAGTTTAAAACAGAACCGAAAATTCACACAATTCACATAAAAATTCACACATTAACCAGGATTCATTCAACATCATTAATCTGATTCAAATGTTTAACAGTTCAATGGATCAATTGTTTACAACTGTTTATTTGTTTACAGTTGTTTAGTTGAAACAGTTGAAGGTGTTGAATAAACATTTTAATTTCATTAATATTTTGGACTTTTTTAGTTTTTTCTGTTTTAGATTTTGAATAATTTTTTTTGTTACTTTTTTCCGGTAGATTCTAACTAAAGACAGTACGAAATAGAACCAGACACAACCAGATAGAACCAGACACAACCAGATAGAACCAGACAGAATGAAACAGAACCAGACAGAACCATGCATCCAGGTTTGACCTCTAACCTCTCACCACTACAGAACAGTTCAAAAGCCCCACCATCAGGGGTCTTGGAGGTGGTCCAAAATAATTAGTCCTAATAAAAACTAATAATAAATAGGTGTGGTAGATTCAAATTGCGAATACTTTTTGACCCTCATGGCAAAGTCAATGGTCAAGACACTGTGGAGCCATGAGGGGGCGTCAGGAAAGAGGATGCCTCTGCCCAGTGGTGACCAACAAGAGCCAAAGGTTCCAGCTATTTTTTCTCTCTCTCTTTCTTTTCAACACTAGAAAGGATGGAGACGAATATGGATTGGTGATATGGACTGGTGATCCACTGCAACCAGAACCCCTACAGAGACACTGATGCCGAAGAGGGGAAGGGCCACTGCCGAATGGACACTGAGTGTGTGGTGAACCACATGACAAAGACCAATGCCTGAGGTCTCAGCGGAGGTCAGCACTTAGATGTCATGCCAAAGGGGGGCATTGTGGGTAATGGGGTAATGTGGGTCAACTGGTCAGGCCACCCGAGTCAGGCACCAGACTATGGCAGTGAGGAAAAACAAGGACAGAAGACAACCAGAAAAACACTACTGGCTGGGAACAAACTAATCTGTGACCGTAAGGCGGGAACCAGCCGGGAGCCAGAATGTCTTGGAACACATGTAAACATGTAGAACCGAGGTCTGGCACAAATTTACACACGTAAATGGAGGGACAACCAATGAGAACTGAACACAAACAGGACCGCCTTGAGCTCCACCTGTGGGTGGGGAAATGGACAATGGCACGAAATATTACCAAATGAAATGTAAACGAATGGACATTAGTTCTTTGGCTGTTGATCAATTGTGCATTTTACATGTGATGCCAATAAAGCTGTGATGATCTGAACCTTCCTGACTGACTCGCCTCAATTTATCCTTGAAGACAGACCCAAGCCGGGGCTTTCAAAGACTGGTTCCTTTCACCATGGACAGTGTTCTGTTTTCAATGAAGCACTTCCACATTCAAATACTGTTCATCTGTTATTGTGCTAGAACTAGACTAATGCTAACACTACACTAATACTAGTGCAAGGTTAATGCTAGCACAATGCTAATGTTAATACTAGGCTAATGCTGACACTAGGCAAATGTTAGCAATAACCTTATACCCACACTAGGCTAATGCTGGCACTAGATTAATGCTAACGCTAGGCTAATGCTGACACTAGACTAATGTTAGCACTATGCTAATGCTGCCACTAAGCTAATGCTAGCAAAATATTAATGCTGGCACTAGGATAATGCTATCACTAGGCTAATACTAGCCTAATGCTAGCACTGTTGGCTCTCCTCAGGTTTCTTCTTTCCCACTGGGTTTTAGAGTTTTTCCTGCCAAGAATGAGGATCTAAGAACAGTGGGAGGAGCTGTTGGACCTGCCTCCTCTGACCCATGTTTTGGTTCTGTTAGACGCACCTCCTCTGACCCATTTTTTGGTACTGTTGGACCCACCTCTTCTGAACACACACTAAAACTACTGACCTCTGGACCCAGCTGACCCATGACCCCTGGTAGTCCCGGAGATCCCTGGATGACAGAGAGAGAGAAAGAGAGAGAGAATCAGTTATTGTGGGATGAAGGGGAACACACACACACACACACACACACACACACACACACACACAGGTCTCCAGACTGTTGCCCATGTAGGTTAATAATGACTGGATACAAATGTTAAATTGTTAACTAGAAAAGCACTCTGACAGCCCAAAGGCAGACCTCCCCCTTCAAATGAAGAGAGGTCCACTAAGGAGGTTATGATTTTACCAGAGTTTGTTTGTCTTACCAACCTCCCCTGTAAGTTTCATTAAGATCCATCTATAACTTTTTGAGTTACCTTGCTAACTAACAGACAGACAAACTCTGGTAAAAACATAACCAAATAATCCATTTACAAATTCATGGATTTTTGCAGATATTTGTAAAATGACTTCAACCAGTTCAAATGTTGTTTGTGTGCAATAGTTTATTTAAACACTAGAGGGCAGTAGAGATTTGCACATGCAGTAACACAACATGTGGACTTTAGTATATTTATATTCTATATAAAATGCAGGTCATAGAAAATAGGTGATAATGTCAATATGAAAAAAAATAATGAAATAAAGTTTATAAAAAATACAGTTAATATAAAATACAATTGGGTTAGGGTCATTGCTTCACAAAAAGAATAGAATAGAATAGAATAGAATAGAATAGAATAGAATAGAATAGAATACAATTTGTACATGTTCAACAAAGTTAACACAGGAATACATTGGAATTCTTTTGTGCGTGTCCCTGAGTCAGGTAACTAACAATTTAAGAAGAGTAAACTATATGTTAATGAATAGCATAAATAAACTACACATTAAAAACATAAATAAACTGCACCTTATAAATAAAACCAATGAAGATAAAATATTATAATTAAAAATGTTACTAAAATGTTGCGAAAGTGTGTATATATATATGATATCAGATGTCCTCAACCACCAGCCTAACAGTAGAGAAGTGTTCCCTCTGATGTCCTGAACCACCAGCCTAACAGTAGAGAGGGGTTCCCTCTGATGACCTGAACCACCAGCCTAACAGTAGAGAAGTGTTCCCTCTGATGTCCTGAACCACCAGCCTAACAGTAATGAGGTGTTCCCCCTGTAATGTCCTGAACCACCAGCCTAACAGTAGAGAAGTGTTCCCTCTGATGTCCTGAACCACCAGCCTAACAGTAATGAGGTGTTCCCCCTGTAATGTCCTGAACCACCAGCCTAACAGTAGAGAGGTGTTCCCTCTGATGTCCTGAACCACCAGCCTAACAGTAGAGAGGTGTTCCCCCTGTAATGTCCTGAACCACCAGCCTAACAGTAGAGAGGTGTTCCCTCTGATGTCCTGAACCACCAGCCTAACAGTAGAGAGGGGTTCCCTCTGATGACCTGAACCACCAGCCTAACAGCAGAGAGGTGTTCCCTCTGATGTCCTGAACCACCACCCGAACAGTAGAGAGGTGTTCCTTCTGATATCCTGAACCACCAGCCTAACAGCAGAGAGGTGTTCCCTCTGATGTCCTGAACCACCACCCGAACAGTAGAGAGGTGTTCCTTCTGATATCCTGAACCACCAGCCTAACAGTAATGAGGTGTTCCCCCTGTAATGTCCTGAACCACCAGCCTAACAGCACAGAGGTGTTCCCTCTGATGTCCTGAACCACCAGCCTAACAGTAATGAGGTGTTCCCCCTGTAATTTCCTGAACCACCAGCCTAACAGTAGAGAACGGTTCCCTCTGATGACCTCAACCACCAGCCTAACAGCAGAGAGGTGTTCCCTCTGATGTCCTGAACCACCACCCGAACAGTAGAGAGGTGTTCCCTCTGATGTCCTGAACCACCAGCCTAACAGCGGCTGGGGAAAAAACTGTTGTGGAAGCGGCCCTGTGGGTGTTGATACTCTCTGGCCTGTGGCTTCTCAGGTCGTAGCCTGAGTCCACCCACTGAAACAGAGCATGGGCTGGGTGGTGGGTGTCCCTGAGGATGTTATGTGTCTTTTTTCCGGCTGCGCTGTGTGTATATGGTCTCAATGGAGGGGAGGTCAGACCTGATGGCCCTCTCTGCAGACTTGAACAGCTGCAGCTTCTTCCTCTCTGCCATGGTGGTGTTCCTGTGCCATACTGTTATGCCGCTGTTGAAGATGCTTTCAACGAGTCCTCTGTAGGTTTGGGTGAGGGGCTGTTGCTTAAGCCTGGCCTTTTTCAACAGCCTGATGGAGTACACCATCTGCTGAGCTCTTTTCACCATGGCAACAGTATTTTTGCGTGATGTGAAGGCCCAGGACCTTGTGGCTGTTGGTCCACTCCACCACAGTCCCGTTGATGGTGAGGGACTGCAGAGGGGGCGCTGTCCTCCTGTAGTCTACTATGAGTTTGTTGTTTTGCTTGTGTTGAGGACAACATTGTTGTCTGCTGCTGAGGACTTATGGACGGATTTTAATCAAAATTTCAGGATATGTTGGAAATGTGAACAGGAAGAACTGATTTTATTTTGGGGGTTGGGGGGGGGGGGGCGTCCTAACTTGGTGGAGGTCTGCGCTCTCAGAGTGCTTTTCTAGTTATGTGTTGTTGTTGTTGTTGTTACTACTACACTGACTGTAGTTCAGTGTTTGGTTAATAACCTGTTGTTAATCACTGGATCATTTTAAGTGATTTTACAAAACAAACAGTGAAAGCCGTTACCATGGTGCCCTTTAGTCCTGGTGGCCCTGGGAGCCCTGGAAACCCTCTGTCGCCCTGGAAACACAAGACACACAGGAAGTAAGCACACAACCACATAATATAATATAATATAATATAATATAATATAATATAATATAATATAATATAATATAATATAATATAATATAATATATAATAATATGTTCTCCCCGTGTCTGCATAGGTTTTCTACAGGTACTCCGGTTTCCTCCCACCATCTAAACACATGCACTGTAGAGTTAATTAAAGAGTAAATTGCCCTTAGGTGTGAATGTGATACTGATTGTTTGTCTATATATGTTCAGCCCTGAGATGAACTGGAGACTCCTACAGGGCCCCCAGTAACCCTAGTGAGGATAAAACAGGTTCAGATGACAAGATGATAAAACAACACAGATAAACTAGTGACTCAGAAAAAGCCTGTCCACTAGACGTCACAAGGGCTTAACCACGTGTGGTTAAGCCCGTCCCCCATTGCAGCGAATCCAAATTAGCATTAGCACTCGCATCTACAAGAGAAGACAGTGCCACAGTTGCTGTACAAACTTGATAAAAATGGCGGAGTAAACTTTTTCATGTGCTCTCTGTGGAAATAAAGCCTTGGGTTTTTTTTTTTTCAAAACAAGCGCCGGCACCAAACCTAGCTGGATGTTACTCTGGGACGTTCATCTATAGCCTGTCCGTCCATGGGAGTGGATCTCTCCTTCAATGTGGTTCTCCTCAGGATTTCTTCTTTTTCCCACTGGGTTTTGAAGTTTTTTGTTGCCGAGAAGGAGGGCCTAAGGACATTGGATGCTTGGGACTTTTCATATAACTCTGTATTTCATTGTGTTTCTGTAAAGCCCTATGAGATGACTTTGCTGTGATTTGGGGCTTTATAAATAAAATTTATTTGATTTTGATTAAACACACACAGAGCCAGAAGGGAGGGGAGAGTGTTCCTTCATGCACTCTGAGCCAATGCCTCATCACCGCATCATGGACATGTATGAGGAAGTACTGGTAAATTCTGTTGTTCGACCTCCAGTCATTTTTTTACCCTCCAAAAACAGCTGGAAACAAAGCAATCCAGACATTTTTTTAATAGAACCAACACACAATGCATTCAATAACAATGGAGAACACAGCAATATTAATGAAATAACTATGGAATGACTCCTTGAATAGAATAACCCACTTTATCCTCACTAGGGTCAGTGGGGGTCTAATCCAGCTCCAGCAGGTGAAGGTGAGGTACACCGTGTACCTCTCATCTGTAGTTCATCACAGACTGAACATTTATAAATGGTAAATGGACTGCATTTATATAGCGCTTTTCCACCTTCATGGTGCTCAAAGTGCTTTACATTAGCCTCTCATTCACCCATTCACACACACACTCATACACCAGTAGGTTTCTAAGGTCTACGGTAAGTCCTACTGGGGGCCTAAGTCAGGGTTCAGTGTCTTGCCCAAGGACACTTCGGCATGTGGACAGCCAGAGCTGGGACGCGAACCGGTCATTTGGGCGACCCACTCTACCAACTGAACCACAGCCGCCATATATAGATATAGACAAACACTCTCACACTAACCTATCAGTGCATGTGTTTGGATGGTGGGAGGAGCCAGAGAACCTGGGGAAAACCCATGCAGACATGAGGAGAACATGTAAAGTCCACACAGAAAGGTCTTATGTTGGAATAGAACCAGCAACCTTCTGTCTGTGAGGCACCACTGCTAATGCTAATGTTAACCACTGCACCACCAGTGTTAACTACTGCACTTTAACATTTAAATATCGGAATGTTTGGCACACTTATCTCACACTTATGTGATAAAAAAAGTAAGTTTTACCAGAGGTCCTTTAAGACCCACTTCACCAGGTGGACCTGGAACACCCTATGAAGACAAACAAACAAACAAACAAACCGCTTTAATCTGTTTTAATAAAGTATATTTAGTCCAGATGGATCTACATCCATACTGAACCAAACCAGACCAGACTGAATCAGACCAGACCAGACCAGACTGAACCAGATCAGACCAGACCAGACTGAACCAGACCAGACTGAGGGGGCTTTCACACCACTAGTTCGATTATTTAGTCCGCACTAGCCAGTGAAATTGTTACTATGTTTATAAATATTCCAATGTGGTCCGCTTTCACACCAGCAAATGAACCAAAGTTGGTTCGATTGATGTTTCATTTATCTTCCGATAGAAATAAGCGCCAATTTTGACCCAAAATGGAGCGACACATTCACACATTGGTACTTGCTCTGATAGTTGCTTATTATATTCTCTGTATTGGACATTTCTGGCAAAATATCCAATTTGCGAGTGAATCAAGGCTGCATCTAGAGAACAACATGCTTATGCATTGGAGTTGTCGAAGCCGCATAGTGTGTCATTTCAGGCTGAGGAGACTCACTATTTACAGGAATGTGGTCATGCCGACGATGCGACGAAGAACAGGTAGTTTTGACCAAAGTTCTATGGTTTGGACCCGAGTTCACGTTCACACCAAAAGGACCGCACCAAAGCTTGGCTTGATTTAGTGCGCACCTAAGTGCGATTGATGCTTTCACACCAACGAAAACGAACCGAACAAAGAGCTTTTGGTTCGAATGGGTCGTTTAGTGCGCACCAACTCATGTTGGTGTGAAAGCACCCTGAACCAGACCAGATCAAAGCTTCTCTGATAAACCTAATCTTCGCCGTTGAAGTAACAGGTGTTTATATTTATCCTGGTCCTGCTCTAATGAGTGTGTGTTTCTACTGGTTCTTGAACCAAACTGGTCTCACTCAGTCTGGTCTAACCCCCCTCAGATCTGACCCAGTTCTACCAGCAAGATTATGGTCATGGTTATGGTTAGTTAGTTAGTTAGTTAGTTAGTTATGGTTAGAGTTACAGTAAACTATAACAGCTTTGGTTTCAGCTGTTCAATGTGAGGAGCTTCGTGGGTGGAACTTCAGTTTGATGGACACATCGTGGAGTCTGCTACTGACAGTATCTGTGTGTGTGTGTGTGTGTGTGTGTGTGTATTTGCAGTTAATGATGTGGTTCAGACACATGTCGGATGGAAAAGTGTCGACATTAAAAAACAAAGTGTTTAAAGAGGATCCAACAGAACAGACTTTTTATGAATGACTGCATTTATATATTTATATGTAAATAAACTAAAGGCTTGGAAAATGTGTTTGTGTCCAATTATTTTCTCCTTTTTTCCAGGATGATGTGAACTTTAAAAACATGTCCTTTAAAGCTTGTTATTCTTTGAAATAAATGCTGAATAAAGGCTTACATTTTTTTAATCACATTTATTATGAAAAACAACTGTAAATGTCAGATTAAATAAATAAACCTTCAAGTATTTATCAGATGTTCAAATGGGAATGTTTCAACTAAAACATGAGATCCAGGATGGTACCAGGTGGAATGCCAACCTATGAACAAGCTCTACCTGTTTGACTGAACCTCCACATATAGAATATACAGCATACATATATGTGTGTGTGTGTGTGTGTGTGTGTGTGTGTGTGCTCCAACTGTTCATCCCTTAATGTCAGTGCATGCTTTCAAATGTACAATCATACATAAGTGATCATATATATATATATATATATATGTGTGTGTGTGTGTGTGTGTGTGTGTGTGTGTGTGTGTGTGTGTGAGTACATATGTATAAATCATTAAACCACTCACCGCTTCACCTGGAGCTCCGGGTAAACCAGGGGGTCCAATGTCCCCGCTTAGTCCCTGAGGATGGAAAAACATACAGTTCTACTGGATTAGACCAACCAACCAACATAGAACAAGAAAACAATAGAGCTTTATTGTCATTGTTATGGGAACAGCAAAAATAACACAAACTAGTGATAAAAATATCTGTGTATTTTCTGTGTATATCTTGTGTATTTTCTGTGTATTCCTTGTATATTTTCCTCTCCTCTTTGTGTATTTTGTGTGCTTTTCTTGTGTATTTTCTGTGTATTCCTTGTATATTTTCCTCTCCTCTTTGCGTATTTTGTGTGCATTTCTTGTGTATTTTCTGTATATTTCTTGTGTATTTTCTGTGTATTTCTTGTATATTTTTCTCTCATCTTTGTGTATTTGTGTTGAACATCAGAAGCCTGATATCTTTGTGGCCCGTCCCCCTGTGGGTTCCTTCAGTCATGTTAGCGTCCTGTTGTCGCACTGGCCCTGAACGCACCACCACAGCAGAACGTTGGTGTTTCATGTTTTTATTTTATGGACGTGTTTTTTGTCTTTCCATGCTCGTGGTTTTCACCACGGGCCCACTTTTTATGTCCCAGTTTTTAAAAGCGCCACATCCTCCACCACAGCAACACTGCACAAACGAACACACAACTCTGAGTAATAAACGAACACACAACAGTGAGTGACAAGTGAGCACACAACAGTGGACAGCTGTGGTGCAGTTGGTAGAGCAGGTCATCCAATGAGTGAAGGGTTGGTGGTTCTTATCCAAGGTTGTCCACATGTGGAAGTATCCTTGGGCAAAGACACTGAAGCCTGAATGTCTCCCAAAAGGACTGACAGAACCTTTGAAACCTACTGGTGTCTGAGTGTGAATGGATGAATGTGAGGCTAATGTAAAGAGGTTTAGAAGTGCAGTCCATAACTGTGACCCACATGAAAAAGGAAAAGTACATGAAGCCTTTAGCACCGTGTCTCAGGGGGCTAAAGTCTAGTTCTAGGTCTAGTTCTGGTTCTGGTTGTAATTCTAGTTCTGGTTCTAGTTCTATTTCTATTTCTGGTTCGCGTTCTAGTTCTGGGTTAAAGTCCTTTGCTTGTGTTCACTTTAGTCTATGTCACCAGGCTCCGCCCACTTCTGTTTACCGCTGTGTTGGTTTGAAGTGTTTGAAGTTTTAAATCCACAGACCCGACGCCCAGCACCATAAACTACAATACGACACCCATATGTGGTTCTGATCCACCGCAGAACACAGAACCAAGTGCATTCTGGGTAAACAGCTGACATACTTGTCCATAAAAGAGAAAGACAGAGGACAGAGCATGAAGAAGGCTGAACCGGGTCATGTTCTGAAACACCCCAGGAACTGGGTCATGTTCAGAACCACTGCAGGAACCGAGTCATGTTCAGAGCCACCACAGAACACAGAACCAAGTGCATTCTGGGTAAACATTTGACATATAAGTTCATAAAAGAGAAAGACAAGACAGAACATGAAGGAGGAATTCAGAACCAGAATACGAACTAGGTCATGTTCAGAACCATTTCAGTAACCGGGCCATGTTCAGAACCACCACAGAAACCGAGTTGTGTTCATAACTACCACAGATTCAGAACCAAATGCAGGAACCGGGTCATGTTCAGAACCACCGCAGGAACTGGGCCATGTTCAGAACCAGAACAGGAACCGGGACATGTTCAGAACCACCACATATTAGGAAACATAGCAGGAACTGGGTCATGTTCAGAATCACCCCAGGAACTGGGTCATGTTCAGAACCACTGCAGTAACCGAGTTATGTTCAGAACTACCGCAGATTTAGAACCACTACAGGAACCAGGTCATGTTCAGAACCAGAACCAGGTCATGTGTTTCCTGCTCCTCCTTCTGGGGTGCAGAAGTGTGTGGTTTGTCACAGTTCAGATCTGTCTGTCCACACTGAAGTCACACTGGGAAACTGGGATCATATCTGGATCAGATCTGGATCAGATTTAGGATCAGATCTGGATTAGATTGAGGATCAGTGGATCAGTTGCAGGAGTTTCCAGATCAGATTATGATGTAAAATAAGACAAAAAATAAAATGTTCAACAAAGAACACAAAAAGTAAGACGTGAAAACAGACCGTGTACGACAGGAAACGCTTTAAAATAAGAATGACTGACAAATTAACACATTCGAACAAACAAAAGATGCCAAAGTACCCGGCAGAAACCAAAGTATGGTGTGGGCGTGGGTGGTAAAGGTGGTTCCCACGGCAGCAGAAGAATAAGCTGGTTCAACCCAGCGATAAAAACAAACATCAAACATGGTTGGCGTGTGGTCGCCGCCTCAGGAAACTTCTCCCATTAAGCATAAAGAATGTGCGCCCGCCCATCCATGACAGACTGATGAGGCCTGGAGCCCATCTGTAGCCTGTGGAGGTGAAATGACTCCGCCCACTTCTGCAGCCTTTGAAAGTGAAATGACTCCGCCCACTCCCACATCCCACTGAAGATGAGGCCTTTGTGAAGATGCTCTCTTATTATCAGTGTCTCCAGCTCAGATGATGGATGACAGGAACATCTGTTCATAAACGGAACACCCTGTCATATATCTGTCTTTCTACTCTGTCTACCGCTGGTATCCGCAGAACACTGTTTCTACAACTGGTACCTGTAGAACATCGTTTCTACCACTGGTACCTGCAGAACATTGTTTCTACCCGTGGTACCCAAAGAACATTGTTTTTACTACTGGTACCTGCAGAACATTGTTTCTACCACTGGTACCTGCAGAACATTGTTTTTACCCGTGGTACCCACAGAACATTGTTTTTACTGCTGGTACCTGCAGAACCTTATTTCTACAACTGGCACCTGCAGAACCTAATTTCTACCACTGGTACCTGCAGAACTTTGTTTCTACCACTGCTACCTGCAGAACATTGTTTCTACCACTGGTACCTGCAGATCATCGTTTCTACCACTGGTACCCGTATAACATCGTTTCTACCACTGGTACCCGCAGGACATCGTTTCTACCACTGTTACCCGCAGAACATCGTTTCTACCATTGGTACCCGCATAACATCGTTTCTACCACTGGTACCCGTAGAACATTGTTTCTACCACTGGTAGAAATGACATTCAACATGATTTAGAAGAATGGGGGCAGGGCAAAAGCTTGTTATTTAGAAGCAGGGTATCAGGGGGTGGGGCTAAAGCTTCTCACATAGTAGCATGTGTCAGGGGGTGGGACTAAAGCTTGTTATTTAGACACGTGTGTCAGGGGGCAGGGCTAAAGCGTGTTTTCAGTGTCACATGTCATCAGGATCAGAACCTTTTGGATCTGATTCAAAATAAATGAACCATAAAGACAAACATGAGACATTTTAAAAATAAACACAAACATTAAGAGTGAAAATGTGACTGAACACAAATATGAAGAAGAATACTGTCACACCGTTAACTGAGAGAGAGAGAGAGAGACAACTGGTAACAATTATAATAATAATAATAAGAAGATTATCAGTGGCTAAAACTACATGCTAAGTACATGCTAACGTTTCCTGTTTTTCATCAGTGGCTCAGTTGCAGTTTCTGTAACATAGTTTCATGTTTGTTTTTCAGCTTCTATTACTGAATGCAGCCTCGCTCCATTTCACATGTTTCCAGGAAACTTGTGATAAGAAGAACATCTGCTAGAAACTAACAAACAAATAAACAACAGCCCTGTGGCAGCAGAGGTCAACACTAAAGGTTCACATCTGGACCTGAACTGAAAGAAACTAAACGAAAAAGAATTAAAAACAAAAAAAAAGACACAAAAAATAACTAAAAACTAAAGAAAAGATTTGAAAAGAACAATTGAAAACTAAAGAAAAGATTTGAAAAGAACAACAACTGAAAACTGGAGAAAATATGCAAGCGAAAAAACAACACAAAACTAAAGAACATTTTTGAAAAGAAAAACAACTAAAGGCTAAAGAAAAGATGCAAAAACAAAAAACAACAAAAAAATAAGAAAACATAATTCAAAACTAAAGAAAAAATCCCCCCCAAAAATTCTAATTGGGCATGTAGATTCACGGATGAAGCCATGGATCCATGGTTGATCCACAGCCAGATTCTTTTATTTTGAAGGAGAATTATAACCCACTACAGATGTCACTGAACAGCATTAACTGTGTGTTTTCGGCAACAATAAAGGTGTCATGGGCCAGGTCTCTGACCTGCTGCCTGGTAACCTTTGATCATTCACCTGCCATCAGTCACCAAACCTGTGCTCAATGTTCATTACCTGCCTCTGCTACTCAGTCTGCTCTATTTATACCTCAGGTTTACAGCAGTCAGAATGTCTTCCTTCCATAGTTAACCTACATATTGGCTTGACCTATTATGACTCCTGAACTGAACTGGACCGGGCAGATTCTCCCTGCTCTCCTGCCGTGGTAGTCTGACCTGCTGTGTTTTTGACTATGAACTTTGCCTATCATCGTGGTGCCTCAAGATGGAGGTGTTCACTAGTGATGGGTAGATGAGGCCTCATGAAGACAGTTCATTTAGTAGCGGCATCCTGCCGCTACTAATTCTTCCCCATTGATTCTTCAAATTTCTATACATTTTATGTTTGTTGCAAATACATCACTGCGACAAACAAAAGTAGCCCGAACTACAGACTTATTACGGTAGTTTTAGATAACTAAAAGTTAAATAGATATTCACCAAATATTGACAGCCAGCTAATGTTATGTAACATAACAGCTTAACTTAATTGTGCGCGGTGCCAACTAAGATAATTTATAATATAGCATTAAGTTAATATCTACATGAGCTAATGCTGACTCCAGGGGAGTTTATGGAAGTATTTCTCAAAAAAGAAAAACATTGATGAGGATGAGCCTAGACGGGTATCATTAACCTTTTACTACTGTAAGTCATAGATTGTCATAAGTTATGTTCACATTTGTAACTAAATGTGAGAGTGAATTATCTAACGTCAATGTTTTATGTAATCATATAAAACAAGTAATGTTAGTCGGAGGAGTGATGGAAGAAGAGGTCAAAGGTCAAATTGTCAGGCTGGGAGCCTAAATGGGTGAAAAAAACAGCAGATTTCATTCACCTTACAGACAATGGTGAGTGTTAAACTTTTTTTCCATTACTTTGCATAATATAGCTACATGCCAATATTTCTTTTAAATAAAGTTAATTCAATGTTATTCTGTCCCTATAGGAATGTTCTGGATGCTGCTCAGTATCAATAGGCCAGGCCTGGCAGAATTTAATTACCAAAAAACGTTAGAACTTTTCTACAAAAACCCTAGAAAGATCCAGTGCTTTCAGGCTCGGTGCAAACTTTGCCACTGATTTATTTATTTACATTATTATTATTATTATTAAAATTTTGTTTTAATTATTTTTTTGGTTTGTTTTCATTATACCATTTGGTTGTCAAAAAGTCTAATAAATCAGTTCTAGAAATAAAATATGCAGTGAAGGGTTATTTGTTTACGCCACTACGACTACCCGGCATGCCTGCCCTGCTGCAGAAAAAAATCCTAGAGGAAACACTGGAAGCGTTTCGTCACTTTGCCAAACTGCATTGTAGTGATGCGCGGTTAGGGGGTTTTACAGAAACCCGCCCCGCCCAAACCCAAGACGTGGCTCGGCCCGCCCCGCCCAACCCGCATGATGTCACGTATCGATAAACCCAACCCGCCCGCTATCAAGTATTGATAAACCCAACCCGCCCGCTATCAACCCGCGAGCTTAAATTTGTCTCTAAACTCACATAGTACATTCGCAGCATCTTTACCTTGTGCTTCTAATGTTAAAAGCATCATTTTTGCCTCCTTTCTAACGTCTCAATATGCACTCCAGCACATAAAATAGACTCCACCCACATCATCACTCTATAAAGCCAACACATACAACGTTTCCGTACAACCTTCGCATCGCCTGTTTTAATCTTCTCCCTGATCAAGTCCGACATTTTCACTCTTATCTCTGAGTGTTCAGTGAAATTTTGGCGCTAATAACAAATAACAAAAAGTTGGGATAAAACAGCATTCAAAACAGGAACTGACGGGCTTGCACATGCGCGAGCCGAGCACGTACGCACACACACACACACACACACACACACTTCAGCGGGTATTGATCATCCCTGACCCGCCCCACTCGCATCCGCAATATGTATTAATACTGCGACCCACCCCGCCCGACTCGCGGGTCATAGGAGAATTAAGTGTACGAGTAATTGGAAGGAGAGGAGAGACGAGGATGCTACTGTAGGTTAGCGGGGCTCCTTTCCGTTTCATAACACGGCTGTGGAGACTGCTCCATGCACGCACACACCTCTCTATCCTCCCTCATCGGTCTTAACATGGTCTGTAAAGATATGAAGGCAACCCTTTCCTGTAGATGGCAATGCAAAGGATGTGAAAATAACGTGGCTGTTACCCATTCATTCTGACTGGAGCGTGCCGCCTCTCATGGAATGAAACTGCCGATGTCAATTGAGTTGTCTTTCATCATCATATTTTTGATATGTCGTTGATTATTCTTACTGAGGTTATTTTAAGTTGAAATATTGTATACCTTCAGTCTATCCATATTGTGCCATTTTTGGGAATGTCGTATGGAAAAATGCGGGTATTGATCGTCCCTGACCCGCCCCGCCCGCATCCGCAATATATATTAAATATAACCCGCCCAGCCCGCAATATGTATTAAAAACTGCGACCCAACCCGCCCGCCCCGCGGGTCACCCGCGGATATCCGCGGGCCAGCGGGTAGCCCGCGCATCACTACTGCATTGGTACTGTGTCACTGAATACCGACACCTGCTGGACATTAAAATCTCTACAGGTAACCATGGTGACAGACTCAACTGACACTGATTTGACCTCGTACAGTGTTTTCAATCATGTTGAGCCACGACACACCTGATCATTTCTCATGGCACGGTGTTTGGTAAATACTGATCTAGTTTATACAATAATATAATTTAAGTCATTGTATTTTATATTTCATATTTTCATTTAAATTTAAGTATCTGATATTTTTTAGATACAGTCTGTAATGTGAAATTTATCAAAGTGAAAAAACGTGTAGTGAATGAAGATGTTTGTGGACTGGGATTTTTTTTAACAAGTTTTTCTTTAAAAATTTCCAACATTTTTTGATGAATTTGACAATGAACTGCAAAAGATCAGATTCATCCCATTGTTCTTCCTTATACAGTTTAGCATCGGAGTTTGTTCCAAACAGTTGCTGTATCGGTCATGTGACTTTCTTGAGCGATGCGTGCACCGACACGAGGTTTCGCTCTATGAGCCCCCCCTGTTCTTCAATTCTTCAGACCTGGTTCTTCTTCAGGTTTGTTCTTCAGACTCATTTCTTCAATTCTTCAGACTTGGTTCTCCTCCAGGTTCATTCTTCACTTAGGTCTAGTGTTTGGTCTCTATCATCCGAATGAATCAAAGCTCCTTCATTCAAACATCAGGTCTATTTCTAGACATCGGTACCTGCCATGAACATGTGGTCTGGTTCTGAACATCAAGAGTGAGATGAATGTGTTTAGTGAAAGTGGAGGCACCCCTCCCTTTACCCACAAACCACTGCAGCTGCTGCTCACACCACGGCGCTTTGACTCAAACCACTGGAATTAAAAACAGTTGAAACCTTCTGAAGCAGACGCAGCGCACACCACAAGTCATCTGGACACATTTACACTTTTACACACCTACATTTACTGCAATTTATGATGGAATCTGAGTTGTGACGTTATCTACTGCAATGACGCTAACACCATGAAGCTAATGCAATGAAGCTAATGTAGCTAATGTTAAAAACATTATATTAGTTTAGTTCACACTGTCTGTAACTGATCAGTTCCAGGTGCAGATGTAGCTTTAGTCACATATCGGCCAAATTGTGATGTGTGAAAAATTAATCGGCAGCGTTAGGAGAGTAAGGTTACACCAGTATCACAATTTAGCAAAAAATATGACTTGACAATTGTTATGATGATAATGATAAGGCTATTGATAGAAAAAAAGACTGTGTGAAAACAAACCAAAGTGATCTTGTGTTCATTTTGACAGTTTTACTACAGTTTTAGTCCAGTACATATGATGTTACTGCAACTGCTCATGTAGTTTATGTTGGAATCTGTACTGTGATGTTAGCTAATGCCATGAAGGTAAACTAGCTAGCTCCGGTTGTACACACCAGGAGGCTGCCCAAGGCCACAGCCAATCAGGGGCTTCGAAATATTAATAAAAGTATTCAGAGAATGCGTAATCTCACCCCTATTTTGTGGCAATCTCAAGATTCTTTGACAACCTGTTCTTGAATTAGAGCCAATAATGGGATTTTGACCTTTCTGCTAAATGCAACCTTGACATTTAACTTTTTTCAATATTGATAATTTCATTATATGTATATATGGGTTATATACATATTTGCAGTTGAAGTTCATTAATCTAAGAGATTAGTGTAAAAAGGTTTGTTTCCCTTCATCTTTTTTAAATACTTGACCATAATCTGCTATAATATAATAGAGGAACAGCAGAGGTGCGGCACTAAAATTACCTACATACCTCTGCTGCTCTACACCATTTCACCTCTCAAAGGTGAAATTAAGAAACTTCGTCTTTATCCACCATCTTCTTCCATTTTTTTTGGTGAACCCGTTTTATGTTGGTGAACTTCCATTTTGTTGTGAAGGGTATTTGCATCATTTTTCTTTCGCAGTTGTTTTGGATTGTTCGTGTTTGCTTCTGCTTAGTTTCTGTTATTGCAACATTTTTGTCTTGCAGGACACTTGTGTTGCATTTGTTTTATTTGTTTGTGTTTTTGGTTGTGCATGTTTCTTGCGTTTGCAGCGTTTCCTCAATGCAATGCGTTTGACCCTGTTGACCACCGTAGATGTCTGAAGGTGAGATGATGTGAATGAAAATAACATCAGATTCTATCTTGTCTGAATCCTGAGATATTACCACTGATGTGTTTTAGCTGTTGACTTTGACCTTTGACCTTCATTGCTCAAAATCTAATGGGTTCTTCCTTGATCCATTATCTATCATTCCTGAAAGTTCAATCAAAATCCATTTAGAACTTTTTGTGTAATCCTGCTGATAGACAGACAAACAGACAGAGGGACCTAAATTTAATACCTCCTTGGCGGAGGTAATAAATGCACAAGACATCCAAAACAAACCAGTGATGAGGGTGCAACCTGACCTTTGACCCCTGGGGACCGGCCAGTCCACTGGAACCTGGTGGTCCTGGTTCCCCCTGAGGACAAAACATACACACTGTCAATAACAGACACACACACACACATACACAGTGTTGTTTGTTGTGCTGTTAACCCTCTGTTGTTCCACCCACAGAAGCCCCTCCCCTTCATAAAATACAAAAACATGTATAATCTGCACAAATTCACTGTTCAAATGTTTTCATACAGGTATTTTTTTTCGATTTCATCAACTTGATTCATAAACATAAATATTAGTGCTTGTTTGTGTGTGTGTGTGTATGTGTATGTGTTTGTGTGTGTTTGTGTGTGTGTGTGTGTGTGTGTGTGTGTGTGTGTGTGTGTGTATGTGTGTGTGTGTGTGTATATGTGTGTCATTCCATGTCAGACCATCCAGACCTTTCCAGATGACCCTGGAATTTTTACTTTTTATCACATGACTTAGACTTTTTGTCTCATAATTTTGACTTTTTAATCTTATAACTTTATCTTTTCATCATGATTTTGACTTTTTATCTCATAATTTTGACTTCCGTACAAAAGGAGGAAAAAAATTATATATAAATATATATAAATATATATATATATATATATATATATATATATATATATATATAATCAGTATCAGCTCCACATATGGTGGGACAAAATCAGCTGATGACATCACAAACATCAATATAAAACAATCCATATCAGTCGATCATTAATTCTGTAGTTGTTTGACTGATTCTGATCCACTTTACATCATGTTGGTCTAGATCTGGACTTTGAACTGGGTCGGATCAGGCCCTTGAGCATCCACTTTTGGGCCATGGACCTTATGTTTGACTCCCTGAGTACAGGTGATGTGTGCTGGGTCTAATGCTCACCACTGGTCCAGCTTCTCCTGGAGGACCCAACTCCCCCTGTGGACCCGCTGGACCCTGAAAGACAAACATGTTCAGAGGTTACCATGGTTACCACCTGTCATCTTCTACAACTGACTGACTAGTAAAACCTGTGGAAGTGAATCAATAACAATAGATGGAATGAAAAAAAAAAAAAAACATGTACGGAATAATAAATAATGTGGGAAAATAAGCAACAAAATAAACAAACACAGTTAAAAAAAACAATAGAAAGTATAAAAATGTGCAATAAATCAACAAAATAAGAAATAAAAACCGAGCAAAGAAAAAATAAAAGTAAGAAAATGTTAGAAATAAACAAAATAAATGTAAGAATTTAACAAAAATTTGGGGAAATTATTTAAATAACCCATAAAATGAACAAAAACAGTAACAAAAAAAAGAATAAAAAGTCTAAAAATGTGCAATAAATGAACAAAATAAGCATTTAACAAAAATTTGGGAAAATGAACAAAAACAGCAAACAATAAATAAAAAGAATAAAAATTTGAAATAAATCAACAAAATACACCATAAACTGAAGAAATATATAAAACAAGCAAGAAAATGTTGAAAATAAACAAAATAAATGTAAGAATTTAACAAAATGAACAAAAGCAGTAAAAAAAAAATATTTTTTTTTAAATTAAAAAAAAGAATAAAAATTGCAATAAATCAATAAAACAAGCCATAAACTGAGCAAACAAAATTATAGAATGAGTTTAAATAAAATTAGTTTTTGGGAAAATTATTTAAATAATCAACAAAATGAACAAAAACAGCCAAAATAATGAATAAAAGGAACCAAAATTGGCAACAAATCAATAGAATAAGCCACAAAAATGAACAAATTGTAGAAATTTGTTGAAATAACTGCTCTCCCTCTTTTCATTGTCATCAGATATGATACTTTTTGAACGTTTCAAGGTTCTGTAGTTACCATGCAAACTTTGTCATCTTCTACAACACTGACTGACCAGCAAAACCCATGGAGTTGAATCAGTAACAGTAGATGGAATGAACAAAAATGAATAAACAACACATAATAAATAATGTGGAAAAATAAGCAACAAACTAAGTAAAATACAATTAAAAAAATAAACTAAGCAACAAAATGAATGAAAATAGCCAAAATAATTTATAAAAATGTGCAACAAATCAACAAAATAAGCCACAAACTGAATAAAAATAATAAAATAAGCAAGACATTTTTGAAAAATAAACCAAAGATTTGAAAATTGTAACAAAAATTAAGGAAAATTAATGGAAATTGAAGCAGAACCGCCAAAGTAATCAATAAAATGAACAAAACTAATAAATAAAATAATCAGCAACAACAACAATATTAAAACTGCAAGCAGTCTCAAAGGCCTGTGCCAAACTTGTGAAGTGTTTGCAAAATTTGGTGAGTTTTTGTGCATGTTCAGGGGGTCAAATTTGAGTTGAGGTCTATTGAGCAGACTCAATAGACCTTGTGCCAAACATGGTCCGCGGCGAAGGCCTAATAAGCCAAAAACTGAAGAAATATGTTGAAATATCTGGTGTAAAATACAGCTCCTCATCTTTTCATGGTCATCAGATGTCATGACCATGATGATGACATGGTCATGATCATTTTTGGACGTTGCAATGGAAACCCTATCATTATTGCTTGATCATTGGATGTAAATGGTTGTAAATAAGATGGGTCACCTTGAGTCCAGGAGGTCCAGGTTCTCCAGGTGAGCCCAGTTCCCCTCTGTCTCCCTAAGACATAAACACAGTCACTGAGCGTGTGCCGAAATGACTCCAGAACATTCCATGGGAAAAGACCTACCATGTCACCTTTAAGACCAGGCTCCCCATGGGATCCTGAAGGACCTACATCCCCCTGTTGAACCAATGAGAGGACAGCATGAAAACATGAGGACAAGGACAGGGAAGGACAGGGTAATACAGGATTATAACCGGATTATAACAGGATAATAATAATGGGATAATAACAGGATTATAAGGGGATAATAATGGGATAATAATATAATGATGTGATAATAATGGGATAATATAATGGTGGAAGGATAATAACGGGATGATAACAGGATAATAACGGGATAAGAACAGGATAATAATGGTATAATAACAAGATAATGACAGGATAATAAAAGGATTATGATGGGATAATAATGGGATAATACTTGGATAACAACGGGATAACAATAGGCCTTGGGCCGACGTGGCGACGAAGGCCTAATAAGAGGATAATAATGGGATAATAAGATAATGATGGGATAATAACAGGATAATAACAACATAATGATGGGATAATAAAAGGATAATAACGGGATAATAACAGGATTATAACAGAATAATAACAGAATTGTAACGGGATAATAATGGAATAATAACAGGAATATAATGGGATAAAAAGGGGATATTAACAGGATAATAACAAGATGATAACAGGATAATAAGAGAATAACAATGCTAATAATGGAATCATTAACATATGACAGGGTGAAAACAACAAGTTTTTATGTAGGATATGGAGAGTTGTTTTTTTTTTATACAAAACTGTTTTGTTTCAGTTCCAAACCTGTCATTAATATGTTATAATGAGATAGTTATGAAGTATTTATGTGTATGATGATATGTACAAAAAATAGTGTAGTGCAGAGCTGATGGAGTTCTGAGGACCTTTTGAGGTTCTGAGGACCTCCAGGGGTCACATATCAGAGGATTTAGGAGACCCCAAAGGTCAGATGTTTGAAGACAAAAGCTGGTTTTTAGCAGCTTTTATTTCCACAGATTTATGTTGAAATGCTGAAAATCAAACCAATTCACCAAAGTACACAAATGTACCTAATTATTCCATGTATTTAATGAAATAAAATGGCAGTGGAGTTGGTTTAATGAATAGTCATGATTCCATACCATTTTTCCTGGTATTCCAGGAGGACCAGCTTCTCCAGGTTTCCCATCTTTACCCTGTGGAAAATGACAGGATTGAATTATCTGTGGGAAATGACAACAAAGACGAAACATAAAAGAAATAAGCACGTACTGGTTTCCCATCAGGTCCTGGAGGTCCTTCCCGTCCCTTTTCTCCTCTGAACCCCTGTTACAAAACAGCATTGTTTTAAACTTCAGAACATAACTGTAACCAAAGTACACTTTAGAACCACTTTTATTCAGCAGTTTGTGTGTGTGTGTGTATGTGTTTGTGTTTGTGTGTGTGTGTGTGTGTGTGTGTGTGTGTGTGTGTGAATTTCAGAGGACTTATCAAACGGAATCAGAATTTAGCTTGATTCTCTCCATTCACTACCATTCACAATTTTTGCAAGTAAAGCACCCATGGACCAGAAGTAGAAGGGTGTGACTTAGAGTCTCCATTGGGATGGGACGGGATATTTTTCTCTGAGAGTGGGATGGGACAGGAGTGAAAATCCACTTCCATGTCATACTCTAGTTCAGACGATGTATGAATGAATTATTGTAAATATAGTTTGTACCATGCGTCCTGGAGGTCCACGCTGACCTGGAGGACCAAGCACACAGTTACAGTCTTCTTCTTCTGCTTCCACTGATTGTGTTCGGTTCAGAGGACACTGAAGACACAACAACAACAACAAACACATCAACTAATAATAATAATAACATTAATACTAATAATAATCTTACTAAACATAACTCAGGGACAGGCAGACTAGATGGTCGCCTAGGGCACCAGATATCTTTGGGGGCGCCAAGTCCCACAGAATTAGAATATTAAGCTATTGTATTTTCCAGATTATAAGGCATACTTAAAATATTTTAATTTTCTCACAGTGTGCCTTATATATGGATTAGTTCTGGTTGTGTTTAGTGATTGGGAATTTTGACTTTTTATCTGATAATTTTTACTTTTTATCACATAATTTTTACTTTTTATAAAAATTTGACCTTTTAATCATATAATTTTGAGTTTTTATCTCATAATTTAGCCTTTTTATTGCATCATTTGAACTTTTTGTTGTATAATTTTGACTTTTTATTGCATATTGCTAATTCCACAAAAAGGAAAGAGGGGGGGCCCACCTAGAGCACCAAATTGACCAGCATGAAGTTAATTCCAAACATGAAAACCATTGGATGGTTTTTAAATGAGTTAGTGTGTGTAAAGTGTAGTAAAGGTGTGTTCAGAGATTAAAGGGTTAATTCTCACCCGTTCATCATCCTGTTCATTATCGTCACCACATGGAAAAGAACCAAATAAACGCAGGTTATTTTCACTCACATGTGGGTGTTGAACTTAGTGTTAGTGTTTGAATCTCACCACAGAGTAGATTTCACAGGCTGTTTCTCGATCACTCTGCTGAGGATCACAGTACAAACGCAGCTTCTGCAGCTCTACCTGGAAACAAATAAAAAAATACATTATCTACCTGGAAACAATTAAAAAAATACATTATCTACGTGGAAACAATTAAAAAAATACATTATCTACCTGGAAACAAATAAAAAAATACATTATCTACCTGGAAACAAATAAAAAAAAACTACATTATCTACCTGGAAACAAATAAAAAACTACATTATCTACCTGGAAACAAATAAAAAACTACATTATCTACCTGGAAACACATTAAAAACTACATTATCTACCTGGACACAAATAAAAAACTACATTATCTACCTGGAAACAAATACAAAACTACATTATCTATCTGGAAACACATTAAAAACGACATTATCTACCTGGAAACACATTAAAAACTACATTATCTACCTAGAAACAAATAAAAAACTACATTATCTACCTGGAAACAAATAAAAAACAACATTATCCACCTGGAAACACACTGACGAAGAGTCAGAAGAAGATTCTTCTGACTCTTCTTCTTCTAATACTGTTCAGGCCATTCCACTACAGTCGAGTCCAGTCCAATCTAGTCCTGTCCAGTTGATCAAGTCCAGTCTAGTGCAGTCTATTCAAGTCCAGTCCAGTTCTATTCAGTGCAGTAAATGGTAAATGGTCTGTATTTATATAGTGCTTTTCCACCTTCACGGTGGTCAAAGCGCTTTACAGTAGTTTCACATTCACCCATTCATACACACACTCATACACCAGTAGGTTTCTAAGGTTCTGCCAGTCCGACTGGGGGAGATGTGGACAGCCAGAGCTGGGACGCGAACCACCAACCTCTCAGTCATTGGGCAACCCACTCTACCACATCCGCCCGTCCAGTCTATTCCAGTCCAGTACATTCCAGTCCAATCCACTGTAGTCCGTTCCAGTCCAATATCATCCGTTCCAGTCTTGTAGTCCATTCCAGTCCATGTAGTCCGTCCCAGTCGAGTTAGTCTGTTCCAGTCCATGTAGTCCATTCCATTCTAATCCAGGTATTCCATTCCAGTCCAGTGTAGTCCATTCCAGTCTAGTCCAGTCCAGTCCTTGCACTTGTGTCTTACTGGTACAGTGGTGTCCGTCCCTCTCTTCTTGGACACCTGAGTCTTTCCATTGATGTAAATTGGTTCCACCGGCAACAGTGGCATTTCTCTGATCAGCTGATCGTCCAGGAAACTGGTGACTTGGCGTGAACGCACCAACAGTTTGAGCTGATGCCATTTTCCATCGAACAGGTTCTGAAAGATGACAGAGGCATGAATGAAGCACAGAGCAGTAGAGTTAACCCTTTATACACCTGAGGGGTATTTATAAGTGTATGAATACACACACACAAATGCACATCCACATACACACACAAATGTAAAACAGACACACAAACAAACACACACAAACGTACTCATATTCATACACAAACATACACAAACACACAGACACACACACAAACACACACACACATGTAGTAGTGTTGAACACTTGATTGTCAGATTGTTTGTTCATGTTTCAGTCGTTTCATCCTGAACAGTTTCGACCTCAGATGAAGTAGAGTTTAGTTTTTCCATCACACACTTTGACTGAACAGACCTGCTATTGTTCCACCTGCACCTCTGACTACCAACTGACTTTGGTTACCTTTGATTCAGTTTGGTTCACTTTGGTCCAGTTTGGTTCACTTTAGTTCAATTGGTTCAGTTGGCTCCGTTTGGTTCAGTTTAGTTCAGTTGGTTCAGTTTGGTTCAGTTGGTCCAGTTTGGTTCACTTTAGTTCAATTGGTTCAGTTGGCTCAGTTTGGTTCAGTTTGGTTCAGTTGGGTTCCATTGGGTTCAGTTGCTGCAGTTGGTTCAGTTGGTTCAGTTTGGTTCAGTCGGCTCAGTTTGGTTCAGTTGCTTCAGTTGGTTCAGTTTGGTTCAGTTGGTTCAGTTTGGTTCAGTTGGTTCAGTTTGGTTCATTTGGTTCAGTTGGTTCCTTGGTCCACTTGGACCAGACGATGGACATATGGTCCAGATGGTCGAACTAACCTGGAAGCCAGTTTTGAAGATGACCCGCTGCTCCTGGTCTGGAGTACTGGTAGTAGTAAACACCACTGTTTTGTCCTTCCCACTCAGTGTCACTGCGACCTGAATCTCCTTCTCCTTGGACAACACCCTCCAGAGGTCAAAGGTCACCGTGCTGGGAGTCCCTTTTAGCCGGAGGGTGGCTACAAACACATATGATGGTGGGAGGCCTTCTGGGAAAATGTCCCTAGAGAAGAGACATAAGCATACACAAACCATCAGCTGAGTTGTGGTGGGGGAGGGGGAAGGGGTGGTGGATGGTAGGTGGTGGTAGTGTTTGGAAGGTGGTTGTGGTTGGTAGGTGGTAGTGGTTGGTTGTTGGTAGTGGTTGTTAGTTGGTGGTAATAGTTGTTAGGTGGCGGTAGTGGTTGGTGGGTTGCAGTGGTTGTTAGTTGGTGGTTGTGATTGATGTGTGGTGGTAGTGGTTGGTAGTTGGTGGTTGTGGTTGGTAGTTAGTGGTAGTAGTTGGTGGGTAGTAGTGGTTGGTAGGTGGTAGTGGTTGGTGGGTGGTAGTGGTTGTTAGTTGGTGGTTGTGGTTGGTAGGTGGTAGTGGTTGTTAGTTGGTGGTAGTGGTTGATGGGTGGTAATTATTGGTAGTTGGTGGTAGTGGTTGGTAGTTGGTGGTAGTGGTTGTTGGTGGTAGTGGTTGGTAGGTGGTAGTGGTTGTTAGTTTGTGGTAGTGGTTGGTAGGTGGTGGTAGTGGTTGGTAGGTGGTGGTAGTGGATGGCGGGTGGTGTCTGGCTCTGATCTACCTGGTGTTTTCAGTGATGTCAGTGGAGGAGCTGAGGGCATAGGCTGTCTCAGATAACAGGGATCCAGGAATTTTCCTGGACTTTAGTTCAATGTTCATTCCAACCATGAGCTCAAAACCTTTTTCATCACGAGATGCAACTGGAATACGTGTTGGACAGACGGACTCTGGAAAGAAAAGAACGGATGGATGATAGATGGATGGATTATGGATAGATGGATAGATGGATGATGGTCCAGACCTTCACAAAGCTTCTGCTCCATAGACTCTCGTATACGGTGGATGGTGGTGTAGTCTTCAGCGTACAGGACGTAGGTGGAGGCAGGTTTGTTGGCGATGGTGACTAGCTCAGAGGTGGTAATTTCTGAGCCCACGCCCACTGCGAACACGGTCACGCCCTGGACACGTGCATCCATGCTGGCGTCCACCTGGGCCAAGGGGGCAGGGTTAGTAACAGTGGTTAGCTGGCGGTAACCGCGCCTACAGGCATGTGTTCACACATTTACCACGTCATCCTGAGATTTTCCGTCCGTCACCACCACGGCAATTCGGTTCTTTGCTTGAGTTTCTCGCCGCGAGGATGAGAAGACGTGATCCACCGCAAACTTAATCGCCCGACCTGTCTGTGAGAGAGAAAGGGGTGAGCATGGGGGCATGTATGTAGGCTTCAGAGCAGAAGTGTGTGTGTGTGTGGGGGGGGGGGTCCTACCTGGGTGTTTCCTCCCAGGTAACTGATGTCCTGGATGTCCTGGATAAGTTCAGCCCCTCCCTGATGGTTCCCCAGAGGAATTTCCAGGCGAGGGGTGTCACTGTACTGGACCACGCCCACCTGAGGTCACACACAGAGAGGGGGGGGTTACCTGTGTGGGTGTAGTAGGGGCAGTGTGATTAATGTCTGTGTATCGTGTGGGGGGGTCAGTGTGATTGATACCTGTGTATACTGGGGGTTGATGTGGAACTGGCTGCTGATGTTGACCACCCAGTCCTTGGCAGTCTGGAAGTCTGTGAGGCCAACGCTCCAGGATCCATCGATGATGTAGACCAGGTCATTTGCTGCTGTGCTGCAGCCTGAACACATAACACATCACTTATATTCATCACCTTTATTCATCACATTTATTACCTCCACCAAGGAGGTTATGTTTTTGCCAGAATTTGTCTGATGGTCTGTCTGTTATTTAGCAAGATAACTTAGAAAGTTATAGATGGATCTTGATGAAAATTTCATGATGGGTTGGGAGCGTCACAAGGAACAAATTATTCGATTTTGGTGATGATCCAGAAGAGATTCTGGATTCAGGATCGCTTTGAAATTTATTCTCCATTTACCGCAATGTAAAATTTCAAAGTGATCCATATTCCAGGATCTCTTCCAGATCTTCACGTTACTTCAGGGTAACATGACCATTGCCAAGTTGCCCTGTTGCCACTCCCAATTCTCTCAGCTGTATCCTCATAAGGAGCCATAGTCAACAGGATCTGCAGTGACTCACCTGTGTCTTGTGCTGACCTGTGACCCCAGACCTCCTCCCTCACCCTCACTTGTCTGATGGATGGACCTGCTCCCCCCCTTCATCTACAACTAGACGTTCATCTATAATCTGTCCGTCAAAAGGAGTGGATCCGTCCTTCAGTGTGGTTCTTCTCAAGGTTTCTTCTTTCCCACTGAGTTTTGGAGTTTTTTTCTTGCCAAGGAGGGTCTAATGGACAGGAGATGCTTGGGACTTTATCTTATTTCTGTGGTTGATAGTATTTTTGTAAAGCCCTGTGAGACGACATTATTGTTATCTCGGGCTTTCTAAATAAAATTGAATTGAATAACTTTATTCATAACTTTTATTCATAACCTTCAGTTATATTATTATATTATATTTATTATTATCATATTATTTTTTAATCCTTCTAAATATTTTTATGGTGTAACTTGACTAATTTTGCTGTTCTTATTTTTCTGATTCTGATTCAGTTCAGCGCATACGGGTCTGAAGCAGAACCACCCTGACTTTGATGGTCCTAGTTTACTGTTTTCCGGTCCATCCTGGATGTGAACACAGCCTGGGTCAGTGGTTCTGGGTGGGTTCTGGGTTTGTTCTGGATGGGTTGGTTCTGGGTGGGTTTTAGGTGGGTGCTGGGTGGGTTCTAGGTTGGTTCTGGGGGGGTTTGGGCATGCTTCTGGCTTGGTTTCGGGGTGGGTTTTGGATGGGTTCTGGGTTGGTTCTGGATGGTCCATACCTGCTCGTATGTCAACTTCTGCTCCCTCCAGGTATGTCAGTAGGAACAGTAAAGACCAAACTGACCACATGGTTCTGGTTCTGGTCCAACTCAGTTCACACTCTGGAAGTTAGAAGAAAGTCCATTATTGAACAAGGTCAGTGTGGGGGGATGGGGGGTGGGTTCCTCTACAGCTCAATAGTTTTTTTAATCAATTAATCCATTGATTGTTTGAAAAAATGTAAATAAATGAATAAATAAAATAACAAACACAAAAGTGTAAACTAAAAGCATTTGTATAAATATTTATTCAAAAATACTAATAAAATTATTTATCGTTATACTGCAAACACCAAAGCAGTCAGGAACCAGATGGGATATATATATATATATATATAATTTTAAAAAATGTTCCTCTCGCCCCACCTGGGCGGTGTCTCCTTCAGACTCGGGTCCTCTACCAGAGGCCTGGGAGCCTGAGGGTTCTGCGCAGGATCTTAGCTGTTCCTAGCAATGCGCTCTTTTGTACAGAGATCTCTGATGTTGTTCCTGGTATCTGCTGGAGCCATTCTCCCAGCTTGGGGGTCACTGCCCCTAATGCTCCAATCACAACTGGTACCACTGTTGCCTTCACACTCCACATTTTCTCTAACTCCTCTTTCAACCCTTGGTATTTCTCAAGCTTCTCATGTTCTTTCTTTCTGATGTTGCTATCACTGGGGACTGCTACATCTATCACCACCACTGTCTTCCCATGTTTATCCACCACCACTATGTCAGGCTGATTGGCCATCACCATCTTGTCAGTCTGGATCTGGAAGTCCCACAGGATCTTGACCTATTTGTTCTCTGTCACCTTTCAGGGGGTCTCCCATCTTGACCCTGGGACCTCCAGTCCACACACAGATATTCCTGTACAGTATGCCCACTACCTGGTTATGCCTCTCCATGTATGCCTTGCCTGCCAGCATCTTACACCCTGCTGTGATGTGCTGGACTGTTTCAGGGGCTTCTCTACACAGCCTACACCTGGGGTCCTGTCTGATGTGGTAGACCCCAGCCTCTATTGCTCTGGTGTTCAGGGCTTGTTCTTGTGCAGCCATGAGTAGTGCCTCTGTGCTGTCTTTTAGTCCAGCCTTTTCCAGACACTGGTATGTCTTTTCCATATCAGCCACTTCCTCAATTTGCCGATGGTACACGCCATGCAAGGGTTTGTCCTTCCATGATAGCCCCTCTGGTTCCTCGACCTTACTGGGCTTTTGTTGCCTGAGGCATTCACTTAGCAGTTGGTCATTGGGGGCCATTTTCTTGATGTATTCCTGGAGGTTCGCCGTTTCCTCCTGGACAGTAGTTCTGACACTTACTAGTCCTCAACCCCCTTCCTTTCACTTAGCGTACAGCCTCAGGACACTGGACTTGGGGTGAAACCCTCCATGCATGGTAAGGAGCTTCCTTGTCTTGATATCAGTGGCTTGTATCTCTTCCAGTGGCCAGGATATTATTCCAGCTGGGTATCTGATCAGATGATCATATATATATATATATATATATATATATATATATATATATATATATATATATATATATATATATATATATATATATATATATAAAAATAAAAAAATAAAAAAAAATAAAAAAAATGTTCCTCTCGCCCCACGTGGGCGGTGTCTCCTTCAGACTCGGGTCCTCTACCAGAGGCCTGGGAGCCTGAGGGTTCTGCGCAGGATCTTAGCTGTTCCTAGCAATGCACTCTTTTGTACAGAGATCTCTGATGTTGTTCCTGGTATCTGCTGGAGCCATTCTCCCAGCTTGGGGGTCACTGCCCCTAATGCTCCGATCACTACTGGTACCACCGTTGCCTTCACACTCCACATTTTCTCTAACTCCTCTTTCAGCCCTTGGTATTTCTCAAGCTTCTCATGTTCTTTCTTTCTGATGTTGCTATCACTGGGGACTGCTACATCTATCACCACCACTGTCTTCTCATGTTTATCCACCACCACTATGTCAGGCTGATTGGCCATCACCATCTTGTCAGTCTGGATCTGGAAGTCCCACAGGATCTTGGCCTGTTTGTTCTCTGTCACCTTTGGGGGGTTCTCCCATCTTGACCCTGGGACCTCCAGTCCATACTCTTTACAGATGTTCCTGTACAGTATGCCCGCTACCTGGTTATGCCTCTCCATGTATGCCTTGCCTGCCAGCATCTTACACCCTGCTGTGATGTGCTGGACTGTTTCAGGGGCTTCTCTACACAGCCTACACCTGGGGTCCTGTCTGATGTGGTAGACCCCGGCCTCTATTGCTCTGGTGTTCAGGGCTTGTTCTTGTGCAGCCATGAGTAGCGCCTCTGTGCTGTCCTTTAGTCCAGCCTTTTCCAGCCACTGGTATGTCTTTTCCATATCAGCCACTTCCTCAATTTGTCGATGGTACACGCCATGCAAGGGTTTGTCCCTCCATGATAGCCCCTCTGGTTCCTCAACCTTACTGGGCTTTTGTTGCCTGAGGCATTCACTTAGCAGTTGGTCATTGGGGGCCATTTTCTTGATGTATTCCTGGAGGTTCGCCGTTTCCTCCTGGACAGTAGTTCTGACACTTACTAGTCCTCGGCCCCCTTCCTTTCGCTTAGTGTACAGCCTCAGGACACTGGACTTGGGGTGGAACCCTCCATGCATGGTAAGGAGTTTCCTTGTCTTGATATCAGTGGCTTGTATCTCTTCCAGTGGCCAGGATATTATCCCAGCTGGGTATCTGATTACTGGCAGGGCATAGGTGTTAATGGCCTGGATCTTATTTTTGCCGTTCAGCTGACTTTTCAGGACCTGTCTTACCCTCTGTAGGTATTTGGCTGTGGCTGACTTCCGAGCTGCCTCCTCATGATTACCATTTGTCTGTGGGATCCCTAGGTATTTGTAACTTTCCTGCACATCTGTGATGTTCCCTTCAGGTAGGTCAACCCCTTCAGTTGTGATCACCTTTCCTCTTCTAGATATCATCCGCCCACATTTATCTAGTCCGAATGACATCCCAATGTCTTTGCTGTAGATCCGGGTGAGGTGAATTAGGGAATCAATGTCACGCTCATTCTTGGCATACAGCTTGATGTCATCCATGTAGAGGAGGTGGTTGATGGATGTTCCACTTCGGAACTGGTATCCGAAGCCACTCTTTGAGATGATCTGGCTGAGGGGGTTTAGGCCTATGCAGAACAGCAGGGGGGACAGAGCATCTCCTTGGTAAATGCCGCATCTGATGTTCACCTGTGCAATTGGCTTTGAGTTGGCCTCCAGAGTTGTCTTCCACAGCCTCATTGAGTTCTGGATGAACTCTCTTAGTGTCCTGTTGATGTTATACAGTTTTAAGCATTCCAGTATCCATGTATGTGGCATTGAGTCATAGGCTTTCTTGTAATCAATCCAGGCAGTGCACAGGTTGGTGTTCCTCGTCTTGCAATCTCGGGCAATTGCCCTGTCAACCAGTAGCTGGTGTTTGGCTCCCCTGGTGTTGTTGCCTATTCCTTTCTGTGCTCTGCTCATGTATTGCTCCATGTGCCTACTCATCTTAGTTGCTATGATGCCTGATAGAAGCTTCCATGTGGTGCTGAGGCAGGTTATAGGCCGGTAGTTAGATGGTATTGTTCCCTTCTGGGGGTCCTTCATTATGAGGACTGTCCGGCCCTGGGTTAGCCACTCTGGGTGGTTTCCCGATATCAGCAGCTGGTTCATCTGTGCTGCTAGGCGTTCATGGAGTGCTGTCAGTTTCTTAAGCCAGTAGGTATGAATCATGTCGGGCCCTGGTGCTGTCCAGCTCTTCATTTTGGACACTCTGGTTTGGATGTCTGCTAGTGTGATGACTACTGGGTCTTGTTCTGGGAGTTGGCTGTGCTCTGCCTGTAAGTCTGTCAGCCATTGGGCATTGGTGTTATGTGTTGCCTCCTTCTCCCAGATGCTCTTCCAGTATTGCTCAGTTTCAGCCCTAGGTGGGTCTGTTGTCACCTTGCCCCCCTGCCATTGAGAGTAGACCTTAGCTGGGTTGGTGGAGAACACCTGGTTTATTCTCCTGGCCTCTACCTCTCTTGTGTATCTCTTTAGGCGGGTAGCTAGTGCTGTGAGCCTTTGCTTAGCAGTCTCCAGTGCCTCAGCTGTGGACAGTTTGTTGTATTTCTTGGGCAGTTCTTTCCTCAGATTCACACCTCTGCTTAGTTCTGTTAAAACACTGACTTCTCTCCGTGCTGCCATGCCTTGGTTGTGTTCCCCCAGGATTTCATGATTCTCTTTCTCAGGTCAGCTGCCCTTGTGTTTAGTCTTTCTGGGGCTTGGTACCCAATCTCGATATTTGGGGGTGGTGGTGAAACCACCCCCAAGCTGACCTGTCGTCCTGGCTCCCCCTTGCCGTAGCATCTTTGTACCGTGGATGAGGTACAACGCTGTACCTCATCGATCTCTAGCTGTGATAGCAACCTCTTATTGCGGATATTCGAACACTGAGCTAGGAGCTGTTTCTTAGTCAGTGAGGATGTGGGGTTTCGAAGCAACCATTTCTCCCACATCCTCTGTTACTCCCGTAGTAACACTCCATCAGTACCATGTTCTCTGCCCTGCTCCATGAATGTCTTGTTCCAGTAGCCAATTTAACATCAGGGTGTCCTGGTATATATATATATATATATATATATATATATATATATATATATATATATATATATATATATATATATATATGTGTGTGTGTGTGTGTGTGTGTGTGTGTGTTCTGCAGTACAAGTACAGCTACTGTTGTGAAAAAAATCCTTTGATTCAACTCCTTTACTAAAGTAAAATATATATATATACAACTTCTCAACTGTAACAAAGTAAAAAGTAAAACTACATATTTTCGCCAGGGATGGAATAATACTGATTTACACAGGAAGAATCATAAAAGTTTCAACAGTATCTAAAATTGTGGGTAGCACTTATGCCTTACAGCAAGAAGGACCCTGGTTCAAATCCCACACCAGACCTTTCTGTGTGGAGTTTGCATGTTCTCCCTGTGTCCGCATGGGTTTTAGCCGGGTACTCCGGTTTCTCCCACCATCCAAAGACATGCACTGAAAGGTTAATTGGTTAATTATCCTATCAGTGCATTAATTAAATTGTCCATAGGTGTGAATGTGAGAGTGATTGTTTGTCTATATATGTTCAGCCCTGCACTGAACTGCCGTCTCATACAGGGTGTACCCCGCCTTCACCCATTGTAGTTGGATTAGGCCCCCAGTGACCCCCGGGACCCTAGTGAGGATAAAGCGGGTTCAGATGACGAGTGACGGGTATCTAAAATAAATGTAAAAATTCTGTAAGTTTAAAGAGTATAAAGTACAGATATTTATATAAATGTAAGGAGTATAAAGTACAGATATTTATGAACAAATGGAGGGAGTAAAAGTAAAAGTTGCGAGAAAAATACATTCTGAACTACAGATACCTAAAAAAATCTACAAAATGTATTTATTTTTACGTATTTTTAATTTTAAAATTTTTATTTATTCATTTATTTTAAGTATTATTATTCTATATTTTATTTCTTTATTTTATTGTTTTTTTATTTAATCAATCATTTTTATTCATTTATTACATTTAATTTAGTTTTCTATTGTATTATTATTTTTTCTTTATTTTCATTTTTAAAAGATGTTTACATTCACTATCCAATTGGTACTTGGTTACAAATTTGGTCCTCATGAGACATGGAAACGAGTATGTATGTGTGTGTGTGTGTGTGTGTGTGTGTGTGTGGTGGGTGGGGGGGGTGGTGGGTTGCCCACATGGGTTTTCCTTGTGGGTCTCAGTCAAAACCTCTGTTCTATATTTAGCCTTAAAGGGGACAGGGCTGTTTTTGACTCAGTGGTGCATTTATTATCCATAATGCCCACATGTCAATCAGCTGGTGTGCACATGTGGAAGGGGGCGAGGCTCAGTGTAAAAACCAGTGACAGTGAATAAACATTATTTATACTGAGGAATAAAGAAAATAAACCAAAAATAACTACAAAAACCATTAAAATAATAAATGCTGTAAAAAATACACAAAAAACAGTAACAGCCAAAGAAATTAATAAAAAAGAATAAAAGACAAAAAGTAACATGAACAAAATACGCTCTAAATGGAACAAATCTAAAAAAAAACAACAAAAACAAAATAAGGCAGACAGAGACAGCAGACCTCCACCAAGGCTTGATTTTTTTTATTCACACATGACGTGATGGAGCCACAGGTGTTGACCCATCTGATGTCTGAAGGTGAGACCATGTGAATGAAAAAAACCCACAAGATTCTATCTTGTCTGAATCCTGAGATATTACCACTGATATGTTTTACATGTTGGCCTTTAGTGTGATCTTGACCTTTGACCTTCATTGCTCAAAATCTAATGGGTTCTTCCTTGACCCATTATCTATTATTCCTGAAAGTTTCATCAAAATCCGTTAACACATTTTTGCGGAATCCTGCTGACAGACAGACAGACAAAAAAAACGGACCCAAATTTAATACCTCCTTGACGGAGGTAAAAAGACAATGAGTAAAGTGGAAGAAAAATAATGAGTGACATTAAATTATCAAAACACAGAAAGAAAGACACGTTGACTCCTGTAGCACAAGTTGACTTAAATTTGGAGGAGTCAACAAGCATTGTTAATCTATGGTGTAAGATAGCAGTCAATATGTTCATGTCCACATATTGGATACCCGTGCGTAATTGTCAACAAATACAAGTATGACTTCGAAAATTACAAGTACGACTTCAAACTTTACAAGTATGACTTAAAAAATTACAAGACTTCCCACAAGTAACTGTCAAAATACGTCAGGCATTACTTGTTGAGAAAAGAATCATCGATTGATGCGCGGAAGATACCGCGCTGGCCAAAGCCATAAAAAGTTGGTTGAGTTGGGATTGCCCTTTAGGGCCAATCCCATTTCTAGTTTGAACCCCTACCCCTTGCCCCTCCAAACGGAGGGGTAAGGCGTAGGGCTAGAAAGGCAACCCCTATGAAATGGGACAACGCTCCAACACTCGCCTACGTCATCAGTTCGCGCCGCCAGTTATGACGTAACCGAACGTGACAATTGTCACCAGAAGTTAGCAAACAAATCTGCTGATGTTGTTGTCACTCTTTCCATGGCTGTTCAGCTATTTGTACATATGTCTGCATTGATTGGGAGGAATGCCATTAGGCGAAGACGTGTCTACGTTTGGGAGCACTGCTGAACAATGCTACGGTATATAGAATGAGAAATTAATACAAATAACGAGTGAGCTCTGACACTCAAGTCCAGACAAAAGGCTCCTCTCTGATAGTGTTTGAAAGTGCTTTTAACTGTACAGTTGTGATATCGTGTTATTGATCGATTAATTGCAGTTCTGTCATAGCCTGGCTAACCCAGTTGTAAACAATTGGCTAACGTGTAGCTTTTTGCTACTCTCCTCCTTCCGTGAACATGTAGTTATGTTTTTTTTAAACTGGGTTCAAAGTTGAAGGCATAAAATACATGCACCGGATTGTATGTGTTATTAATGTGTTGGTTTGGGTGTGTGAAAGCCAGATATTTTAGACAAGTAAGCTAATATCCTTCCTTTTTTTCTTTCCAGGTGGGTCTTCCTGTAAAATACTGTCAGCTGGACCACTACATGCCTGTTCTAAGGATGTTTTGAGGCGAGGTTGGCAGCCCTGGTGTTTCTGTAGAGATGTGTAATGTACTTGCACCATGGTTTTTTTATGTTGCAACATTGAAACCTTGTTTATTATTTGTGTTAAATGTTTTGTTATCAAAGTGAAATAAACTTCACCAGATCAATATCTGTTTCAGATGTTGTTAATATGAAGTTAGTGTGAATAATGCTCATGAAGTTTTTCCTTTTACTTTTTTTATTAGTACAAATAATATACAACAAAAATGAACATATAACAGAAGGCCTAAAAAAAAAATAAAAGCAATAAAATCTACATTTTGTCTAACAATTTTCCGAACAAAGCTAGAAAGCGCTCTGTTTTCTCCTGTGTCTCCTGGTGGTGCTTCTCCTCCTTCAGGCTCTCCTGAACCAGTAAGTCCATAATTGCATTGGACTTCCTCCTCTTTGCTGGTGGGAATGAGGATAGGGAAGGGGATGGTGCGTTGGTCCATGGCTCAGCGGAAGAACTGGGCTACACGGTGTTCTGAGAGACATGACATGGCATACACTTCCAGTGTAAAAAAAAAGGTGTTTCAGAATTAGGTACTAATGGCTCTCTGTGTACAATACATGATAATAACAATACTTTTTTTTTTACAAATCATACTACATATTGGCATTCTTAAAGACCAATACATAAGATGGACAAATAACATATGGCTGTATGCTTACCATAGCAGTAGAGATGTGTTCCTCCTCTGCACCTGCATCCACCAACAGCGGAGGATCCACTGATGGCCTGGTGCCCAACACCTCATGCATTTTCTCCCCAGCATCTGTCCCTCACCCAGAGCTTTTATGAGCATCTATATAATCTATAAATTACATGTTGGAAAACAGCTGATTTCCACAGCAAAAATGCAAAATACAGAGGTCTACTTTATAATAAATGAGAACAAGTTACTTAAGAAATGTTAAATATGGGGCAGGGATCATTTGGATCTACTACAAAAGTAGCATTGTGTCTTCATGGGTTAAGTTGTAACAAAGAAATAAAATATCCCTCTAATGTCAATTCAATCACATTTAAGTTCAGTTTACTTTTATGGTTTACCATTTGCTTTGACCTCTCTGGAATCACTGGTTTGTGTTGAGTGACCAGACTGGAGGCAGGGGTCTGAGCAGCTGTCTGAGCCACAGAGCAGAAAAAACCTCCCTGATTGACCCGAGTGGACTTAACACTAATAATGAAACAAACCACTATGAGGAACATTAAACTTAAAAAATACTCACTGCCACTGTTGTTTGACTGATGCTTTTCATTTCAGAAACCGTGCCTCGTTGTCAGCGCGAAAATCTGATCAGCTGTTTGGTTTGAGCTAGAGTCTGTGAAACACACGGTCATATTTGTGATAACAGTAAGAGGAATAATGCACACAAAACAGCGTCTCTGTGGTTACAACAAAACAACTACATTGCTTGTAAATACTTGGGTTTCAGCTTAAAAAACCTGACAACTGTATTGCTTTACTTTCACAATAATGCCTTCAGCTTTCAACTCATTGTTCGATTACTACTCCACGTTAAAGTAGCAATTTTCCATGTACGTTTTATGAAGAAAAATACCACTACACATTGCGACAATGTCAAACTTTATACAACACCGCAGGTACCACACCCTAACAACAGTTATAAAGTGTTATTAAGGAAAAAGTACTCACATTTGTGTGCTTCCTTCGGAGATGCTGCTGCCATTTTTAAAATGATTTGCGTTGTGTTCCGGAAAATATCTCCTACCCCTCCAAACGAAGTGCGCTCCTCCGAACCCCTACGTTTGAAGGGGTGAAAAGCCATAGCCCGTACCCCTACCCCTCCGCGTTAAGAGAATTGGGATAGCCCTTCCCCTCCATGTGAACGCGCAAAATGGAGGGGTAGGGGTAAGGGGTAGGGCCAAGGGGTGAAATGGGATTCAACATTAAAGTGGAAAGGCATGCGCAGTCTTGATCTCGATCAGTGTTTCTTTTCTCAACAAGTAATGCCTGTGGATGCGGTGATGACGTATTTAGACAGTTATGTCACTTGTGGGAAGTATGGTAATTTTTTAAGTCGTACTTGTAAAGTTTGAAGTCGTACTTGTAACGTTTGAAGTCGTACTTGTAATTTTCAAAGTCGTACTTGTATTTGTTGACAATTACCCATGGGTATCCAATATGTGGACACGAACATATTGACAGCTATCTTACACCATATTAATCTCTCTTTCTCTCTCTCTCTCTCTCTCTCTCTCTGTGTAAATACATTTCAGACCTAAACCACACATGGCTGCTGCAGGTAAGACAGTGACGAAACAAAAGAGAGTGACAGACACACATTGCAAGTGTGGAAATATTTCACCTTAGATGAAAAAAAAAATGGCACAGCCATCTGAAGAGGCATTCACTAGCTAACCTGAGTGTGAGTAGTAGCACAGACAACATGCATTAAGACAACATGCTTTTTTTCCAAAATATGATGTGGACGGTGTGGTGTGTGTCTTGTCAGCCACTATCTCAAACATTTTGCACTTAATATAAAAAGTAAAGACCCGTGACAGATGTCTGGACTGTCAAGTTTTAGAGCTGTGGGTCCAGACAAAAAGTCCTGACACAAGCTGGTCCTTATGCTGACCTGGTCTTGATGCAGACCTTGTTCTGACGTTGAACTGGTCCTGACCTGATGTTGACCTGGTCCTGACGTCTGGCTTGTTCTTCCTCAATGCCTCAAATTCTACAGGTGTAAATCCACCCTGACAGGTTCTTGGCACCAAGACCAGAGGCAAGTGTAGAATAGAGGTGGAGATATGAGCTTCCCAGAGGATGACAGGGACTGGTCTGCTGGACGTAAACATGAATTAACCTTAACCCTAACCCTAACCCCTGGCGGGAATCCATGTGGATTTGAGTGTGAGTTGGAAAGAGTTCAAGCTTCAGTTTGGAAGAAACAGACAAGTGTGAAGAAACTGAGTAAACATGCTTTTATCTGAAATGTTCTCCTGACAAATGTTCTCCTGACAAACGTTCTCCCAACAGACAAACGTTCTTCTGACAAATGTTGGTACCAAAGCATGATTAATAAAAAATATTATTGATAAAGGAAATAGCGAAATCCTCTGTATTACTTTAGCTAGCTATCTAATCTGATGTTACGCGATCCAGTCAGTGATGCTGTGCGAGTCTATTGAGTTGGGCGACCAATGAAATTAGGTCGGGGCGTGATATATGTAAATCAAACCATTACCATCTCATCTCATCATCTGAACCGGCTTTATCCTCACTAGGGTGACAAGGGTCACTGGGGCCCTAATCCAGCTTCAATTGGCAAAGGCGGGGTACACCCTGTATGAGTCTCCAGTTCATCTCAGGGCTGAACATATATAGACAAACAATCACTCTCACATTCACACCTATGGATAATTTAGATTAACCAATTAACCTATCAGTGCATGTGTTTGGACGGTGGGAGGAAACTGGAGTACCTGGAGAAAACTCACAAAGACACGAGGAGAACATGCAAACTCCACACAGAAAGGTCTGATATGGGAATTGAACTATGGTCCTTCTTGCTGTGAGGCATGAGTGCGAACCACTGCACCACCATGCCACCCCCAATCCGTTACCATCCTTGGAAAAAAAAAATCTGGTTAATGGGACTGATGCTACCTCCAGCTTCTTGCAGCCTGCACTGGTAATTCACTTCATGTGAACATGTAGTAGTAGTAGCCCATGGATGTACTAATAGAACTGGATACCGGATTCAAAGATGGCCATCATTTATTTCAATGAAAGTTGCTCACCTGTGCTGTGTTCAAATATTCATACTGTCATGAGTACTGTACACTTACACACAGTATACTTTCCGTACTTACTAAGTGTACATTTTTCAGCGGGTAAGTGCTGTTCCAATTCCAATACCGGATCTAATTCTGCCTGCCACACATAACGCAAATCGCATCAGAAATTGCAAAAAATTTATATTTTTTCATACCAAAATAGATGCTATTGTTAATCACACCCAACAATGGTTGGGTGAGATTATTGTAATCACTGTGTTTGTGTGTGTGTGTCTGCAGAGACATATCATGCTATAACTCAATGAATACTTGAGATATCACCATGAAATTACATGGGCATATACAGTACATATAGCTAATGTGCATTAGATGCAATGGATCATTGCATCTGCAATGATCCATTTGAGTCAAGGTCTAAGTCACAATTAACTAAAAGGTCAAAATCACATTATCGGTTATAAGTCAAGAACAGAGGGTCACAAAACTTTCAGGTGTCCAATGTCCGTATTTACCACCCTTCCCACACTGTCTTTGGGTACAGAGGGCATCACATTTCTAATCACGGCAAAGTTAAGTGTACTACAAATACCCGGATGACGACCTCAAACAGTGTAATTTTTAAAGTGTGTTGTTATGTACACTTTTCATACTCAACGGCCACCATATTGTCTATGCATTACCTCCATACTGGAAGTGATGTGAGAAACTGCCCACAAACTACCTGAATTAAAAACATGGCAGATTAATTCATTACAGAATAGTAACTTAGGTTAGAATAAATAGTCATATTGTAGTGTAACTGATGACTTTGTACTTAGTAATACATTAGAATGTTTTAATCCCCTGTCCAACACTGCTGGTTAGTCACTTGTTAATGTAGAAGGTAAACTTTACAAACATTCGGCTACTTACGTGATAACATCACACATAAATTAGCGGATTTTCAGCCAAAGGACACACTGACGGCGTTGGCAACAAGGTATTCTCCAAAGGAACTGGAGATTCCTATTCATGAAGAACAGCATAAAAACTGACACTAGTATGCCTAATATCACCCCTATTTTGTGCCAAACTCAAGTTTCTATAACAACTAACAATGTGATTCTAACCATTTAGCAGAAATGGGACTTTGACCTTTTGCAGTATTGATAATGTTAACGTTATATGTATATATGTGTCAGTGTGTGTAATATTATGATTATACAAAGTATATCCAGTATTGATTAAGTTATAGCGTGATATGTCTATGCTTGACACACACAAACAGTGTTACACAAGTTAATTTTGCAGCATGTTACCTTTGACCTCAAGAGATTTCAAAACCTATTGGTCGTAGGTGATAACACAAAATATGAGAATTGTAGAAATCAAAGATGGGTGAGATTAATTAGACATATATACAGAGTTAAAAATACCAAAGACCATTGGATGGTAGCAACAAGTAAACATTTGAGTCTCTGTTCATGGATTAAAAGATCAGTTTCAGAACCATGTTCCAGTGGATGAAGCTTCTGAACTCCAGCACTGTAAAGGTTTCAACCGCCAGCCTTTGATTTGACAAACACCAAGTGGAGTCCAAAGTGGGAGGGGCTTATCAGAACTGTTCCACTCATCCTGTAGGGAACGTGTGCTTATGTTCTAGTCAGGATGAGTCATGGTGGTGGGTTTCTATGAATACACCGCAGGTTGGAAAGTGTGGAGGAGTGAAGTCCAAACCAAGAACATCCAAGAACGCCACTCACCCTGCACATGGAGCCCACGGGCCTGTGGAAACCTGGACACAGAACCCATGGGCCTGTGGGAACCTGGACACAGAACCCTGGGAAGGTTTCTGTGGACGGAGTTCAAGGAATGCTGTTTATCTAAATCCTCTGTATTACTTTAGCTATCTAGCTAATCTGATTCTGGCACTGGAGGCAGAACAAATGCAGAAGATGAGTGTGTGGAGGTCAACACTTCTGTCATATTTATGGTTCTGTGATACCTATAGTTCTGTTACATTTATTGACTCAGTGGTTCTAGTGTTCTATAGTTTTAAACCCAGTGGTTCTATGTTCTATGGTTTTAAACTCAGTGGTTCTAGTGTTCTATGGTTTTAAACCAAGTGGTTCTATGTTCTATGGTTTTAGACTCAGTGGTTCTAGTGTTCTATGGTTTTAAACCCAGTGGTTCTATGTTCCATGGTTTTAAACTCAGTGGTGCTAGTGTTCTATGGTTTTAAACTCAGTGGTGCTAGTGTTCTATGGTTTTAAACCCAGTGGTTCTATGTTCTATGGTTTTAAACTCAGTGGTTCCAGTGTTCTATGGTTTTAAATTCAGCAGTTCTAATGTTCTATGGTTTTAAACCCAGTGGTTCTAGTGTTCTGTGGGTGTAAGCACTGTTCCATCTCCTTGTTCCATCATTTCCAGAACATGCCATCATTATCCATAATTATGGAAGAGCAGGTTATTTCAGGCTGCAGACGTTCTAACAGCAGACCTTAGGAACGCCAAAACACACAGAGAGAGAGAGAGAAAGAGAGAGAGAGAGCAGCCTGGACCTTGATGACCCATAACCTCGGTGTGTGTGTGTGTGTGTGCATCTCTCTTCGTCTCTCTCTCTCTCTCTCTCTCTCTCTCTCTCTCTCTCTCTGTATATATATATATATATATATATATATATATATATATATATATATATATATATATATATATATATATATACAGAGAGAGAGAGAGACTTATGTACTGTATATGGTTTGTTTGATTTACTGTAACTGTTGTGAATGTTATTTAATACCAAATTATTATGTCAGCGATTTATGTGTATATGTTTGGGAGTACTTTGGGACACTATATATATATATATATAATATATATATATATATATATATATATATATATATATATATATATATATATATATATATATATATATATAGCACTTGTCATTGTTTCCACTCGTCAGCTTCAGCCAAAGCAGAGCTGTTTCATCCAAACTTCAGCTTTGAAAATAAGATGATGAGAAACACTGCGAGCCAAGATCTGTGTCCAAGGAACAACTACAACACAAGAACTGGAGAGCGTGCACTGAAATGTATGTGTAAACGTATGAGTGTATGTATATATGGGGAAACCACCCAGAGTGGCTAACCTAGAGGGGCTAACCCAGAGTGGCTAATCTACAGGGGATAACTCAGAGTGGCTAACATAGACGGGCTAACCTAGAGTGCTGAACCCAGACTGACTAACCCAGGGATGGACAACCATTTTAATGAAGAACCATCCAACTAGTGGCCTATAACCTGCCTCAGTAACACATGGAAGCTGCTATCAGGCATCATAGTGGCTAAGATGAGTAGGCCCATGGAGCAATACATGAGCAGAGCACAGAAAAAATAGGCAACAACACCAGAGGCACAACAACATCAGAGGGGCAACAACATCAGGTACTGGTTGACAGGACAATTGCCCAAGATTGTAAGACGAGGATCACCAACCTGTGCACTGCCTGGAATGACTACAAGAAAGCCGATATACGCGTTCTCAGAGAGGAGTTCAAGGAACTTAGTTCGAGGAACTAAATAATTCTTAAAATCATATAGTTCCTAGGGAACCTTTGGGTTTGTATTCTGACTGGGCAGTAAAAACCATGGGAAGGGTTAATGTGACGCTAACGTCCACCACAGTGATTTATTCTTTATGCACTAAATTCAACAACCACACAAGGAAGTAGAAGACAGCACTACTATAAACTAGAATAGAGAATGAGGAGGCCACAGCACTACTTTAAACTAGAATAGAGAATGAGGAGGCCACAGCACTACTTTAAACTAGAATAGAGAATGAGGAGGCCACAGAGCTACTATAAAATGGAATAGAGAATGATTCCACAGTGCTACTATGAACTAGAATAGAGAATGAGGAGGCCACAGCGCTACTATAAACTAGAATAGAGAATGAGAAGGCCACAGCGCTAGAATGAACTAGAATAGAGAATGAGGAGGCCACTGCGCTACTATAAACTAGAGTAGAGAATGAGGCCACAGCGCTACTATAAACTAGAATAGAGAATGAGAAGGCCACAGCGCTACTATAAACTAGAATAGAGAATGAGAAGGCCACAGCGCTACTATAAACTAGAATAGAGAATGCGGAGGCCACAGCGTCAAATTGTGGTCAAATACAGCATCTAATGTCAAGAATGGAAACGTTTACAGAGAGTTAGGAGACAAAGAATCCAGCAGCATCCAGCAGCTACAACGTATGTTAATGTCACCAACAATCCATTGTTTATTACTTCCTCTCTTTGTCTAACACATATCTGACACTACATAGACAGATTTAAAGATAGCAGTACTACAAGATGCAGAAATAGGCATGGTCTGGGCTCCACCAATCACCAAACACCAACATCATATCATTCCTAGAGAAGCGGCTTTGGCTCAGTTGGTAGAGTGGGTCGCCCAATGACCAAGAGGTTGGCGGTTCGCGTCCCAGCTGACACCGGTCCCATTTTGACAAAAGGCCAATCCGTGAAGAAAGCAGGTTGGTTTCACATGAGTTTGTTTCCCTGCAGATTGGGCCTAAGTACAGTGTTCTGAAGCAGTACACAAAGCCGAAAGAGGGGGGGGTCAACAACTAGTTAAGTGTTAGAACTACTGTCCAGGAGGAAATGGAATATATCAATGACCACCTGCAAAGTGAATGAATGCCTTAGACAACAAAAGCCCAGTAGGTACGAGCAATCAGAGGGGCTACCATGGAAGCCCTTGCATGGCATGTACCACTGGCAACCTGAGGAAGTGACTGATATGGAGAAAACATACCAATGTATGGAAAAGGCTAATCTGAAAAACAGCACAGAGGCAATACTCATGGGGACACAAGAACACCAGAGCAATAGAGGCTGGGGTCTACCACACCAGAGCAAGAGAGGCCAGGGTCTATCACACCAGACAAGACCCAAGGTTAGGGCTGTATAAGGAAGTCCCTGAGACAGTCCAGTACATCATAGCAGGTGGAAGATGCTGGCAGGCCAGGCATACATGGAACGACATAACCAAGTAGCGGCATAATAGTGTACAGGAACATCTGTACTGAGTACGGACTGGTGGTCCAGGGTCTAGATGGGAGACACCCCTAAAGGTGACAGAGGACAAACAGACCAAGATCCTGTGGGACTTCCGCATCCAGAACCACATGATGGTAATGGACATACATGGAAGACAGTGGTAGTGATGGGCAGAGCTGTCCCCAGTGAAGACAAGATGAGAATCAGCAGAAAATACCAAGAGCTGAAAGAGGACAGAGACAAAGTGACAGTGGTACCAGTAGTGATGGGGGCACTAGGTGACCCCCCAGCTGAGGGCATGATTACCATGGACACCAGGAACATCACACATCTCTGTCCAAAATTGCGAATGCTAGGAATAGCTAAAGGGTCTGGGAAATTGAGGGTTCTGTGTTCCTGCACAAAAAAAAGGCTCCCAGACCTCTGGTAGAGGAGCCCAGTATGAAGGAGACTCTTCCCAGGGGGAGGGGCCTCTGGTAGAGGAGCCCAGTCTGACAGAGAATCTGCCCAGGGGGGTGAGAGAAAGATTTTTTTTGCTTGTCTTATCTCTAAGTATGAACATCTACATCGACAATGAATTAAATAGAGGAAAATATCTAATATAAGATGAAAAAAATACAAAATATGGAGGATGCTTTTAGAATAAATAGTGATAAATTACTTAGTAATTGGGGGCGGCATGGTGGTGCACTAGTGCCTTACAGCAAGAAGGACCCTGGTTATAGAATTAACCATCAACTGTAATCTGACTTTAATCAACATGTACATGATCAGTCAATTAAATATAAGAAATCCTAGATTTACACTGAGAACATGGCATAACTTAGAAATAATAATAATAATAATAACTACACTTCCATACATTTCCTGAAGGAAATGTAACCTATGTGCTTGTCTCTTGCCGGATTGCTGGAGTTGTGGCTGGTAAAAGGAAGAAAAATCTGGTTTTCACTTCATATGTGGAATCTATTTGTCAGTGTTTGCGGACTGAGTCAGTTCTATTAAAGCTCCTCCCATTTTCTGTGAGTAAGGGACTTAACCTGTTGCGTGGGAAACCAGCCTGGAATTACACACGCAGACAACCACAGAGAGATGACTTAAGAGTAATTTCTGTCTGAATGCTTAATTCTACCTCCAAACTCCTGCAATTTTTGGGAAGACTATAAAAAAATTGGTGACAACAAAGGTGATCATGAGTGGCAGGAGGTTCTGAGGGACAAATAGATATATTTTATTCATATGTTGTGAAAAATTTGCGAACTGTGTCAGTTTTAAAAGTACTGAACTCACCAAATGGAAGCAGATACTATAACTCTGCACATCGAGACTACATACAAAGTCAACGCAGAGGTGCGTTTGGATGCAGATTCAACCCAGGTGGCATGTCAGACAAGTTTGCTACAACGCATTGGAGCGTCCAATGCATTTGCTGCAAATATGCATAAATACTCGAGTGGAAAATATAGAACTTTTCAGGCGAATTCGAATGGCGCCGTGCTACAAAAGCCAATCAGCATTAAGATTTGTCCAGCGTCCAAACTCAGGCATTTACATGACGCTTCACATGCTTTTAAATTCGCCAATTTGCATTCAGTGTGGCATTAGTCTGTCAATCATGTTATAGTCCCTCCCATAGTGTTTGTCAATCATGTTAAAACTCCTCCCACAGTCTTAATTGTCTCCAGGTGTTTCATAGTGCCAGGAGCACTGTTACCATGGCAATGAGCAGAGCAGGGAACATCAAAGGGGGGGGGCCTACATGTAAAAATAAGTGTGGACCAATGATGCGCGGGTCGATGTTTCAATGACCTGCAACTGACCGCGTTTTTAACTAGCCCGACTGCAATTCGGACCCGGCCCACTTCTGGACCTGAATTTTTTTTGTCAATTGTCTTTATGAATATCAAATGACCTTACTCACATACCTGCATTTATTTGTTAAAATCTGATGTCATTGCTGTTGCAGTAGCGTTGGTAAAAAAAAAAGGCTATTTTTGTCTCGGCCCCATTAAGAATGAATGGGGTTTTATTTGGCATAACAATACGAAATCCGTACAACATATCAGAATTATGAGACCACATGGGTAATCTTTGGACCAGTCTGAAGAATTTTTCCAATTTACTGCATACTTCTCCAATGTATTGTTTGGGAGTTATAACCACAAAAACATGGCCAAATTTATTTCGGATGGAAATTTTTGACTCTTATTTTTCATTTTATATGAAATCCATTCATCAGAATGTCAACCGTGATAAGATAGTTTTTTTGTAGATGGAAAGCCGCACTCTCTTGCTGTTTCTGAAGTGTTTTACAGAGCATCATATATATATATATATATATATATATATATATATATATCGTGAGGTTCATCCAGAACTCAATGAGGCTGTGGAAGACAACTCTGGAGGCCAACTCAAAGCCAATTGCACAAGTGAGCATCAGATTCGGCATTTACCAAGGAGATGCTCTGTCCCCCCTGCTGTTCTGCATAGGCCTAAACCCCCCCAGCCAGATCATCTCAAAGAGTGGCTTCGGATACTAGTTCCGAAGTGGAACATCCATCAACCACCTCCTCTACATGGATGACATCAAGCTGTATGCCAAGAATGAGCGTGACATTGATTCCCTAATTCACCTCACCCGGATCTACAGCAAAGACATTGGGACTAGATAAATGCGGGCAGATGATACTAGAAGAGGAAAGGTGATCACAACTGAAGGGGTTGACCTACCTGAAGGGAACATCACAGATGTGCAGGAAAGTTACAAATACCTAGGGATCCCACAGACAAATGGTAATCATGAGGAGGCAGCTCGGAAGTCAGCCACAGCCAAATACCTACAGAGGGTAAGGCAGGTCCTGAAAAGTCAGCTGAACAGCAAAAATAAGATCCAGGCCATTAACACCTATGCCCTGCCAGTAATCAGATACCCAGCTGGGATAATATCCTGGCCACTGGAAGAGATACAAGCCACTGATATCAAGACAAGGAAACTCCTTACCATGCATGGAGGGTTCCACCCCAAGTCCAGTGTCCTGAGGCTGTACACTAAGCGAAAGGAAGGGGGCCGAGGACTAGTAAGTGTCAGAACTACTGTCCAGGAGGAAACGGCGAACCTCCAGGAATACATCAAGAAAATGGCCCCCAATGACCAACTGCTAAGTGAATGCCTCAGGCAACAAAAGCCCAGTAAGGTTGAGGAACCAGAGGGGCTATCATGGAGGGACAAACCCTTGCATGGCGTGTACCATCGACAAATTGAGGAAGTGGCTGATATGGAAAAGACATACCAGTGGCTGGAAAAGGCTGGACTAAAGGACAGCACAGAGGCGCTACTCATGGCTGCACAAGAACAAGCCCTGAACACCAGAGCAATAGAGGCCGGGGTCTACCACATCAGACAGGACCCCAGGTGTAGGCTGTGTAGAGAAGCCCCTGAAACAGTCCAGCACATCACAGCAGGGTGTAAGATGCTGGCAGGCAAGGCATACATGGAGAGGCATAACCAGGTAGCGGGCATACTGTACAGGAACATCTGTAAAGAGTATGGACTGGAGGTCCCAGGGTCAAGATGGGAGAACCCCCCAAAGGTGACAGAGAACAAACAGGCCAAGATCCTGTGGGACTTCCAGATCCAGACTGACAAGATGGTGATGGCCAATCAGCCTGACATAGTGGTGGTGGATAAACATGAGAAGACAGTGGTGGTGATAGATGTAGCAGTCCCCAGTGATAGCAACATCAGAAAGAAAGAACATGAGAAGCTTGAGAAATACCAAGGGCTGAAAGAGGAGTTAGAGAAAATGTGGAGTGTGAAGGCAACGGTGGTACCAGTAGTGATCGGAGAATTAGGGGCAGTGACCCCCAAGCTGGGAGAATGGCTCCAGCAGATACCAGGAACAACATCAGAGATCTCTGTACAAAAGAGTGCATTGCTAGGAACAGCTAAGATCCTGCGCAGAACCCTCAGGCTCCCAGGCTGTGCCAAGTTGCTGGATATTAGTGGGAACTAATACACGCTGTCGAATACGCCGGTCAAGCACATCCCAAACATGCTCAATGGGTGACATGTCCGGTGAGTATGCTGGCCATGCAAGAACTGGGACATTTTCAGCTTCCAAGAATTGTGTACAGATCCTTGCAACATGGGGCCGTGCGTTATCTTGCTGAAACATGAGGTGATGTTCATGGATGTATGGCACAACAATGGGCCTCAGGATCTCATCACGGTATCTCTGTGCATTCAAAATGCCATCCATAAAATGCACCTGTGTTCTTGGTCCATAACAGATGCCTGCCCATACCATAACCCCACCCCCACCATGGGCCACTCCATCCACAACATTGACATCAGCAAAGCGCTCACCCACACGACGCCACACACGCTGTCTGCCATCTGCCCTGAACAATGTAAACCCACATTCATCCGTGAAGAGAACACCTCTCCAACGTGCAAGACGCCATCGAATGTGAGCATTTGCCCACTCACATCTGTTACGGCAACGATCTGGAGTCAGGTTAAGACCCCGATGAGGACGACGAGCATGCAGTTGAGCTTCCCTGAGACGGTTTCTGACAGTTTGTGCAGAAATTGTTTGGTTATGCAAACCAATTGTTTCAGCAGCTGTCTGAGTGGCTGGTCTCAGACCATCTTGGAGGTGAACCTGCTGAATGTGGAGGTCCTGGGCTGGTGTGGTCACATGTGGTCTGCGGTTGTGAGGCCGGTTGGATGTACTGCCATATTCCCTGAAACGCCTTTGGAGACGGCTTATGGTGGAGAAATGAACATTCAATGCACGAGCAACAGATGTGGTTGACATTCCTGCTGTCAGCATGCCAATTGCACGCTCCCTCAATGCTTGTGACATCTGTGGCATTTTGCTGTGAGACAAAACTGCACATTTCAGAGTGGCCTTTTATTGTGGGCAGTATAAGGCACACCTGTGCACTAATCATGATGTCAGATCAGCATCTTGATGTGGCACACCTGTGAGGTGGGATGGATTATCTCAGCAAAGCACAAGTGCTCACTATCACACATTTAGACAGATTTGTGAACAATGTTTGAGAGAAATGGTAATATTGTGTATCTGGAATGAATTTTAGATCTTTAAGTCCATCTCGTGAAAAATGGGAGCAAAAACAAAAGTGTTGCGTTTATATTTTTGTTGAGTGTATATATATATATATATATATATATATATATATATATATATATATATATATATATATACATAAGCCACAACTATCAGATTTTTTTAAAATTGTATTTATAAATGCTTATTTCCTGATTGCATGGGGAAAATAAAATAACTGTAAATGTGCCCTGGCTTGTTGAGTGTATTGAGTTCATAAAGGTAATCTCACATGTTTCACTCTTGCTACAAAGTGACCGTCACCCCCTGTACCCGGATACCTAAAATTCCCACGGTTTGTGAATGCACCTTGCCTCATGCACCCTGTAACTGATACACAGCATGTTTGTAGACAAACAGAATGCTGCTAGGATGCACGCACAGCCAGGACTGTCCGTAGACCAGCATTATGAGCAATCAGACTATGCTAAATCCGTGTCTCCAAGATCTAGAATGCTCCATGAAAAAAATTTGCATTTAAAAGTGAGCATCCCCTACCGGGTCCTTTCTTGATAAAAGAGTGGATGGACGATGTCTGTAAGTTTCCAAATATACAATGTCCTGACATATATACGTACTTAATTGACAAGCCTTCTATGTACACTCATTAAAAATTTCACACCTACAAGTGTTTAGACGCATATGACTAAGCTATGTGTGGGCATGTGTCAAACATGTTTTACACCAAGATAGACGTAAACTTCTGTGAGCTGAAGTTAAAAATTTTACCAAGTCAGCATCAGGTGGAGAAGGTTACTATGTATGAAGCCTGGGTGCTTTACAATAAATTGGATGGTTATATTTAGACAGATAACTGCACATGCTGAGGGTTCAGGGTAAACATCCTACTGTACTGAGGAAGGGGGTATTGCAATTAGGTGGTTTAGTGGTAAGTCTGGGTAAGTTAACCTAGACGTGCTGTTAATAACTGGCTGGAGTCATTATTCACTGAACTAGAGAAAGATAGCAGGCTAATCTGTTAGGTTTATCACTTCCTCTAGTTTAACTTACCACCTACTTGGATATCTCCCATATCTCTCTTTTTATTTTCTGTATGTACTTCATTGTAGGTTTGGGTCATGCAATTTTATTCAAGGTTCAGATTGTGATTAGAATGGGAAGGACAGACAAACAGCCATTCCTGATTGTGCTCTCATCCCAGTCCACACGCTGGATCACTTGTAGCCATAGACGTTGGTTTGTTTGGTTTTTTTGAATGGGTGAGATCCAGATGAAATTCTATACAGTTTAACCCTGCCCTTGTCACGATTCTGACAACTGACAACTAGACATTTCTAGTTCTGCTTTAGGTATGTCATCTATATAAACAACACTGTTTCCATGCAGTTTTTTGAGTCCAGTCTGCATGTGCAACTTCCTCTAATGTTTGAATGACATGACTGTGAAGGGGTCTATAGTCTACTTTTATAGAGAAACAATCTTAAAACATAAACACACAAGACATAAAAGAAATAAAAAACAAAATATCTATGCCTTGAGGAAGATCAACATGGGGAGGACTAATTAAAACCATGTTGTTGGAATGAACACTAACATTACCTATACTAGGACTATATAAGGGCCCACTACAGGTCATCACCCCCCCCCTACAGTGAACCAAACACTCAGCCCCTGTATATATATGTCAAAGTAATAATGTATAATATGGAGTCTCCTAGTTCTTCTTCCTGGTTTTGGGGTGTGAGGTGGTCCAGTTTCCTGATACTGATCAGGACAGCATTTTGGATCATCTGTAGCTGCCTGATCAGTGTTTTTGTTCAGACCAGTGAAGACACCATTACAATTAATCTAATTTACTGAAAATTAATGAATTAACCATTTTTTCTGTTTTTGGTTTTGGCACAAAACCCTGGACCAAACATCTTTGTCAAAATAATAAAAAAATTATCCTTATTTAGGAAGAATTTTATTTCAAAACAATTACATATATGGGTCTAAAACTGGTACAACTTTATAAAGAGTCATTCTGGGGTGGTCTGGATGATCTGACATGGAATGACCCTCAGGAAAACCAACGGTCTGGTTCCTTCAGGTGGTTCTTTGATGTTTAGTGAACCTACAACCCTGTAGACCAGTGGTGGGTCTGTCCGAGCCTGATCTACAGACAGTGGTCTCCAGAGGGTGTTCTACAGATGGTTGTGTACAGACAGTTGTGTACAGAGGGTGGTCTACAGAAGGTGGTCTACAGATATTAGTCTACAGAGGGTAGTCTACAGATAGTGGTCTACATAGGGTAGTCTACAGATGGTGGTCTACAGAGGGTAGTCTATAGAGGGTAGTCTACAGAAGGTGGCCTACAGCAGGTGGTCTAAAGAGATGAGTCTATAGACAATAGTCTACAGACAGTGGTCTACAGAGATTACTCTCCAGATGGTTAGTCTACAGTGGATGGTATACAGAAGGTAATCTACAGATGGTGGTCTACAGAGGGTAGTCTACAGATGGTCTCTACAGACAGTGGTCTACAGATGATGGTCTACAGAGGGTAGTCTACAGGCAGTGGTCTACGGAGGACAGTCTACAGAGAGTGGTCTACAGAGGGTGGTCTACAGATGGTGGTTTACAGAGGGTAGTCTACAGACAGTGGTCTACATAGGGTGGTCTACAGATGGTAGTTTACAGAGGGTGGTCTACAGGTGGTAGTCTACAGAGGGTGGTCTACAGGTGGTAGTCTACAGAGGGTAGTCTACAGAGGGTGGTCTACAGGTGGTAGTCTACAGAGGGTGGTCTACAGGTGGTAGTCTACAGAGGGTGGTCTACAGAGGGTGGTCTACAGAGGGTGGTCTACAGAGGGTGGTCTACAGGTGGTAGTCTACAGAGGGTGGTCCACAGACAGTTAAAGCCATGCAGGATGAGAATGTTCTTACCTTAGCACTGCAGCTGCTCTCAGACACAGACGCTGAAATGACACTGAGGACACAGGGACACTGAAGGAAACACAGGCTCCGCCCACTGGATGGCAAAGGAGGGAGTGGTGGGCGTGGCCAGGCCGCCTTTACAAACCACAGCAAAGTTCACCACAGAATGAGACTTTACACACAGGCACACACACACACACACACACACACAGTTCCTCATGCTCCGATTAAATCAGTTAGTCAGACACATGTTGGTTCCACTGTGGATAAAGTTCTCAGTTCAGTAAAAATAAACAAAAACAACCTGTTTTTTTACAGTATTTGGGTGGAATTAGATTAAATATAAACATTCACCAACTATACATTCTGTAAAGTGGTTGTAAAATGGCCTGAGAACATATAAGAACCTCCTGAGAACATAGAAGAACCTGCTGAGAATATAGAAGAACCTGCTGAGAAGTTACAGAACTAACTACAGAACTGAGATAAAAACTTAACAATTATGGGATAAAAACTCCAAAATATGAGATAAAACCTAACAAATATGGGATAAAAACTTCAAAATGTGAGATAAACTCTTACAATTATGAGATAAAAACTCCAAAATACGAGACACATACAAACAATTATGTGATAAAAATCATAAAATAGGAGATAAAAACTAACAATTAGGGGATAAAAACTCCAAAATATGAGATAAATACGAACAAATATTATATAAAAACTCCAAAATCTGAAATAAAAACTGTAAAATATGTGATAGTTTTTATGAGATAAAAATGACTAACTAACCAATAGTTTTTATCTCATAAAAATTAACAAATATGGTATAAAAACTAACAAATATGGTATAAAAACTAACAAATATGAGATAAAAACTAACAAATATAAGATAAAAACTAACAAATATGAGATAAAAACTAACAAATATGAGATAAAAACTAAGGTTTTGATTGCATTCTTTTTTGAAAACACAGCCTGTTAGTAGACAAAGCTCTGCTCTTGCACAGCTTCATTTTAATTTCTAATGAAATACTGGAGTACGTATGCATCTAAATCGTGAATTTCCAGAGTCTCTAACTCTGAATTCGACAATCAACTATTCTGGATTTCTTCCTAAAGACGTCTTCTGAATCAGGAAAGCTACTGACCTGAGATCAGTAACTGTGGACACACTATCTGAGGACATGAAGACCTCAGGACATTTTAGTTTGTCTTTAGGGACCCTGTACTTAATACCACAGAAATGTGATGTTTAGAACTTTAGAAGAGGTCTAAAAATAGTTTAAAAAAAATTTTATAAACTTAATTTTACTTTGGATAATCCCTTTAACATTCTATATTATTCTTCCATTTCACATTATGTATTATGCTTGAAATTAACATTATATATTATTCATAAAATTAAAATTACATATTATTCATAAAATTAACATTGCATATTATTCTTAAAATTAACATTATAAATTATTCTTCAAATTAATATTGTATATTATTCTTCAAATTATAATTGTATATTATTCTTAAAATTAACATTGTATATTATTGTTATTGCTCTTTTCTGTAATGAATAAATAATAATGACTTTGTGTTACTTATATATGTGCTGGCCCATACTTCTATACAATAACTGAAATATGGCAGAAAACATAGAAATACAGTATTTATTTATAATCAAATACATATTTTGCTTTATTCAATACCCAAATATTTTAAATAACTTTTCTCCCACATAAGTGATATGTAGTTTCCATGTTAATTTATCATCCACTATTACACCCAAAAAAATAGTATTGAGAGAATGCCTAATCTCGCCTCTATTTTGCCAATCTCAAGTTTCTTGAAATCAAGCCAATAATATGATTTTGACCTTTCTGCTGAATGCAACCTTGACCTTTGACTTTTTGCAATATTGATAATTTCATTATATGTATATATATGCATCAGTGCATGTAATATGATAATATATCCAGTATTGATTAAGTTATAGTGTGATATGTCTATGCTTGACACACACAAACAGTATTACAGAAGTTAATTTTGTTATGTTACCTTTGCCCTTCAGAGATCTCAAAAACGCTTGGTCGTAGGTGATAACCCCAAGTATGAGAAGTGTAGAAATCTTCATTCTGCATCATTTGGTACTAATCTGAATGTTATGTGACCCTCCATTCTTGAGTTATAACCCATAATGTGATTTTGACCTTTTAGTTCATTGTGACCTTGACCTGACCTTTACTCAAATGGCTCATTGCATCTGATGCGCCTTAGCTATATGTATATACCCATGTGATTTCATGGTGATATCTCAAGAATTTGTTGAGTTTTCGCATGGTATGTCTCTGCAGACACACACATACACAATGATTAACATAATCTCTCCCAACTAATGTTGGGTGAGATAAATCAATTATCGGTTATAACTCAAGAACGGAGGGTCACAGAACTTTCAGATTGGTATCAAACAGGGGCGATTCTAGCATCTGACCTTTAGGGATGCTCAGCCCCCAGTGCTGACAGTGGCACCTGTCTTGAATGAAATTTAAATCAATTTCTAAACTTTTTTTCCCTCTAATCGACCAATAAACTATTATCTACCAATCCACAAGCACTGAAATTAAGATTTAGCTTAAAAACTAACAAATTCCATGTCAATATGTAGACTTACTGCATGAGAAAAGATGTTTCTGGGTGTTGATGTTCTGGTGAAGTGTGGTGGTGGTGATAAGGTGGCAAGAAAAAAAATTACCCATAGGACCACGAGGCTCTTTGTCATTAGCTGCTACTGTGTTAGCTCACTGCAAGTCAACTTCTGGACTACTTACACAAATGCAACAATACTCAAATTTACCATTTCATTTCCGCATTATTTAATAGTGACAGTCACCTTTTCATCTAAGAGACCTTCCTTTAATGATAAGACACAATCACATACATCTGACATTCAGCAAGAAATGGAATAAAGCCAGGATTGACACAAAGCCTCTGCCAATCAATCAATCAACAGAAAAATACTGGTCCAGTTCCAACAAAAATCTCCCTTTTGGCCAGAGGTGGAGCCAGACATTGTCAAGATCCGGGACGTAGCCCAGAGGGGGGTCTGGGGGCCCTCCCCCAGAAAAAAAAAGACTTCTTAGATGCAATTTCCTGTATTCGAGTGCATTTTAACGTGACCTGTTTCACAAATCCTAACCCCATGACATAGATATAGAACACTATATAGTATGTCAGTATGTTAGCATGTTAGCATGTCCAGCCTCAGGTGCCACAGCTGCCATCTTGCTACAGGGTCCCTATGTTTCTCATACTATCAGGGAAGATGTTGCCAATATATGATCAGGCAACCAGCGTTACCCCCATATAAAGATGGCACTGATTAAACTGAGACATTCATTCCAATAGACCAGGGGTCTCAAACTCCGGTCCTCGAGGGCCAGTGTCTTGCATGTTTTACATATTTCCCTCTTTCCCATGATTCAGTTAACCCTTTAACTCCTGAGACTTTAGCAGTTCCACATAAAAAAACAATTACACTAAGCAACAAAATTAAATTAAAAAAAACAGCTAAAGTCAACAATAAAATGAATACAAATGAAGAATAAACCAACAAAATAATTTGTAACATGAACAAAGTAAGACAAAAATGGAACAAAATTAAAGGCAAGTTTTTATAAAAACTTTCAACAAAATTAACCAATAGTACAAATGAATACTTGCATTAACAGGGAAAAAAAATACCAAAAAAAGAGAACCATTATTGAAATTTGGTCCCAGCTGTTTTAATTTGAACTTTATTTTTTTAATTAGTTGCATTTTGACTCAGTAAAAACACAGTTAAAAAAGGAAAACAAATGATTTTTAGGAATATTTAAACTAAACCATTCATTCAGAATACATCAGTTCTGACCCTTAAGAGTTAATAATCAGCTCATCATTCTCTGGAGAACCTGTTAATGATGCAATGACTTAAGGTGCAATGGAAGAAGGAATTATCTAATAATTCCTGTTTTTGGTAAAATTTTCCATGTGTCCATTATGTGGAACTGCTAAAGTCTCAGGATTTAAAGGGTTAAACTGGATCATGTGAAAGAGGGAAATATCTAAAACATGCAGGACACCGGCCCTCGAGGACCGGAGTTTGAGACCCCTGCAATAGACAGAGATAGTCAATGCAATGTGTTCTCTATTTTTGACCCCATGACATGAAAATAAGCATTTTAAATGAAGAGATTGAGAGGTTTCCCTCCCACAAGGAAACTCTGTTTAATGGAAAGAAAATGTATTGTACATATTTAACACTGAGTGAATTTTAACACAACATAATACATACAATAGCAGAATGTAAAAATGTAAACTAAGGATCAGGGTTATAATAGTTTTGTATTTTTCATTATAGTTTTGTTTTAGTTAGTTTTGACTTGTTTCCCTCTAATTCAGTTAGTTTGAATGTGTTTTGAAGAGGTTTCCTAGTATTTATTAGTTATCTTTTTTATGAATGCTTAGTTTTAGTTTTGTTTTTTCCCATATCTTTTATCTTTCTCACCACTCTATTCAAAGAAAAGTGAGGTGTGGATTAGCTGGGTCAGGTTGAGGTGGGTTATTGACTGAGCAGAGACACAAACATATGGACAGTATGATGATAAACTCCCTATAGCAGGTTCAGCAGCAGTACATTATAAACCCAAATATTGCAAATAATGTAAACTACTGTAAAAAGGCAAATACTGTTTAAAATTCAAATCATATTTCCATATTCATATTCTAAGGATGTGAATATGTTTTTCTTCCCTCATATCTGAACTTTATAGTAGCTGCTGCAATTGTAGAATGTCTCCCATGGTGACATTTATTCTATTCTAAAATATATAGAAATAAATATAAACCTGTTTATCAGCAGTAAACCTGATGTTTTCACAGATGTCACAGTTTAATTAACTACAGTAGCATAATTAGCTAACTTTGCTTCATTTCATTTTTTCAGCTTCTGTTGCTAGTAACATCAAACTTTTTTAACATTATAAAAGGCTACATACCTCTATAATTGGATTATTCTTCTGCCTCCTCTTTTCTTTGCTGTGAAACTGTCCAGGTTAGGGCTTGCGAGATCGTTTAATCCTGATAAATTCTGCTCCTTTACCTGGATGTTTACTGCAGACGAGGCTAACACTAGGCTAAGCTAACAGCTGGCTAAGCTAACAGCTGGCTAAGCTAACAGCTGGCTAAGCTAACACCAGGCTAAGCTAACAGGCTACATCTGTCTGACGCTGCGCTTTGCCGTTTACTTGAAAATGACCCGACTTGAGGAAAAAAACAGTAAAATTCACTAAAGTAAATCCCAGAGCTGACTGTACTACTATGTCCCAGCTTTAGTCTGTTTATTTCAGGTAGAGTTTAGAACAGAAGACTGTAAACCACAGACATGACGGACTGATGCGACCGAGTAAAACAGCTGGAGTGAAATAAATTAATATTAGTCCAACATCAACATAAACGAAAACAAAGTTAAATTTACCCATAATTTTTTAAAATACGTTTTAGGTATTTTTGTAGGCACAATACAGTTTTACTTAGTTATATTTCCTTTTAATTGTAGTTTTTATTTATTTCAGTTAATGAAAATGATTTAATAATTTCCTTCGTTTTAGCTAACCTTGATTGTCACTAATAATGTGTTTGTTTTTTTCAATGCTTGAGGACTTCTGACAGATGAGAAGACTCTATGAGACATTACTGTTTAGAATTAGAACACAGACTGGATCTGTTGGTGGGATGATATTTTTTTCTAGTTACAGGTCAAAGTAAGAACCAGGGAAATTTGGGTTTTAATGTACGATTTCTGCCCATATATCAGTTTTAATATGTGTTGCATGGAGTATAGTAGCAACAGGGGTGACTTTATTTTTACGAGATCAAAAAAAAATATCCGGGGCTTTTGGCGTGAGGTCCGGGGTTTAAGTCCTCTCTCTCCGCTGATGGTGAGGAACCAGGGGGTGCTGAGCAGAATTTTAGGGGTGCTGAAGCACCCCTAAAAATAGCCTAAACTTGCCCCCGGTATCTAATGATGTGGAATGAAGTTTTCTACAATTCTCATAATTGGTGTTTTCACCTACAACCAATGGGGAGCTTAAGTCTCTGCCTCTTCCAGGAGGCTCATGTGGCTTGAGACCGAAAAATTAATGAATTGTATTCAATGGGAAATACAATGCTAAAATGGTATCTGGTTTGTCATGTGCCCTGAATCACACACATGTTGTACCTATGTGATATGTCTATGCTAGACACACACAAACAGTATTACAGAAGTTAATTGTGTGTAAATGATAATTATTGATGTGCGTTTCAACTGCTTCTGTTAACCAACATCTGATTCATTTGCGAGTAAAACCTGTTAATGGTAAATGGACTGTACATATATAGCGCATTTTCTACACCACTTTGTGCCCAAAGCGCTTTACAATTCCTCACATTCACCCATCCACACACACACTCATACACCAGTAGACGGCTGGCGCTGCCACAGAACAGTTAATAATTTGGACTACACACCTGGCGCGCATGTGACGTCACAACGGACTCCACACCACAGCTGAGCGGAGTGTGACGTCACATACTCCATGCATTGTAGTCTCTTACTAAGCCCACATAAAACCTAACATCACATTTGCTTCCCATCAAAAACAGGTGGTCTGCCTATGCCACATCAAATATTTCTTATTAACCGCCCTCTTATGTGAATTTCAGAACACTTGTCAAACGGAATCAGAATTTAGCTTGACGTGCTCCATTCAATCCCATTCACATTTTTTGCAAGTTAAGCACCCATGGACCGGAAGTAGAAGGGCGTGACTTAGCCTCTATATCAGGGGTGTCAAACTCCAGTCCTCGAGGGCCGGTGTCCTGCATGTTTTAGATATTTCCCTCTTCCATGTGATTCAGTTTAACCCTTTAACTCCTGAGAACTAACAAAGTAACTGGTAACATGAGCAAAGTAAGACACAAATGGCAAAAAATCCAAGAAAAATTAAAAGAACCAAAATGTAGATAAACAAAATGAACAAAAACTAATAAATATTTACAAAATGACAAATAATGTGGAAAATTTTGAGGAAAAAATTACTAAAGAAGAAAACTAGTATTGACATTTGGTCACAGCAATTAAAAAAAACAATGGTGAAATAAAATAAAATAAAGAAAAAAAAACACCTCTTGCTTTTTGGCACCTTTTCCATGCACAAAATAAAGTAAAACTGTTGCATTTTTCTGAATATTTAAACTAAATTATCCATTCAAAATGCATCAGCGCTGACACTTAAAGAGTTAATAATCAGCTCCTCATCACTTCTGCAGAAAACCGATAATAATGCAATAGCCTCCAGGTGTAATGGAAGAGGGGAACATCTAAAACATGCAGGACACCGGCCCTCGAGGACCACAGTTTGACACCCCTTCTATATATAGTTTTTGAGATCTCTGGAGGTCAAAGGCGACATGTGGCAAAATTAACTGGTGGAACACTCTTTGTGTGTGTCAAGCATATACATATCACGTTATGCTGGCCACTGTGGCTCAGTTGGTAGAGTGGGTCGTCCAATGATCGAGGTGTCGGCAGTTGGTGTTGCGCCTCTGACTGTCCACATGTTGAAGTGTCCTTGGACAAGACACTGAACCCTAAGGTGCTCCCAGTAGGGTCAGGCAGCACCTGTGTATCTGCAGCAGCTGTCTACTGGTGTATGAGTATGAGTGTGTGTGAATGGGTGAATGTGAGGAATTGTAAAGCGCTTTGGGCACCCAACGGTGTATAAAATACGTTATACAAGTACAGTCCATTTACCATTTATAACTTAATCAATACTGGATATATTATCAAAATATTACATGCACTGACAAAATTATCAATATTGCAAAAGGTCAAAGGTCAAGATCACATTTAGCAGAAAGGTCAAAATCACATTATTGGGTATAATTCAAGAACGGTTGTCATAGAAACTTGAGATTGGCACAAAATAGGGGCAAGAATAGGCATTCTCTCAATACTTGTTTATTTTTGGAGTTGAACCATCTCATTGTCTGCACTGAAGCTGTTAAATCATCTCCTGAACGTAGAAAACTTGTATCATCAGCAAACAAAATAAACTACATTTTGATTTAATTATTACTATTTGAAGACTTTATTGTGTTTAAATGTTTGAGATGTGATGTTAACAGGTCTGTGTCCCCGGCAGGTCTTTCAAGTGTTTGTTTGTTCAGTAGAAACGCAGACCTCCGCTGCCTCCTGCTGGATCATCACCATGTCGACAGACCAAACTTCACTGCAGAAAAGCCACCAGTTCATCTTTCACCTGTGTCTGAATGTATGCTATCATTAAACCTGTAAGAAAAGGAATGTTAAAAAACAAAAACTGATTTTTTTACACTGCCAAATAAGATAAAAAAAAATCACCTAAAATACAAGGGATAAAAAATGAGAGAAGGAACACATTTAACAAAATGCCCCCCCCCCCAGGCAAATCACACCCAGGCTGTATATCTCAAGTATTCATTGAGTTATAGCATGATATATTATGTCCCTGCAGACACACACGCATACACACACACACACAGTGATTACAATATCTCCCAACCAGGCCGGACTGGCCATCAGGGGGGACTGGAATTTTTCGAGGTGGCATGCCCCTCCCCCATTAACACATTATGATTGGTTATTCGTGCCATTCTCTGCGAGCCCACCCCTGCAGCGCTGACAGATCGCTGACCATCATAGACAGTAGGCAACGTGCAAAAAACTAAATAATCGATGACAGCACTTAGAAAAAAAGGAAAGGTGGACACCAACAAGAGTTGGAAAGAAAAAGAGGGTCCCTCAAGGAGGAGATGGCGAAATGTCAGAAATTAACTATCTTTTTAATTAAATCCAACAGCAGCCAGAGTGGTACTGATGATACCTCTGTTGTTAGCTCTGCTGTTAACTCTGCTGCTAGCTCTGCTGCTAACTCTGCTGTTAGCTTTGCTGCTAACTCTGCTGTTAGCTCTGTGGCCATAACAGATATTTAGGATTTGGTTTATTTATGTTATATACTTTTAATTAAGATCACAGCACTTTATTTTTGGGGGTCAAAATAGATAGTTGTATTTCTGTTGACAATATATGGGATTCATATGGTGCTTTTTAGTTTAGCTATGTTTGACTAAAATGTGCCACCTGCTGAACTTTTTAGGAATTTTTTGTCTTCTCTGAATTTTTGATCACATATTTTGAAAACAGCAGGGCCATGTGCAATATAGTTTTGGACTTTATTTTATTTTAATCATAATTTGCATTCATGACAATAATTGGAGAGTTGTATGATATTATGTCTGTGTATTTCTCACTAAAAGTTATTGTGAGTTGACCAACCTTGTCTGTTTTATTTGATCAATATTACAGTATGTTGGGGAACTGGAAAAACTGAATAGTATATGACCACATAATAATAAATGTAATGTTAATTTTAATGCATACAGTATATAGTAGGTCTGCACACAGGTGGGTTGCAGGAAGCCTGAAGCGTTTTTAGACTTCAGCTATAGGATAGGCTGTTAGCCTTTTCAGTTTAATATTGAATATTAGTTTTTATTAGCTAAACTTAGATGGCATCTAAAAGGTTTGCTGACAAAATAATACAAAACTGTTCTTAATAACACATATCATGTAAATAATCTAGACAAAAGGAAATGGGATAGGATGAGAGAAAATCTAGCTGAGATGTTGTGCATTTGTTCCAAAAGCCCCCCCCCCCCCCCCCCCCCCCTCTCTCTCTCGTTTTTTTTTTTTTTTTTTTGGAGAAAAAACAACATTTCCGCCTCCGTGGTGCTGGAAATGGACTGGATGCTGAGAGGTATTCCCGGCCTGAAATCCTGATCCAGTCCGGCCCTGCTCCCAACCAATACTGGGTGAAATTAACTAATGGACAACGGGTTGTATCTAGTGTTTGTTTTTGAGCGCCGCTTGTAGAAAGCAGTAGAGAGGCGTGGCCACATCTGCTCTACCGGAAAGAAAGCGTAGAAGAAGAGCGTGAGGCCGGAAAAGGCTGTATGTTATGGCGGAGTCAAATGATGAACAACTGG